>BRZM01000006.1:2017035-2636019 GCA_033238685.1 Lates japonicus | reverse complement strand
ATTAGGCCAGTAATATGTCTGTGTAAGGACGGGCTTTGAAAATATGTTTAAAATATGCTGACACCCTCTCATCCATCAAACTTGCCACCAAAATTGGGAAAGAAGCTTTATAAAGACAATACACACACAAAATTTGTGTTTAATTGTGTTAAGGCTAACAGAGCTAACTGGGTGATTCAGACCTATTATCTGCTCTCTCCACACTTTGGGAGCTCAAGATGGTTGATTTCTTTATTAAAAAAAACAGCATTTAGTCCAATTCTGAAGTGGACACTGAAACAATGGTAAGATGATATGGTATGGCTTTGTATTGGTCTCATGAAATTTTAAAATACAACTGCACAACTTTACACTTTCCTGTTTCAAGAATGTTTTTTTCAAGCCTTAGTTTCCCTTATTTGTAAGTACAGTTGCAAATAAACAAGGAAACACTCATGAATGAGATGTATCTGTATTTATTTAGGACATTTTTTTGCACAGACACTGCCCTCCTGGTCTAAGTCCTTTTTACCAATGGTTGTGGCGTTCTGGTTGCCAAGTAGCATTTTTGAGACTGAGTGCGGTGCGAGGTCATATCAGTATAGCCCTATATTATACTTGACAGTTGATGCATCTGCAAAATCATTCAAAATTTGATGTGCTGTTTCATTTTAAAGGCCTCTGCAATAGTATCAGTGACTATATTATAGATTTGTTTTTCCATCAAATCTGTCTGTAGAGGTCAAATAGGCAAACTATCTTTGTATTTCCACCTCTAAAGCATATAAATTGTAATACTTTTGAGTGTGTTTGTGTCTTCATATGTAATTTAAGTGAAGCTGTGCAACTGAACAGAATTCACAGCAGCTGTCAATCACAAAAATATGAATTTTAACAAATTATTTGACCCTCAGATATTTACGCTACTACTGTAACAAATTTGTAGAAATGAGTGACTGAACAGAAGACTGAATTTATTTTAGATTAATAATGTTTCATGTAGCAACTGTCATGCATCAGTTGTCACAGTGAGTCTCCATCTGCATAAACAAAATCCTACTGCCAATTAGATAGACAACTGGCATTTCTCCCTGCAGCTATCACTGTGAAAGCACACTCAAATTTTCTATGATATGAATACTGTTTCCTATGTCTTACAGGCCTATAGAATGCAGCATTTTATGAAACTGGATTAAACTAGAAATCATCTCCCACTGACACTGTTCTTGTCTCTAGAAATGTGGTATTTTATATGATAAGAAGTCATACTATCAAGATGTAGTAAATCATTTTCTTCATGTAAAGTGTAATATTTTAATGGATACCTTTAGAATTAGAATAGAATAGATCTTTATTGTCACTGTTCCAAAACAATGAAACACCATTTAGCAGCTCTTGGAATGGCAGTACAGATAAGTATAAAATGTCAAAAAGAATACAAATTAAATAAAATAAAAATTATTAATATAAAAATAGAGATGAGATAAAAGTAAAATACAATAGACATTAACACAACACAATGAGGTACAGTAGTATAGTGCAAAATAAGCTTTTACCCATAGCAAGTATAACACACAAACATTAGTGTTCTCCAAATGACCAAATTCAGCATCATAAATGCTTTAAGGAAGGGGGTGGGGGGGTGAAACAATTTACAATCCTGTTGCCCATACAATGTGTAGGTAGGTGATTTGGCAAGGTAGCAGAGAGGGAACAGATATAAATGACACAAAATGATACAGAATGTTCAGTGGTTGGGGTCACACTGGCCAAATAAAATCCTAGTGCAAACTAAACATTGACACCTGCTGTTAACATCCATTGAAAAGTAGGCATTAGACTTAAACTGCTATGGACCTTTAAAGGTTGATATCAGTCAAGTGAACTTGATACTGCCACATGCTAGGGTGCGATTAAATGAGGTTACTATAGCCTCATTAAAAATTTTCTTTCATTCCTCTGCTTCCCCATTCCCCAACAGTACCTTTAATTGCCATTGCAACTTTCTCTGTGCTAAGATTACCTGAGCAAGGTCATGTTTCTCATGTCATGCAAGATGTATTCACTATAATAAACCATCACAGAATTCTATTTCTATGCTGCATGGCAGTGTGATAGAGATGCATAGCTTACTTCTCAAATGCCCTCAGCAGGAGATACCAGAAAATGGTCAAAATGAGACAATGAAGGCAAGCATTGCAAGAAAGTGAGTGAGAATAAGATGAGAATGAAGGACACGAGCAATTGTGGAGACCACCTGTCACATGCTACAGGAGCTCCTACTGTGCTACTCACTCCTGGCAGTGCTGTTAGAGATATTAGCCAAGCAAGAATTCCCTGAGCAGCAAAGGAGCTTAATGCAGAGCTGGCATGATCAGGACCCCTGGCTTCAACACAACCTAACAACATGGTCAGTTTCTAAGATTAAGACTTTTTTTAAAAACTCTGCATAAAATAATTATAATAATTTGAGGCAAACTTTACAGTACAAAAATAATAATACAACATCAGAAAAATGTTTTGCTATTACATCAGAATTTTTTATTAGGGCTGAGGATCGGCAGTTTAAGAATAGCAAACCTGGAGGCAAATTAATCTGCACTGAGATGTTGATACAGTGCAGGTGTCTTGAAAAAAGATTTGCCAGGTTGCTTCATCATATAAGGAGAATATAAATCCTGCGCTCAATGTGACTACAGTTTTGTGTTTCCACAGGTGGACACTGGGACATGATTAGAAGGGATGACAGTATCTTGAGTTGCATTAAAATTTGTGACACAACTAATATGATGTGTGGATATCTAACAGTAGTCCATTTCATATTTCCATTTTTTCCTCTTGCAATAAGTGAAGGTGCTGAAGAATGAACAGGAATCTGTGTGTAGACTATTAACAACTAGAAGATCATTATCTCATGTTACTTTGTTGTTTTATCTAAAGCACTGTAAACCATTCCATGTTAACCATGTTGCCACACCTAGAATTCATTCAATCTTTGCCTGACTTTCAAATGCTGCAGAAGAGAAAATAGTGGAGTCAGAGGATAGTATGTAAACCCCACCAAACCTGATGCCTGGCACAGTACAAAACTGTAACACTATCTTTTCCTTAGATTCTTCCTGTAGATAATACTTGCTGGTATTGTATTGTATTGATTATACTTGTAACAAATGACTACAAACATTAATAGTGGTCTATCTGACGGCAGGAGGTCAGACATTTCGTAGGGCGGTAGCGTTGGCTCCAACCCTGCCATATCCAGTCATTCTAGGTGATGATGTCCTTACACTATATGATATCATGCACCAGCCAGTTTGTAAATCTGGCACAAGGTCATGGAGTTGGGTCATTCAATTCCATGGGCAGGTCACATGGCTTTCCAGAAAACTCTGAATAGAATTGGAAGTCATTTTGTTTGGCCAGGGATGTACACCCAAGTGTCTCAGTTCTGTAATTCCTGTTAAAAATGCCAACTTACCGCAGCAAAGGGAGTGATGTGTGCACAGTTAGGCAAGTTAGGATAGGCATGGACATAGTAGGCCCCCTGGAAAAAAGTTCAGCAGGCCACTGTTACATATTGGTGACATGTGACTATGCAACCCGCTATCCTGAGGCCTTCCCTCTCAGGTCCATCAAGGCTAGACAGGTGGCAGACTGCCTCTTACAGCTAGGGTAAACATACCAAACGAAATCATAATAAAAAATTTTTTGTCCAAACTCTTGCAGCAGGTCTATCAGCTGTTAGGCATGAAGGGCATCAAGACCAACCCGTACCACCCCCAGACAGACGGGCTAGTGGAGCGCTACAACCAGACCCTGAAAAACATGCTGCACAAGTATGTCACCCAAACAGGTGCAGATTGGGATCTTTGGCTACCATACTTGTTGTTTGCATATCGAGAAGTCCACAAGTATCAACAGGGTTCTCACAATTTGAACTGTTGTATGGCTGCCAGGTGAGGGGACCATTGGACCTCCTCAAAGACCACTGGTGTCATGAATCGACTCAAATTCAGGACAAAAATGAAGGAGACCACACAAACAATCAGGGTTTATAGTTAAATTAAATTTATTTAACTAATGACAAGTCCAAAACAAAAGTTACTTAAAGTAATGTAAGTCAGTAAAGTCAGTGTGTTTGAATGAGTGGAAAAAATGTGTGGGTGTGAGCATAAAACTAAAGATAAGTCTAACAAAAATCCAAACAGAACCCCCCCCAACCCAAAGGTCCGGCCTGATGGTAGGAGAGAGAGAGAGAGCTGATAGCTCCAGTCTCCTTTTATAACAATCAGGACCTGAGTGAACTCAGGTGCTACTCCCAGTCACCTGACCCAACAGCACCGCCTCCTGAAGAGGAAAGAACACCAAACACAGAAACCAAACAGGGAGGAAGGGGTCATGGGGTCATCACACTGGGAAAGTCCTAAGTCAGGAGGAGAAAATGTGGTGGCATATGTGATGAAAATGAGGGAGAGGCTGGAGGAGATGACGGCACTTGCTCATGAGAACATGAAGTCGCCGCAGCATAACCAGAAAGTCTGGTGTGATCGGAAGGCTAGAGAGTATGGCAGTGGATCTTTTGGGTCCTGTGAGTTATATGGTGGGGCCCCCAACACCTGGCTTATTCTGGTGCGTCCCACAGATGCTCAATCAGATTAGGATCTGGGGGGTTTGGAGGGCAGGTCAACACCTTGGGCTTTGTGTCATGTTCCTTTAGCCATTTCTGAGCAGTTTTTATGGTTTGATGAGGCAGATTGTCCTGCTTGGGGAGGCTGCTGCCATTGTGGAGTATGTTTGCCATGGAGAGGGTATGCTTGGTCTTCAACAATGTTAAGCTGGGCATGTCAGAGTAACATCCAGATGAATGCCAGGACCCAAGGTTTCCCAAAAGAACATTGCATTGTAAAGAGATGATTAATTTTATTCACTTCACCTGTTAGTGCTTTTAATGTTGTGGCTGATGGTGTATATAGAGTATATCTATCTAGTAATTTTACTAAGGTTGGATCAAATATTAGATGTAACTTATTTGTCTGTCTATCTCTAATTGCAAGCAAACAATTTATTTTGGTCATGTCCATTTGGGGAGCTCAAGTCAATTTTCAAGTGTACAGTAATTCATCAAACCTTTATTTGACTGGAGAATTTGTAGCTTGCCAACAATCTCATGATAAGGTGTTACTGACTGATATTCTGTGCTCTGGACCTGAGTCCATTGTCAAGTCAATACAAAGGTGTCTGTGCTCTCTCCTTCATCAAAACAACAATTTCTGTGCCTTGAGGAGAATGTAAAGAAATATCTATAAAAAACAAAAACAAAAAACAGAATATGTACCAGCATGGTTAGGGTTAGGATTATTATTAAAGCTGCACTGAGCGGAAGATATATGTGGAAATATCAAATAGTAGCTATTTCCGTAGAAACATTAAGCCCTGGTTGCCATAATCGTGAAAGGATAATCACAGGGTGACATGCTGGGTTCTTGTCAGACATTTCTGGAGCAGTAGGTGGCTAATTCAAACTCTTAGAAGGGCCCTATATAACATGAGTAAAAGGAATATTAAAAGAAAAACTTGTGAAAAGAAGAAAATAAGGACTGAGGGAAGGAAAGTGAAGGAAAAGAAGAGGAGGAGAGAAGATTCGCACTTGTATGTGTCAAACTGGAATTTTTAAAAGTAAAAATGGTAGTAAAAGCCTTTTATCATCTTTGAACTCAAGAACAGTTTTAATATTAAGAGAGCTGCAGTGATGTCTTAAGTTTGTTAAGCATAGCCTTTTGGCTGCAGTACAAAGACGAATACACTGACCTTGTGATACATGTTTTTGAACGACTTGACAACACAGCATTATGTCAAATGTATTTAAAGCAAACTGTATAATTCAGACTTGAACATGGCTGCCAAAGGAATGGGCACACTGGCATTTATTGATGATTTAACTGCTGATGGAAGCAACAGAAGAAATGCAGAGGCATACAGGAGCATTCTGTGTGATCAGATTCAGTCAAATTCATCACAACTCAACCAAAGCAATTAAAGAGCTTTTAAAGTGACATTATGTAACTGTTGTACCTATTGTAATGACAGCATCTTCTTTAAAAAAAATGGAAATTCAGATTTCTAACATATATTCTGAATAATTTGATGAATGACTTTCCAAGTCCTTTGAATGTTATTTTTTTTACTGTCCTTGAATATTTTCTGAAATAACAATACTCCCTCTTCATAAAGGAGACCAGTTTATTCTACAACTTATTGTAATTAGGTCTCAGTTGTAAACATTTCTTTAAAGTATTTTTTTTGTTTTGCATGCCCTTTGCAGAACTTTAGTCATCTACAGCTTCCCTGTTGATTTATTTTTCATCACTTTTTAGTAGGACAAAGTTTATTTATGAATAGCAAAATAATGTATTATGCACTTTATTAAGAACATCCGTACACCTTATTCATGCAATTATCCAATCAGACATTCATATGGTGGCAACAGTGCAATGCTTAAAAGTGTGCAGATAAAGGTGAGGAGCAGTGAGTAATGTTCACATCAAACATCAGAATGGGAAGAAAATGTGATCTCAGTGAATTTGACTGTGGCATGATTTCTGGAGTTAGACAGGCTGCATTGAGTATTTTTGAAACCATATCTCTTAAGATTTTCAGTCTTTATGTTTTTGGCACCATTCTGTGTAAACTCAAAAAAATCCAGTGGGTGGCAGTTCTCTGGATGGACACAGCTCATTTATGAGAGAGGTCAGAGGAGAATAGCCAGACTGGAAGTCGTTTCAAACTGGTTTCATGAACATGACAGTGAGTTCTGTGAACTTCAGTGACCTCCTCATTCACCAGATCTGAATCCAATTGAACGTCTTTGGGATGCTGTAGAGTGGGAGATTTGCAACATGTATGTGCAGCTGACAAATATGCAGAAATTATGTGACTTGGTGAGTTTACTTTAAAAAATGTTTATGGATATTATCATTATAGAATGAATCACTGACTTATATACTCATATTTTCAACCTAGTATATTTAAATTTGAGTACTGTAAAATATTAAGTATTTCTCAACCAGAATTATATTCCTCAGTATAAGGACCCAGATGAAGCGCCAGATCTAAATTGACTGGTCAGGACAATCCTCTTATTTTGGCCTATTTTCCCCCCTTTCCTCCTCTTCCTCCTCACTCCCTCTGGCTGAATCTCATCACTCCCTCTCCACAGCATAGGACTGAATTAAACATGGCTTCATATAATGTAAGATGCAATTGCACAGACCGGTCAATAGACTTTTAATCCCTTTCCTGCTCTCCTCTCATCCCAATTCTGCCGTTTTAGTCTCCCAGCTAAATAAACTGTGGCTCTCATCTCAATGTCCTTTAAGCCTTCTCTTTGGTCAGCTACTTGCTTTCTTTCATTCTTTCCTGTCCTCTGCCCCTCTCTTTACCACTGCTGGGCGTCATCTTCTTCTCCTGAGGCAGCTACTCTGTAGTGGCTGTTACTCTGCTTGTGTGTCTGTGTTACGTGATCGCCACATAGCACATAGTTAAAAGGACACCTCAGACTGCGATACAGTGCTGGTGTGCTCGCTCTTGACCTGCAGTCTGCTTGCTTCCTTAACTCTGTGTTTATCCGTACATGGTTGTAGTCAGCCTCTGGAGTCGCTACCTGACTCACTGCTTCAGCTAGCCAAATACCCCCTGGCCTTTCTTTTTATATCAAAGTTAGAATAAATAAACATCATTTCCCTGGTGCATGTTGGGAAATGGTTGAAACAGATGCTGCACATTCTCAGTGTAGCAGAGGCTAATAACTTCCTCCTTACCAAACAGGTCACTGAAAAGGTCTCTGTCAACCTTTTATTCAATGAAAACACTTCATAAAGATGCTCGTATTTTCACAGCTTGATAAATGCTTTAGTGGGGTGCACAGCTAACATTGGTTAATCAGTAATATACCAAAATCTGTACAAAGCACAGTATATAGCAGATGACCAGTGTGCTTTTGTTTCAGTCAGTGTAAATATTGGAAAAGGAAAAACATGGCTTGTAACAATGCTTTAAAAATGGAAATAGGGCTATTTTCCGTTTAATTCTGTTCTCAAAATAGAATTTGTGTTGTTATGAATTTTCAAGTCAAGCAAATCATGTTTCCATTACTACAAAATACAAAACTGGTGATTTTAAGTTATATTTGTTATCATTTGGTCTCTCCAGAGGCACAAAGCACAGTTCATGAGTGATAACCCTCTACACAGACAGTTTGGTTTCTCAGCCTGCTTGCTTTTTGTGGTTGTAAATAGAACTTATGGCCCTAACTCCATTGTGATAACAGCCTAGATTAGTTTAGTTTTACCAGCTAGCACATAGGTGTTGTCCAGTGTGCACTAGGCACTGTGGATTTCTTTATGCGTTCCTTGACTTTATCTCTTCCTTGGAACAGCACCCTCTCTGTGTTTCAAGACCTTCCACTTTACAAGTCAAGTGCTGACCATAGCCTGTGTTCTGTTAATATGTAGACTACCCCTATTTTCCCACGTGAGGATAATTATTGTCAGCAGCTTTTATCAGGATTTTAAAGCCATATAATCAGCACGCTGCCAGACCTATTTTATCCTTTTATTATGACAGTGGAAGAAAACTCTCATATGGAATTTCAAGCCAGAGTTCAGGTTATGTGCTGATAGGCTGTAGCTTTGATTATTCATTTGGACACAGGATTAGGCTTTTGACAGATTAATAGATACAAAATATTAACAAAGGATGTGCAATCACTTTGCAGCCAATTCATGTTGAAGTTGGACAAATTTTTAGTTTGAGGAATTACATGGCATTAGATATTAAGTTTGAAAAAAAAAGAGAATTCCCCACATACTGTAGGCAGACCACTGTTGTCATGCTTTGTGTTTATTGATAGAGTGGACACAGCCTGTGTATGACTGTCAACATTGTAGCTGTTGTTAACAATGTTGAAGGGTTAGGGCTGTTATTAACACTATATGTGAGGTTCCTTATCAAGAAAATGTAAACTTGCAAATGAAAAAACAAAACTTTTTCTATAAATTCTATTTTGTGTCAGAAAAGTTTTTTTTAATAAGCCCTGTTTTTCTGATTTTCTTTTCAGAGTAAGGAATAGATTGCAGTGGTGGGTCGTGCATTTCACACCTAGGCCTTCACTGGTGTCCTACTTGAATTAACCCACCTCTTAATATGTCATTATGATGTCACATCTATAGAAACCATCAACAATATACAGAAATGCAGTATAACAGAACTTTGCACAGGCATGTCATGTAGACAGAATAAATACCATTACTGAAGCAATGCTATAAAAACCCAATTAACACATTTCAATAGGTCTCCAAACACTGCAGCCACAGCTGAGCCACACACATCATATCCAGCAGAAGCATCAATATTAACTCATAAAATGACAAGGAGGTAAACAATAAAATATAGGTAAAATACATTTTACTGGGCAGACTCGACTTTCAGCGTTAGCCTCCATGGTGATAGAAAAGGACTTAATGTTGGAACTGAGACGCACAGATAACCTCTACAACAGAGTCACTGAACTCTTCCTCCTCTTTCAGTCATTGTGGGTTGAAAAAACAGCTATTAAATCTATACTGACATGTTTTAGCTTGTGCTAGTAGCTATACATGTGGTTTGCTAGCTCTGACCAGTACGCTCTCTGACCATCCAATCAAATGACATGGAAATGTTGATGTTAGTGTAGTTAGTGTACTCAAACAACTCAAAATCTGATTGGTTAAAGGATCCATGAGGCAACAGTTCATTTATTTTAAATTACAGTGGCCTGCACTGTACTGGAAGCAGCGCAACCAAGAGGAAAGCTATGAGATGAAGAGAATAGACTATTGGAAACAATTTAATACATATAGTATTACTGGAAAAAAAACATATAAAAATATAATTCAGTGATTGAGACAGTGTTTATGCCAGCAGAGAAGGCCTTGCTGGCCCTTATAGCGCACCACTGATAGAATGAGATACAGTATTAGATAAACAGTGTTTTATATATATATATATATATATATATATATATATATATATATATATATATATATATATATATATATATATATTGTTGGCAATGTAAAAAGTAAAGAGGTAGGATTTTTTGCATATGTGTTGGACCAGTGAACTTAACTTTAGAAATCTGTTTTTGATGTTTTATTAGGTGGTAAATAATATAAACACTATGTAACACAAATTTTGTTCCTGGATAGTATATAGTCATTTCTTAATTGCTTATGTTGTAAAAGTATAGAAAATGGCCATTATTCCCATCAAACTTTGCTTTTGTGAAATTTAGCAATTGACTTATATTCTACGTAAAAAGAGGCAATTTTACACATTTTCATTTACATATAGTCTGAATAAAGCAGCATATAAATCAAGATTTACATATGTTTATACTGAAGAACAAAATGAACAAAAATGTTAAGAAGTGAATCGTTTTTTGAGATTTGTGACTGTAATGTAAATCACTTTCAGGTATCAGCTGCCAAATTATACGCTCCTTGGTACTAGTGTTCAAAGTCCAGTATATCTTGTCCTGATAAACTGACCACATACAGAGCAGAATGTGTCTGGAAAATGCTTGCAGCTTCTTGATGCCATCTCTGATAAATTCAGATAGGTCTATGTGGTGGCAAGGCAGCAAGAACTAAACTGAAGTGATGAGCAGTGAGTCCCTGTAGCAGAACATTGCACCCTGCCCCAGTGGGTCAGAGCTGTTTTAGCAGCACAAGGGGGACCTACACAATATTATGCAAGCTGTGTATATTACTATGGAAAGTTCTAGAAAATCCTATAAAAGTTTCTTGAAAATTCTCATAAGTTTTAGAGCATTCTCTTCACAATCACACAGGCTGCCAGAGGCTGCTTTGGGTCAAAGGTTCCCAGTAGTTGGTCATCTGCCTCCCCAAATGCGACAGTCCCATCCCCAGCAGGACCTCAAACTGTCCCACAAACATCTTTATAAATAAGTCAGCAGCCTACTGCGGTGGAGCCTCAGCTTCTGTATATTTGCAGGAAAGTATCTTCCATTTTCACATTCTATATTTGCATCGCGCTGTATGTGAAAAGGCCTTTAATCTACCCAGTATGTCTGGAACAAGCATCAGTGTGTGAGCAGCATGTTCATGTTGTAGCTGCTGGAGGTGGAGCTAGTTTGAACTACTTTATATACAGGAACACCAGATAAATCTGAGGGGTCATCAGATGATTAACGGGAGAAGAAAATGAAAAAACACTATTTGTTGTCAGTTTTTGGACTTTTTCTCTAATCTTTGATTTCAAGTGAGATATAGGATCAGTTGAGCATTCACTGAAATGAAACCATGGAAGACGTTTAGAGGAGAAAAATCACTGTTTGGTTGAGCTGTTAAAAGGTCATAGACATCACACATTTTGAAACCTTGTATATTATCCACTGTGTAAATCAATACAAATATTTCCCTCTGAAATATAATAGAGTGGAAGTATAAAGGAGATACTCAAGTAAAGTACAAATACCTCAAAACTGCATTTACTGCACAGTACTTAAAAATGTTACAACATTGTAAATCTATGAAAATGTGCTTTTTTATGCTTTCCTATCCTTCAACACCAAACATCTCAGAATATACATTTGAACCAAGAAATTTGAAGCAATAACCACACATGATTGGGGGAATTCAATTTCATGTGATTTGTAGATCACCCAAAGCCCATAGTGTTGAAATGTTGTACAGACTGCAGCAGCCTTAGTTGCACAGCCAGGCACTTGTCGAGTAGTACAATGTTCATTCATGTTTCATAGCGAAGTGTAGCAGTCTACATACGTTGACATCTCGAGGCCAGGAGAGGTCATGAAGCAAGCAAGGGATGCCTTGCCCCGTTGCGCACTGATTACCAATTACTGCTGCACTCTCCAGTGGAGGTTCAAGCTGGGCAGCCGGCTCCATCTTAATGGGCCTCTGCTTCTCTTCTCTGCGTCAGCTTTCTAAATACCAGAGCAGATCAACAGCTGGAGCTTTGTCCCCAACTCACAATACCAAGCAGCTGTGGGATGAGACACAAAAGAGTAAGGGAACAGAGAGAGGGGGTACTAGAGGAGAGGTAGGAAAAGGTTGAATGGGGAGAGAAATAATTCCTTCTTCCTTCCTCCATTCAACCTTTTCCTACCCTGTCCGGTTACTGTTACCAACATTACCTGTCTTTATTTGCCCTCTGCTCTTCTTTCTCATTTATGAGGATTCAAAGGTTTTTGCTGACTTGTAATTAGCTAGACTTATAATTAGAAATGCTCTGTGTGTCACATTAGAGTGAACTGAGTATTTCCCTTAATATGGTCACCATGCCAATAAGTGGGGCAAGACTTTGATAAAGAGCAACTCTGCAAGCTCATCAAAATGCCATCAGGTGAACTCATCTGAGGAGGATGCCTGTTAATCTGTGCTGATGGTGGAGAATTGTGGAGAACTGTGTGATCAGATAGAAATTATTAATATGCTTGTCTAAACCAGTGTCAAAACCTGTACAAATGCATGTTTGTTCATATACACAGATAAGTTATTGAAAAAATTCCCAGTACAAGCAAATTGTATGCAGCTTGAAATGTTTGCTTCTTCTTTCCCAATCCAGTCTTTCAATGATTAAATTATTTATTAATTTTATAATTCATTAACAATTCATTTAAAAAGGCTTAAAAGATATAATCACTCCCTTTAATTATTATGGTGAACAAGTCATCAAACAGTTACATATTTATACATCTTAAAGCAACATTAACATTTACTTGGACAGTGGCTGTTAATTCTCCACTATGTTCATCAGCTAGATGGTAACTTGAGACTGTCCTCCCAGGAAGAATGAGAGAATGAACCGTTTCAGCAAGTGTCTAAAAATAACATGTTTAAATTTAAGTGATAGTGCTCTCTAACAGCTGTAGAAATTATGATAATAACAAAGGAGGAGGTCAAATGACTTTATCATTGAGTGACAAAGTTGTCATGGGGGGGAGGTCTGGATGAATGGATGGGTCAACAAAACATCAGACTTTAACACAGGGCGGCTGTTTGTTTTCTGTTTACAGCTGACATTAAACTTTTTTTGTTTGTTTTTTAAAGCATGACCCTGATCATCCCCTGAAAGTTCTAATTTTAAAACAAAATACAATGTCACGGCTCCACCAGTGTCCCCAGATTTTCCTTGTGTTTTCCTTTTTTCTCCTCCTTGTCCTCCCAAATGCTGTCTGTGTATGTGTGTATGTGTCGGAGGTGCAGCTCTGAGGCCTGTACTACAAAGCGAGGTTACTGGCTTATCAGGGTAACCTCAGGAGTAACTTAGTGAAGCTGGGTGTATTGGGTGTAACTTCCCAATTAATACATACTACCAAAGGTGGATAGGTTTTACCCAAGGTCTGCTGCCATGGTAATTTACACTGTGTCTCTAAACTGCTCTGAGCAGGTTATGTTGGTGGTTAACTCTGTGTTATCCTGTATAAGTATCGGCCCAAAGGTGGAAGAACAAATCCATATTGGCACAACGACAGAGAGACTGATGGGGTTGTCTAAAGACTGTCAGTCTAAGAAAATACAAACAAACAAAAAAATTCATGTGTTTATTTCTTTGCATCCTCCCTTTCCTAAAAAGAAAAACAAACAAAAAAATGGTAGGTAGTGGATGGTAGAGATGTGTGGATAAAATTATGGTGTTTTTTATGCTCCAGTTTTTCCATTTCCAATTTCAGTTATTTTATTTAGTAACATTGTTTTCTCACAGTCAAGTGTTTACACAGCAAAACACACTGACAAAGAATATGGCAGAAGTTAGCATTATTAGTGTTGTATATTATCAATATGAATAATCCTTTAAATGTTGGGACGGGGGTCAGGCTGTTGTAATTGTAGACAATACCACTGAGGCTGCAACTGAAATTATTGTTAAAATGAAGGTATTACTTAACATAACAGCATTACACTCATACAGTACAGCCTGAGTGTTCTAGGCAGAACATCATTAACAGTGAGCGACAGGTCAGAAATGTGATGGGGTAATCCCATGCCTTCTATTAACTATAGTGTACACAGCTCTTATAAGCAGCTAAAGGTTATAAAATTCTATTTTCAATTCCTTCTTGCCAGCAGATAGATGGTTGTCACTTGTGCTGTGTTAAGCTAATACCACTGTGCCACATTTTGTCCCCAGTATTATAAGGTTTCAGGCTTCAAGGTTACCATTGGCTAATGCTAATGCTAAAGTATGAGCATGGTAAGCTAGCAGTACTTTGTATTTAAATCATTTCAGCCTTCTGTGCCTGGTAGAGGCAAATAAAGATTATAGCTAATGATGGGATGTTTGAAACCAAGGGTTCAAGGTGTGTACAGAGTACGAAGGGGCATGTCAGGTGAAGCCCTGCTTCAAGGCTTGTATCATTTTGCAGAAAACCATGTGACCTATGACAAATTAGACCTTGGGATTTGTGGTATATGTCACTGGTTCATTTTGAGTGCTGGTTTCTGAATATAAGCATCAGACAATTAATGGGTTGTTGCAGGTATTTTTGCAGTTTGATTTGCATGTCAGCACTGTATTATATTGTCCTGAAAGACAATATAATGGGACAGGGCTGTTGTAATTGTAGACTACATACCACAATATGCAGTATTAATGATGGGAAATATTAATGTGTACCACTTTATAGAATGCTTATATTTCATCCTGACTTGTTGCCAGGTTCAGCTTTCCATTGGCACCGCAGCGGAAATTACTACATAACAGTATTACACTCATACAGTACAGCCTAAGTGCTCCAGGTAGAACATCATGAACAGTGAGTAACAGGTCATTTTCAGAAATGTGACTAACTTGTTGACTATAATCCAAGTATCCTAATAATTATACATTTACATATTTTACATGTCCTTACATCTCATATTCCAAATGAACCCTTTAGGCGCTGCAGTTATTTTAAGAAAATATTCAATTTTGATATCAAGAATTCAAAAGGCTGCAGCTTGGAGGTGGTTAGAGATAAAGGCATACTCTAAATGAGAAAAATACTGAATATGACCCAAACTTTATGATGGGAGTAAATGTACTAATATAATTTGCATATTGTGACATCACAGGGCAGCAGCCATATTGGATTACGTACCTGTTATTGGCTATATATACAAGTACCTGACAAATTACTTCATCAACACTGAACAGACGTCTGTACATTTTGCATGCTTTCTCTGTAATCCACTCTGTATCGCTGACTATGAGCGCTTGCTCATCAGCTCGGGAGGGCGTCTTTCACACTCTCCACTGGCTCTCTCAGAGTTTTTCAAACATGAGGTACGTACTATTCCACCGGACGGCCACTTCAGTGATCAACTTTAATGTTGGTCTTCCCTCCTCCACCTGTACCTCATCCAGTCTTTGTTTGCCAGTAGTGCTTCTCCTAAAGTAGGTGACAAGCTTTCTGGCCTTTATGCAGATGTTACACAGTTCAGGAACATAATAAAATTATTTACAAACAAGCAAATTGAGGCTATGAGGGATGCATATAGCATGCCTTATTTGTAAAGCCCTGGCACTGGCAATCATATCATATACCAGAAACCAGGCTAAGTGCTGACAGCTTCTGAAGCTGGCCTTTGGCCTTTTCCTGGCTTCTTGGTACTTATCATCCACCATCTTCTTTAAGGCCTGTACTACCACTACAACAAACCAAACTTACTACCATGACAACCCACGGAGTGTATGGTGTTTATGACACTTTTATCCAGAAACTGACACTCCAAACAAACTGGTGATGTGTCCCATTCAATACGAGGCCTTGTTTGTCAGGTCACATGGTTTTCTACAAAACGATACAAACGTTGAAGCAGGGCTTCATCTGGGACCCCCTTCATACTTGGTACGGCAAGTGCTAGAGCCCTATAGCCAGAGACCTGGAGCTAATTATTTCTGTTTGTTTCATTTGAGTTATGATATCTTGAAGAGTTTTGTATTTTGTTTTATTTGCTATTTTTTCTACAACTCACATTCGTACACCTGCACTTTGACTTATATAAACAAAGCACCAGGTGAAGAATGTTTGAGTCTGTGCCTCCTTCTTCCAATTCTTACAGTCCATTACTGGCTGACTGACTGAGTAAGAGATTAACACCATTGTGCTGTGGTTACACCACTGGTTGGCAAGCAAAGTATTGGAGTTTCCCCACTGGCCTTTGCTCTTCCAAAATGAGCTGGCAGGGGATATTTACAACTTGGCACTTTTGTCACTACATTTACCTTTTTAAAAAACAAAAAAAAACAAAAAAAACACCCAGCTACAAAAATCAGACTCCAAATCAGACTCCCAAATCCAGACTCCCCAGATCACAATCTGACCCAGCATCTGTGGGATGATCCAGAACAAGTCAGATCTATGGAGGCCCCATCCCGCAACCCACAGGACCCAAAGGATCTGCTGCCAATGTCCCGGTGCCAGACACTACAGGAGATCTTCAGAGATCCCATGTCCAAGCCCCTGACATTGGGGAGTGTTGTTGCGATTTGAGGGGTGTATGCTTGGTTTGTGACAATATTTAGGTGGGTGGTATGTGACAAAGTAACGTCCAAATGAATGTCAGGACCAAAGGTTCCTCAGCAGAACACTGTGTTAAAATAAGATGATCAGTGTTATTCACTTCATCCACCAGTGGTCATAATATTATGGCTGATCAGTGTATGTGCTTCTAACTTTTCTCTCAGAGTGAATCTTAGCATGCTGATTTTGTCAAACAATATTGCTGTTAGAGATTTTAAGATATTATCAGTCCTGATCCTGACGCAAGGTGATTCAGTGGCTCTGCACAATTAAATGACTCATGCCAGAGGACCTGAGGGGCCATCCTGCTTCATACAGTACATTGCTATCATGTCTGACAGTTGGAATGGTGCAAGACTGTAAAGTGTTTTAAAAAAAGATTTTAAAGTCAACACGCAAGCTGACAAGGAAGAAGAATGTAAAGACTTTTCTTGGTATTTTCTTTGAAGAGGTTACCCACATTGTCTGTAATATAGAGTACATCTACTAAATTTCTGGTTTACCACACTGTGATGGTAGATCTTTCTGGGAAAGAAAAAGTGATGTTTTGGTTTTATTCATCTGTTTAGTTAATTGAAAGTCAATGAAAAAACAGTTGTTTTTGACACTTGACAGTGCACAGAAGCATCAGAGTCTCACAGTAACTAAAGTCTTCATTAACAGAAACACACCAAAGCCAAAGGTGTCCCAGTTCTGGACTGTGAGTGGCAAGTGATCAGAGTGATGCAAAAGCAAATACACAGCACTACCGCTTTGAACCAAGGGTGGAGGCTGCCCACACTAAATCTTTTTTGGGATTCTTACCAAGTTTGTCCTTAATCTAATGATCAATCTGACTGTCATGCTCCATAGCTTCCATATTTCAGTGTTTGATATGTTCAACATTATAATATCCCTTTTCATTTCAAGGTCTGTGTTTGATTTGAAACATAACCAAAGATTTGACACACAGGAAAAGACTTTTTGTATTCTCAGTGGTGGTGACTTATCAGGTGAAATTCAGCCCCCAAGTACAATATACTTGTCTGTGTTACCTCGCTGATTTGCCTTTAATGAGAGTGTTGTGTGCTTGAAAAGACATGAACCAATCCCACTGAAAACATTTGTTGCCTGCAATCAATGACAAAAAAGTATATTCCCACAACCTGCAATTTCACATAATTATTTTGGTGAAAGTGGCCGAGGTGTTGGCGTTGTGTATTGTGAGGGTGACCAGGGGCAGAGCATGCCTTTCAACAAGATTTTCTCTCAGGCAATCTTTTCTTTGGCTCTGGGTGTTCAGGTCCTTCTACTGTAATCACCAACTCTGTGCTCCAGACCTCATTACCAACTACAATAAGAGAGAAGAGACCACCAGATTGACAGGAGAGAAAGAGAGATAGCAGTTTTCATGTGATGGTCCAATTAGCTTGAACTCCAAATAAAAAAGATCTTAGAGTTATAAATCCAATGTTTAAGATAGGTAAAGTAAAACAACAGCATATGGAAAACTTTGTATTCTCATTCTCAAAGATGAATGGGAGTGTAAATGGATTAGCTGTGCATGACAATCAATGCCATATTCTAACATCAATCCAGATGTCATCTTATAGTTTGCTAACATGGAGAGAAAAATTCAAGGAAAAGGCGATGCATAAGCAATATGAAACAATTTTACAAGACAGTAGCTCTAAAACAAGACTATAGGCTCTATTTTCCAGAAATAGGGTATGAGTCCAAGCAAAATCCATGCAGGTGTGAGTGCAAGAAAAATCTCCAGGCGCAAAAGCAAATGGGTGTGTATTTTTGGTGACCTCAAGTGCTGGCGCAAACTAAGCACAGCTGGCCACAGTGTGGAAGAGAGGCAGACCACATTATTAGTCTGAGGAATACATAGGGCCATTGATATTGGGGTAACACTGGATCAGTTGTCCTAGGTCCTGAATCAAAGGATAGCCCTAAAGAGCCCTCTAACCTTTAAATAATCTTTTGGAATAATTTTCAAAAAATACAAATTTGAGCAAACTTTATATAGTATTTGTGAGTTATAATGTGACATAATATAAAAGCTTCATGATGAAGTTACACCACTGGAGTTTCCCCATTGGCTTTTGCTCTTTCAAAATGAACTGGCTGGGGATGTTTACAACATAGCACTTTTGTCAAAAACCACCCAGCGACATATCTGGTGTGAGCGCTTTCCCTCTGTGGACACACCTCTATGTTGACTACATGGCAGATGATGTATGTGCTTCTAACTTTTTTCTAAGAGTATTTTTTCTCAGTATGCCACCCTCATATAAGATGTGTGCAATGTTGATATGCAGTGCAAGTGCCACAAAAATGTGTTAATTGGAATATGGTGATAGTACTTACATGGCCTTGCAATTTCATCATTTTCAACATGACACAAGCATGGAGTTCTCTCCAATTCATTTTTATTTCAACTACCAAAATGAAATTTTATTTCACAAATAACACACAAAAGCAAGGTGGGAAATTAAATGCAATAAACACATATTTTAGTCACACAAAATTAAACAAATAAAAATAAATGAATAAATAAATACAACACATGAGGTTTGCATAGCAGTGTCCCTCACTGGTCCAATTACTTTACAAACAAATACACCACAGGAGGTTCCATCCTGCTGAGTAGAGTGTTCAATGCTTTGAAATTTCCAGTGGGCCCTCAGGAAAGCCCTATAATAATGCAGCGAACATGGATGGCCTATGAAATCATGGTGACGAAGTCCTTGGAATCAAAGTTGTTTGTAACTCTGAACCATTTCTGGACTTTCCATGTCTATCCTTTAGAAATTCTAGGTTCTCGCCATCTCTGTATTTGCATAGAGGGACAGGTGTGGCTCCAAATGGGTCAATGTAAAGACAATGTTTTTGCAATGGAAACATGGCCTGTAAATACAAACATGTAAATACAAGCATGTTAAATCATCATTATCATAATAGGATGAATTAATGTAATTTTAAAGTTCAGTGTAGATAAATGAACTTTCAACTTGCCACTAAGGTGCAGTGGTGGTTGCAACATACCGCTCCAAACAGTACATCAAAGGTAGCTAGGTCAATCTTAAAAGGAGAAGGGGACTAACTTTTGACTCTACAGGTACTAGTTAAATTTTTTCAGTGTCATCACTTAAATTTTGTTGTCCTCTCTGAATGGCAGTCATCTGATATCAGTCAATTAGGAAGGCCTTGTGCCCCAATTACTGGAGATGACTGGAGAAAATTGAAATGACTTTCTCACTTTCCAGAACATCCTTTTGGTCTTTCCCCTTGCTAGACTCCTGTAGAGTGTTGCCACAATCTGATAGAGGAGACTGCAGCCATGTGGCTTCCGGTGAGGATAGACTTAATATTGAATGGTAAGTGGGGATGGTTATTGTAATGTCAGGCTATAGGAAATCCGTGATTGGTAGCCATTGATTGTGTTGGTTGGGGCTAGCTGTGACAGTCCTCCATTTCCAAGAAATGTGAGGTTCAGGCTTGACATACTTCTTCAGATTGTTAATATTGACATTAATGGTCATATTACCTTTGGCCCAGGCAAATGTAACATTCTTGCCATCAGTGTCAACCAAAGTGAATGGACTCAGCATGTCAGGGTGTATTTTGCCATGCTTGTTTCTGTTTTCTGTTTTTAAGAGAGACCATGTCACCTTCTATTCTTGACTTTTTCCTGGGATTTCTGTATGTCTTCATTCACAGAGGACACATAATAATGACATCAGCACCTTTCACAGACACACATTTTTACTCAATTTTAATGAAAGTCACTAACCTCATAGTCCCTTGGGTCTTCATGTGGGTACCTGGCCTCTCTCCCAAACATTAAAACATAGCCAAGTTTGTGATCAGTTGTTTTTTGGTCTGCAGTGCAAATATTGTGGCTGAAAGATATTGGTCCCATGATGATGGCTGTAGCAACATCTGGCATCAGCCTGATGTCAGCCTGGCACCTATTATCAGGCTATCACACAATTTATAGAAAAAGACATGAATGAATTACCATATCTGCACCGAGGTAAAAGTACGGTCACTGAGAATTACGACCTGAACTCCCATCCTCTCTTCTGCCTCCCCAACATTCTGTGATAAGAAGCAGATACAGAACTCTTCCTCCCAAGCTAGGTCAAAGGTCAAATGTCCCATTCAGAAGAGACAATTCTAATGAACCCCAGTTCGTATGTAACTGTATGTAATGAATAAACACTCTTCAAATCTTCATCCTGTGCAACAAACTTTGTCTGTGCATTACTGCATTACTTAATAAAGAAAGTAACCTGAAAAAGAACTATGCAGATTGGACTCTCTCAGATCCACAGACCAGGGTGTTCTCCTCCTTGTCCTGGCTGTGTGGTTCCAGTGTCATTGTCCTTTGTTCTCCTTGCAGAGTTAGCTGGTTGAGGCTAACTCTCCTCTGTGCTGTGGTGTGGCTCCTTTTTTTTGGTGAACCCAGCTGGCAGACCTTGTGTCGTACCTGCTGGTGTTTGATCATAGATCTCTTTTTGGTAGGCTCTTGCATCGCTACCAAAGTTCAGTCCAGTGCAGGCCTGTGCTTCAGGAAGGCCTCATGGAGGTCAGAGAGCAGAAGTGAGAAGAGCAGAGCTCAACTCCTTGTGTGAGGAGTTGGCTGAGAAGACAGTGAGACTTCTCTTTAGAAGACTCTTAGAGACTGCCCAACTGCCAGAGAGGAGAAGGGAGCCTCTCGTTTTGTATGGCCAGGTGACATCACAGAATTTGTCCATGCATGACCAATTGCAGCTGGAGTTGAAGGTTTCACACTTAGGTGTGAAAAGGTGAAGGATGCTGGGAGACTGAGTTTAGTGGCTCTCCTTTGTCTGTAGAACAAAAGGAGACATTTGATCTCATCCTCCATTTTGAATGAGCTGAGTCCCAACAAAGTGAACCCTGAGTGCCCAGTTGAGATGATGCAGTTGTAAATGTATGCACAGCTTTTCTTGTCTTTTGACTATGACCATATTGTTGATCAAATCTGTGGTCTCACTGACTGACATGATGTGACCTTCTGCTTCATGTTATAGCCACCAGGACATTGCATGGTGCACACTGCACTGGCTGAACTGCTGGGTCCAACTCAAAGTGGACCTCTGCACAGGGAGACTCCTTATGATGGCAGCCCTTGGTATGAGTATGGTTTCAGTGTGGTGCCACTAGGTTTCAGTTTCTCTCTGGGGGCTAGCCTTCTCTTGTGTCTGTGACTCGAGGCATTGCATGTAGTCACACTGGTATCTCTGTAGTTTGCCATTTAGTCAAGACTGACAAACCATTTTTTGCCTTTTGTTTTCACCACACCAGTGCTCTTAGTTGTACGCTTGTCTCCATAACCATGCTGCCTTTATAAGTGTTTAGCCTCTCAACTATATGGCGTTTCCCATGTTTTTTCTTGTTTTTGTTGCAAACTCTTGCAAAATGACTGGTTGTGCCACAAGCATTGCACGTCTTGCCATACGCCGGGTAGTTTTCTTTCCCACAACTGTGTGATATGCCACAGTACAAATTTTCTCTGTGGTACTGAATGATCTTTAGAATGTTTGCTCCCCCATGATATTGACATTGTCCATGCGAGCTCAGTGGATCTCACCTGCCAATTACTGGCTGGTGTCAAGTCCTTCCCCCTTAACAACTGTGTGCATGTCGTGTGCACGTCTCCTCCTCCCCCATCACCCTCAGCACCGGCTCCCCCCAGGGCTGTGTGCTGAGCCCCCTCCTGTTCACCCTGCTCACACACGACTGCTCAGCGAGACACCCGAGCTGTCTGATTGTGAAGTTCGCGGATGACACAGCTGTGGTTGGACGCATTACCAACAACGACGAGTCCAACTACAGGCAGGTGGTGGAACAGCTGGAGGGTTGGTGCAGAGATAACAACCTCTGCATCAATGTGAAGAAGACCAAGGAGATGATCGTGGACTTCAGGAGGGGCAGACACCTCCCTCCTCCCCTGCACATCGGAGGGACTGCGGTGGAAGTGGTCTCCAGCTTCAGGTACCTGGGCGTACACATCTCTGACGACCTCACCTGGAGCACCAACACTTCCTGCCTGCTTAGGAAGGCACATCAGCGCCTCTACTTCCTCAGGAGGCTGAGGCGCGCCAGACTGGGGAGCTCAGTCCTGACCTCCTTCTACAGATGTGTGGTGGAGAGCGTCCTGTCCTCCTGCATCATCGTGTGGCACGGCAGCTGCTCGGTGGCAGAGAAGAGAGCTCTGCAGAGGGTGGTGAAAGCTGCACAGAGGACTGTGGGACGCAGCCTATCCACCACCACAGACATCTACACCGCCAGATGCAGGAAACGGGCTGCCTGCATCCTGAAGGACCCCACTCACCCTGCACACGCTCTGTTTTCCCCTCTCCCCTCAGGCAGGAGGCTACGGAGCATTAAGAGCAGGACCACCAGACTGAGGAACAGCTTATTCCCGGAAGCTGTGAGACTGCTGAATTCTGGAGGACCCCTGTAGCCCCTGCAACACCCACAGACAAACATACCTGCACATTTTGTCACTTTGCTGTTTTCTGCCACTTTAACCTTGTTGTTGTTGCTGTTGTGTCATTTCACTTATTTCCTATACTGTGAATTTTTCTATATTTATATTACTGTCTTAGCTTATATTTGCATATTCTATTTATACTTAGTTAGTTATTTATTCTGTAATTGGCTTGTACCAGGACCAGAGTAACCCATTTCGTTTCACCTCATGTTCACATGTGTTGGAATGACAATAAAGCTCCTTGAAACTTGAAACTTGAATGAGCTCTCATTAGCAATACCAATAACTATTTTGTCTCTGATTAATTCTAGTCTCTTAAGGCTCCATATTGGCAATCATAGGGCTCATAAATCACATTTTTAGCCAGTTTAAATTAACATTCCAGTGAGTTGAAGTATGACATTTACTTTCATTTGCTCCACATCTCTCAGATTCCAGTTGTATTTAAGGACATGTTGACACTCTGCTCCCATTGCACTCCTCAAAGTTGCCACCTGGACTTCCTCGGACTTCTCCCCCAGCCCTGCTGTTAGGGCATGATCTTCATATTCCCCCTGCAAGATTTCCCAATTTGCACTTAGATTGCCAATGAGCTTAATCAGAGTTGGCGGGGGTATTATCATGACCATTGTTATTCACTGCTGCTGCTGCAGTATAGGCAGTCTTAGCAAACAAAAAACTTGTAAACTCACTTGACAGCTCAGTATACACATAGATGGTAAACTGCCAAATCAAAGGTTCATGTCTGACACTATGGTAGGGTGTGTGGTATTATAAAGACAAGACAGAAACAGCACAAGCCACAACAACACAAAGCATGCTGGGAGACTACTGACATTTACTATCAAGGTAGTACTGTAATACCTCCCATATCAATAAATGCAGACTGATTTAATGATGTTCCAGCTTTAAAAACACTAAACAACAATTATTTGTCAATTTAAACACCTCTGCTGGCTGGAGAGTGATTAATTAAAAGTTAATTTATATATTAAGCATTTTTCAGTCATTGCTGTGTTGGCTCTTGTTGATAAAATTACTTCTAATGGTCAGGTCCAGATTTAGAGATTGGTTAACGTTAAGCATTACTGGTCCAGGAAACTATGTGTATGAATCTGCTCTAGAGATTAAAACAAACAAATAAAACAAAACAAACAAAACAAACCAGTAACACTTCATAACATGGTATACAAAATTAAATGTAGTTACAAAGGAATTCAGGAACAACATGATAGTTCATGAGCCATTAATAGATATAAAGTAGTTTCCTAATGACTTTGACAACAATGAAACAGAAAATTATGAATAGCTAGAGAACAGCCTGGGAGATACAATATTATTGAATCGTGAGGTAATAAGTGGGTAATCAACATACAGACCACTTTTTTCATGAGTCTGATTAACTCTGAACCCACCGCTGAGCAGCAAAAAACACTAACTACTCATGCATTAATCATCATTTAAACATTACTCTTTTAATACATGCTCAAGTAAAGTGATACATCCTACTGAGTTCCTTATTACTTCATTCTGTGTCAACTCAAGCAAATAGTGGTTACTATGTAGTTCCTCATTACTTCATTTCTACTAGTACCCTTTTTGGGCCCCCCAAAGTTAGGAAAGGCATCAAAGACTGATATGCAGAAGCCCCTCCTGCATATATTTTTAAACATGACTGCAAGTTGCAGAACAGAAAAAAAACCAAACAGAAAACACTATTTTGATTCTGAGTTTGGACTTGATTTTCTGTAAAATGTGAAATACATGTTTTCTCATATGATATTTAGAACACAAAGAACTATTATTTACCTACCTCCTCACTGATCCTTTCACCATATTGGGATATTTAAATAATTAATGAAGCTGCTGCTGCACCCTCCTTGCAAATTATGCACAGCCCCTTTCTCAAATCAGAGAGCTAAAATGCATGTATCATCCCTTCTACTTTGTGATGACTGCAGGTATTTTATCAACTGCACAGAAAAGATACAACATTCTACAGTCATTTTGGAGGTTGCAATTTGTGCTGATGTTTAACTGTATTGCATTATACAAAGAGGTGTGTCTGTTGTTTAGCTTAGCCTCACTGATTTGAATGGGGTGGGAAAAAATAATAGGATCACAAATCAATAGCGGATGGGATGATAAGGCCCTACAGGGAGTATTTTTAAGGGGGCATAATGATAGTCTTATGAATTGGCTTTGTGGGACGAGTCAGACTCCTTAGAATCCCTTATGTCCTTAGCCACTCATTTAGATAACCGGCTGAGGGAAAGACACAGGGAGCGAGGGAGCCACCGGTCTTCCTACTCACCTCTTCCATCTCCCCGACAAGCCATGAGGACCAGACCTGAGCCTTGCCCGAAACCTTCTTCGTCTCCCACTGAGCCTGCTGAGGAGCCCATGCAGCTGGGTTTAGGCTCACCAGTACACAGCCACTCTGAGGGTGCCACACCTACTCAAACTATACTGGAGGCTACCCTCATGTGGGAGATGGCCTCATTCCCCCTCAAGGCTTTGATCGACTCAGGGGATGACAACAATTTTTTGGACTTTAATTTTGCCAAGCAAGCTGGGCCCACTCACTCTCCAAGCCTCCCAAAGTGAATGGCCACCTCTTAGCCCGAGTCACTCATCATACAGGCTCCATTACTCTAGTGGTTTCAGGTAATCATCATGAAAGATTCAATTCCTCACAACTACCTCTTTCCCTTCCCACTAGTCTCCTGATGCAGATAAGGCTTTTAACCACCTGTTCACTTCTCCACCCGTCCTCATACACCCAGACACCACCAGAACAAAATTATGATGTAGGCAACCCGGGAGCTGTTGGCGGTGGTGCTGGCCCTTGAAGAATGGAGGCACTGGCTGGAAGGGGCTGGAATTCCTTTCGTTGTTTGGACCAACCATAAACACCTCTCCTATCTCCAGAACACCAAGAGGATAAACTCACAACAAGGCCCACCTGGCTTTTCTTTAACCTACCGACCTGGCTCCCATAATTGCAAACCTGATGCTCTCTCCCACCAAACGGAATGTCACCGGGCCAGCACTGCTACTGAGACCATCCTGCCCCCCTCCTGCATCGTAGCCACCGCTCACTGGGAGATTGAGGACGTGGTCAAACAGGCTCAGAGGACGGCCCCGGACCCAGGTAATGGACCTTCTGATCGTCTTTTTGTACCCTTGGACCCTCCCTGGGTGGAATATAACTCCCTGCTCGGTACCTCCTCAGGTATGCCCCCCCCCCTTCATGGCTGGGGTGGGATACCAGCCTCCCCTGTTTCCATCTCAGGAGAGGGAGGTAGTGGTTCCATTGGTTCAACATCATCTCTGCCGATGTCACAGTGTCTGGTGGCTCAAGTTGCCCCCCTCTGCATCCAGTGTTCCACAAGTCTCTTGTCAAGCCTGTCTCCTCCAGTCCTCTTTGCCCTACGGCCGAAACCCCTCCACCCCCCCGTATGGTGGACAATTATCAGGCCTTCTCAGTCAGCCGGATTCTGGATGTCCGTTGTCGGGGCCGAAGATTCCAGTTCCTGGTTGACTGGGAGGGCTATGGGCTGGAGGACAGATCCTGGGTCCCCTAGAGATTCATTTTGGATGATGAGCTTCTGCAAGACTTCTACCGTGCCCACCCCGACAAGCCTGGGAGGTTGCCAGGAAGCGCCCCTTGGGGGGCCTCTCACCTCAGAGGTGGTGGCTTCGGCAACCCCAGGCACACCTGTCTTCAATCAGCTCATCTGTCACAGTGTGAGAAAGCCTGGTCGGACCTCCACTCCTTGCCAGATTGTTCCACAGTGCTAGTGGTAACAGCAGCTGTTCTTAGTGTCGTAGAATTGCTATTGTATTGTGTTAGCACATTTAGTAACTTACTTCTCTTGTGTTCAGATTCGCTGCCTCTGCCCTCTTCCCCAGAAGATTAATCTACTCCCAACTGTGGAGTTTGCCACCCTGCTTGGAAGCTCCAGAGCCTCTCGTTGCCCCTGCCTCTTCCTCCTTTCTCCTCTCTTTGACTCAGTGAAATAAATCACTTACTTCCCTGGCTTTTGGCATCTGAGTTGTGTGTCTGCTTTGGGGTCCAGCTACTTAGAGTGTCCAAGTGTGACAGTGTACCTAATAAACTGCCAACTGAGCGTACGTTGCCAGTCATGCCATGTCCTCTAGAACAATATATAAAAGTGGTCCTATAGCAGGACTACATCATTTGTCAGTGCTTTTCAGAACTGTTACAAATTACTTCTGAAAAATATATCTGTTTCATGATATGATAGCACTGTGGAATTAAATGCTTCAAAGACGAAAGATATCAGCTTCATTTGACTAGGCTGTTTAAACCACATATTAGCATGTGCATAAATGCCTTGCTGCACAGAATTAGGACTGTGAATTTAAAATTAAAGGATAAGGATGAACCATAAGTTCTTCCAATACACATATGAGCATTGTTTGTATTGCATAAAGACAGACTTACAAATGTACATTTTTAAAACTTTAACTTTATTTATAAGATTTTCTATTTTTAATTTTAGGAATTTAATTTGACTTTCTAATTTCTGTTTTCAAATTATCATGTCAATGTCCAATATCCTTTTTCAGTTTTCTTTATAACATTCAATCACAGCGTGATTATCCTGACAACAGATTTAATGATAGTTAATTTGAATTTTCTCTTTTAATGTTACATTTTCCCTTTGAAAACCCCTCAGTCTGCATTACAGTTAATCCAGAAACTATCAAAGTATCAAAGTTGTCTTGGAGGTACTGGTCAAATGGCTGGGCTGTAAATTTGCAGTGACATTGAGAATCCCTCCAACAAGGAAAAAAAACAGTTGTTTACCTCAGGATTGGGGCTGATCTGTATGGTCACTGCATATCCGTTTTCCTCATTGATGGGCTATAAAAGCCCAGTGTTGAGGACATTACAGTGTCACCACAAGCACAGACGTGAGTGTCATCTGTAGTTTACTGTTAGATGTTGGAATAGTCACTGGGGAGAGGTCTGACTTCAAGGATATGAGTGAATATTGTTTTTGTTGTGTGGGACACAACAGATATATACTCTACATAAGTGGGGAAACGGGACAAGACATAATTTTAACTTTTGCTCAAACATTCTTCATTGTCATCCTTGCAGCAAACTGGACTTTGATGTTGAGCTATAATTCAATTCAATTCAATCCAATTTTATTTATATAGCACCATATCACAACAAAAGTCATCTCAAGGCACTTTTCATATAGAGAGGATATGGAGGATTTGATAGAGGGCTTTATGTTCCTGAAACAGGGCACAGACGTGAATGCAAGCAAAATCTCCTGGCACACACAAATGAGTGAGACCAGCAATTTTTTTGCAATTTTGCAACAAGCACCAAAAAAAAAAAAAAAAAAAAAAAAAAAAAACTATCATAACCAGATGAAGCTGGGTAGAATTACATTATTGATATTATTATTATTATTACTATTGATATTATTACTATAGGAAGATACTGTGAATGTCATTGCTGACTTCAGAGTTCAGGTGGACAAGAATAATTGAGTGGAAAGAAAAGAGGTGATGGGCTGGTCACTTTTATTAGGAAGAAATGGTGCAATCCTGGTCACATTACTGTAAAGGAATGTTTGTAGCCCAGACACTGAACTATTAGCCATGGGGCTATGTCCATACTACATACCCAGGGAGTTCTCACATGCTATCTTGATTGTTGTTTACACCCTCTCCTCCACTAACCTGGCAACTGTGTGTGACATCATCTGCTCTGTTCTGTGAGATTCTGGACTCTGCACCCTAGAATGTGGCTGGAGTATAGGCAGCTAGTAAGTCATTTAAATATTCTTGGGCTAGGTCATTCAATGCTTTGTAGACATAGAGAAGGATTTTCTATTGAACTCTGAGAGCATGAAAACAAGATTCTCTTGTCTGATGAGACGAAGTTGAACTCCAAATACTATGTCTGGCAAACACCAGGCAAATTTTGAGTAATACCATCCCTATGGTGAAGCATGGTGGCAGCAGCATCATGCTATGTGGGTCCTTCTCAGTGGCAGGGACAGGGACTGTATTTGGCCACATTCATCATTCCCCAAATTCTGACCAGAGAAGTCCTAGAAGAAAACCTGCTCCAGAGTGCATGCCACCTGATACTTGGGTGATTTCCTTTCAGCACAACAATGACCTAAAGCACACAGTAAAGAAAATGTTGGAGTGGCTTTGGACAAGTCTCTTACCTCCTGAGGCAGCCCACCCAAAACCCAGACTTAAACCCCATAGAACAGCCACAGCCACACACCTGCAAACCGCCATCCAATCTCTGATATTTCCCCCTCTCCTGCCTGCCTGCTTCCCTGCCTTTATTGCCCTCATCATTCTCCTCATCTCATTATTCATTAAAATAAACAATAATCTTTCATCTGCCTCCAAGTTTGCTTTTGGGTCCAGAAACAAAACTTGTCCTAATACCCCTATGGACGTATATAGTTTTATTACATACATAAATATTTCCCCAGCATCTTCACCAGTACTCTAGAGCTGAAACAATTAATTGACTACTTGATTAGTGGATTAACAGAAAATTAATTAGCAGCAATTTTAATGACCAATCTGCATTCAACAAAACAAATTAATAATTGTCCAGGCCCTAATTATCACCATGCAGTGTCATGCCATCAGGAGCAGTACTTCACCAGTAATAGAGTAAGCTAGTCTAATCTACTACACTTTCTGTCAAATTTGGCAAATATCTCTCCATGGTCTCAGGGAGATGGTAAATTCAGCACATGCTGAGGTGCTACACAGCAGAGGGGGTGAAGTAGCTGAGAAAGCTGAGAAAGAGGAGAAGGCCTGGGGAACAAAAGTTGACAAAGAAGGGCTATGATCAGGCGAGGGGGATGACCCATGTTAACACTGGCAAGGCTTTCCAATAGTGGAGACTGCATGGTCAGACTGAGAGAAAAATTAAGCCCTATATTTAACCTGGACCAGTCCACACTGTGAATGACAGGCACACAGAGAGGACTGGTTAAGAGACCGGCGAGGCTGGTAAAAACTTAAAAAACGTTATGTTATGTTTTGCTATGTTTCACAGAGCCAGTAGGTCAGTATTTTTTTTTTCCTGTTAGCCAGTGTTTGTGATTGCCAATCCCAAGTGGTTAGTTAGCAAGCAGATACCAGTGTTGACCCCGGTACTGGTAATGTTAAATCATATGCCTCCGAGTTGTGAGTATAGCCAGTGTGCTGGCTCAGGGAAACCATCCTTTCTGCAAGTTGGCTTTGCAGCAGCAACTGTAAAGATAGTTTGGTGTTTCTTTGTTTGCTTAGTATCATAGTATTTGGTCATACAGGTGTGAAGGCTTTTGTAGCCACAAAGACCTAAAAATACAAATTTGCTGGCACAGTGGATTTATTTGGTTGAATACATAATTCAAAATGCTTCAAAATACCTTCCTTGTTAACTTAGCTTCACACCTATGGTCCTATCTTCTGTCACTGTAGTTTTGTAAAAACAATCTAATTAACTACCTCTTGCTAGTTTTTACTGTGTTGTGTTTTGAATGCTGTGCTTGTGTGCATGTTATTATACTGTAAAGTTTGTGCCTCAACTGTGCATTGTGCTAAGTAAATTACACTGATTTATCCTCTCAAATCTTACTAATCGCCTTGATCAATGTGTGACAATGAGGAGGTTGGATGTAATGTGGAACAGCTTTGTTTTTTCTTAATAACTGAAAGCTTTCACAATTACAAGATAACCTGATATGTTGAGACTCATATTTAGTCAATTTACACATTTATAGTTAACCATGTAGCATAATACCCAAGCCTTTTAATTCTGCGTTTTAGTTATCATATCTTGTCCTTTCTGCAAATCTAGGTATAGGATTCTCTGCATGCCACTGCCACTATGGTATAAAAAGGGATACAATCAGGAAGCCTAGAATACCTGGGCAAAGAAGCTAAAACAGTGCCTGCAGTTAGCAACCAGTGATGGGACATTTGAAGCCACGGCTCCAAGGTATATACCAGATGAAGCTCCACTTTGTGGCTGAATACAGTATGTTTCATGAGTAATGAGACAGTGATATAATGAAAAGCACAGTGGTAATAGAAGGGATGGCATGGCTATATTGTTCTTTCTACTAAGACGCTCATGAACGATTTGGCTGGAAAGCTTCACTATTTCAGGAAGCCTCATGCAGCTTCTTCCAAAAGTGTCAGGCTACCTCTGCAGAATGAATGAAGAGATTCACAAGCACATGGCAAGAGAAAAAGGAAGCCACACACCTAACAAGTATTTTTAATAATAGGAAAGGAGGTGCTAGTGAACTGGCAAGGGCTTCAACTAAGAGGAGTGAAGAGGAAGTGTTTCCCAGTGTTGCCTACCACACGAGAGGAACTTCAGTTAATGCTCACATCAAACATCAGGAAGGTTAAAAAAAATGATCTTAGTGACTTTGACTGTGGCGTGATTGTTGGTACCAGACAGGCTGGTTTGAGTATTCCTGAAACTGCAGATCTCCTGGGATTTTCACACACAGCTGTCTCAAGGGTTGACTCAAAATGGTGTGAAAAACATGGAATTGCTGCATTAATGAGAGAGGTAAAATGTAGCCTGCCTGCTGACCACATGCATCCCTTTATGGCTACAATTTACCCACCTTTTATCAGCTACTTCTAGCATGCTACATTAAAGTCTGTCCCAATATAATCATTTGTGAGCTGCACCTTTATTTTGAAATTCCCTGGCACATCTTGTTTCTCTGCCTGAGTGCACACACCCCCAAACAAATTGCGAGTGGTGGAAAAATGAAGCCTATATCTGAAGGTGTAGTGTGTAACTATGACTCTGGAAGACTGTACTACCTTGGTTATTACTAAGTTATAAAAATGTTTTTGAGACTCTAATTGGACAATACACAGCATCCTGCTTTAATGTATACAAATATGAATTTAATGATCTTTCAGTTTTTTTTTATAGAATGTGAAAAATGTAAAGCTCATTATATCAGAATGTGGCTCTTTATAGTGAACAGGATTTATCTGTTTTTATAAAAAGAGAAGATTGTTTTTCATCTAAATGTCTGGTTGAGGTCAGGAATAAAAATGTCAAATGATATTGTTGCTGCTGTTTGTGAATTGATATGAGTGGGACTGTGTGAAATCAGCTTATGGTATTGTCTCATATCGATTGCTGACTCAATTGAATCGAATTGAAATCTTATTGTAGCAGACTTTGTGATATCGGCAAACATCTAAGTGTTGTCCACTGAATTGATATAATATCATATTGTGATGAAACTTGCAATTTACACCCCTAGTGGCCTTCTCAGTGAATTCAACGGAACACCTCTGGGATGTGGTTAGAGTGGGAGACTCACAGTATGAAAATGCAGCTGGCACATCTGCAGAAATTCAATCCATGCCACAAAGAACTGAGGCTGTTTTGAGAGGAAAAATATGCCCTATCTAACACTACTATGGTGTTCCTAATAAAGTCCTTGGTGACTGTATTCGGTGACACTGCTGACAGTGCTAGCTGGCCTTTACTTTATCTTGTTCTGAATCAGGTTGTAGATGACATTAGGAGCTCCTCATTTAACCTGTGCTTGCTCAAAGCTTTGAATTTAAACTATCTCAGGTAGCCCAGTTCAGTGAATAAAGGAGGGTGAAGATCCTAGCTCCATTTAGTGGTCTAGTCATTTCATTAGCTTCTTGATTTGTTTTGGAGATAGTAAATCACTCAAAACTACACAGGCTCGAAACAGAATGATTCTATTTCTATAGACCCTCCAGCTGTGAGATTTTTAAAGCAATTACAAGGGTACTTTGACAGAGCCACGGACCAATTCTATGTGCAGCAGAATATATTAAAAATGACCCCTTTTAAGTTTGACACTTGATAGCTTTTACATGTCAGGGTGTCAGCTGGAGAGAACTGCACCAGTGACACGGCTAAATCAGAGATGGGCTGGAAATGCAGACTGTAAGAGCACTTGACTGGCTAATTCCTCTCTGTAAATACAACACATGCTAGGAGCATTTCACTTCTGCTACAGTAGGCCTCCAACACACTGAGCTGAACTGAGAAAGAGGGATTTAAACAGATTTAAATGAGTCACAAACATTGATATACACCTTAATTTCTAAGGTATATAGTAGCTTGAGTAACCTACTTTTCAGAGGGCTCTTAAACATTCATTCATCATCACTGATCACAAGGAGCACTGTTACATCATGATCCACCAAACTCACTCTGTTGTTGTTAGTTAATTAATCATAGTTGACTGGAAATGGAAGAGTAGCTGGGCTGTAGTCAAGGAGACATTGAGGAGTACACTAAACATACATAATGCAAAATATTTGAAAAGTCCTTCTTTCTAAAATTTCTTACCACATGACCCAAATAACTATTAAAATGTTAGAATGCATCTGCATTGTATAAGTCCTTATTTTATCTTACCTCATCTTAACACATCTTATATCATCTTATCTACAGGGGTCTCAGCCCCTTTTACTCCCCATGGGTGAGAGTAGTAGAGGTTGTTGGATTACAGAGCTGTCAATGACCATTTATTTGTAGCACCCACAATTCAACTCTTCATCCTGCGCAAACACACACACACACACACACACACACACACACACATAGTGAAGGGGAGGGGAGGTGATCAAAGCTCCCTTTCATTTCTGCTCCAGACTGTGTCCTAAGATCAGGCCTCCATCACTGCAGTGATGTGCTCCTTCACCACTAAATTGTATAGCTTGTTGCTTGTATATCTTGTTGCAGTTATTTCTGTCTGATGGCCTCTCTTTGTTCCTCTTACTTCCCACCCCTTGATTGGCCTGATATGCTGAAACAAAATCAGAGGAGTGTCCATGTTGAGCAGTGAATTGCAAAAAATAAAGGATTTCTGTCTTAACAAGTCAATTATTGAGGGGTTGGATCTGGAGAACGGTGACTTTGCCAAGCATGAGAGATAATTCCAGTTGTTTCTATGCAGATCAAGATGTATCAAGATATTTCAGAATTGAGAGACATTATCTCAGCTAATGTCAAGATAATGCCACTTGCTTCTCTTAACACTAATTGAAACAGAAAAGCTTCTCAACATACAGGCAGAGGTTTCCATTGGTTTTAAGGAAACAGTTAGTTACATGTTTTATGATAACGTTATGCCATGGTTACTAACTCATGGACTGATATTAGGCTTTATGTTATGTTATCCAGTCAGTGTCATCTAGCTCTGATATGACAGCCACACTGACCACACTGAAATAAGATCAGTATAAAACCTGGCATGACATTTGATTTGTCTTTGCATATTTTTCTATTCATTTTGTTAACATTTGGTATTTAATTAAAAATACATATTAATTTCTATTTGTTTAACCTTTATTTAGTCTGAAACCCACTGAGTTTGGAAACCTCTTTTGCAAGAGAGACCTGGACAAAGGCAAAGCATAACAATATAAAGTCATACAACAGATAACAAATGTCTGGTCCTAAAACATGTTGTGCTGGTGCATCAAAGGCTTAATGATGTCTCTCTCCAACTGAACACGTTAACCCTGCTCACTCTAAATTAGGACTCTGGTTTCTCTTAATGGTCTAACTGACTTTCCACTCTAGCGTGAATACAGTTCTGATGGAAATGTAAAAGTTAAAGAACTAATGAATCTATCTAATGAAAGATTTTTTTTTATTTGATCACATCATCATCTCACAAAACACACACAACAGTATTTGTCTTTTCTTTCAAACACAAAGGCCTGTGTACACATCCCATGTCTGTAACCAATATCTTCTTACTACAGAGATACTTTGCATTTCTCAGCATTTCTCATCTGTGATTACAGATGACTTATGAACTAAGCCAATGCAGATTTGTGAACATACAGTGACTATGAAGTCAGAGATGTGATCATCACTTTCTGCTACTGATTGACTAATAGCTGTCAAAATTGGCATGAAATAAGCAGCATCCTATGTACATTAGTTAAGATGGGTGACTGAGCAGATATTTGATGAAGATCATCAAATAACCACCTTCAGGTTTATTTTCTGCAATCAGGGAATGTTTTCATCTAATATTGTTTCCTCTAAGCTCTGACAATATGTGAACCTATGAACTGCAACATTCATACAATGTTGTTAATCATTTTAAAGAGCTCTTTTGCATTATTTTATACTACTTTATACTACTACTACTACTACTACTACTACTACTACTACTACCAAGCCTGTAAAACTGTGCACAGTTTGGACAGTTGTGACCTATTCTTTGCTTCTACGCTTTAGACAAAATAGAATTAATCAAAGCTCCATAAACTGTGTTTGAAAGTCTGGACTTGTCAAAAATGCAAATTAAAGTGTGTCCTATATACATTAACTCAGTCTGAGGAACTGAAATAGCTTGGTTCACTAGTCTCCAGATTATCCACTAAACTCCTACATAAAATATGTAAATCCAAAGCTGTGGGTGAATGATAGCTGACCATGATACTGTATGATAAAGGTCACAATCTTGGGGGGAACATTGATCTTATTTGGGTGCATTTATTTAGTGCATTTTTACCAACGTACAATATCAGACTGCTGCTCACCCTGAGCTTCGCCCGAAAGTTCCCAAATTTTAATGGTCTGCATTGCAATTGTATACTTTCTCACAGCAGAAACGTCCACAGGCTCATAACTATCCAGCGGCTACACGGTTATAATGCGCCTCGGTCCGAGCTGACACCCAGTCCCCTCCGCCGGGGAAGCTGCAGACTCTGTAGTTGTGAGTCCCCGTGGTCCAGTGTGCCCCTCACCCCACCCACCCAGCAGTGAGTCCTGCCGTCCGACAGGAGGCGTGTCTCCCCTACGGCCGGAGCGCAACGCTACCAGATGCAAGTGCGGGGGAAGCGACACGGTTTCTCCATAGAAACAAATCAACTTCTTTGTGCTGCTCTGGTGACTCTTCCCGGCTCCAGCTCTACCTGAGGTACGCCCATTCGTTCAAACTTTACATTTATTCACATATGTTTGCTGCGCTTTATTTTTTTTCCTCGCGTCACATCTTGTCATGAACAGGTTATATCTTTGGAAATAGGCGCGACCGAAGTAAAAGCTTTTTCAAACCTGCAAAACGCGCAGAAAACAGCGCTACGCACCTCTCCGGTCAGGTTTGAAGTTCATCCGTGAGTTCACAGGGGCAAAGCCGCTTTTAACCTGCGCGCTCAGGACACAAAGAACATTTTAGTGTCTCAGAAATAGGCTCTGACTTGTGGTTTAAAAAGCCTTGGAGAGACGTGACCTCCCTTGTCTTTGCTCGACCTCTATGTGGAGGCGCTTGTCGCCTTGTCGGGTTCCTCCTCCTCGGGCTGGTGCCTTCACTGTTGTTGGGGTTGAAAGACATTATGGGAATCATTAAATGCCCGACCGCCTTATGAATGATGTGTAGATAATGCCTCTAGTTCACGGCGCTGCACGAGGGCTAGCTGACACGAGCCGCGCATTTAAATTCTATAGTTGACGAGCACATTAGTTTTAAATCAACTTTATCATCACGCAGCTTTGCCCGGTGGAGAGAGAGGCTCCGCTCAGCCTGTTTAAAAGCCCTTTTCAAATGTACAGAGGGGCATTTGTTGAGCCGTAGTTCGATCTGTAAAAAGAGATGAATGTACAAAAATCTAGATGAATATTGCACTGGTGCCCGCTGTGCCTTTTTCACCTGCCAACCCCGCAGATTCCACAAACACCTTTCCGGCCGTTACGCACTGCTATCAGAGAACTGCGGCTTTGTGTTAATATTTGTTAAAGGCTGCTTCTTCTCCTTATAACCGGTGTGTGAATTAAAATAGTGCGCCGAATTAGGCCTGCTCAGACAGAGACAAACACATCTCAGGTGTCTTTTTTGTTTCTTTCATTAGTTACATATTATCTCAGGAAAACTCCTGACAGTCTCTAACATTTGCGGATATTGTGGGAAAAAAATGTAAAAACTGGGAAATCAACGTGTTAGTTCTACTGCATGTTGTGTCAGGTGTGGACTGTACCCCAGTGCAAATGATGCCCTAATTCCGTAAACATGATTATGAGGACGGCATCTTTGAAATATATATATATATATATATATATATATATATATATTAGATTTAGCTTGTGCATACAACTCTATACAACATATTAGTTCATGTCACCTCAACGAAAACACTGGAAATGTTGGACAGCCAAGCGGGGTACACATTTGGGTGTTGGCCTCAACAAATGAATGTTAATATGGAAGCAGGCGGCGTAGTGAAACAATATTTAACCTTTGGGCATAAACTGTATCACCATATGGATTTGATCCAAACAGAATGCCCCGCTGCTAATTAAACAGGCAACCAACAGAGGAAGCTCGCAAAATAAAACAGGAGCAGATGAGGAGCCACGGAGTAGCTGTCTGTGGTGCTGAAACCTCATCAACACAAACACTTCTCTAAAATATAAACCTCACCAACACACAGACTTATTTCAAATAGGTTCTCTGTATACGGTGTTGAAGCACCCTTAATGGATACTCTTATTTAAAACACGAAGACTGTTCATGGCGCCTCATTCAAAGACTGATCCACTGATTCTCTGTCCGTGGTTCTGAAAACTCCTCAAGGCAAACGTCAACTATGGCCTTAATGTCAGACCCTTCACTCCTTTAGAGTGCGTCTTAAATCCCGATAAGATAGTTTACATCACATAACTGATGACATTTCAGGAGGAAAGAATATTTTTGTCACAGCGTGTTTCTTAAAATCAAATATTGCTGACAGTCTGAAGCCAGCTTGGCATTCTTTTTATACGCTCCATGTTTAAATGATCTTGGCCTCCATGCAATATTCTTGATCCTGTGTAAATTATGAAATTATGTCAGATCAAACAACAAGAATTTGACTGAAAACGCTGTCTGAACATTTACAACAATGACCTGTGTCTAGAAATCGGCTAAAACTAAACTAAATGTGGTTGTAAAACCGCTATGGAATTTTTGATGCATTTGTGAATAACAGGTTAGAGGCCACAGGCTAGCCTATGGGAAAATACTGAACTGGATATGCACATTAATGGGATTTCCTCGCTCTTAAGACCATGTAAGCACCGTCAGTAATTCAGTAGTAATACAGAGAAGCAGGTACTTTTTGCGAGCACAAGTTAGACGACACGCGTGAAATGAACAATTGATGTTGAGTGTTCTTATCTAACAGGCTGTGGAGCCTCAATCTGAGGAAAAGTAGAGAATAAAAAAGTAACAATTCCAAAGATAGAACATGAGTGCTGAAATACAACGTGAGTGAACAGAGGCTATTCATCATGTTGAGTGTTCAGTGACAGGTTCGGTTTACGGAGCCCTCATAGGAGTCCAAGCTTGAGTGACTCCGATCAAAAACAGGCGTTCTTTTCAAATATAGAGATTGGCTTTTATACGGCGGTGCACGACGGCGCTCCGCTGCCAGCAACGGCCATTGAACCTAACCGAACCGAGGAAAAATCTGACGGGAAACCGGAGAGCGGCGGCTGACTGGCCGGGGACACGACATCAGGGGAAGAGGGGGAAGGAGGAGAGAGGGTAGCGGGAGGAGTGGGGGAGGCATGACAGTTTAGGCAGGCGGTATAGACCAAGGGGCGAAGTGTGGTCAGCAGTAGCCGAGAAACATGCCCGATCCACCCTGTGCGCTTTCCCACTACTAGTGTTGGCTCGACGTCAGATGCTGTGCGGCAGTGCAGCAGGAGGAGCTCAGGCTGGCGAGGCTGTTTAGACCGCCGCTTTACTTACTCACACTCTCACTTGGTCACGCTGGATCTCCACAAACCTCCGCTCTTTCCCTCTCACCCCTCTCCAATCTCTGCCTGTGTCTCTCAGTAGATGGATTTCTTCAAGCTGAGCCCTGCCTAACATGGATGCCCCGCCACCTCCACCACCACCACCTCTACCATCATCTTCCTCAGCTGAGTCGGAGGGCTATTTCTTCTTGGCGCAGTGAGCTGGACACGCAGTGCTTTTTGCCAAATGGATGTGGGGAAACCGTTGCCCAGCCCGCCTGTGGTGATCATGCCGTGATCTTGCAGTCGCCTCGCTTCACATTAAAGGAGTGAAAGAAAAAAAAATCTGGGAATATACAGATTCAGGGAATAAAAATCCTGTGCGCCACATAAACACCATGAAGATTGCCTCCCTGCTGATGTTTAGTGCGAGATTCAGGTGCACCTTCAAGCTTCTACTGCTGCTATTACACTGTGGGGGATATTCTCATGGGATGCCACATGTCTTGAGATTTGGTGAGCTACTACTTTTTTTTTCCTGTCGTGTAGCCTTAAAAGTTGAATCGGTGTCTTTTCATTCTCACAAACCATGTTGCTGTCATTCTGTCACTTGTTGGATACTCACTTTTCCTCCCCTTCCTCACTTGGAAAAATAGTTTGAGTTGCTGTTCTGAGAGTTATTCGCAGTGCAACAACTTGTTTCAGGTCCATGAGGGGTAATGTATCAAAAGAGCTGGCACAGACCTGCATTCCGGGTAAGCTGCCAAAGTTAGAAATATATGAATGATCAATAAATACACGAGTTGACAATTGTGGCCAGTCTGTAACTTGTTGCTATTTATAAAGTTTCAAATTAGAAATAGTTAAGGTTTGCAGATATCAATACCACACCCACATGTGTGTGTTGTCTGCTGGGACTGATATGTGTAGTAGTTCATGTCACCCACTGCGTGTGTGTGTTAAAATGTGTGTGTTTTAGTGCTAGATGTGGTGACTTCAGATGTGATGTGTATACACACAGACACACACACACAATGCACACAAATACCAGTATAATGGTGGTGTATGCATAGGTGCATGAGAAAAACAGTTAAATGTATTGATTGCAGTAACTTCAGTTATTGTTCAAATTATTATTATTATTATTTTTTTGAAGAATAAGATGCAGAGTGTGGAAAATTCCACACTATGCCTCCATGCTTTATCCATATTTCAGAGATGTGAATATTTTATGTTTCTCTTATGTTTTTCTCCTTAAATTTCTTACTTAAATTAAGCACTTTTTAAAGTAGGTTTAAAAAACAAACATATATCATTACTGTATGGCAATACACTATGTTTGTTCCAACATATTGCAGCTGCGGTATATGATACTTACAAGGGAATTCCACCCCAAGCTCACATGTTTTTCAAGATGCATAATTTTATCAAATGGAAATATTCCAGATATCCTATGCATTACTTTACACGACATAAGACTCAGTTGTTTTGAATAACTCACCATATTAATGCTGGGGCTAGCGGTTGGCAAGAGGTTAAGGCCATTGACTTGCATCACAGAGCTGAAACAACAGAAAAGGACAGCAGACAGAAGGAAAAACACTGCAGAAACTACTTTATTAAAATAAAGTGTTTTATTGAGTTTATCCTATTACTCATGTATTTTATCCAGAAAATGCACAGTAATGCAGGCAAACACACGCAATTGCAATAATGCACATACATACAGAAATTCACAGACTGCTACAATACTACGAACAGCACAGAGTTATATTCATATCAACACACATGCTTTTTGTTGAATAATAATAATAATGATAAATAATGGTTTTGTGTGGATTGGAAGAAACAGCACTGGTCCTCAATTAAATCCACAATATACATGTCATTAATTCAGAAATGCAGACTGATGAGGTGCAGATTGATTTTTCTGCTGACAGAGCTGTAGGCTGTGAAAAAGTGTGTGAAAGGAGTGTGAATGGATAAAACCTCTGGCCTGCTGGGTGTCAGTAAAGTCATAGTCTCTCTACGATATAGGATGACTAGCTCCCAGCTTAGAGTCACTCAGTGTGCCAAGGGAAACACCCTGTGCTCCATTACATCCCATTATATCACCACAGCCTTTACCACTCCTCAGTTAAAGAGGTCTGTATTTGACGACAGCAGTAGACAGCAAGCTGAAGTTACGGCAGTTACAATCTGAATCTGTCCGTCGGACAGCATGTCTTGTGATTACATTTATTCCTCCTCTTTTCCTTTGCCAAGGTACTTTTATCAGCTACCAGCTGCTCTTGTATTGAGAAAAATCTGTCCAGCAGGCATCTGTTTGCTGTGAATGTGTGTGTGTGAGTGTGTGTTTTTTTTCTTACATTTTCAACCAGTGTGACAGATTTCAGTTTGCGTTTGTGAAAACATTCATCAGGTACAAGTCAGTTGCTCAGGAAATAACTGTATTGGTTGAGTTAAACTTCAGTGTAATTTTAGTTATCTAACCTGAGCTGCCCAGAGAGAACCCTGATCAGACTATAAATGAATGTAAATATTTAACAGACTGTCCAAGAATTTAGTACTGCACCTTAATAAAGGTGGGGAAACTTTTGAGAGACAGGTTAAACAATGAATGGTCAAAACTGAAGCAGCAGAGGCACAGACATACTGACTTTTATCTACTAGTTTGGGTTAAGCTTCCAAAACACTGGATCTTACACTTCCCATACTTCCCATGATGGAACTCAACAGAGTCTTTTACTAGACTCTCACGCCTCAGTAAATGCCAATGTCCTTCAAACTCTACACCCCCAGTTTATTACTCTGGCTTTATGTTAAAAGTTTGAATTCTCTCAACTACTCTTCATGCACTGGTGACATTTTCCAAGACTTGATAATGTTCCTCCAGACCCACAGACAAGCAAACTGATGTTCATGTGTTAAACTGACATTCCCTTGTAATGATTTCATTCATTTGTAACAATGACAGTCTTGTTTGTGGAAGGTCAGCAGACTAGGCTAACAAGCCGATACATAGAGTAATATGGCTAATATGCACTGTTCAAGTGAATACTACTTGATTTTGTTTAGCAATCAATAATGCTTTAAATCCCCAAATTTAATCTCATCGAGAGTGAGCTGGGAGGAAATTTAGGAATGTGGGACACTATATGTGTGCTATATCAATGTGTGTATATTTAAATAGGGGCAAGGGACTCACAGTATTAGTAAGTCTTACACCTTGACTTGTCCACTGTCAAAACTGTGCGACTGTAACTCCACCAGTTGAATTTTGACCTCACAAATGGGATTTCCTCTGCTTCTGGAGCAGCTTTTACTATAGCTGAGAAAAGAACTTGCTATTAATGCAGTAATCCCAACATTTAATTTCGGGATGTGTTCTGACCATTCTTTTGTAGTAGCCATTCTTCAAAACAGATGGAATGAGTTCTTAAAATGCCTTTGGAAACCGCATACCTGATATCCTATGGTCCATCCAAGACACAGTTTGATACAGATCAGCTGTGAACAATGATAGACTGAACCATATTGGTAACATGTAGTCTGCCAGGTCTGCAAGTATGACACTAACCTGCTGGGTCTGCTGAAATGTCCTGGAGCTTGGAGTTGTATTGTAGACAGGTGAGGTCAGGAAATTGGATTACTTGTGTGGAGGAGAAGTCACATTCAGGGTCACTTCACAGAAATACAGCAGAATGTATTTCACAAATTCACTGCTGGAGCTTTGGTGGAGAGTAAGTGGTTCTCTCCTTTAGAATAGCCACATCAACAAAAAGGTTTAGGTCAAGGAAGTGTTCCAACTTACAGACTGTATGGAAATTCATGGATTACATACAGAATTTTTCATCACAGAAACAGAGCCATGGACACCCACAAGGTTTCTCATGTCCAAAAGAAGCAATTTTAAGAGTATTTGCGTATCTAAAAATGCATGAATTTATACTGGCACTTTATTTTCCTGTGATCTCTGCAGAGTGGAGATTGAATTAGGTGCGTTGGCGATGGTTGCCGTGGTTGGCATTAGTATGAAGGTCACTGTCTAATGGGGCAGACGAGCTAAATGTTGCAGGTCAAAGCTAGAAAAACTCCCTCTTTAGAAAATAACTTGCTCTCTGAGAAGCCTGCCTGTCAATAACTGAACAGAAAAGTTGACATTATCCTCCAGGCCTCAGCCCCCGCCTCACTGATGACTTGTAAATAAGGAGATTTGCAGAGAAGTGTGAGCTGCTTGGAAACAATATGTGGCTAAGTGGATCATCACGCAATAGAGAGTATTAGGTATGAAATGGGAGGTGATAATCACAGCATCCTTCAATGAACAAGCTAATTTCCCTGATAATTTTTTTATTTGTTTTCCAGTTTATCAGTGTAGCTGTAGGTGGAGTTTTCAGAGGAGACAGCCTGGAGATGTGCCTGATTATAACGAACATAGCTGTAAATACCAAAAGGACAAATGTGTATTAATCCATGTTTGAAAATAGTCCTCAACAAATAAACTATTTCCTCCTGTTTGAAGGATGTTCGCTAAAAACTAGTGTCTGGCTGTTTTAGGGAATTACTGAGCTGTTTTTAAAAATGAAATTATAAACCCACATTTAAAGATTTAAGTAACTCCTCAGTAGGAACCAATGGGTTTGGGACTGACAACAGACAGCTGAGAACAACAGACAGGGTAGGGAAATCAGTAAGTGTTGAGAGACTGACTTATACATTGTTTGTGTTTGTGCGTCTTTTCGAGGTATTCTAAAAAAAATCCAGGATAAGGCCAAGCTTTCAGTGAAACTGGAACTGTACCAAAAATACAGTCATCAAAGCAAAATGGAAACACGGTATAGCAAGTCTAAAAACATGTTCTTTTTCTTCTTCAGAGTCAAGTAGGGAAGCCTATATCTTATATTAACAAACTAATAATTAGAATTTATAGAACCGTAACTGTAATTGTCCCCTGCTAGGTTTGAGAAAACTTTACTGGTTTGCTTTATGGCCCAGTACAGGAAGAGGGTACCGTTCTCCAGTGCATATAAAGCTAAAGCTATCAGAGAGTCTGGCAGTGACAGATGGTAGAAGGAGAGAATGGCTGATGTAAAAATCACTTCCAACATGTTTATCCACTTCAGTATAAACAGAGGCTAAGGAGAAGAAAGAGCGGTTTGAGAAACAACATGTTATGCATACACAACACCCTTCACTCAGAGAACACATGCAGGAGCCCATAGGTAAGGCATGAATATCAGAGTCTTTATGCAAACCATGTATGGCCAGAAATAGCACTGCAGTAGCAACTGAAAAAGTAGTAGACGGTCCAGATGTCTGATCCTGAGGGTGGAGTTGGATTATCTGTGAGGAATAAAAGCTTATTTTTTCAGTCTATTCACTACAGACCCAACTGTACATTTGTCAAAAGTCTGACTTCTGATCTTCTGCTCAGAGCCAAAACAAAATACAGTGCAAGACAAAACTGCCCTCCCTTTCAGTGACACTGGGTGACATCTCCCTTTTTTCCTCACTCCTTGGGCTGGGTGAGTCTATAATGCATCTGTTATTCTAATGATCACATGTGTATGCAGTGTAGCACTGATGCTGTTGATAATGATTTTATGAACTCAAAATCAAGTGTACAGGGGGTGTAGAGTTTTGTTTTAAAATTGGTAGCAACAGTTTTCTAAGACATCCAAGATACACTGTGTTCCATCCAACAGAACTCTACTGGAATGTAGTAGAATTGGAATTTCACAATATGAATGTGCAGCTGACAAGTCTACAGAAATTCCATGATGCAGTCATGTCAACATGCACCAGAATCTCAAAGGAATGTTTCCAACATTTTGAGACTTGAATTGAGACTGCTCTGAGAACAAAGGCAGCCCATCCATATTACTGTGATGTTCCTAAAAAAGTGCACTCTGAGGGTACACAAATCCACCACTTCTTTATCAATTAATGTTGTGGAGTTAAACTACTGTGATCATTTGAGATTCTTAAAAATAATGTAAGGGACGGTTCTTTCAGATCACTCACACTGACAACAGAAGGGACTCTTCATGAGCAAATACCTCCCTATAAAGTCTATGGTAGCTGAGAGACATATACATTCTATCTTTCATATTTTCAAAATGTCATGCAGTACATTTTATGGACTTATAGTACAGATAATTTCCTTTTTAGCCATCTTGTTTAAAATTACATTTCCTTCTCTCTCTAGTTTTTGTTTGTCAGAAGTGTTGCTGTACAGTGCACACACAGGGAGAACAGTCCCCAACAAGAGAATATAAGTGATAATAATTGTCATGTTATTTGAACTCCTTCTTTTGCTGGATTGCTCATTATGTTTACTGCTTGTGTTGTCACACTTTCTAAGTTTGTGACACCACATGGGAGGTAACAGTGGCTGCAAAACACTCCTTCATATATTTTCATAGCAGCTGTTCCATGATTTGAACAGCTTTTTGCAGTTCACAGACCTTGTTTACAGAAAATCTAGTATGACATGAATGCAATAGTACTGGAACAATGAACAGTAAACTGGCCCACGGTAATTATCTAATACTGAAAATAGGCACTCTTCAGGCAATGGATAAATGGAAACAAAATGTAAGCATGCAGGTCCCACTGCAATGTGTGTGTGATGTTGTGCTGAGTTTAAAATGTTTTGGATTCATTTGTTGGAAACTGCCTCCCCTGTGGGTGTGTATTGAAGAACAGTGTTTCCAGTCAACTGAAGCTACATTACACCCGCTTGTGAAGCAAGAGATGAAATCTTGAACGCAATCCACAATCACAACGGCAGAAGTAATGATAATAATAATTAAAAAAAAACAAGAAAATAAGGTCTAGGTTGGAAATGAAACAGATTATGGATTATGCACTCCAGTCAGAAAATCTTACATCAAAGGAGACTGCTTCATTTATGTACAGTATTTGGCAGAAAAGGCTCTGTGGTTGAGCATGATTATAATATGAATCCAAGCAGCATGTTAAAGATTCAACAGGGGCTGTGATAAAAAACCCTGAGGGGTACAAAACAGAACCCAGCAGAGCACTGAAAAAACACAATTCACAAGGCAGTTAATGCCATTGCATTCATGCTTAGAGAATTAGTTAAACATTTGGGGAGATATGCTTATTTGCTTTCTTTTGGAAAGTAAGATGGGAAGATTGATGTCAATCTTTTGTTTGTGCATAAAGTACTGATTCCTCACAAGGCTGTTGTCAAAATATCTTGTATAAAGTAATGAACTTGTGAACTTTTATTTGTTGAATAATAGGGCAGTATGTTAAAAGTTGTAGCTAATTGTATTAATGACTAAGACTATGCTGTGATAAAAATAAAACTGAACTTCGCTGCACAACAGACCAAACCATACTGTCCACATTTTTCAGCCGTCACTGGCTCCATATTATTTTATTTTCCCCACATTCTCTTCTCAAAGTAGACTTGTATAAAATAATTCAGCCTTTCTCCTTTCTGTCAGTACAGTCATCTTGTTTGAGTAAACTGTTATTATTATGCTAGATACAGTCATTGAGTACAGGTTTTGGTTTGTATCTCAGCAGAGGCAACTTAATACCAAATCAAAGACTCCTGAAGCTGCACACAGTCACTGCACCCAGATGTTGTTGACCAAAAAATAGTTCACATAACTCCTGCTAACATTTGTTAGTACTTTTCTGTTATCTTTTCTGTTCTGGTTAAACCAAATAGATACAATTGTGCTTTTTAACATGTAAGCTCTGCTGCCAGTCTTCATGGCATGCTAGACTGACTACATCCCAAACCCTCTTTGCCCAAATGCCAAACTCTTCCTATTACACACAATGTAGAACAGATAGAGGCTGGGACTGTGAATGGAAAAAATATCAGCAACATGAATAATCATACAGTAAGATTATGAGCCTTTACATTCGAAAGTACCCCTCATTGTCTTCGTTCATGTTCTTACAATCTCCAATTATATTGAAACTACTCTAGCACTTTGCCTGAACATGATGCTTCATTCACTATATACTCAATAGAACAGAGTAAGATCCTCATGCTCAAATGGCTGATTTGCCTGTAGTTTGTTTACCAGTTCTACATCTGCTACTTGAATTAGCAAGCAGAATTAGAAGTGTTAGAAGTCAAGGTTACCCAAACTAGCATTAAAGCTGTCATTTCAATTAGAGGCATGCTGGTTGAACTACATTTGACCTCAATTTGAGAAAACGTATCTGCTTTGATGAAACCATGTTAAGGAGGATGTTTTTTTTTTAAAGGAAGATACCTTTAAAAGAGGAAGTTGGTTTTTGTATGGAGAGCAGGCATTTGATGATGCCTGAGTTATCACTGTGAGACAAGGACACACTGTAATCCAAAATCCATTTATGCATAAAAACCACACACACACACACACACACACACACACACACACACACACACACACACACACACACACATATATTTCCTTGTTTAGTTTTTAGCAACTTCAAAACCCAAAATATACCTGAATCATTTATGACCATTCTTTTTATTAGTATGTAACAGATACGAAGATCTAACAAAAATCTGCTCTCACTTTCCAGCATATGAGATAATGTGCACCTATACCAAACCAATAATGCAGAGCACAGAGCTTATATATATAGATATATATTTAGACTGAAATTCACTGCTGTTCTCCTTCAAGTGCCTTTGTGTTCATTATGCCGCTCTGCAGTGTAAATGTAGTTTATATACTCTGCCATCAGCACTTCTTTCATCAGTAAGTGCTCTGCAAGAGAGTCTTTCACTCAGAAATAGTATATAACAATTTATTGTAAAACATGTTTATGCATTTCTCTGTAACTCAATTAACAGTGGCCGGTGTCTGCAAAAGCAAAGGCAGCTTTATGACACAGATGAGGGCATCAATACAACCTATCTTATGCCAAGCATTCAGCTAACACTTTGGATATCATGCTGCAGTGATAGCAGGGTGATAAAGTTAGACTCAGCTCCAAAAGCATTAAGGATTCATCTGAATAAACAAATAAAACATAATAACCCGCCACCAAAGCCAAAAACACACATGGATTTTACATGCAAGCAAGAATATACTATATAAACTGCTGCTCTGGGACACATTTAGATTTAGATTTCAAATAAGAAATTAGTGGCATGTGATTAGAACGTTGTCATTTGAAAAATACAGGCAGTGTGAAAGAATCAGTTACACTGTGTCCCTCTTCAAGTTATACAGGAGTGCCCTTGGGCAAAGCTCCTCAGCCGCTCTAGCAGAGTTGCAGAAGCAAACCCTTGAAGACTGTGGTTGTACTGTTTAAATCCTGATGTGAATGTGTGTGACTGTATAACATTAAAATAGTATGGGACTGGAAAACAGTAAATGCCACTGCTGGTTTCCTGTGGATAAATGTAACAAAACTAGACCTAAAGGAAAGACACTGTTTATTAAAATTTGGGTTAACCATAGCTCTGGCCATTGGTTTGAATGGTTATAACACTGTATATTATTGCTGTTACACGGAACTCAGTGACATTGTTTAATAGAGATCGGGTCCAGAAAGATGAGGAGTCAGATGATCAGACAGCTGGGGAGCCAGCAGTTTGGCCAAATTTTTTAAACCACTATATTTGGAGATAAACCTGAAAGTGAGTGTACCTAGTGTGCTGACTGCACAAGAGAACTGTGAGTCTGCAGACTTACATCATGCGCAGAAAGTTAAAACAGAACAAACTGTTATTGATGTTTACAAAGGACAAGGCCTTGTTCTTAACCTGTCTGACACTATGATTGCTCATGTTTTTTGACCCATGAAGTTAATTTCAAAAATGTTAATCCAGCAACTGTAACAATCATAATTTGACCATGATCTGAGATATTTTGTGCACAACATTGACAATTTGTCCTGCCACTTGATGGAGTGGAACTAATAGAGTGTCCAAAATGGAAATGATTTATTCTGTAAATGTGAAGAATGAAGTTCATGATCTTCTGTCCATTAGTTTCTTGTGTAAATTCTGGCCTGATGGGGACATTGGAACAATCTGGGCACCATAAATGTCTAACGTCATGAAAATGTGATCAGTAGCTGTGGGCCTATCTTGCTTTGGAAGTATAGTAAAGTATTGGACTGATAAAGAGAAATGAAAACACATTATATTTCTAGTATTCAATTAAGTTTGAATGTTGGCTTGATGGTGGTGCTAGATAAAAAAATTAGAGAGCCTCCAAATCATTAGCAATCAAAATTAGCAATGGACCATAAACATCCACATTACATTACGTGTCAATCTGACCAGTAGCGCATAAGAAATTTATGTTGAAATTTGACCATTTGACCAAGATTATGGACATCTCTAGACCAACAGTTCAGCCTGTTTTCGTGGTGAGTAGAAATTAAATAAATGTTAATGCTACTGAAAAAACCCTGAGTGCATAGTCTTTATTATACAGTTGTTGGAAACCTGTTTCCAGCCAGTAGGCATGTTTGCTGAGACAGAATGAACTTCAGCTGCTTCACAGAATGGCAACACTCATTGTATCATCCTTCACTGTGGGTAACTCAAGCATATAATGTGTCAGTGACTCTTTTTATGCCCTTTGCAGCAGAGCACACATTGTACTATGGCAGCACTTCCCTCCACTTGTTCTTTCAGTTTAAGATTATTTTCTGTAGAGTGTAGAGTTCCTGTTCCAAAACAACAAATCAGTGAGTGTGTAACACAAATGTTTTATTGATTTAAATGTAGCTAGTTGTTGTGCTAATTTGCACATTGCAAAATTCATTTTGGAACTGTTTGCCATCAAAGTGCATCATTGACCTTGCAAATAACATTCCATTTACTGGTGTATTTATGAATTGTAAACAATATCACACGGTCTTCATCAACAGACAAACAAACAACAACACTTTTGTCTGACACAGGATGAATAATGAATGTTAAAGTTTGTGGGAATTAAACTTAATCCTTACAATGATTTCCTAAATACATAGTTCTTATTAAATGATTAAAAACTGTAGTTGATCACATGGATCACATGGTTATCATTAAATGGAATTTGTAGTTGTCATGCAAATGTGGGTGAACTTTTCATTACTTAAGGTTTGGAGGTAGATTGACATGTTCTTTGGAATTACTCACCACACTGGTCTAGTAGTTGTTCTTGTTGCTTAATTTCCTCTCTGCCATGTTCTCCCAATGTCTGTTCATATCTGTGCTATTCTCCTTGCTATTTTTACAAAGCATGAGAGTGAAATATTTTACTTAAATGACTTTATTTGCCTTAGTGCTGCCACTCTGAATTATCAGTTTTCTCAAATTGAGTTTAGCAGTGGTGGCTTTGTGAGCATTACACTGTGTCTTGGCCCGCAGCCAACACACTACTGGTAAATATATTTAAATCAGTGCAAAGCTGCTTAAAATATTCATATTTCACTCATAGCTGGTTTATAGAAATTTGAACCTGTCTCAAGCTGGCAAAATCAGTTACATGGATAAAATATATATATCATTTCAAATTTGCGGGGAACAAAGAGAGCGGGAGCTGGTGAGCGGTGGCGAGGCATTAAGCCCCCATGCACAGTGTGTGTTTTTTCTGATATGACTGGCTATAGTTGCTGTGTCTCTCCTGGCTGAGAGAAGCAGGAGGATGCATGCCATGTTCCTCTTAGGCTCATGATATACACATGAAGACAGTTAATATGCCTCATGAAATGATTATTCTAAAAGCTGCTTGTCTGCATCCTTCCCTCAGCTTGAAACAGAAAGCCTCTGTCTGCTGTTGGTTTTGCCAAATAAAGTAGGTTTGTGGATATAATTAGCTGAGTCTTAGATGCTGACTGGGGCAGAGCTGGAGGTGACTTGTGACTTGTGCTATGTAGACTAACATTGATGGAGACACTCTGTTCTGGCTGAGCTGGAGCACACAAAAGGACAAAAATGACCAGATCCATTCCATGTATCGCTGTGGCAGTAATACAAGCCAGGACTTCTCTTGACACACTGTCCTCTACTCTGAATATTGTGTCCTTCTGGTTTGTCCTATACTGTGTACTTAGAGCTGCATCCTGGTGCCACAGTGACTGTGACTTGAGAGCCATGGCTGAAATTACATTTCTGCTCTGTTTTGTTTTGCCTCATTCAGAGTCACCTCTGCAAATCCTGATCCTGATTCTTATGACTGTTCTTAATTTACACAAGAGCTAAGCTTTAAGATCATCTGAGAGCATTTTAAAAGTCTTTCCATGTGTGTCTACACAGGGGATGTTCAGGCACAGCATTAAGTCAACCTGCGTTCAGAGCCCAATGCACAATCATTGCAATTTACGTAAAATAGACTTGAATCATAACAGTACGCTTGGGACTGTATTTATGAGTGTACAGTGCAACTCAAATTCTAAGGACTTAGGTGGCCTGTGCAGACAGATGAATTGATTAAAATGGGAGTATATCTGTTCCGTCAGACAAGCGTGATGCAGATGACTGAAAAATGTGGTTGAGACACTGTCTTTGTAGATACACCGTTAGCAATGTCTCCAAGCTACTATGATCTTCCACTGTACAGCCATTGTACAGCAATATAACAAGGTCATGCTACTACCTCCTTAGATTTTTTGAGGGGACATGCAATACCAAGTGGCTGCTTGTCAGGAAAATAATTAATCAGGTTGTTTTAACCATTTTTGTACCATTTTTGTACTACTGTACATGATGCTTTAAACTATTATTATTATGACTATATATATATATATATATACACACACACACATATATATATACATACATATATGTATACTGTGACATTTAACAATGATGTGTGCATGTCAAAGAACCAAAGTGATGAACTTAAAGAGGATAAACTTAGGTTCTCATTGGTTCTGCATTACTGTGTGCAAACCTTTTCACAATGCATTTATTCAATATTAATATGAAGAAGTTTGGTTAGCAATCTTCAAATAAAGAATAACTGTGTTCAGCTACATCCCTCTTCCTTCATTATTTTCAGTTCTGCCCTCAGTTATGTCTTCATTCAAGAGGGGGTGTGGCATCCCTTCCTGCCATTAGAACAGTAAAGGTCTTTTCAATGAATGAACAAGTGTCTTAACTTATAATCAAGTGGTTAGTCACAGTTTGACTTGACTATGAATGCCTCACAAACCTTTCAGTTTGATGAATGGGAGGAATGGATTTTGTTGTAACAATTCTCCCTTAATGGGAACAAGATGTTGTGGTACAAAATATCTACTGGGGCTGTATTAGCCAGAGCATGTTTTTGTGCAAGAATTTATATTTTCAAGGTTCTTTCAAGGTTTTTTCAAGAACTTTTCTCCTGTGTAGGCAGTTGAAAGTCCACCAGTTTAGTCCAGACTAAAATATGATGGATTACCCTGAATATTTGTATAAACATGCATAGATGAATGGATGACTCCTAACTTCCAACTTTGTTGAACCCTTGGCATTTCCTCTAGTGCCACCATTACGTCAACATTTGTGGTTTTGAATGAATTGTTTTGCACAAGCGCAGCCTCGCAGAGCCCCTAGTGTGGCTCTCAATTCTTAATCTTGTTTGAAAGCTAGATCTGAAAAATTTGTAACTTGTTCCCTCATGGAGGATGGCAGCAGTAGTCAGCTTGGATTCATTTAAAACTGACTCAAATGGTGATCCAGGGACATAGCAGAAACATGTGTCAAACTGAATCAAAAAGTTCATAGCAAGTTATTAAACCACTCTTGCAGAATAATCTTCTCCGAGGTTGATGTATATGTTTTTATGTCAGTCTGTCTTAGAAAATACTGTTTTTTGCCAAAAATGTACTTCTCCTTTAACCTAAACAGACAGCTGGTTTAGCAGTCATTGTGAAAATATTAACCTAACCACTGACCTTTGCTGATCTGAAAACATAATTCATGTAATTCATAACTTATTAATCAAAATGTGTTAAAGGTGCCCACAGACTCCTGCACCTGCAACTATGTGTGCATATGGATCTGTAGTATGGGAGCCAGAGGGGGTGTTCCATCACCTGAAAGCCCTCTTTTCTCTCTGAGTCTTCCAGATGTCTCTGTCTTTGTTCATGCTACCTCGGAGACAAGTGTTTGGAGACCAGAGCTGTATATATTGTAAGTAAACGTCTCTGACTGAGAATGGCAGAGAAACCTCTCTTAGTCAATAACTCATTTGGAAGGGGTTATGAATTAGAATGATCTTGCTGAGGGGAATGTAGCCCATATCCTGCCTTGAGTTGCTGAAGAAACTGGAATAATAATCCTCCAGGAAAATCGATGGCAGAATGCAGCGCCACAAGGAGAAATACCAGCAATATCTCTTTCTGCACCACACAACTCTTATCTGTCAATTGGCTGAAATTCTGCTGACACGCCATAAATCCAATTCCCTAAAATGTCATATTAAAATTTCAGCCCATTTAGATTGGCTTGTGGATGGAGAATGATGGCTTCCCTGTCCCAGGGGCTGGGATTATATGTCAATAATGTCCTCAGTGCCAGGGAGTTTCTTTGATTAGCTTGTATTTAGATTGAAGTGTCATCCATAGCCTGCCTCTGCATCTCTTAAGTTTCTGTGTGTGTGTTTGCTGTTTGTACAACAGTCAGGCTCCTTCTGAGCTCTTAACTAGAGTCATCAGTCCAATAAATCAGCAGCATGATGTATTGGAAGATGCACAGGGCCAGATGTAGTAAGAAAGTGGCATTTTGCAAATTTGTGCTGTGGTTTTCGTTGCGTTTGCAACCACAATCTGCATGTATTCAGCGCCTGATTTACTAAGACTGCAGCTCATTATACTGTCAGCTCTGTGCCTGTTACTGAACCTCCAAGATGTACTCTGCAAGTGAAGGAGAGCTCATAGGCCATTACTATGTCATCACTGAGCTCAAAGGAAATCATACTGTTGTGATGATTACAAAATATTAACTTTGGCCGCAGTTCAACACCACCTGTGAAAAACTGTTACTATTCTGTTAATATAAATATCACTCATCAAAGTATTACATTATGATCTTTTACATATATCTAATTCATGAGGAGGCAGCAAAAAATAATACAAAAAGTAGATAGACAGATAGCTCTACCTACACTCCAGCTGAAGTACCCCACAAAACACCATCATGTTTCCTGGGTCAGTGGAGCATTTGGTATATGTATCCCTCAGGGTTGCTCTCTCTTTTTGTGTCACATCTGGGTTACAGGTCAAAGAATTTGGGGACCTAGTTGTCTGCCTTAAGCTGCTTTAGTGCTCGATCACCCAGAAACTCCATGGCCATTATTTAAATTTTTTCATCACTGTAACACTTGAACAGCCAAGGCACTGCTGTTTTATTATATCTTAGCTTTCAGAATGTCCATATATACTTTTTATACCTTTCTTAATGTATAAAAAATAATGTTGTATTTTCAGTGTAAATTTTGCTGGAATTAATGTTAATTGATTCTCTGTGGCTTTTTATTCTCTGTATGTCACTCATTAATTAGTGACTCTAAACTCTAAACCCATAGGTGTGAATGTGAGTGTGAATGGTTGTTTGTCTATATGTGTTTCCCTACCTATGGACTGGCAGTCTGTTCAGGGTGTATCCCTTAAGGATAAGTGGCATAGATAATGGATGGATGGATGTACTATCGTAGCTGATATTATTCATTATCAGGCTTTCAAACAATGAATGAGAAACAAAATAGAAATTAACCTATAGAATGATATAACCTCACTCTATGTACAGTACAATAATGCTCTACATGTAGTTTCAAAGGACCATAGTTAAAGTTTCCTTGAGGTGTTTTTAACATCTAGTAAGATGATAGAACAGTTTGGGTCCCATGGATTTTGTTTGTGTCGTGCTCACATAGCCAGTGGTTTCACAATAATCCACTGATAGAATGCAGCAATGTGCCAACAATGGCAGGACAGGACAAGACTGCAAGGTAGTAAACATGGATGTAAACAATACAGGGTTAAAAACACTTTAAAGCTGGCTTCAGCAATGTCTTATGAGGAACTAAATGCATTCAGCACTTTTATTAGATCTCAAGGATACACAGTTTTTGGTGAGTCAAACCGAGTGTAAACAGAGCTGTTGTTTGTTTACAGGTAAACTCCACAGGGCACATTTAAGTACAGATAAGTCATATGTCTTTAATTATCGTAAACATTTTCTAAAGCAGACCAAGTTTCAGTCAGATTTCCTACCTTCCAGTCAGCCTTTAGTTTCATTCATTTCAATGCACTCTGAAAAAATACTTGAAAGTTAGTGTAGATAGCTAACCCATCCCTTTAGTCAATTTAGGCATGACTGTACCTGGACCTGGATTTGGCTGCTTTACAGCTCTCTGACCTTCAGTGCACACCTTCAGTGTAACAAAATGTACACACACAAACAGAAAAAAAAACCAATGATATATCTTATTCCTCTGTTCCGCAACTCCATTATTGTCTTATTGACATAATCCTGCGGATGGATGATAAAACAATTTGGATAATTATCACAAAAACCAACCAAACAAACAAACAAACAAAAACCTCACAGTTACTCACAGTAACAGTGATAAACTTTAGTAATGATAAACATATTTTTTCTGCATTTGAGTCAACCCTAAAAATCAGACAACCACACAAATCTGTGATTTGGAAATGGTTCAGATCTTTAAAGCTGGATTAACAGCAGAGCAATATCCATGGCAAAATATGCAGGTGAACACAACTAACTTTTTCCACCATTTGAAAATGTTCCATCCCACTGAGTGCACAAAAAGCCAAAGTGTGCAGTCCTGAACTACTAACACTAGCACTCAAACTGTCAAACAAGGCTCATGTGGTAATGTTAGCAGCAGTTGCTCATATCTGCATCATTCCTTTGGAAGGGAGGGGAATTTTGTTTTGCTTTCCCACATGAATCAGTAGCAGGTGATACTTTCTTGAGGATATTATTTTAAGTGGTTATGCTCCATTTAGCCCTTCTGATGTTCTGCTTATTATGTACCTGTTGATTGTCACACTATACATTAGGATATGGCAACCGTGGCCACCTGGAATTAAGAAATTAATCTAAAAATTGACAGTGTTAGGATTTTTATAAAAATGTTTACATCAATTTAAATACAGCTTTAATTAGCTAATATGTAGTTTAATACTTAATCATACTGGAATCATGTTGCACATTCAATCCAGGTTTTGTCATTGTGCTCAGTGATTGTACACGCAGTGAGTGACTGCAACAGTGTTTCAGTCAGAGGCATGCATAGAGAAAGCTGGTCTATTGGAGGAAGTGTCTCACACCCTACTGACCAGAGAATACAGAAACACTTCAGCCATTTCTTGGAAGTGCTGCGACATCACAACCAACAGGATCTCTAGTTGTGGGTGGGTATTATATCTGCACCCTGCATGTGGGATTTTTCTGATGTGCATTTTGTGTCTTTTTCCCTCTGTGTCCTTGCTTTTTTCTGGTTTCCCCTCTTGAACTGTGATTCTTCTGATCTATCCTTTGTAACTCTGAGGGGAAATCTGTGCATCTCAAACACCCCCATCGGCTCACTGTAACTCCTGATTGCTTGCTATGGTTTTGATTTTCACAAAGTGAGCGTTTGTGCATGTGTTTTAATGTAGGCTTGCATTGGTAGAATGGGAGGGGAGCTGCTTTGATTTCCCAAGACGTCTCGGTCAGGCCTCATCGCTTTCAGAGAGCAATTTCTACTTAAAGAGGAGGGAAAAATAGTGGGAGGAGGAAAAGTGCAGTGAAAAGAGTGTGCATCCTTGTGTGTGTGTGTGTGTGTTAGAGAGAGAGAGAGGAAGACAGATAAAGAGAGGGAGAAGATGGGATGAAGGTCAGTTGGGGAAAATTTGCAGAAAAATATCAACACACTTTAGAGACGAGGGAGCAAATAAATAAAGGATGTTTCCTTTGAATTAAACATGACTGTAAACAGCAGTGGGGATAGGCCCCTCACAGTTCATCTGAGCTGGTCAACACAACACTTTGCCTCTTGAGCCTGTTGGGACACAACAGTTAAAGACACAGCTTGTCAGGGCTGCTCTTCTCTTCTTTAAGTCTTTCATTTATGTCTTCATACTGTGCTGTATATCAGGTCTACTGTTTGCGGTGCAAATGCTCCTCATAGTCTTTAAAAGATTTTAGGTTTAGGAGGACAGGCTTTGATCCATTAGCTGCTCCTGGGAAGTCTGATCCCTTGAACTCTTTGTTTAGGTCCATTTGTTGGGTAATATTGTAATTTAAAAACACTTTCATTTCAAAGACAGGAGGAATAACAATTATTTTTACCAAACTGTCTAATTTTCATTTGTACACAACAACAAAATATAGTAGTGTGTGAATTGCTCCCACACCTCAGCCATGAGCGTAAATGTGTTGGTGGTCAAATTGCAACGTTGGGTCTTCTTTCAATCAAGATGCATAAATCGCATGATGTCCCAAAACCAGCTCCTTCATAATGTTGAAATAAAGAACACACTGCCCCATTGCTCCAGAAACTTGCCAATGTCCCGCAGTATGTACTCCTCACTTACAGAGATATGATAAAGGCCTTCAACTCAGCAAGTGAAATATCCTAGGATCTATCCTAGGCTTCAGCCACTGTGCCTTCTTGAATGTGCTCCAACATCACTCCAACACACAGACATAAAAACACTGTCAGTCATGAAAGTGCCTTGCATGTAGTGTTGGGCCAGCAGACTCCGTCAGAATATTCTGGACCTGCTGTCTCCCTGTGCCTCAGCCAGGCTCACTGATGTCCATGCTGTGCAGTGGCAAGGTAGTGCTTGTTCACTTGAAGTTAAAAATAGATATAAATTTGAACGATGGGATGGAAGTAATATCTCTCTGCTCCATAAAGGATCGGATATTACCTGTTTACATTCGTCATGCAATAGAGTGGTGCAGGGATGACATATTTTTGTATGCAAGCTTGGAAGTTAATGTTACTTAAATGTTTTGCTGTACGAAACAATCTTCACAAATGATTTTTGAGGCCTAAATACAATCACGTGAAGCAAAGAGCTGATGTTAGGCTATAAAATGATCTACACTACGGTCGCATGATGTCACCATCACCACAGCTAAGTTTCCAACTTGTAATTTCATTTAGCACACTGACCTCTTCTTTCAAAGCCTCTCTTCTTAGAAAGTTAGTGATTTGCTAGAATATGAATATAAACACAATGAGGTTATGAAGGTGAACTGGTGAGTAGATCAGTTTTTGTGTATGGTTATATTTTTAGGGTTATTTTAAGGAAAGAAAAAATAGCACAGGTAAAAAAAAAGTAACTAGTAACGAGTTTTCAGTTGCAATGCAAAAATGATCTTGGTGGTGTCATGAAAGAATAATCCCTGGAAAAAGCCTTATTTTGGGACAAAACCACACCACCAACTTTTTTTTTTTGAATCAGATTTGAGTGGTAATTCTATACATGTAGTTTTTATGTGCCAGTGACCACTGAAAGTGCAGTTATGGCTCTCTCCTTATTTAGACAGTGGCCTAGTCTTGTTATCCTGAAATAACCCCCAGCATTGTCAAGATGGCTGCTGAGAATGACTTTGGCGTAGTAACTGAAAGGTGCTGCCAAGCAACTTAGACAGTAAGCAGTGTGAACACAACAGTGTGAAAATAAATGCATCCTAAAGTGGGTAAATGTATGTATATAAATGTATTCATATAAATGTATAATCTGGTGTTATCTTAACTATATGTAACAATAGTGGGTCCAGAATAACAGAATTTTAGGAAAGGTCAAAGACTGGGGGACTTGAATATTTTATTGAGACATGCAATATCCAACAGCCACAGGTAAATTTAACCTCATCTGATGTTAATAAGGTTGTAATCATTCCGAGTGGATATTGTACTGCAGTCACGATAAGTTACATTTCCTACAAAAAACATATTTGGTGTTGCAGTTTAGTCATGTATGAATGTAATTTCTGGGAGAAAGGGTTGGAAATTTACATAAAACCTCAGTTCCCTGTGTAGCATATTCAAACAGGATATGCAGGGGTTAAATGCCTTGCTCAAGGGCACCAGAGACATGTGATGCTTCTTTACTTCATTGTGCCGGTTTCGAATTACAGAAACCATGACCTTTCAGTTACAACTTGAAATTGTGCGATGCTGTACAGTTTGGGAGGAAATATGCAATATTTGAGTATGAGCATGATCTAATTTGCAGAAAATCTCTATTTGCCCTTCTGTGGTTCATATTGGTATATGCTTAGAACACATGGAACATGCTTCTTATTAGCTTTATTTACTTTAAACAGCATCCCTGTGTGCTGAATGGTGCTCTGTGTGTCAGCTGCCATACTGTACATTTATCCTGTGTTACTCTTTAGGGGAAGTCTGTTCAGCTCCTTCACCAGCATCACTTCAAAGTGTTCCAGACTTTGTTCTCGTGACTTTTGGGGGTTAGAGAGGAAGTGCTGCTGGAAGTGCATTACAATATCCTGAGCTGCAGATCTGCTCTCCGTTTTTCAGTTTCAGTCAGGCTGTAGTTCTACATTTTTGCTGACTGATCAATGGATGTATGTTCTAAGAGATTAATGTTGCAGTCAACTGAGCTGTAAGTCATGGATGTTTGTTATCCTCTAAATATAAATTGTATTCATGGTAGAAAAGGCAATGTCCAATGATTTGAATCAGTTGTTCAGCAGTAAAGTATATGGAAAAGGTCTAATTTAACAAGCAAGTGGGTCATTTCCCTGTGAGGGTTACAATTACCCAAACTGAAAAAGCTGGACATGGATTGAAACTGGCAGTCTAATTAATGGACTCTTTTACAAGCTTCCATAGAAACCTCTGCTCAGTACTTACACACATGGGTGGGTTCAGTTTAAGTCTGTGTATGTGTTTCATATTTAGCTGGCGTATTTGTAATATGTATACTTTTTGAAGGATACAATTGCATTTATGGTCCTTTCTTTCTATATATAGATGGCCAAAGTAATTAATATTAAATAAATAATAATACATCATTAATTAAGTTCAAGTCCTCAGCGCTGCTCTGGCCAGGTGATACAGCCCCTCCCCACTAACGACCCTGCCCCCGTCCTGAGCCCCCATGAGATCCGATGCTGCCTTCGGAGGATCAACCCCAGGAAAGCGCCAGGTCCTGATGGAGTCCCGGGCCGAGTACTCAGAGGCTGTGCAGACGAACTCATGGACGTGTTCACTCACATCTTCAACCTCTCACTGTCTCTGTCCTGTGTACCTGCCTGCTTCAAATCATCCACAATAATCCCTGTACCCAAACAGTCATCTGTCACATGCCTAAATGACTATAGACCTGTGGCACTCACCCCACTATCCGTCCAATGCCTGGAGAGACTGGTGTTGAGACACATCAGGAGGATCACACCAGCCTCATTCAACCCACATCAATTCGCCTACAGGGAGACACCACATCTCTTGTTTTGCACACCGTGTTGGAGCACCTTGAACACAGGAACACATATGCAAGGATGCTTTTCATTGACTATAGCTCCGCCTTCAATACAATCCTCCCAAACAAACTCACACTCAAACTACAGGACCTTGGTCTCAGCTCCCCACTGTAACTGGGTTTTGGACTTCTTGACCACACTCACTCAATCTGTAAGACTGGGCAAATGTATCTCCTCCACTCTGTCCCTGAGCACTGGAGCTCCACAGGGGTGTGTGCTCAGTCCCCTTCTATACACCCTTTTCACACAAGACTGCTCCCCCCTCTTCCCCTCTAACACCATTGTTAAATTTGCAGACGACACGACAGTGTTCTGCCTCGTCACAAATAATGCTGAGACTGAGATACAGGAGAGAGGTGCAACAACTAGCAGCATGGTGATGACCACAATCTAACTCTGAACATCAATAAGACTAAGGAAGTGATTGTGGACTTCCGCAGGTCAGGTTATCACCACACACACACACCACTCTATATCAATGGCGAGGTAGTGGATAGAGTGGCCAGTGTTAAATTTCTAGGCCTGAGAGTGACAGAGGGCCTGAGCTGGGCCGCCAACACCAAGGCTCTGCTCGGGAACGCCCTGCATGCCTCTACTTCCTGAGGAAACTCAGGAGAGCCAACTTGCCCCAGAAACTCCTGGTTAGCTTCTACCACTGCGCCATAGAAAGTGTGCTGACCAACAGCCTGTCAGTGTGGTTCAGCAGCTGCACCAAGGCAGAGCAGCACTCTCTGCAGAAAGTCAGACATCATCTCCATCTACTCCTCCCGCTGTCTCCGTCGATCCCTCAGGATCATCAATGATCCATCACATCCAGCACACCACTTCTTTGACCTCCTTCCCTCGGGAAGGTGCTACAGGTCACTGAGATCTAGTACCACCAGGATGGCCAACAGCTTCTTCCCGCAGGCAGTCAGACTGGTGAACAAAACCTCCCCACTACCTCTCCCCCGGCCCCCTCCCCTCCCACAGTAAAACATTTACAATATATACTATTTCCCATAATCATCTTGCATATTGTGTATGCTATTTCTGCCTCCCATATTCTGTTGCATACTGTGTATGCCACTTGTCTACCTCACCTTTGCCCCAAGCTGCTGCTCCTGCACATATGCTATGTTATATTACTTACTGTGTATATTACTTATTGTGTTTGTGCTTGTAAATTTTATATTTTTTAATTATTTTTAATTGCATTTAAATTAAATTTAAATATATTTCTAAATTTATTCATATGTGGACTTTACTGAACTACACTGCCTTGGAGCTGCCTTGCTGTCTCGTTGTCATGCACAATGTCCCGTTGTTCTTTGGACAATAACAATAAAGTTCTTGACTTGACTTGACTAGAAATATTCATATGATTGCTTGGACCAAAATAGTAATATAATTATGAACCCCGCATTAAAATGACAAGTCGCCAGAAAAATATAGAGTTTTACTTTCACAAAGATGTCAATTACAGCGGGGTTGGAAAAACATCAGTTTCATCTGAGGAGACAGCCAGCACCAGCAACATTCACATGCATTATAATTGTTGTTGGTGGTGTTGATTTTTGTAATTGATTAGCTATAGTTTCTATCCTTATCTGGCAAACGTTTTGCATGCATGTGTGCGGTATTCTTTTTGATGACGTCATAAAAACAGCACCCCCCACTCAAAAAATCCCCACTACACCACTGGTCAACTGAGTGTTGACCACTTCCTGTAATGAAGAGTGACACTAAAAAAAGCAAAACTGTGAATGACATAAATGTTACACTTTTTAAAAAAATACATAATGAAATTTAAAAAATGATTTTCTGGCTCCAAGGCTAAGGTATGAATAGTTGTGCTGCTCCATTATGAAATGCTAGTCTTCCCACTAGCACTATAATACTAGCACTATTACAGGCGAAAAATTGTTCATTTAGTTGGATTTTTCATCATAATGATTACAAAACAAATTCTTCCAAGTGAAGAATAAAATTGATTTATATGCAGCATGGCATTTCAGCCAGGGTACAATAGAAAACCACCAGGGCTAGTAAACAAGATTTAGAGTAGGACACAGTGATCGCATTGTTGGCATTTTGTGCTGTTCAGCAGCAGCCAAATTTTTCAAAATGTAAAGGTGATACTTGATACTATCATATTTTACTGTTGTGTTGTTGTGTAACATTAACATTCAGAAAAAAAGGGAAGGAAATTCCATTTGGTTTCTTGTTAGGCTGAACATGGTAACGTTGCTCTGTATTCTGGTTCAAACGTACAATTTAAGGCTAGGAGATTCCTGTTGTTTTCACAATGGCTGCCATGGTTGATTTGTTGTCAAAGCAACTTAGTTTTATTTTCATGTGATGTATGGAGGTAGTATGCATCATTTACCTGTTCCAGATAGTTTTATTTGGCAAAATCAGAGTAAACACTAATGATTTTATACTGTATAGTGATGTTGTCTCTAGCACACAGAGGACCTAATACTGAGTCTGTCACATTAATCCCCAGTCCAAACAGATGGACTGTTCACTGGCCAAGGGTTTAGGGTTACTGTTGAAACTGGTCATAGACGTTCTGCCATTTACAATTATAGCCAGTGTCTCCTAGTCTAATTTTGTAACAATTCTCTATATTGACTGTGACGGACACCAGGCCTGGCATCTATCACAGGCTATGAAAGAGTTTATATTGGGGGATTTGTAATGGACATGGATCAAAGTAAGGACTGAACCTATGACCAGACTCATAAACCAGATTTTCTCTAACCCCAGACCAGCTATTGGCACGTCAATATGATGTTCAAATGGCCAGTTCCAAAAAATCTAGTTCAATGGACACAAGGCTAACGTAGCAATAAACCATTAAAATCTCTAGAATGACCATAAGTTCATTCACAATAAGACTCTACATTGAATATTTGACTGTTACTTTTATCAAGAAAAGTAACATTGAAGGAACTGTGCTGATCAACAGAGATTGGACTCTTAGAAAGCTACACACCCAATTTAGTGCTCTCCCCCCTCACTTTCTCTCTCTCTGTAGGGCTTCAACCAGGCTTTTATCATAAATCCCTAAATTCCACTCTTAAGTGGGAACATCTCCCTATTTTTCCTCATATCTGAAATCATATGAAAAAAAATTCCAACTATTCTGTGACCCAAATCATCTTAGATCTTTACAACATGCCAGAATATTCAATTACAGAGTCAATCCAGTATCTGTTATAGAACCATACTACCATCTAGCAACCAGGTCCAAGTGTCACCCACGCAGTGAATAATAAGGTACTATTATATTATTCAGTTATTACCTGCAAATCAGAGAACTGCTCTGTATCACCATTCAGTTATTAATATATGATTGATTTGTTTGTGTGATTAATTAACCACCTTTATTATACTTAAGATTTGTCATTGATTTGCTGATACGCGGTACACTTGTGTACTGTTTATTTCTTGTCAGTAATAGTGCCATCAAGTTTTATATCTTGTCTCATTTTATTAATTTATCATGGTGGGGAAGAATATGTGATTTGTGTGCAATTACACCAAATTAAATAAGTGTAACAAGAAAAACTATTTTTTGTTCTGACTGACACAAAGAAAAGAACAGGAATGAGCCCCTGTTGGCAGAGACAGCATTACCACCCCTTCAAATGTGACATCATTCCCCAGGGATAAAACTGCACAGTTTCCACTGTGCTCGGTTGCTGCTTTGTGCTTACAGCCATTTGCCATTGAGCTTTTTGCAACATTTTGGCTTTGAGCCAATTTTTTATATCCCTCCCTGCCTTTGTTCTTTCTTTTGCCATATGCTCTTCAAGTAACTCTTATTTTGTCTATACGCACAAATGATTTCCTCTATGTTACAAGCCAAGCAACAGCAAAAGTAAGAGTGCCTGAGTGTACTTGTATAATTTCTTTTTAGTAAATACGTTTTTTTAAAGTTATCCAGCTAAAGTTAAGTACAGTAATTGTCACACCTATTCTGCCATCAACCCACATGAAAGTGACGCAGGCTGCATGTCTGCATAAGAATGTATAACCAAGAGCTCAACAGAGTGCCAAAAGCAAGGTCTCTGAGTGCCACAGGCTGAACAGCTGAGACACACAGGTAAACCTGGCAACTGTCAACTGCAACCAAATGGCACCTTGGGGAACATCCACCTGAAGTCAGCCAGGAAGAAGCTGCTTAGAGGCCGCCCCCTAAGTCACTCACTCCTGCAAGAGAGCTCAAGTAGGCTAACATTTAATTGCCTGCTCATGACTGGGTTGATGCCAAAATAAGTAAATTTTGTCTGTAAATTTCATTCACAGACATCCCTGTATTTTCTAGTAATGTGATCATCAGATCAGATCACACAGTCCATTACCTAAACTCCACCACATTGCTTTGTTCTATGATTGTCTTTACATCTTTATTTTTAATTCATTTATTCCACATTAATAGAAAGTAGATCGTAAAATCATCTGTATTTAGACATCATCGTTGATGTAGACAGCACGATCTCTTCAGTTGTTAGACTGATTGCATATAAATATAAGAGGAACTAAATAATTAATGTCAGTACTAACTACTAAGCACCACTATGAGGAATTACCTTAGTCAAGAACAAAATGCATCATAGTGTAAAATTCATGTGTATGTTGCAAGACAAATATGTGTGTTTGTGTGTGTATGTGTCATATATCTGTTTCAGTCTTTAAACGGCTTGTTCTTATATCTGTTTTTCCATTGAACAGTGAAGGTGTGAGGGAATATGTGAGTATGCCTATTGGCACAGTACACTATGATGCAGTGTTCCTTGCCTCACTGTGCCTGTCTGATGTGAGTGTAGTTTTCTGTCCTCGTTGTAATCCACCAAACAGTCCCTGCGGGAAAGCTTGGGATGCTAACAGCAGCCAAACTGCAGGTTGCAACTGGAGAGAACAACAGGTCAGCCTGTCCTTGCTTTCCCACTGGCTGCCACAATGCTACAACAGTATCACAGCTTTCTAAGTGATGCAGAGCACTGTGGAGATCTATGGGAGGAAAATAACCAGTAAAATATAGACTGATATGTGACTGATAAGGTTGATGCCTAAAAATTATGTTTCTGTACAGCTAAAATTCAGCTAGTGATTACATACTTTACTAACTTTTTTGACAATATTAGAGGATGTAGGGTTTGGTGAACTGTTGAACTGTATTGCATTATACAGAGAGGTGTTTCTATTATTTTGTATACCCTAAATGATATTAGTTGGGTGGACAAAATAACAAAAGCTCTTGTTCCCATAAGGCAATGCAATTCACCAGCACCACAAACGTCATCCTCCAAAATAATCATAACACCTCTCTATAACAGTTCAGTGAACCACCATGAAGGTAGGATCTATTGCAGGACTGCTTTATTAGACTTCATTAGTTTTAGCTAGGTGTACTCTACTTAATAAACTGCCAACTGCCTGTATATACTGGAATGAGCAAAGTTTAAGGACACTGTAACATGTTGACACTCTTTCCATTTATTTTGCCATAACAGACTTGCTGATAATAATATAATAATAATAATAATAATAATAATAATAATAATAATAATAATAATAACTGACCAACTGGGTCTGTGAGTTGCCATAGACCTCCTCAGATAAAATGTAAGGGAAGAAAAAGAATAAAAACAATATTGTGTAAATCATCACTCTCTCAGTGCTGTGAGTGTTTTAAAGTCCTCTCTAATCTGAACTCTGGTCTCAGTGTCTTCCCCCTGACAGCTCTAATGCACAGATCTCTGTCCTGTTCTCTGTCTTTCGGTGAATCAATGTAGTACTACACAGGTCACAACACATGGGACCTTTTCTTATTCATTAGGAACATGGATGACAATTGGACACTAAATTATTCATTTAAAATTGGCAAGTAGGAGAATCACTGGCATCTTGCTCTTATGCCCCTAAGTCACTCATTCCTGTAAAGAAAAGGGGATTAAAGCCTGTGAATGGCAATACACAGTGACTCAGGACGCTTATGGAAGTACAGTCTGAAACCAGCCTTGGTGATTTCATGAGAGGGATGTGCATGGACTCTCTCCCTTATTTGGAGGTGAAAATAGGCATTGTGGATCCACTGAGAGACAGGATATTTGCCAGGTGGCCCATATCAAGGAGTGTGAGACGACCCCATGCTGCACGGCAGAGTGAAAGAACTAACAAAAAGACATGCTAGATGAGTGTCTGCATTGTTCAGGGACTAAAATGTAGCATAGAGGTCAGAAGAGCACTAACTTTAAAACCAACTGGGAAAACCTGAGTGTATAACACAATAGATTAATGCTCTCCAATCCTCATACACATTCCATTGGAAAAAAGGTAAAAGGTAACTTTCCACAGATAAATAAAGGTTAAAATGTAATAGCTGCAAGCAGCACTTCCTGGGGCTAAGCACAACACATCAAGTACAGTACACTGCACACAGGTATTATGAGGACATGTCTACCCTCTGAGCAAGTGTGATCATGACTGCAGAATGCATCACAGAGATGTGGCCCACTTCCTGTTAGTTTCCACTCTACCAACTTTGTCACAAGGTAAATGTATGGTGGTAACTAGAGCTCAACACACAACTTAAAGGTAGGGTTAGCAATTACAATCTAATGCACTTTTATTCAAATACAGAGAATATCTCCTTATAGTCTGCTATCTGCCTCTTCTGTGTGCATGAACAAAGGAATATACATTTTTTAAGAAAGGCTATGAGCCAGTAGGTCAGTGTTGTTTTAATCTGTTTGTCCTAGTTGTAATGTTAATTAGACTAGGAGGAGAGCTGTGAGTATCGCTGTTAGCAGCTATTGTGCGAGCTCTGAGAAACCATCTCATCTTCTCTGCGTGTTAGCTTCACTGCAGCTAATGTAACACACCAGTGGTCTGTCCTTGTTTATTCTGTATTGTGATATTTACCCTTACAATGTTTGCAAAGGCTTTTAAAGACACAAAAACCTGAAAACAAAAGTTTGCGAGCACAGTGGGATTGATACATAATTTGAACTGCTATGCTAGGCGAAGTTCCTTGTTAATGAAGCTACAAATCTACAGGCCTGTCTTTGGTCACTGTAGTTCTGGTGAGTACGAATATCAACAGTATTTGTAAAGTTTTCATTATATGCAAAAGGAAGCATTTATTTCATAACTTCATAATGGCTTATCAACAGAATTTTAACAGTTTTGCAATGATAAGGAAACGTATTCATGGATTTGATAACACAGGCTCAACATTTATAAAAATACAAACAAATACAGAAACTATCCACAAATACAGAAAACAACCAGAAGCACTTACAGAAAACACGCCCAGAAAATACAGAAAACACGTGACAACAGAAATGTGTCCAGGAGGTACATTGTGGTTGTGTTATCTGCAATGAGTCATCCAACCTAAACAACCATATGGGTTGTTTGTCGTTCGTTCGTAAGAGACCTTTATTGTCATGTTAACAATAATACAACTTGGGGAATGAAACAGTGGCAGGTGGTCTGGATCGTCTTCATCAGAGTAACAATAATAAATATGCAGTCAAGGTTGTATAATTTTCATGGTTTGGTTACACTCACTACTTGGCTAGGTTTAAGAAAAGATCATGGTTTTTGTCTTGATCAACAACTGTATATGTATACCATTGCGAAACTGTTGACCGGTCGAGGCAGACGGCCGCCCACCCTGAGTCCGGTTCTGCTCAAGGTTTCTGCCTCTTAAAAGGAAGTTTTTCCTTGCCACTGTCGCCTAGTGCTGCTCATGGTGGGATTTGTTGGGTCTCTCTCTGTAAATACCTATTTTAAAGAGTATCTAGACCTGCTCTATATGAAAAGTGCCTTGAGATGACTTTTGTTGTGATATGGCGCTATATAAATAAAATTGAATTGAATTGAATTGAATAAGCAATGATTAAGGCATAAAATTAATGCCTCCTTTTACACATAAAGAAAACTTTTGAGCTGCATTATAAAAATGTGAGATAAAATGCTCATTTACATTTTTAGTCTGATTACTTTTCATGCCATTTAAAACTAATTACTGAATGGAACATTACACATGCAAGGCAACTCTTCGATCTCCTCTAATTGAGAATTAGAATCTCATAGCTAATCACTTTAGCTAACCACAACAAGTGATGTTACGTGGCAACAGATACATGGCAACTTAAAAACAAAGGCAGATCACCTTATTGTTCATGGCATGCTCTGTGTATAAAGGGTTGAACTTCGGAGGGACTGTGTTATCACAGTGATTGTCCTGAAAATCACCTGGCAAATATAGGCAATAGCCCTGGGGTGTCAGACATGCAGGGGCTCATGGCCTCATATTCTTAGTGTTATCATTTGGTTTGTGATCATTTGATTACCTTCAGTCTCAACAAGTTCCCCTCACTGACCAATTGGTTCAGTTGGCTACCACAGACGTCCATGGAAATAAAGAAAGGAAAAAAAGACAGTCAGATAAGAAATCCTCCAAAAGCAATAGGCAGCAAATGCCTGCTCTTTCAATTACTTCCCTTTTAACAAAAACAAAACAAAACAAAAAATCTTTTAACAATTCACTATGTTAATGTCAATAAATGGGGTTGAAATGGGAGAAAAGTTAATTTTGAAAATCAAAACTGTTCTTCCCTCTGTCTGTATCTAACTTCTTTTTCAGTTTCCCTCTCTGTCTCTCTCTCCTCACTTCTTGCTTTGTAAGCCGAACCTCTGGAGGGCGATGGGCTAAAAAAGGAAACAGACGGTTTGGCCTTCGGCTCTTTTCTCTTTTAATAGGCCCAGTATTCCTGGTGGAGCAGGCAGAAGTTCACCTTGATGTCACATATGAGCAGCAAGCTTAGGGCTCAGGGCTGGCTTTCCCTTACTGGCTCACAGTTAAAAGGGATTGAGGTTTTGGGAGGGATGGAGGGAGGAAGAGAAGGAAGTCAGCACATTCTTTGACCTTTTTTTCTGCCCAGTTTACTGTCAAGAGGCAGTAAGAGTATGAAATTTTATTTAATTGTATACTATTTGTGTACATTGATCGTCTCAGCGACCAGTCAGACCACTCGTTGACTCTGAGTATCACTGCTCATGCCAACTACTCTGCTCTCATTCATATGGGATATGGATATAAACATGTTCATACATTATTACAATGGCAGAAACAACTGACACTGGCATAACAGCATTACACACCAGCCAAGCACAGATTGTGCAAAAGCTCACAGTACAGTTACATATGTAACCTATGCAGTGCAAACACAGGTCAAACACACCTCAGTTTACCGGGACCTAATACGCTAATGTTGATCATTAATCTCCAGATTAATATCTGAGTATTTTTTCAATTACAGTATGGCATATGAATGGAAATTTACAGCTTGCAGCATTTATCAGATAAAATTAGTAAGAAATGTGTGAAGCAGGTGTTTGAATAAACCACTCTGTTGTGTAAATGTGTGTGATGAGATGCTTAAGACTTCATGTTACTTCCACTGTCAGCTCATTATTTTATGTTGAAATGGAAAAGGTAGAACCAATTACTATATATTACACATATTATATACTGGTAAACAGGAGACAAAATAACAAAGAATAATTGCACTTGAACTTCCATACACTGTGAAAACTTCACCTCTGTCTGTTACACTCAGTCAAGTGAAGGTGAACTCTTTAGTAGGCATGAGGTATGGCATGAAACAGTATCAGGGATCATTGCTTTAGGGCTGAGTTAATCTTTTTTTTTTTACCATCATCTCTCTCTCACTCGCTCTGTCATTCTGCCTCTCTCTGTCTGTCTCTCTCTCTCACACACACACACACACACACACACCCCGTTATTCTTCTGTTATTCTGTCTCTTGCTGTTTGGACAAACACTTGACCGTAGCATCCTGCAGGCCAGACAATCGATAGCAAATGCCCATGGCTAAATCAAATTACTTCTGCTCGATTTGTAGCCAGGGACAAAAGAAAGAAGAACAAAATATAAAACAGTGTTATTTCCAGGGTCAATGGCTGTCTAAAGAAGGTTTTTTTGTCTGTCTCTGTCTAGGACACACAGCTCTGAGCTAAAGTTCAGCTGAGTAGAGCGGATCACTGGTGAGAGTGCTGTGTTGTCTGCAACCAAGCTGATGAAGCACTGGGTGTTCAGTACATTACAATCAATTACTATATATGGTGATTTCTCAAATAGTCTGAAATAGTAGTTAGCAGTAACAAATGTAGGCTGTTTGCTAAGTAGACACTGAGTGGGTTGTTGTACATAATAAGTTCAGTATTATGTCCACAGCACTAATTCCATCAGTATAACAAAATCATGTCATACTCACCAAGACATTTTATTTTGAACAGCAACTTCCCATATGCTAATTGATGCCATTTGCTTCTACTTTGTTATGTGTTTGTTTATTCCTGGCCTTGTGACCAAACAACATTTGGACCTACATGTTGGAAAATGTAATTTAGCAAAACTAAACAGTTAGATAAATGAGACATGAAAAATCTAAATCATTAAAATATTTTATGGATTTTATATCTTTTTGTTGTTGCCATTGCGGCACATGCAGACACAGCAGCCATTGACCAAATATTTCAGTGCATTTGTCATTTTAGATGTAACTGTGAGGAAACTTTTTTTTAATGCAGCCTAGAGTTTAGGCCTGATACACTTCACAGGCCCTGACAAAACATGGCTACATTTGCAACATTCGGGACACAGCCATTGAGCTGGATGGCCTAACTCTCTACCAAGCCAACACGGAATCGTCGCTGCCCAATAAGTCTCATAGGTGGTCTGTCAACAAGAAATGGTGTGTGAGTTTTATAGGTGTTTTCAAACACTGTTCTCAGCTGGTTGTGTCACTGCTGTTGTTACTGTAGCAGTCTACCTGCCCCAGAGCACTAATGGAGGCATTACAAGATGATGAACAGCATCATAAAGGCGTTAACCAGACTTAGGAAGAACTGTACTCCGTACTCATTCAGGCTGAAAAAATGCTGATAGCCTAGATATTAGCTGTTTTTGATGGTTTTTAATTGAATGATGAATTGTAGTGTTTTTTCTTTTTTTCTCTTAATTGATGAAATAAAGTTTGAATTGAATTGAACATCTACTTTTTCCTGGTCCCTTGCCTGGTAAAAGAAAGTGTTATGTCTCACCAACCTTTTTTCAATCTTTAAACCTTTCACTGACCCTTCATTCATCGTATTTTCTACCCCCCTTCTAACATTTGTGTCTGTTGATGTTACTTTGTATCATCATTATTCTAGTCCATTTTCTGCCTGTTTGTCCTCTTTACCTTTCCTTCCTGTCTTCACCCCTCACCCCTGCCTCCAGGGCCACATTGACAATACATGATGCAGGTGTCAGGCTGCAGGTACTAAGCTATCCATTTCTCTGTCTAATGGAGTTACAGCTGGCCTCTGTTGCCCTTAAACAGTTTGCAGTGGAGGAGGCAGCCACCAGTGGTGAGATAAGTGCAACATTGTCTCCTTGCCGCCTGTTTGTTCTCTGGCAGATCTCATTTCAGGGTGAAAAGCTGGGTTTGACAAAGAAGGACCTTTAATGCAGGGGACTGATCAATTTGTGGTGAGATCTGGAAGTGAGTTTGTCTACACACATCCTTGGACAGGGCTGAGGTTTCCATCCTGGTTGTGGCCTAAGGGCTCAGCCTAATACCCCCCAACTCCCCAGTCCCCCAGCCACCAGCAGCAGCTTCCTCTCCTCTTCCTTTTGACTTTCAGCTGCTTTATTTACTCAACCATTTCCAGTTGGAACCATAAAGGTAGTTTGGATTTGCTACATCATTCCTGTACCGGCATCATTAAAAACAAGGTAGCAGTTGTCTTGTGGAAAAAACAAACAAACAGGCAACATAACATCTGTCGATTTGAGTCATCAAATTGGCTGAGATATTTTAGAATCTTGTCAGGATTTAAGGAAAGATCAAGAATTCCTGGAGACCCTTCAAAAAGTGTTACATTATTGATCTCTTCAAACAAGAGAAGGAGCACAGCTTTGACATCTGCAAAGTTCATGAGCAGCATAAATCTTTCAGTGCCTGTGATAAAGTCAGTATCCAGTGGAGTGTGACAGAGTTAGTATTCTAAACATTAGAGAAGGAATGCACAAATTTAGAGAATTCTAGTTTACTACAACTTAAATCTTGTTTAGGTTTGTGTATTTTTTGTTTATTTTTAATATTATTATGATTTCTTGTGGCCATGAGAATAAGTGTTGACTGTCAGAAGCAAAGGTGGAATAATTGCTATAATTATTCTAGTGCCAAGGAGGCTCAACAAAGTCTTTTATTTTTACATGGGAACCTGTTGCTCACATCCAGTCTTCTACCAAGAGTCAGTTTTGTGATGTGGTGTCCTCCATAACATATAACATAACATTGATTATAGATTCCCACAACAACGTAACTGGGAAAACAATTCCATAATAAGTCACTGACAACCACCCATGTCATTTGTATTTAGAAGGCATTTAAGTAGTTACCTGTTTTGCCATTTAGGGTGTAAGCCTATACTGCTCAAACAGGTGGTTGAAAGCTCTGGAAAAAGCTTGAAAGGGGACCCTGAATTAAGACCCAATTAAAAATATTTCCATTGAGATTATTCTTAGCAAACCTTATATTAGCACAACCAAAACAGAACAAAACAGATATTATATTAATATAATCGCCATCTCTACACTCTAGTATAATCTGTCCAAAACAGATAGTTAGTTAGTGATTTAATTGGAATGGAGGAAACACAGACTGACTCCTGGTGATGAGATACCTCACCTTCCTTTGGAGGGCCAGGAGATAAGGAAAGTTCCCAAAAAGATGGAAACAGATTCACTAACTGAGTGACAAAGTGCATAAAAACTACAAAGATGAGACTTGACATTCAGATGTCATATTTGTCTCTTACCTGCAGTTCAGCTTGAGCAGAGTCAGTGTGGGGCTGCAGAATGGCCTGCTGTTAATTGTGTTATCTCTGAACAGTTGAGGCTTTATCCTTGCAGGCCCACAGGGTTTGCTATCTCTGGCACCAGGATATTCTCTCTACAATTTCTCTCTCACTCACCTCTTCCATAATAATCATTACATGTTCTGTTAAAATGCCTTCCCTCCTTAAGTCTAATTATTACCAATTTCTTTGTCTCTCTTATAATGGATGCCAGGAAACATTAAGAGCTCCAGTGCAGAAATTAGCGCTTGACCTGTAGCCTCCTAACTGAGATAATGTCTGTAGACTTACAGAGGGGGAAATCTGGGTGTGGGGGTGAGGAAGTGGGTTTGGACTGGCTGACTCTGATCTCCTCCTTTGCCTCTTAACTGCTGTGGGAATTGAGAGATAAAGTCTAACCCCAAAAAACTGGTGTCTATAATCCAGACAGTGCAACAAAGGCGATGCAGCAACTCTTAGAGGGATAGGCTCGAGAGAGGAGATGAGAAGAAAAAGCTACTCTCATCATCCTTCTCTTTTACCATTCTCAACCGTCATTACTGCAAAATTTCTGTCTTCATATTCTTCCTCACAGCATCCAAAAACACTGTTCCAGTGCTCAGATAACTACTGCAATGGGAATTAGGCTGTTTCAAATGGAGAGGAGGCACACAGAAAAGTAGTGGCAGGAAAAAGGAAGGTATTAACTGACTTTCAACATTCAGACGGAAGAGAGAATTGGCTGTCTTACACAACAGGATTTAAAAGGTCAGCATCAATTATAACATTGGAAGCTTTCAATGTTTGATCATTTGTTCCACTTTTATATATCTTCAGCTGTGGACTAGCTGTTGGGAAGTTCAGGAATTTTCTTGTGGGGGCTGGTCTTGTGAAGGCCGATCTCTTTTCCACAACCCCGATATTATAGTCTACTGTATAGCCTACATACAGATATTCAATAGATCATGTTGCAGCAACATGGCTGGTGCAATCCATAATAGCAGGTAGCATTTTCCATCACAACTGAAAGTATCTAGCACTCTGACAGTTATTGTCTTGCACTCATGCGTTCCCGCAATGGGCATGCAGGTTTTGGCAGGCAGGCAGAATCACACTGTGCGCCAAAATTAGAAAAAGGCTTTGTTGGCTGATGCTGCTAAGTGTGCTATGGTAACAGATTGATTTAAGCACTCTGCAGGTGATGATTTAGAGGTGTTCACGTGAAATTTTGTCATCAACTTTATTTGTAATGAACACTTATAGCTGAGACAATGAGCACTGTGGTAAACTGGGTAGTGGTGGAGTAGGATATGCTGTGTAAGTGTGATGCATAAGACTACGTTGTTAATTGGTCCTAAGTGATCTATGAGTGATATTTAAACATTAAGTATCATTACATGACAACACTCCAGTCGTGAGCCTACGTTGAGTTGGTGATCCAGAAGTTCATGGCGAGAACCCAATCAGTGGAGGTTGCGGTCAGCTCCTCATGGCAGGATCCTGCTGGATGGTCCCTGACATGCTGTGGGTTACTTGGGCAACCAGCTTGGTTGATGTTTTCTGCTGTTTCAATGTTGAAGTCTGCCAGCAGGCTTCTTCCTCTTTCAGTACCGCTGTTAGTTCGGCTTGTAGGTGGCAGGGCAAGCGTGGCTGTCTGCTGAGGGCTATTTCGACTTGATGATAAGTACTCACTCCTTGATAATTTTGGAAGAAACTAGCACTGACTTAACTAACAATTCTGTGTAAAGCAGAGAAAGAACAGTATAAACATTAATTTCACATGACATTATTAAAACCTTTACAGTACAGTACAAATAGTTAATGGTTAATGAGTCAGGCAAACATGAAAAATGCAGCATTTTGGGTGGCACAGTGGTGCAGTATAACACTGTCAACTCAGAGCAGGTAGCAGGTTAGTCAATCATTAAATTGTACCTTATTTCAATCAGGGTTAAAAACAGAAGAAGTACTTCTCACTCCAGACTGAAATGTATGTTGAATTTAAGGTAGGGGTCTGTGGAACCCCACCTATAGGAAGTATGGTAAAGGCAGAGAGGAGGAATGTAGAGTTGGTGTGTGTGATTCCTGTGAGTCCCTGGCATCAATGACAGTGTTCTACACCTTTGTGATAATTTGAGTCCTTTTGGTCACTAGAAGAAACTGCTGTCTCAAAAGAGGTAACAGTCAGATATTATTTAGAGGTCCTGTTGGCAGGAAAATAAACTTCCTCTTTCAGTGGGTCTTACTTGCCTGTTCTATTGTTCTATTCTTGCCTGCTTTATGTCCCTTGACCCCTGGGGTGATCATAGATCTTCCTGATGGGCTAATAGCTGATCTGGTTTGGAAGAAATGCTCCTCCGTGTTTGTTCCCTGTCCAATGGATGGCTTAAATGGTTGGACAGCAGACCCAGATGGGGGTTTTGGTCATAACTTCTAGTGACTTTACTTTAACCTGCTTAAGGCTGTCTCTGGTGTCCAGTGTGTGTCCACTACACATAATACACCACATATTTATTTTCCAAGGTCCAGTCTACCGAGGAAGTGTATACATACTCATGTCAGACAGTCCAAATTATGTCTGTATTATGCCTCTTTAAATTAAGAAATAGCAATATGAATTAAAGCTGCAAGCAGCATTGAACGGGCCCTCGCACAGGTCATACAACAGTTCTGCAACTGCGTGACCGCCAGAGACAGAATGAATGAGTCAGAAGTCCCTTACTGCCCCCATCAGGTGGTGCTATGACTATTCCTGAATACTGGCATGTAGTTGTGTTCAGGCCATGACAGTTAGCAAACATGTCAAGTTTGGGGCAGATTGGACAGTGCATGCCGGAATTATAACTTCCTGTTTAATGGTGAAACATTGAAATTCGCCATGGAAACACAGCAAGGGCGTCCCATGAAGACTCACAGTCACCATTATGATCTTAATGGTTGTCTGACCACATTTGAGGTCAATCAGATAAACACACTTGAATTAAAACACAATTTCCTGTTGCCAGTAGGTGGCGCTATGATTATATTGGCATGTAGATGTGTTCAGGCCATGACACTAAGCAAACGTGAAGTTTGGGGCAGATTGGACAGTGCATGCGGTAGTTACAACAACTTCCTCTTTAATGGCGAAACATCGAAATTCGCCATGGTGACACAGCAAGGGCATTCCATGGAGACTCAGAGTCACCATTATGATCTTAATGCTTGTCTGACCACATTTGAGGTCAATCAGATCAACCTAGTTAGATAAATCACATCATTTTGAACTTCGCCACGGCGCCACAGACACACCCTTCAACGGAACATCAAAATTTTCACAATACGGCATCATGAAGGCCTTAAGGCTTTCCTGACCAAATCTGAAGTGGATCACATCAACCTGCTAGTAACAGGACGTCAAAGTCTAAAACATGTCATTTCCTGTTGCCAATAGGTGGTGCTATAATGTTTTGTTAATATTGACATGTGGGTGTATTCATGTGAGGACCCTTGTCAAAACTGTGAAATTTGGGTTACAGCAACTTAAACACAACTTCCTGTTTAATGGCGAGGCATCGAAATTTGAGGTGCCACCACGGCCACACCCTTCAACGTCAACAAAATCTTTTACGAATTTTTAATCACAAAGGCCTTAAGAGTATCCTGACCAAGTTTGAGGTCGATATGATAATAACTGTAGGAGGAGTTTGATCAAATACAATGTCCCCAAATACCAAAAAATGGCCATAAATGAGCAAAATTTTCAAATTAAAATTTAAATGGCCGACTTCCTGTAGGTTTGAGGCCATGATGTCAAGAGACTTTTGGTGCATCTTGGCATGTTACATCATGCCTCTGAATTTTGTCCACCTCGTACAAACTAAGTACTTTGAGTGTGTCCAAGGGGGCACTATGGAGCCATTTTATGGCGCCAATGAACAAGACCCCTATCAGATGTCAATTTTCACCAGGTCTGATGCGTGTGCAGTTTTGTGAGTTTTTAAGCATGTTTAGGCCCTCGAAAGTGCGATTTTAGTGTCACGCGAATAATAAAAATTCCTACGATTACAAAAGGGCCTTTGCACACTAGTACTTGGGCCCTAATAATAATAAATTTCAGATTATGCGTCAGGCAATCATTACATTCATTTACTGTTTGTATTTTTCTTTTAAATTAATGAATTGTTGATTGACAAACATGTTGTGTCAATGCTGAAATTATTTTAATCTTGAGTGTTATTAAGGTGAAAAGACTTCAAAATAGCATTTAGAGCATGAAAACGAAAGCTCTCCGTCTGATATTTCTAGTGCTAGTGCTGCTACTGTTATGGCTAACAACTCCTCAGACATATTGCTTGTAGGCTTCTTGATCCCTGAAATATGTGCAGTATATACAGTATGTACAATTATACAATTATTAGGGGTGCAATTAACTATTCTTATCAAATAACTAAAGAATAATGGAAGAGAAGTTTGTGTGTCTCCAAATTCCAGGGTCAATACAATCAAAAGCCTTTATCCTCTGGGGACCATGAATGTGCACAGTAAATTCAGCTCAACTTTGGTATCCTTGTGTTCAAGACTTACGGTGGCAAAACAGGGAAGAACAAGGGGCTACTAAATATATGTAGCAATTGTCCTCTGGGGACCATAAATATTTGCACTAAATAACCATAGTAAACCAGCTTGTAGTTGTCCAGATGTCTTGCTTTGAATTAGTGCATTAGACTGATCATCTGACTTTGCCCTTCTCTAGCAGGGTAAAGCATGATCAGGAGTCAGTGAGTTAACAAAGAATTATAACGTGGGTTGGCAGAGAGATGAGAGTGGTTAGAGGATGTCCTCTCAAATGTGGGTATGAACACAAAGTACTTCCTCATTATGGTAGAATGACGCCAGTAGTCTGTGTGTCCATATGTTGGAGCTGGAGACCTTGGATTCAGCAGGAAGTCTTATTAGCATAGCATTGCAGAAAATTTGCCTCACACTTGTTTAAAGGTAATGAAGAGTCATCTGAGAGAATGCACACTGTGATCAGGCTGCCATCTGTTACCTGATAAAACCATTCACCCTGACAGTGAGAAAAAAGCTGGAACCACTACACAGTCACACTGAGCTGTGTGTTCATATGAAATTGTTTGTTTTACCAGTGCTCCATTGTGTGATTTTAAGTGGCTGACCTTGTGTCTAGTCCTTGCCTTTTTTTGTCTTTGTGTCTTCCTGTGCTGCTCTAACCCTCTCTCTGATTTACTGTTGCTATGTTTCTTGGAGGATAGTCACTCTTACACTGATATTAAATTCAGTTTGAACATTTTGATGTCAACACATCACACCTGAAGTGATGAAGTACATCGTTCAGGGACAGGAAACGTTACATTCATAGGAAGATAAATATTAAATTAACTCCACTCTGTTTCAAGGCCCTCTCTGTTTGAAAGTTTAAGTTGTGTTTTGCCTCTGCCCACTGATGAGTGTGGTTAAGTGTGGTCAGAAGTGTGATCTGTTGCACTTACATCCAATGGTGGTATTCACTGTACTGATACACCTCAAAGTACACTTCTGTATCTGCTGCAAGGTGAGAAGTTAAACTTAATTAGCCAGCCAGGTGAAAAAGAAAATTCTATTGTGAATTTTTAGATTGTTGTAACTGTGTTATTGTGCATGAAAACCACTGAATGGTGAGAGATTAGCAGCTAACTGATTTTTGTCATTCATTTTCTGATCTGGGTGTCCTCATGAACAGACAAGCAGAATCAGCCTGAAGCTGCATGATGCTGATCATCTCAGAGTGATTTCCCTTCTTGCCTTTTTAGATGTTTGCTAATGAAAGAGCAAAGGGCCATCATTGTCTTTCACTGCTGCTTCTTGATAATACACCATGGACTGAAACAGGGTTTGCTGCTCAAGCAGTTCCCCAGATATTTATTCATTGCTTCAGCAATACTGCCCATTTATGGATGGAGATTTCCAGTATTGTACTGAATAGAACTTGCGAGTTATCATAATAATTAAAGGAAGAAGGGAAACCCTGAAATATTATTACAATGAATCAACCTCTAGGGCTCCTATTGTGCTTTGGCCAGTGGTTTATTGTTGTGTTTATATTTCAGAGGAAACATCCAATCTATCGTAGAATACAATAAGAATATGAGATGAACAAACATGAAAAGTATTGTTTCTGACATGTTAATGACCACAAGATTGTTTGTGTGGTTTAGAAAAATCAATTCTGGCCACAACACAACAGAAGAAATTGACTCCCCAGTGTTTGTTTCATTTGTGATTGACATATCCCAAAGACAATGGGAGAAATCGAAGCATTGTGCTAATTTTTATGAGGGAATAGTTACTTGATGGGTAGTTTTAGATGTTGTTGCTTTTTGTACTGTCTTCATCCTTGATGCGTTGTTATGGTAGATCCAATTAAAGTTGCTGCAGACATGAGAAATGAGCAAAAATGAAATCAATACTATATTGAGTGTAAATTCTACCCTACTCTATTTTAGTCTGCACACACATTCACAGACGCATGGAACAGTGGAAGCTGAGACTGTTAGTTAACTGGAGGCTGGTATTAGGGCAGTCAGGTGGTGAATATTGATGCCAGCAGTATTGATTAAGGACCTGTAGGGTTTGTCTTCTTTTATCCAGCCCTCTGCCTGTCCAGCAGACTTTATGGAGCATCCTAACTATGCCTGGCTGCACATTATGAGAGGTGTGGAGAAGGCTCATCAAAAGAGGTGAAGAAACATGCTGTGTCTACTTCTATACACATCACAGTTCAATCGTGACAAGACACTGCGTAACACTGATGTTACAGCATATAATGAGTCACAACTGGCTCACCCTTCATCATATACACCCTAGAGATGGATACTATATCATACTTTTATAACAACAAGTAACCGCTATACAACCACAGAGTAATACTTCAGTCACCCAGAAACCACTAAATAATACCTTCCAAACACTGGGGAATTGCTTGAACTCACCCAACAACTCAGTTACAAATATATATAGTAACTGTTTCACAAACACAAGTCACCATCTGGCAGTTCAGCAGAACCAGGGAGTAATGCGGTAGCTCCTACTGAATAATAGTATTACAACCAAATTAAGTAGTGTAGTATCTCTCATTAAAACATCCAGGTTCAATAACTACTGTTTGTGTGAAGGTATGAATTGAGATGGTTTTGTTTTGTAGAATGTTTTTCTCTGTTACTTTTAATACATCCTACTTATTTTTGGCATGGCATCATGGATAGCAATGTCGGGCTGTTAGCCAGTGTGTTGGTCGTCCAATATAACTCTTACTGTCTGATGATAGGCTTGATAATCCAGTGATTTCTCCACTTAAAAAGTTAGGTGGTTCCCTTCATCCAGATAGTCAACATATCTCAAAAGCTACTACAAAATGTGTCACGTTCTTTTACACTCCAGATGGGAAGAAACCTATTGATTTTTATTGTGTGATTTTGCTTTTAGCAACTACACTGAGTGCCTCTTGCTGCTTAAAGATACAGTATACTCTCTGATTGTATGATAGTGTCCTTATAGTGCATCTAAATCCCCAAATTTCTTTTACAATGAACTCAAATGTGAACTGTGTTGGATAGCAAAAATATGGAGATTTGGTGGTATTTTCCTTGCTTTTTCTAGTTAAATGTGGAATTTGATCCTGTCAGTGGAAAGTTATGGATAAAAACTGACAGCTGGTTGTATTTAGAATTTTGATTTGAGGATGCTTGTTATAACTTATTTCTGGGTGGACTTTTACCAAACTGGAGAGCAAAGCCAAAAAGACTTTTTAGGAATACTTGTTTTTAACTGCTTTGGTGACATAACAGGTGTGCTGACATAACAGGTGTGCTGACATAACAGGTGTGTTACCTCAGGTAAAATCCAATATTCATCCAACAAAGTAAATCATGCACATGTTCATTTGAAATCAAACAAACGGACAATTAAGCAGTCAGATCAATAAGCAAAATTGCTTGTGTTGAAAGTTGTATCAAAATTTTAAATGAAATTGAATGTGTATTAATAAAGTGCTGATATAATAACTATGCAGGAGAGAAGTAAAAAAAAAAAAAAAGAAGTTCATTTATGCCTGCAAAAACTGAAGCTGTGATTTGTGTGACGTTTTGTGTGCAGTGACACACAATAGGTAGTGTTCCTGCTAAATGTTGGACACACCACAGTAGTTTTAGGCCATGCTACTGTAGTTTTCAAAATTTCAGAATTCTGTTTGTGGCCCTGTGGGTTGGAAACCTCTGGAGGTTTGAGGCCTTATATAACACCACCATTCAGCATTAAGTGGCACTTATTCAGATTAGTACAGCGCTCGGCTGAATCACCTGTTTTCACAACACCGGTAACCCATGAGTGGAGAGCATCTGAGCCAGATAATATAAAACCTGTTTGGCAACAGGCTTTATGTTATCTACTGATTTGGATAAGGTCAGATCTTAATGGCCATGAAACACTGTTTTAGCATTTCTGTGTATTAGGAGTAAAGCATTTGTGTGTGTCAATTAAGGATGTGATGATAATGTATATTCATCAAAGTGTTTACATGAAAAAGGGTACTGACAATGTGTGTTCAAAAAGTCCATGCAAGAAACACATTTTTTTATATTTTTATCTCCACAATACATTCCTTAGATGGATAGATAGATAGATAGATAGATAGATAGATGTTGCTGTGCTATGGCTTTCCATGCATTTCATTTCCATTATGCATATTAAATAAATTATGTGATTACCATGTGATTAACTGAAAAAAGCACACCTTCTCGCAAACTAAAAATACAGTACAGAACTCCATGAACTCAGATGGTTTGAGCTGGCAGTGGTCACTTGAGACATTACTTACCAAACTTCTGCAGTCAAAACCTCAGTCATTATATATATATATTATATATGCTCACAAGGCAACCAACAGTTGGTAGATGCTTCAAGCAGTGGTCCTCTCTCCGGACTATCAATTGGAATGCATCTCATTGTCATTGCTCTTCTTCAATCATCAATTCATCTATTTTTCCCGAAGTTGACAGGAAGGAGAGCATGCGTCTGTGTGCGGCAGGGAAATGTGATGATGATCATGAGGATGATGAGTGGTTATTAGGGTGATAGATCTCTTGGTGATCCCAGCCCATTGTGTTAGGATGAGGCTGAGAGAAAGGAGTTAATTGGAGAGTATGTTCAGACCCTCATTTAGACCTTAGACCTCATTAACCTGCAGCCTGTGCAATGCAGGAGGTGGGCTGGAGGGATGGGTGACTGGTGACTGGTGACTCTGACTGTCACTACAAGATGTAACAGAAGTGCAGTAGTCATTTTCTGTCAGATTTATTGTATATACATTATGAGCTGAGGACTGTGAAATAAAACAGTCACAACATCATCATGGTAGGTATCGTTTGCTCTGACATCTCCTGCTTAATGTTGCTCTCTTTGGAAAGATCCAACTTCCACTGGATTTATAATTCATAATGTAGTATTATTTTGGAAGTAACATAATCTGGAGTCAATTTTTTAGTAGAAAAATTGGTAGAATATTCTTAAGCTTTGTATGTGCACAGGTTCAGTAAATTAGATATTAAAAGATATTATATTTATAGATATTAATTAGATATTGTTTATTCAGTGTATGTGAATGACAAAAATATTTGTAGTGGTCTCCACACATTCCTTTGGCTGGTAAACGGGAGAAAGTGGAATTGGTAATAAAATGGTTGAGCTTGTAATTACTGAATTATTATAAGTGCCTAATGTTGTTGATGGCACTGCATCTCTGCATACTCTGAAGCTTAAAGCAGTAACCACCAAAGCAAGGAAGTCACAGTGTTGTTTTCCCCTTGTGTTAAATACAGACAATGGATAACTGCTTGAAGTATTGATCAAATGGCACCTTAACTCCAGAGTTTACTAAATAATTCATTTTGCTCATTGATGTTTTGTGGTAGTGTTGATGAGAGTAACATGGATTTCTTTTTGTTTCAACAATACTCTGGGAAGTTAAACCCACAGCCAGGGTCCAGCAGATCAAGGATCCTGTCAGTGCCTGCTGACCAAGCTTCTTCATCTGACCGCCAGATCTTGTGTAAATGGTGGGTCTACACAACAGTGATTCCATGATGCTTCCTCAGGCTGAGCCTCTCCAGGCCTGGCCACAACCATTCAGGGAAAAACCCTCCCATCCCATCCAACTTAGGGAGGCTCTAGGAAAGATCTAGTACACTCTAGAGGGACTACATATCCAGTTTGGTCTTGGTGCATCTGTGGGGTCCCATAGTAAAAGCTAGAGGACATGGCTAGAAGGAAAGATGTCTTGGCTACCTTGCATAGTCTGATGCCACCATTTCTCAAACACCAGATAAGATGGAAAATGGATGGATGTTGTAGGATTGGTTTCAGAAGACAACATTAAGTCATATGATTTTTTTGTTAGTTGAAAGATCTTAAATACATATTCTGTGTATGTACATGTATATGTACATGTATATGTTTGTATGTACATATACATACAAACTTTCAGCGCATATAAAGTTTGTATGTATATGTACATACAAACATATATATATATACACACATATATATATATATACAGTAACACAGTAACACAGATGCCTTTAATTGATTTTTTATCTCTACACAGGAATTAATTTTCTTAATAACCAAAATAATTCCAAAAATTGACAATTATGTATTGTCATTTTTGCTGTCCCCTCTGCGCTGATGCATTTGTGTAACTAGTAGATTTCTAGAAAGTGCATCCATGAAGGCATGGTGTGTTTTGTTTTTGATACATTTCATAACTAAACCATGTCCAACTGTCTTATGTTGTGTTCTAGTGTATTTCTGTGTGTGTGACTCATATCTGATTTACGAAGCAGAGAGGAGAAAAGTGTGCACAAGGCTGAAACCTCAGTGTTCCACAAACCCCTGGTGGTGAAAAACACTTAGACGAGCATGTTTTCTTGGATATTAAGTATTGAAGACAATTACATTCTTCACTCAGCCTTCATCATTCCCCTCCTCCTTTTCCTCTTCACCACATGCTCTTTGTTTTCTTCTCCTTCCCTGTGTTGTATTCTGTCAAAAGGAAAATCACATGCCTGTTTCTCTGCTAAAGGGACTGTTTAACTCAACAAGAACAAAGAGCAGCAGTCTTGTCTGCGTTGTATCACACAACTCTTAAGTCGAATATTTTTACCTCCTCTATTTATAATCTTTCCTCTGTCCTACATATGTCTTAGACAGCTCTCCTGGGAAGTCTTTGTCACTAAAAAGCCTGCCTGCTCTCTTTCTGTCTGCACCTTGTGATTAGGTCAAAGAACACCGCACCAAAAGGATTTTAAAAAATTCTCATTCTGTTATGATAAATGAAAAAAACAACAAATCTGATTTGATTAGTTTTGATGCATCAGTTTATTAGTAACTAATGTTAGACCATAACACAGTCAAAATACTGTCAAAATAGGAGATGAACTCATCAGCCTAGACGCATCAGTTCATAGAAAAACATCAAGCTTGTTGATTGGAGCTAAAGCTGGAGCTTAAGGCTCTCTTCCTGTCTTTATCAAAACACACACATTCTCATTCAGGATTTCCCTTTGAAGAATAACACAACACATTATTTTACTGCAATCAGCTGAATTTGTGAAAAACTGACAACTGTGGGTATTTGATATGACACAAGAAACTGATGTGTTTACTGTAAACCTGAGGATCTTGTCATATTGCCATATTGCCATATAGTCAAGGCTGTTTTCATATAGAGCTGGTCTAGACCATACTCCTCATATTATTATAATCACATTCACATTACAATCAAATTTTCTGTCACCCTTTATTCAGCAAAAACAGCACATCACATTGAAAACAAACATTCAAACTACTTGTTTTCAGTCATTAGTTGTTGTCAATTTGGCATTCATAGTGTTAAAAAATATATTTATTGTAGTTTTAACACAACAATTACACTTATAAAGGTCTACACACAAAAGACAGCAATTCTTATCTAACTCTTAATTATTACTACTTAATAATATTACAATATCTTTATACACTACAAAATTACAACACTCAGCTAAGCAGTTAGAAAGACTTTTAAATCAATGTCAAACTGTAGGTGCCACAGTGCTCTTCCAGGCAGTTAATATACACTGTTTAGCTTGAAGTGAACATGAAATAACTCTCTTTTTATTTGCCCTGACAGTCTTACCTCAGGTGGATGAAATCCAAGAATAAACACCCAAGGGGAGGCAGGTAGGCATATAACAGGGAGGGGAGTTATATGTAAACATGATCTATTTAAATCAGGTTAAATCTAGTGTTGTGTGTTTTCCTCCTCCTCCTATCATCTCCACAGATTTCTACATCTAAGTCACAAGACGGAGCCAGTCTATTGTATTGTTGTAACACATGCTGGCTTACTTTAGCCCATTCTGAAGCCTTTTTGGAGCCATGGCTTTTGGGTTATGTGGCTCACTAAATGTGTGCAGTAATGTCACTCCCATCATACCTCTGGCCTATGAGAACAAGCAAACCGTGTACTGGATCTGGCGCTGCTCATTCATGAATGCTATGGTAGTGGACTTCATGGATATATGAAAAGACTTCTACAGGACTTGCCTGGCTTGATTATGATAAAAGATTAAAAAAATGAATTGAAGAATTAAAAGATTTTTAAAAAGTCTAATGAAAATTAAAATTAATGTCATTTAATATTTAGCATATTGTATACTGTACTCACAATTGCTTATGGGGGACAATTACACCCATATGGGGAGTAAGAGAGACCAGGGGGGTCAACAGTGTGATGAAAACATAATTTAAAACCAAAAATATACATCTAAAACCTAAAAACAAAAATGTGATCCTTACTCAAAGAACTGTTCCCTGGCCTATTTTGGACTCAATATAAAAATCTATAAAATAAAAACCAGCAATCAGGTCAGAAAAACTGCTGGCTCTAACTGAATCAAACAAAGAACTACAAATAATGATTATAATAATAACAAACAAACACTAAAATTGTAATGACTCTTTTCCTGCCCATGATAGTGGGTTTAAACGTCTCAAAAATACCTTTTTACTTGACTTATTTAACTATCCTGGCTTAGAAGCCCACTGCCAACAGGAGCCAGTGGAGGATGAGATGATCAGCACCACCATGAATCTCAGATGGAATTACTGCAGGTCCTGCTTCATTATCACAACAGGCTCCACACCCATGATATTATCCATGATAATGATGTACCACATTGAAACAGTTTAAGCTATAAATAAATTAATGCAGTTTTTATGAACAAATGATAGGTTTGGTGAACTTCACTCATCAGTGCCTAAAAATGAGACACTACTAGTACATGCAGATCACGTAAACAATCACATATAAGGTGAATTACTTACGAAATTGGTATTACTTAAAATACCCTGAAGAACACTGTTACAGGGGGAATTATGAAAAAAAACGTCTACAGTGTCATATCAGTGAATCCTTATGAGACTAATATATCAAAACCACAAAAGTGGCCATTGGAAAAAACTGTCTGCAAGGCTTAGTGGCAGTGCCATATACCCAGATCTTCTAATGCATCCATGGGTACAGCATAGCAAAAAAAAAAAAAAACAGAATGCCTTGAGTTATGTCCTTTTGGGGACATAAAAAAATCTGTGATTTCCCGACCTAACAGAGGAGCAGAACTGCAATGGAAAAGAGCAGTGCATATGGATATGGATATGGATATGGATGACAGGATATAGAAAATATTGTGGTTTGGCCACCTGTGTTTAAGACTCAAGGCTGGACCTATCTACGCACCCCAACATTCTCCACTTCACAAGCTTCTCACTTCAAAAACATCAACACAGGGATCAGCCATCTGTATTGGTAGTCTTACTTAGAAGCTGGTTAATTAGTTCACATGCAGCATGATGTATATGTCTGATGCTGATGAGGTTTGTACAGGGGAGAAAAGGCACAAAGATGTGTTGGAAACTCTGCCCTGCAGTGTGAGTGGATTATAGAAGAGGGTGTCTGGCTGCTGGCTGCTTTCTTCATGTGGGGCCTCCATTTAGCTGGTGGCTCTGTCCCCATGCTCTGTATATCTCCATTGTTGAACTGCCTTCTCCCGTAACCTGGTAATCTCCTCTGCCCGCACCTGCTCCTACAAGGAGCTCCTGCACCATTTGCTTGCAGGCTTGGTTGGCTCTGATTACACTACCTGTGGATATTCATGCCACATTCTGCTCACACTTGAGGCATCCACATCTCACAGAGAAAGTGAGAAATATTCCCACCATATTCCCACCTCTAGCAATATAACGTTTACACCTTGATATGTGTTGCTACAACATTGCTAATGCTCATTTTGGGAAGGGTGTGTGCATGTGATGCATGTGATAGTGTTTATTTGGCTATTAAGAAAGAGACTGGGTTTCTGTACACTCACTACTGCATGTATGTGTGTGAATGAAAGCAGAGGAGGCTGGAGTGTGGAGGGTCCATGTGGGTGTGTAATGGAAAGCAGTGGTGGTGCTAGTGTGGAGTATGCGTGGGAATGCTGCGTTGGACCCCAGCAGGTGTTGTTGTTGGTTGCTCATGTGGGAGGCAGAGCTGGTCCTGGGTCTGTGCCACGCTCAGGCTTACTGCTGAACTGCACTGTGTAGGAGGATCATCATGTCATCAAGACTGCTTCACTGGGGCTTCTTTGAGGGGTGAGTTACTGTATGTGTCTATGTTCACCTCCTATTAGCCAGGTGCAACTAAATGTTTTTATGCAAATTATTGATGCATTTCATGAAGAAAGTTAATTGTATATAGCATGCAAATTATAATGAATAGACAGATGGCATCCACAGCTACATTCTTGTTTTGTGCTTTCTGTGACCTCATGCAGGTCCTGTGGTTGTATGTGGATGTTTTAGAAACCAGAAGTCAATACCTTAGTTTGAATACAGTGTCAAAGTTATGCTATAAATTAGTGAAAAAGCGACTGCACCATGCTAGTTAGTTAAAATGCAGGGTTAAGATAGATCTTAACAATTGTCCTAAGGTAGTAGGAGCCAGCTCCAGGAAGAGTCCTGGTTGTTTCAAACTCCTTGCATTTAAGAATTATGGTGTTCTTTGAAGAATGTTTTCTAGCCTCTGTTCCTCAACACAATCCTGTCTCTGAGCTCTGCAGCCAGTTCCTTTGATCTCATGTCTTGGTTTTTTCTCTGATATGCATTGTCACCTGTGAGAGCTTATACAGACAGGTGTTTGCCTTTCAGATCATATCCAGTCAACTGACTTTACCTCAGGTGGACTCCAATCAACGTGTAGAAACATCTCAAGATGATGTAGTGAAATCATGCAAATGCAAAGGCTCCGCATACTTATGTCAATGTGATATTTCCGTTTTTCCTTTTTAAAAACATTTCTAAAATTCTGTTTTGGCTTTGTAATTATGGGGTACTGACTGTAGATGAATTAGTTAATTCAATTAACTTAATAATTATTTTCATTTTAGCTTAAGGCTCCAACTTAATAAAATGTGAAAAAAGTGAAGGAATCTGAATACTTTCCAATTGCACTGTATAAAGGTGCCAATAGTTGAATTTTTGCAACATTATCTGAATGGGAAAAAGAGCTACACAAATATATTTACACTATATATGCATATACTGTATGTGTTTTATCAGCCTGTTGCGTTTTATCCTAATGATTCAAAATGAATGTAGTAATGATTTATTAATGTGAAAATACTACATACTGCACCTCTAAACAGCTGAAATTAATTAGTGTGGATTTCAAGGGAGAGCATTAGTAGCCTTAATGGTTTAAATGCTGTTTCATGAGCTTTTCCACCCTGAGTGTGATTCTGGGGAAAACATCAAGTAAACATCAAGTACATTCCCACAGACGCTATTGTTGCAATAGTTAGGTGTCAGTGCGACTCCTAGCGAATTAGCACTATAATATGACTATAACACTCCCTAAACCACCACATCATTATCAACTCTCAGAGATAAACAACTTCAAATGGAAAAAATATGTGCAACACACCAGAAAGCCTCTTGCTTGCACACACAAACACACCCACACATTGCACATTTCCCCATTTGCATGGCATCTGGTTCTGTGTCCCAGCTAACAGCAGCCAGAGATACAAGTTCCCTAAAACAGAACAATTTCCTCCAAATGCATGGTAATGATTGAAATAAATAAACTACATTATGCATAAAAGGGAAATGATTACCCAATTTTAAAAGCCTTCATGAATATTTGTATAGTGTTTCTGTTGCCACTTATTTCTCTTCCTTTTTGGATATTTACTATGGGGCAGCTAATAGAAAAACCCATGTTCCCTCTTACTGTTTTAACATGAAGCTGACTTGGACATTAACGCTTTTAATGCTTTGACTTTAAACAAAAAAAATATTACCTTTGATTGTGGATTGAATTTTAATTTGTCATGGCCTTATTTCATGGGCTTTTATGAGTTTTGTATGCTTTTAAATGTGAGCGTGACTGTGCCTCTGTGTGAGTGTCTTTTATGTTTTAAAGGAAACTGCAGGCACAAGGCTGTGTAGGACAGCTTTTCTCTCCCCTCAGCTGTGATTGTCAGGGTTAGTTAAAGGCAGAGGGTCCAATGTTCTCGTGGCTTTAAGGACAGTGTGATCTGGTGGCAGAGAGATGAAAAGAGAGAGGTGACTCATCCACCCATCTGAGGGGATTTTACCTTCAAGGGCCTCATCTTCAAACAAACCATTATAACATTTCTGCCTGGTTTTATCACTCTCATCCTTTTGCCTGACTCGCTTTCCTTTTTGGTTTTATTCACATCATCTCTCCACTGGACTTTTTGCCTTTTCTCTTTGGGTAGTGAGATGTAGTGGTCAGGTGGCAGAGAGATGGTGGAAATGGAGAAGGGGGAGCAAAGGGGTGGAGGTGTCAGGAGAGGAGGAGCCAGCAGGGAGGGACGTGTCAGAGATGGGAGTGTTTGCGCCAGCAGCTGGCGCGTGGCCATGCCTTTGGTGACTCCATCCAGGGAAAGCTGAGATTTGGTTTGCTTGTCATAACAGATGCCCCAGCCTACCCAGAGGGAGAGCTGTTCTCCACCTGCTGTGATTCAGTTTGAAATATCTCTTAATGTATTAGCCAGCCCTAATGGATCCCATGGCTCATACCTGCAGACATGCCTGCCTTTTATCTCCATACACACGTCGCAGCCACCCACCAATCTCCAAAGGAGGGACAGAAGTAAAAAAGGAAGAGGAAAAGAAGGTGGTAATGACAGAGACAGAGGGCAGTGATCATGGCAGTAATGGTGAATAATGGCATGGCTGCAGGACTGAAACAAATCACCTGTAGATGATTCCATTATATGCAGTCTCAGAGGAGCTATTCATATAGACTCATGCCCTACAACCTGCTTAGAAGCTGTTCACTCAGAGCAGAGCAGATGAGATGAGAATAGTGTCTATCATTGTGTGATATCTGTGCAGGGAAAAAATTCTTTGGTGACTGCATACATCTGAAGATGGTCAGGGTTCTGTTGTGGCTGCAATTTCTGAAGGAACTGGTTAAAAAGCACCCAGAACTGAACCCAGAATGAAACTGTCAAATGAAATGTGTTTAACACACTTTTATTCTAAATTGATGTTTCAGATTCAACAGATGAATTATATCAAATCTTCAAATAAAAAATCAAGGCTGATTTATATTGAAACATATTTTATATACTATCTTTTAGTTTGGTTTTGATGATTTTGCCAGATGAAATTTATTATTATTTAAACTGATCAGCAATAAAATCATATTCTTTCAAATTGCTTCCTTTGTCTGAGGAATCTCTCTGTTCTATATATTCTCTGAGCACTCATTCAACTTCTGAACTTTGCGGGGTATTGCGAGGCCCAATGAGGCACAATGTTTTTTGGACTCTGCATGATGTGAAGAAACAGGCGGAACTACACTATTAGGGCACTTTCTGGAGCAGTGCAGCCAACTCCAGCACTGGATGATGCTCTGAAGAAAACCGCAAGCTGAATTTACACAGGCCAAACAATCAGCCCCTGCCAACAGGCACATTTTGAATGGGCACTGCACTAGTTAAAAAACACAACCAGCATTTCTTTTGGTTTCAGATTGGATCAAATCAGCTGGAGTGACTTTTAACTTATATGTTAGAATTGCAGAACTTTTCCCTCAGAAAAATTATTATTATTATTACTGAAGTTATGTTTGTATTTATGTTGTAATATCTGGTATTACGTGGTTGTCAATTTATCATCAGTTATGTCAAAATTTATTATGGTAAGGTTTAATATAACAGCTGAATTATAATTATAAGCAGCTGCTTAGTTTGCCTTTTCCTCCAGTGGGGAAACTGTCATCACAAAAAATATCAAAATAAAGAAGCATTTGTCATTTATTCAAATGCCATAACAACTTACCTGACAGGAGCCTGGTATTTTTAAGCAATATTAACTGAGAGGGTGTGCTTTAACGTCATTTGAGTGATGCAAGCGCCTCGATCCTGACTGCATCACTGAGGTGCTCAAATGACGTTAAAGCACACTCTCGAGTGTAATATTGCGATTATACAACTATTACCAACAAAGTAAAATGTATATGGCGGAGTAATATTTTTAGTGATAAGTAAGGTGTGCTGTCATGCTGATTTGAGCACATTCTAAATGTCTTGTTGACCAATCAGATTGCTTGGTCGGAACTACTTGTTGTATAATGAGTTATGACTCCTGTCTCCTCCAAGTCCAAATGAAATGACAAAATGTATGTTGTTTGCCCATGCCCTCTAGAACGACACAGAGATGTGTTTTCTGATCTGAGCAGGAGATCATTTTCCTGTGCCTCCCAAAACTGTTTCAAATCTGGTTAGGTTTAGACACAAAACCTAGGTTTGAAAGCAAAGATTGTAGTTTGGGTTTGGGTGCTTACTTAGGGTTAGAGGATGTTTGTTGTCATGGTTAAAAGAACAGCAGTGTCTGAAAAGGGAAGTGAATAAATGCAGGTATTAAAGTCTATTGTTTTGTGGAACCATCCATCCACCCCATCTTCCTTTCTATGAGGACTTTGCCACTCAAATGCAAAATATCCTTTACATTCATCCTTTGCATAATTACTATGGCATAATTTAAGCTTTCTCACTTGAATGTAAACATTATTTTGGGGCACCACCTGGGTTGTTGGAGAGATTAGCCATAGCAGTAGCAGATCAGAAAATGGTAATATGAAGCAAAACTCTTGCTTGGTTTCATGCAGTGGATCAAATGGAACATGTTCATCTTTCCATCGCATCCATCATCCATCCATCAGACGTTAGTTCTCTCTCCCAAATTTGCAGAGAACCTGTTAGGATCTGGGAGATGAAGCAACAACCTGCCCTATACCATAGATGAACAATCGGAAAATTCCAGGAAGCCGACCCAACTGTGACCTTGAGGTTGCAGCATGATTTCATTACAGGGAGAGGTGAAAAAAATAGAGGCAAGGCGTCTGAGGAACAAAGAGAGCTGCTCGCTAAATGGGAAGTGCACTGAAACATGATGATTCCATTGTGCTGGCACTTAGTGAAGAAGAGTACAACAGTGGGAAACACAATATGTGGACATGGCAGACACATAGAGGTGTCAGAGTTAAGAGAGACTATCCAATAATTGATAAGATCCCCAGTTCAATAAACACAACAGTCTTGTCAATTCTTTGTTGCGAAAGCCACAGACTTCCACCTTTTTTTCTCATTGCAGTTTGCAATGAATAAAGGCCCTGTCAGACATGGAAACACTGCTGGCTTAATCTGTCCGTTAAAGTACTGGTGTTTTGGCTTTCAAACACGTCTCTGTTACGGAAATGCTCTGTAATGGCTTTATAGAAACAGGACAGGACAGGATGTCTGAGCACTCTGTAACTCTTTGCTACAGAAATAACTGCAATGCTTGTGCAATGTTTGTTACCACGGTACCACGCATGAGAGCTGTGTCAGTGCTGCAGCAGAAATGATATAAAGAAGGAAGATTGCTCTCAGCATCAGTGCATCAGTGATGTTTTCTAAAACTAATGTTGTAGTTGAAGACTTGACCATCATGACTCACAACTTGATCCTGTAAAAGATCTTGTAATCAATTTCATCATTTATGAAACTAAATATTGTATTCTGCTGCCTATTTAACACAATCTCACAGTACCTGACAAAGTTAAAAAACAACAAGATGTTTCTGTTTGTTCACTGTGTGTAAAGTCTTGGCAGATTTTTATTTTATTATCAGTTGGTGCAAATGACCATTTCTAGGAAGACTGGTGGTTTTAGGGATGGAATGCCATGAAATCTTGAATGGATGAATCTGTCACCAGTAAGTTAAAGTTTTGTCTTAGTGAAATATCATCCAACAGATGAACTGTAATGAAATTTGGCCTTGACTCAGAATGAATTATAATAACTATGATTCTGTGACTTATAGTGCCATCACCTGGTCAAAATGTCAATACTTACTTTTTGTATAAGAAAACATCATGTTATGACAAACATCTTTCTGTGCACTTGAGAGGGTGAAAGGAGCTGTGCACCAAATTTCTCTTTGACTAAAGACTTGTCCTGATATAGCTTTTATGCTAATGAAGCAGCATTCGGTTCAGACAGCTAGTATTGATGATAATAGTGTTAAGGAACTCTTTCTTGGTCTGACATAGTAAGAATGCTATTATGCCCTTGTCATCAAAGGTATTCAGACATGAAAAACCCATGTCAAATTGCCAACACACTGATATTGATATGTGTCTGGGGGGGTTAGCAGCAGTTAAACATCACGGTTTTAACTGTGCAAATACACACATCCAGCTCTGGCTCACACACACAAACACATTCTCATTGAATATAGTTGTAGTGTGACCATGAAAGCAGCTGTAGATGAATGATGCAGCTGTGAGGAGATTTGTTTAAAAAGCCAAGTGTCCTGTTCACTGTGTTATCAGTGTGCTGCGCCGGGCTCTCTCACCATCTGAATTATCTTTCCTTGACACTATAATTCAGTGCACACTTGACAGCATTGTTTTCCCCCTGCAGAAAATAGAAATTCTGTAGATTTCATTTGCTCTCCTTTTTGTTTTCTCATTATCTGCAAAACATGTTGTGTACCTCTCCACCCATTTCTAACCCTCTACAATTTCATAGAGGAAGCAGAAAATTAAAAGTCACACTGCGTCATATGAAAGTGCCATGGTTCAATTTTCCTTCTTCCACTTTTCAAAATGTTTGTAATAATAAATAGGTCTTGGCTGCAATTCACTGGAAAATGAATCCAGAATATGATGATAAATGTGTGTAGAATAATTCCCTGGATGATAAAAGGAGGGGACTTCCTTTCTAGTGCTGTGCAGGGAACTGGCTTCTTCCACTTTTTTCCATCAATGTACAATATTCTCCTCCCACCCAGCCACTGGGTTGTCAAAGAGATTCAAAGAATTACAGCATGCATATATGGGTGAAAGAGTTCATCCCTATTTCTTTCCTTTGAAATCATCTGTAAAAGATCTGGTGATACCAAACATTCAGATCACACTGGATTCTTTCTTTCTTTCTTTATGCTACATCAAAGGCAAACTTTCATTTCTTTGTGATGGAGAAATACGTTTCTCTGAAGCTGAATTTATAATGCAACTTAAAGCTACTCTGATCGATACTTTCATATTAACAATGGATCAAATGAAAGGGATAATTTGTAGTAACTAACTTGCACAGATTCACCACACACTCTTTTCATTTCACTGTTTTGTTATCAACCACAACTATACTGTTCTAGTTCAGTCTCAGCACTCTCCTCAGCCTTGTTTCCAGCAGCACAGAGCTGTTTTCAGTGAAAAATGCTCTGATAAAGCCACAGTACACTACCTGCTGAACACCAAAGAGCTGACAGACACAGTTAGATACTAGCTGGTGAATATAGTGGAGCATTTAGCAGCTTAAGTTATTTTTCTCAGGAGTTGGTGGAGATCAGGTGGATACAAACAAGGCTCCAAATGGATGCTAATGTTGTATCTGCCAGATTTGTGAGTAGACATTTACTATATACACTAAACCTCCACTACCCACAAGTGTTTTTTCCTAGGTGTCAATTTCCCTTTTTGCTTTGAGTTCTTTCAATAATTCTGTTAGAGCTTCTATTTCTGTAAATGTTTACACAGACTCTGAAAGACTTTGTCTGGCGGCTGTCCTTTTGGCTTCTTGAAGCTGTGCTGATGACAGGACAGCTGGTTCTGAGGACAGTGATGGCCTTAATGAATGTTGGTTGGATTGAATGGATGGATGCTTCAATAGTGGTTATGCACCACTGATGTTTCACTTGTGCTGTGTATTTCAAGTAGGACTGTGCTCAACAGCTTATTGACAGATTCTGTAAACACTAATTCTTTGTTGGCCACGAAAAGGGAATATTGGCACAAAACTGGCTGCTGGCAGCTTAAATTCCAGATCTGTTGGTCAAACTATCCACAGTACATTGGGGAAAATATGAGGGAAAAAAGAGCAGAAAGGAAAGAAGGATGGATATAGGAGGAATGACACAGAGGTCATGTGAGATCCCATACTCCTGTGATCCAAGGAACCTGTATTCAGGGTATTAAATATCCTTTATTGATCCCATTATAGCCACCAGGAACTGTATACCTTAATTAAGCTGAATCATGGACAGGGAAGAAAGGTATTGTTTGTGTGCATGTCATGTGCAATCATTGGCTAATTTTTCCTCCTTTGTTAAATCAATGAGTCTGTTGAAATGTCTTCATATCTCATCAGAGCCTCTGCTGATCCTTTAAACGGACTGGGATTACATCACAATGGAGGGGTCATGGGGCATCATGCTGTCGAACCAGGAGAAAATCGCCTCAGGAGGAATGTGCCCTAGACCCTCATCTCCCTCATTTTTCCCCTTTACTCGAGATAATATCACACACCCGCCTGAGCACAGAAAATCAATATGCCTCAGCTAAGTTCAAAACCAAAGCTACTCATTAAAAAGAGAGGGAGAAAACACGCTGTTCAGAGTATTGGTCCAACCCGGGTGAGTTAAGCTGCAGGGATTGTTATCATTGTTAAGCAAATAGATCCACAGAGGGAGAGACAGAAAGGAGAGAAATAATAAGATTTACTCCCTGTGCTATTAGCAATCTGTTTCTCCTTGCAGACTGATGGGGTGGGGGTGGGGGAGTTCAGAGCCATTGAATGCTCACCTCAGCACACGGGGAATTAGCTAACTGTTGATACAGAGGAGGTTGAATTGCAAAGTGGAATAAAGCTGTGCTCTCTGACTGTCCTAAACACACAGCTCATAGTGTGAATGGCACTGTTTCCAAAAGCTCCAGTGTTTCAAGAATGCAACATTATACACTGGAGGTCTAATAATATTGACTACTCTCTGGGGTTAAATTAATGATACAGATATTGAGATATATTTAAAAAAATAACAACATTCTGTTATACAACAGCAGATTTGATGAGACATCAACCATAATAACAGCATATTAATTTTGCTATCAGCAGCAGCAGTGAGTACACTAGCAACACTCCAGTTAGTGAGCAACAAAGAAAGGAAGCATCTTTGATTTGACATGTATTATACTGAACTTAAGAGAAGTGATCTTCTTAGGCCAATGTCGATTTTATTTATTTATTATGACTGTTTCATTGTTGAAAAGCATTTTTATATAGGTAAAACTGGAGAAGTCAGGATAATACAATAAAGCCCAGAGACTTATTTTCAGAGTGGTCCCTTTGGGGGTGGGGGTCATGCAGCAGATCTGACATTGCAAGAATGACACAAAACTTTTAAATGATAATACAGTGATACACACACACATGCAAACACACATATACATACTTTCACCTCAGAAGTCACTAACAAGATAGACAGTACTTGCTAGCAGAAAGACAGCTGGTTTCAACATTCAACCTAACAGCACATTCTCACAGCAGTAAGAATTATCATGGCTTAAGTTCACAAATTCAGCAAGATTTCAAACCTCAGTAGTTTTCACTGTGGTGGAATATATGCAAATGCATCAAATTACAATGGTTACGTAGACATTATTGGAATAAAATATTTCTTCTTGACAAAAGCTCAGTAGTATAATGCCTAAGGAGTACCTATCATCCCAGCATCTGTAAATAACTCAGGCAATCATGTTTTGCAGCAGCATAAAAAACCTCCTGGCGGACCTTGTAAAGAAATTTCATCAGATGTAAGAGGTGTGTAGACTGCAACTGAAACTGTCTAATTTCTGACTGGCTGGCAGTCATCCATTAAAACTGTATGATAGGACACCTCAAAGATTTGTCAATCATTCTAAATGCTGTGTAGTACAACTTCTGCTTGACGCTGTATTACCAGATAAAATCTGTGGTGAAAAATTACCAAAATGAAAATGGATGGTGATAGTGACAGGGTTGACATGTCACTGGAATGAGATGAATCCAATGTTTCATTTGTTCACATTAGTTCAGATATCTCAATATATTTGACAAAGCATTGATCGTAACACATGTATCATCTTTAACACTGTTATGGCCTTCATAAAGAATACAAATAAACAAAGGCTCGTTAGGAGACCATAATGAAAGAGGACGCCAGACAAAAATTCAATGATCAAACCACAAACTTTATTGATCAAAATAACCAAAACTGCAGAGTTTAACCAAGAGCTTCTTCCTCTAATCTATAGAGAAAAAGAACTAACCTTAATCAAACAAAAAGATGTATAACTGAGCTACCAGAGGTCTCCAGCCCAAACTAAAACCCAGCAACATGCTGCATACTATTGCAAAACCTGCTTGAGGAGGAAAAGGTGAAAAAAAGAGGAGGAGAAGAACTCCTCTCTACCTGCTGTGTTGCCCAGTGAGTGTGTGCATCCACTTCTCCACACAGCCTACTCCTATATATCTCCTCCTCTCCGACTAGCAATTGCACTCAGGTGCCTCAGAAGAGGAGAAGAAGAGGGAGGGGCAAAAGAGAAGGCTGGAGGGAGAAAGAGAAAAAGGAGAGAAAAAGAGAAAGAACAAGAAAATCTGTGCAAAATCGGTCTGAGCCATCAGATTTAAAAGCTAGGAGACATGGTGAGCTCCATGAACTAGAGCTAGGCTCTGCAATACCGTTCTCCAGCATGTAGGCAACCTGCTTCTGCAAATGGTGGCATTTATCAGGATTGACCCGATATGCATGCTGCTTAATTGGTGGAGAATCTCCCACATCAATGTCACCCTGCAGCACATGGGTCTGTGTCAGCACATCTGAAAACAACAAAGCATGCGAGTTTATTAAACTGACCACATCATCTGGCTGAAGTGGAGTCAAATACAAAAACACTCATTAAGTTTGGACAGCATTTTAGAGTTTTTCAGCCGTCCTTGGACCACAGCACTGGGCAGACCAACATCAGCATCATCACTGCTAAGATGGCCTGTGTCTCAGTGCCATCCATTTCCTCATTCATGTGGCCACACACTCATCACATAAATGTGTTTGACTTTTATGGTTGCTGGTATGGGTCACAGGTTTGTAGTAACAGAATAGATGAGTTTCTCTGTGTTGGGTGACTGAGACTCTACAGCAGATCTTTGTACTGGTTTGGAGTATGCTGTGCTTTCTGCCTTCCAAGTATCTGCTCCCTCCCATTATGGTTTGCTCATTGACATTTCCAGATGTGAGTAGTTCACGAAGGCTGTGACTGAGGAGAGAGGCTGACATTTTGTGTCTCTGCGAGTGCTTGACAATGGCTGAGAAGCACTGACATTTGTGAAAGTGCCGACTGGAGCACTCCTAAGATTTTCTATTATGAAAAAGAGAGGAAAATTACACATTACACACTTGTATCTGTTGCAGTAATCTGTGCTCATAGGATGTCAGATAAAAATGAAACAGAAAAAGATGAGTGGTAGGGAAAAAGAAAAAAAATAAAGTACAGAAAGATGGTAACAGAAATAGGAAAGAGCTGAATAAAGGACAAATGTTAGCATAAATACAACAACCTAGTTGCAATTCTCAAGTGGTTCAGTGTGTGAAAGCGTCTTCAATTTTTTTCTTTCTAAACCTCCCTCAACTGCTGCAGACAGCTCCCTGAAGTATATAAAGTCTTCCGCTGTTGATCTTGTATGAAAAAGGTACAAACTGTTCTGCACAAACAGAGCACTGAATAATAATGACATCTCTCTATGAAACAAATTCACAAGTGCCTGCACAAGATTTGCACAGACTCAGAGAGATATAAAACAGAACAAGAATAGCTGGACTATAAATCAGTTTATTCCACAATTAAACTCCATTATTAAAATTTATCAATTAATTCATTAATTTAATTTGGTAAACTGTAAATATAGGGAGAGACCCTGTGCCTCACCCACAACCAGTGCTGGTCAAGTTACACCAGTTACATCATTTCAATTGAATTCAGTTCAATTTTATTTATATAGCACCGAATCACAACAAAAGTCATCTCAAGGCACTTTTCATATAGAGCAGGTCTAGACCATACTCTTTAAGATATTTAGGGAGAGAGACCCAACAAATCCCACCATTGTGCATTTAAAGGAGAAAGCCATGTTTTCCTGACTATGTATTATATCTACATTCAGTAATGACTATTTCATTGTAGTACCCTGTACTTGTACTCACTCGGATTGCCTTATGCAGGGATCAGATGTATTATCAAACTGATCATATCTCTATCCAGCTGACTTTAAAAAAGAGGCACTTCTAATGTATAATCAAATATACTTATCAGGCACTGATGAGTGCCAAGCAAAGGATACATTTTACCCAACAAATTTCAAATTATCACAAACAAATTCCAATACAGTAAACTTAGGGCCTTAGCAGCATTAGGTGGTTTCCCACTCAGCCCATTTGGTAATCTAACCCTCTACATGAGGCCTAGCAGAGACCTTTTTTTTTTTCTTTTGGCTTTTTCTAGTGTTAAAACACCTGTAATGGCCTTCATAATGTCACAGTTGTTGATATTTGTAAACCTGGAATTCTCTTTCTACATAATCTCCTTTGATGCACATTATAAAAGACCACCAGATAATATTGTAATAATGTAATAATGTGTAGACCATGGCAGGGCCATGATCACCTATCACCTGGTGCCTGTCTGGGTAGATGTTACAGTATATGGTCTGATTGCACTTGTACAATGTAAAGAAGTAAGGCAATCAGTAATACTAACAGTATGTTCTCTCTGTCTGCATGGTCAGATGTGACAAAAACATTAAGCTGAGAGGAATCGCTGTGACTGAAGATTAAACATGTCTGTGGGGTTCCACAGCCTTAACATTTGTGCTATCAAAATGAATCCTGACCAGTATATATAACACACAAGACAAATGTAGATGACGTTTTTATATTGCTGAGCTCGAGATACACACACACAATCTGATTTTAAGCTAAAAGCAACACTACCGTCAACAATGAGAACACAGACCAAATATGAAATGCATAGATATAGTTGACATGGTGTGACACAAATAAATCAACTATTAGATAAAACTCTTGTAAATCAAATCCAGTCATGTCTTCTCAGCCCAGGATTCTTTGGTGAATTTACAGTTTGCCTCCTAAAACTCCAGAATCCACCATGCTTAGTAACTTGGCAGAGGCCGTCCAGAACTGGCTTCCTCACTTGCTGTGAGGTCATAAATCATGCAACATCTTTAACTCAGATATTAGGGAAGTCAGAAAAGCCTTGCTCTTCAGCAGAGAGAGGGGAAAATTGTCTTCTTGTGACAATCTCACCCAAACACAAGTTTTAAAAAAACTCATATTAAGATATGAAACAAATTTTTGAGAGCTCGTGAAAAGGGGTCTCTTTTCAATCATCCATATTTCTAGTACAAGTACACAGTTCTGTCTATACTGATACACTGAACAATTCAGCTAAAAATATGTTGCCAAACATAGCTAAGAAATCTTTACCCACATTGGAAGGACACAAATGATGTATCCTAATAAGTGCTCAATATCTCAAAATCACAAAATCATTGCATAAAAGACTAACACAGTTTACTCTAAAAAATAGAATCCTTAAGATTCTTTATCAACTCAAACCCTGTTTTTGAAACTATTTGTGGCCTGCATTCACACTGCAGTTACCTCTTGGGATAATTGTTTTTATGGTTAGTGACAAGATCTGCCATTTCCCACATGGAATCCAGAATGCTTACCCACAAACAAGGGATTCACAAGAACGGATACATGCATACAATCCAGTGTTACTGTTTGTAATCTTATCTCATTGATCAGCCTCACTGTGTAAGGTGCTGTTATGCTAAGAACTGGTTCATATGACATGTAGTCAAAAGCATTACTGTTTGAAACTGCCATACTCAAAAGCAGGGTGAAAAGCAGGCTGTTAAAGAGAGGAGCCAGATACGATAATATATGGATTACAGTGCTGATTAAGACAGTTTCTCTTGGAGGCATTAATAGTATTGTTCCACACAAAGGGTGCCAAAGTAGTTGTGCCAGGTGAAAAAGCAGGAGAGGAAATTTAAACTGTGGCACTTCTCAGCTTCACCCAGCTGGTAATATGTACCTCCCTGGTGAAAAGAGTTCAGAGCTGTTCTCAATGGTGACTCTGATTGTTTTAGTTGGTGACAAGATCATTTCCACATGGAATCAGGATAACACCCCTGTGACAGGGATTCTGAGAGCGGATACATGCATACAGTCCAGTGTTCATTTAATCTATCTGGGTGATCAGCCTGCTGTGGATTGTATTATACTTCAAGAACTGGTTCATGAGCCAGTCAAAAGCATTACTGTTTGAAACTGCCATACTCAAAAGCAGGGTGAAAAGCAGGCTGTTAAAGAGAGGAGCCAGATACGATAATATATGGATTACAGTGCACAGTTAAAGACAGTTTCTCTTGGAAGGCATTAATAGTATTGTTCACACAAAGGGTGCCAAAAGTAGTTGTGCTAAGAATGAAAAAAGAAAGCTTGAGAGAGAAATTTAAACTGTGCTTACTTCTCAGCTTCACCCAGCTGGCCAATATGTGCACCACCTCTAAAGGTGAAAGAGTTCAGAGCTGTTCTCAATGGTGACTCTGAGAGGCAGGGAAAAAGTTTGTTTGTACAAGCCGTAGTGATGGAGGTAGCTTTGTGAAGAATGGAAAAAACGAAAAAGAATGAATGAATGAGAGAGAAGTTCAAACCCTGCTTACTTTCTCACCTCTACACACTAGGTCCACTGCTGCATAAACTGAGTTTGATTGTCAAATTGTCTGTTTGTGAAAGTTACATTAACTCCTGTGATTCCACCATCAGAAAGGGTGTTGCAGAAGCTAAATGATCCAACAAACACCCTCTTTGAAGCATACTGAAGTCTTAAGTGGCCCACCAGGTGGAACACAGCTGGTAGGTTGAGGGAGGACACAGTGTTATTCATCCAGTCTTCCTGTCCATATTCCCCATTTGTGTCCAGAGGCCCATCAAACCCTGTCTACTGCAGCAGAGCGTAAGCTGTGATAAAGATGGAATATGCTCTTGGAGCTCATCATGCTACACTTCCTGTTCTGCAGCACTGATATACTGACACCGATCACCATCAAACTGTCAACAACAGAGAGAGACTGAGGGCTGAAGGTGGGCGGAGGCGCTGGGGGAAGCTAGCATACTTTTCCTCATAAATAACATTCACTCAACAGAAACAATGAGCTGAAACAGGATTAATTTCTGTCTTTTTTTGAGAGAGAGTATTTAGACAAATGATGTCTGGTGTTTGCCAGGGCCCAGAGAGACAGAGGGAAAGGTCAGCCAGTCAGGTCAAGTCAGAGCCCAATGAGATGGGATTAGATAGGGCCTTCATGAAGAAGGGTAAGGTTGGCATGTTACAGAAGTTATCTTTGCATTCTAAGTGCTCATTCAATTTTGGTCTCATGGAATCAGTCTGATTAACCACAAATTTGGGAATTTTATTAATAATTAATTAATAATCTAATTAATAATTATTATTAAATATATAAAACCCAGGAAACAACAAGTCAAATGGAGTACCTTGTTGGCATAGGATGGCTTCAATATTTTTACAGAAAGAAGTGTAACAAACATAAGGCAGGAATGATTAAACTAAAATTAAACCTTAATAACTGAAATCTCTTATATATCTCAGACATATTTGTCATTATGGGTTGTTGAGCATATTAATTCTCAATTAAATCTACAACATAAAGTGAGAATGAGAATGTGTAAGTGAGCAGACAAAGAATCATAAACCCAAGGCGAGAAGCTTGAGATTCCAACCAAGTCTCTAAACTAATCTCTCTACACTAATTTGCTCCCAGCTCTGAGATCCCAATGTGTGATGTATAGATGCACACACACATAGATGTATAGATGCACACACACACAGAGAGCATGCAAGATCTATCTGATACGACAATGTCCTATGTCATACTTACGACATATCCAAATACAGTGTTTCTTCATGGAATCACATCCCACTCATATGTATATACATATGTGAAGACTCTGTTGAATACCTAATTCTAAACATGAACTGATGTTTGCCTACGTAAACACATTGTATATTCCTTAATACTTCTGTCCTACTTTTACAAGGCTTGTATAACTAGTTAATCCTGAGGAGTGTTATGATTATGGGGTGTTCTGGTTCACTGAAGGTTCTATCTATCTCTGAGGGTCTGCATCTGTGCCCCCTTGCGGGGGCAGCAAGGTCGCAGCTCTGCTAAACATAGACAATGCACTATTACTTTGGTGGTCTACTTCTAAGTGACCTGTGGAAACACTGCCTAAATAAATGAAAATGACTTACTGAATAAAAGAAAAGAAACTTAATAACCAAATAATTCCTTCACTAAACCAATTTTACAATGAGCAAAGAGCCTCAGAGCCCCCAGGCTAAAACACAAAGTTCACAAAACAAAGCCTACTAAACATCCAGATTAGTAGGTAATATTTAATTCTTGTTACTAACTTCACCCAGATTTAAGCCTTACTTGGTCATCACGCTTGCAAATGACAAGATGTGTGTTTATCTTTTCCACTGAATAGACTTGAGCAGATCCAGTGGCTGGCAGATTGGGTCCTGTGTCTGGCCATGTGTCTGGCCGTTAATCACCTAAATAATTAATGGGAAACACTGGGGTAAACAATGTCACATTGGTTTGTCTAGTGTGACTAACATTAGTGGTGCTAGCACCAGCGGCCTTCTCTTCTCACAGTTTAAGTCAACATACCTGTGCTGAGTGTGGTTATACATTGCTCTGGTCAAGAGGTTATAAACCAGTTCATTCTGACACAGTCTACATAAATCACTCTTGGTAGGGCCTACTGATAGTTGGTCTGGTGGTTTGTCCAGCTCAAGAAAGTTTGACAGCTACTGGCCATACTGCACTGAAATGCCATAATAAAGTTTAGTATTCCCCATAGGATGAATATCAAAAACTTGACTTTTCATTCATTCACTCATCAGGTCAAAATTGTGTATTTGTATTTGTCAAATACTTTGGTTATGACTAAATATCTACAAAGATAAAAACATTTGCATAAGCCTCAGCTTCTTACCATCACATGGGGTAAATAAAAAATAATGAGAGTAACTTTATTTACAATCTACCCTATTCTAGGGTAGGGATAAGAGGTTGATGTCTAAATTTGAAACATTTCTTTATAATAAAAGATAAAGGCCTGACTAGACACTTTGTATGTTTATGCACTTTCTAAAATCCTTAAATTATGACTAAGTAGTAGCCTTGTGTTGGACACTTGGACACAGATGGGACATCCAGGCGTGCATAAGTTTAAACTTTGTTTTTACCTCTGCTCTCTCACTGCACGCTGTCCAGGTCTACTGAATGATGCCCTATCAACATTCACCTCTCTCTTGAATGAAACATAAGATGTCCAATGTTCTACACACTCACATACTGTATTCTAGGTTACAGGTGGATTTAAGAGTGAGAAACCTCTGGCTCAGAAGAACTTTGACATTGTTAATCACTTGTGGTAAACTGTCTGATTACTGGCTGATAGACACTGAAAATGTTCTCTGACAGGCTTGATAAACTTTCTTGTAAGGCAGTCTCTCACTAGAAGATTTAATCAATCTCCACTGGAAATACATTGAAGGATAAGTTGATTGGATTGATTGGGGATTATAGGGTGCACAGCCTGATAAACACATCGCTCTGTACTCACAGGATATACACTCAGAGATGTTGATTCAGCTTTATGGTTATTTTGGAGGCAGCAATTTGTGGTGCTGTTGAATTGTATTGTGTTATACAGACAGATGTTTCAGTTACTGTGTCCCAATTTACTTGACAAGTTTTTCACAATCACTTGATGCTTGAAAAGCCAGCCTAACAACACTTCATTGTCTGCTTTATATCAAGTTAGCATACATTAGAGAAAATGTTCCCCAGTCTCCGTTGGAATATAAATATGGGAGATATATGAAATATGGCTGTCATTTATAGTGATTTTTATGCAGCTAAGAATGTTTTCCTCCATTTGGCGCCATGCCTAACAACACACTTTATCCTTTTTAAAATCACTGAGATGCTCAGGCCAAGGTGGTTTATTGCTTGAGTACTCTCTTTGATCAGTCATGAAAGCAACAATTTGATTGTATATGTGTATGTTTAATTTTCAGAGAGTACTCTGCCTGTGGTGATGGCTGAGAGTGCAGTGGTCACTGTGTCCACTGTCACTTGATCAGATTGATTAAGTGGTGATGGATTTCTCTCGTGACTGATCTCTGGCTCTGGGTCAGGCAGCATGCCTTTAAAGGACTGTTACCCTGGAAGTTTTATTCACACACATACACGCACACGAGTAAGTGATTGTTAAACTTCTAAAGTGCTTATTTATGATACAGAATTGTATGCAGGTAAACTCTGAGTTTCTGTAAGTGGAGCCTTTTCTCCATCTGTTCAGCCATGTTCACTGTTGGAGCAAATAAACCACTTCATAAACCACTTATTTCAAACAAACTGTAACTGTAAAATCATTGGAAAACACAGATTTAGCACCAGTTCAATCATCGAAAGATTGGCTTTTGGATTTGGGTTAGATAATACAAATTTGGTGAAGAAGGATGAAGCCTGGTTGGAGATGAGGTGCAACCATCATGGCTGACTGTAACAGGATGAGAAACCTGTCAGTCAAGAAAACACACACCACACACAAGATATATGTTTTATAGTATATCTTACATCTCCTCGGTGGATCAAAAACAAAGTTTGTTCTCTAGAAAAGAGTGAAACATAGATACTTATTTTGGTTTGTGATGAGCCATGCAATAGCAAATATAACACAACTGCCACTGAGAAAACACAATATAACATATACCAACAGAGATAGTTTTAGCATTTTGAAAAAATTTCATTTGCATTTGCATTTAATAATGCAGAATGTAACTGCATAAAAGTTACATTTCTTTTGTAATGTGTTTTTGTAATGCATTAGTGTGTACATAGCTTTATACTGCATGTAGAATTGGTAAGGGTTTGACTGGATGACAGGCATTCACATTGCTGGACCAAGGATTGCAGTACCACACATGGTTAGGTTTAGGCCACAGAAGAACTTTCCTTAGGGTTAGGTTAGGAAAGTATCGTGTACTTTGTTGAATATTATAACATGCTGATTCATTGCTTTGGTGCATCAGAAATTTAGGATGTAATTCTCAGTGTGACTGCTGACCCATCTCTACAAACAAACCAATCAGAATACAACATAAAATGTCACAGAGTTCACCAGACAATTGTGTAGTTGTTGTTTTTCCAAAATGTAAGAGCAGCGCAGATAGATGATGTGAGCTTGTTGTTTTCTATTTACATTGTAATGCTATGATTCACCGGGCATTCAGTGTGTCAGTGTGACAGCCTCAAATTGATATCATACAGTCTAACACAGATTGTGAAATAGGATTTTATTAGACCCATCCCACACAGTGTAACATACAGTAAACTTACATGATCATTGCTGTCAGTCACAGTCTAGTGACACCCTTGTTCTCAGATAAGAACAAGCAAACTGGATGATTTTCTTTCTTTTTCCTTCTATTCCCATCTCACTTGTGTGTCATTTCCATATCTCTGTGTCTGTATATCTCCATCCTTGCTTGTTCATACAGACAAGCAAGCAACTCTCTCATTAGACTCAATGTGTATTCATATTCAAACTTACCTAATTAGACAGTCACCTTTCTAATTCAATAATTCACAGTTCTTCAGTGATTCATCTCCATATATACAGGCTATATTCCTTTCATTGCAACTGCAGAGATTCTCAGCAGGAAAGCAGTGCCTCTCATTTGTGAACGGACCCATTCCAAACACTCAGCTTTCCAATTATAGTACATCCCGCTTAACTGATGCTTATTAATTCCTTCAAACTCATTATGACATGCAAAATAGGGCTCTCCCATGAGAAGAATACTAATGAAAGTAGAAACTTCTCAACTGGGCTGCTGCTGTCACAGGTCTTTCTGTTGATATTTGCTTTAAGCTCCAGCGCCCAGACAAAATAAATTCCCCTTTAAAAAGAGCATATTTAAAGACTCCACTGGTGAAATCACTGTAAGGCAGCACTGATCAGAATCAGCTTCTCCTTGTGGTAATTGCTTGTGACAGGAAAGGCTTGCAGTACTTCTGCAGTGGTGTGTATGGATTATGTCTAGACTACAAGAGGGTCCTACAGTAGAGTGCTTATAGCTGGAGTAAATAAAGCATGTAAGCATGGAGTTCAGGCTCCCTCCACCTGACACTGAGCCAGCAATGCCAGGCCAGAGGGCTAACCCAAACACAACACTTCAATCTCTCACTGTTGCTCTCCACTGCTCCCCAAGGGCTTGACTGATTGATTTGCTGGCCAATTGGAGAACATTGATCTAAGCCCCCCCACCACCACACGCACGCACACACACACACACACACACACATACCTTCTCTACCATCACCACTGCCACCACCACCAACTCTCCAGGCCTCCTCTATGTCCATTCATCTGCTGGCTGTCAGAAGTATTCACTGGAGGGCTGTAGCTGTGGAAGCCTGCACTTTTAAACACACTTCCCAGGCTTTCTGAAGAAAAAGCTTTACAGTGCTTCATACAGAACACATTATTGTAATTGAATTCTCCCTGGATTCGGTTGTGTTTGTTATCATGTGGCTCATGGGTCATTGATGTACAGTATCAGGATATTAAAAACATGCTTAATTACAGTCTTAAGCATATGCAATTTTTTTCAATATTTTTCTAGACAGTGTTTACAGTTCCAAAGCTTAAATGGATATAAAACTCTCTTGGCTGAATCATCAGGTGAGCAACTGAAATAGACAGATAGATGTAGATGAGAATAAATTAATAACCTGTGTAAGTAAAACATGAGGAGAGCAGTCTAGTACAACTCCTAAGCATTTCAGTAATAATAATGTAATAACTGAGCTTAAATCCATAACCAAATCAAATCAGATGTCACACACATATTGCTGATCATCAGCATAACTATGCCTTAATTATACTACATTTTGGATGTACACAGCTGCGGACACCATGCATGCGTAGCTGTTCTTATTACACTTCTTCTTAGGCCACTTGGAGAAGTGCAATGCACAGTTGGCGTCCTTATAATGTAATGGCCATGCAAATACAGCAAGTTGTCCACGTGTGTACAAATTTACATCACGTGGACCCTTGTGCACTCGCATATGTGGAAAGTATAACACCAGCTTTACTCTCTCCAGCAATATGAGTATCACCAATGTCCATTTAGGATATACATCCATAAATCTGTTTATGAAATCATAAATAAATAGGTACTCCTTGTGAAAGTGGGAAATAGATAACATAAAAAGATATTTGATGGTAATGCAGTGAAGACTTTAATGGATTAGGTGATGTTTCCCCACAAAGCTTTGAAGAAGGTATGATGAAATGAGCTCCTGCATCATTGCAACTTTTAATGGTTGTTCGCTGCCTTCAATTATTAAGACACCTTGTGCAACGAAGCATACCTCCCCACTGTTGACTCTTGCCTTATAATCAGAATTATAATGTAAGACATATTTATTACAAATAAGAAAATGATTACTGTGACATACTTGAAAATATTTTTTCTAATTAATTGTGCAAATGTTAATTTTTTCATAAAGACTCTTCTAGAACTAGTACCACTGACATGAAAACATTTCTGGGTGTGCTTCTAAGAGTGATCTGAACCTGTACACTCTATAGATGTCAGTGTAATTAGTTCATTATGAGATTGTGGACAAAAGAACACGAGGATGTCAAAAACTTTTTAGTGTGGAAAAATATTTTTCAGGGCTGGTAACTCCTCCCCCTTCACATATCTTCTGACAAAAAAATCTTTCATAAGTATTTACATTAATCCTAAATTAAATGTGTCCTGTTGTCAGTTCTGACTTTCATAGTATACCCATTGAGTGCTTAGCTACTGAGGCAACAGTTTCATCAGACTTTAATACTACTAGAGTTGCACCCTCTGCTCTGTGTTATACACAGAACAGAGCTCTCTGTGTATCACCCCCAAACCAGTAAACATCACTTACTCCAACATGGTTTTCCTTTAAAAGATGCATCAATAAGAGAGTGGTGCGTCTCCCTAGGGGAACATCTTTGATTTTAACTGAAGAGTAGAGTGTAGATATTCCAAAAGTAGAAAATATTGTGTTCATTAGAGGTGGAAATCATTAATTATTTAGCTAATTTAAATTACTTCATTTGGTGTAGTTCAGCAACATTCAGCACTGATTCTGACCTATTCTGACTGCATTTCGTTCAGTAGCACATTTAGTTGTCCATGCTAGCCTAACACTGTAGATAAGGTTAATAGCTCAGCAGCCTTGTATTTATGACTGGGTTATCAGATTTATTGTTTAAGTGGCTTTCACAGCTTTTGATGAGGAAGTAATTTAGAAGCTAGGCTGTCAGTCACCAGTGAAGAGCTCAGTGGCTAAATGCTACTGATTTGGTCAATGACAATAATAATTCAGTTACTTAGATAAGATATACTTTATTTATCCCACTTGTGGGAAATTTAATTTAGTCACTTCTCTGTGAAATTTAGTTCACTACATTTGCAGCACCCAGTCTGATATTTTGGGGGACTTGTTTTCTGTCTCACTGGGACTTGAATGGAGGGTGTCTGTTTATCTGTGTTCAGTGGAGAGAAATGTGTGTTATTGTAGGAGGTGGAGGCAGAATAGATATTTCACAAAGTGCAGGATTCTAAGGCTCTAGGTATGTCATGTCACATGTGCATTGGTAGGTGCGACAGTTTCAGTTCAGACAGTGGTAAGATGGTTGTTTGCTCTTCTTGTAGAGTTAGCTGGTTCATGCTAACTGCTTTGTGGCTCCTTTTGCCAGCAAACGCAGCTCACAGACCTTGTGTCATGCTTGCTGGTGTATGGTCTTAAATCCTTTGGTCATTGCTCCCAAAGTTCTCACTCCTCTGAGTTCACTTCACTGAGGAGAGAGATTATGACAACTCCTCTCTCTTGAGGAGTTTCAGAAGAGAGCGAGACAGTGAACAGAGAAGATCTCCTTTTATTTGGCCCAGTCTTGGACCATGCAGTGACCAATTGTCGCTGGAGTTGGGGATTTTACATGTGAAAAGGTGAAGAACCCTGCTAGACTTTCCTTTGTCTGTGGAACAAAAGGACCATTTGGTCTCATCTTCCATTTTTAATGGGCCAAGGCCCTACACATGATTAACCAGTGCATACATCATGACTGATCACCCAGTATGCATCTTACTAGTGATTTACTTACTACTGCTTTGTAGTATTCTTACTGTTACAGCACTAAACTTTGCTGACCTACATAAATATGATCCTGGTAACGTTGCACAGCTATCACTGATGGTGTGAGATCTGAAATGATTATTATACTCATGTAAACTAGTGACATCTAATTGTAGGAATATCTTTTTGCCTCGTTTCTGTCGTCCTTTCTCTTTTGATTCTACCTATCTTATCCACATGGGGTGTCTGCATGTGCGCAGTAGTAAGCAAATAAAATGTATTTACATTGTGTATAAATAAGCAATCATGTTTACAAGGCTATAATAATATATAATAGGTCACCAGACAGTTTATGTTTACATTTCACATTTCTTTACTGTAATTATTAGGGACAATAGATATTGACAGGTGAAGCGTTATAATTCCGTCTTTGTGTTTTCTGTCAGTAACACAGCTTTTACTGTCTTAGAAAGAACTAGGGAAAGAGTTAGAATCATAAAGTGATGCAGAACATGAAATCTATGTCTGATCAGACTGGTTAAAGGTCCCATATTGTAGAAGGTGAGAGTTCCTTGTCTTTTTATTTTATATAGCAGGTCAAGGTGCCATCCGTCTCCTCGGATGTATAAAGAGCTTCAGGTCTGTTCCTGTTTGACTGAGGGCAGGGCTGAGCTTGGGCTGCATTCATTCAAAATCTGTCAAGATAGCACCTTCCTGTAGGGTTGTGTGGTGTGTTATTTGTACTTTAGAATATAACAGCTATGAAACAATAATGTTCTATTTTTCTGGTTCATTGCTTTGTTCTCACTAATGCTATTCCCTGTCTTCATTCACTTTCTAGCTCGCTCGACCACAGTTGCTCTCTCTCTCTCTCTCTTTCTTGCTGGGGAGGAGGGGCCACCTTTGAATGGCGTATTTACTAACAGCAACCCACTAATCCTGCATATTTTACCTTTAAGGTGTAAGCCAGGTTTCTTCTGAATGAGCCACTTTGCCTTAACTGAGATGCTTCGTCTAACTCAAATTACTGGTGTAATGCTAGAGTCCTTGTTATTATGACTACTGGCTATTGTGAAAGCATCTTTCCCATTTTAAAAATTTCAATCCTGATCAGTCATTAATCAGTCTTCTCTCTTTCTTTGACAGGAGGGATATTTGAGTCCATTGAAAGTGGCCCATCAGGTGCTGAGGAACTAGCCTTTAAATTTGCTTTAAACACAATCAACAGGAACAGAACCCTACTGCCAAACACCACACTCACCTACGACATTCAAAGGATAAACATCTATGACAGCTTTGAGGCCTCCAGGAAAGGTATTTACGTGTTTGTGAATGGCAGATTTGCCTTCAGTGTCTGCATTCTCTGGGCTGCACCGTGTGTGTGTGTGTGTGTGTGTGTGTTTGTGCCATAGTCATTTTGCATTATAAATGTATTCCCTGTACGAGGCTTGCGAGCCGCAGTGTCTTAGATTGTGACAATTATAATTAGGCAGAGGAGAAATGGCTGAGCACTTCAAATGTAAACAGAGAGAATTGATTGGTTCCAGGTAATGACTCAGTGGCAGTAATTCAAAGACCTGTTTGGCCCACAGAGACAGCTAATAAAGTGCTATAATCTAGCAGTTTTGTGTGTGCATCAAGCTGACATTTCAAGTCTCATATCAATTACAGGCCATTATATCCTGTCTCAGTGATGTAGCCAACTCTTTCTCTTTTATATTAAATAAGTTGATTAAAGCACACAGTCAAGCTAATGCAAACAAGTGTGGTTGTTTGTATGTCTTCTGATTGCAATTCCATGAAGGCAAGCTCAAATTGATCTTAGTCACAACTTTAGCCTTGTACTGTGGAAATGTAACACAATAGAGGTTATGTAATAAATTTTAGTAGATCTATCCCATTTAGCCACAAGAGCAGAATATTAGTGAGCAGTGTGTGTGTGTGTGTGTAAACAAACAATGCTACACACACACCCACACACATACATATAGTATATACTGGCGTATCCTAAGTCCCTGAATGGAACATGTCTATCATGCTGCAGCCTACAGTGGGAGGGATCTAACTAGTCAGATATTTCCTCTAGCCTGTGACCAGCTTTCTGGGGTGGTAGCCATCTCGGCCCTTCTCACAGTCTTCCGCTAATGCAGTCCAGTCCATTTGGTAATGCCCTTGGGGTGCCATACATCCAGACCAAGTGAAGTACCCAGGTATTTAGACAACAGAGATGTCTTCGGTGTCAGCCTCTATCCAGACTTTCCTCAGCTGGCCATCATCCTAGATCTGGTCCATTTCTTCAAGTGAAGACAGTCACAGTGGTCAAGATGACATAATTGGTAAGTCCACAACCATCCTCTGCTTACTAATTTCTTCTTTTGTTCTATTGCAGCTGTCTCTTACTGTGACCAAGTAGTTTCGTCTTTACTATTCCTTTTTTTGCCATTTCAAATTGGGTACACTTTATTTTCCATCTTAAACATTGTTAGTATTCTGCTGACTTCAGTTTTCACAAATTGAGTTATATGCATTTATTTATCTTATTTCTAAACACTGTTGCTTTCGTAACAGAAACATGAGCATCAAGACACAACACAATGCAAAGTCTGTGACCAATTCCTCTTATATGGGATGCCAATTCTTTAATTGCAATAATTGATTGATAGGACGATTGCTGCAATCACAATACATTTGTCTTAAAAACCTAAATGGCAACTTCTACCAGAAAAGAAGAAAAGTTAGGAATCAAATAAAAGTCAGTAGGATCTATGTTTGAATAAATGACTGTACAAAATGCTGTGCCAATCCATCATGGTGGTTGAGAGATATGTCATCCGGAGATATATAATGGCGGACCAACCATCAGGACTCACAGGCTGACATTTCAATACCTTGAGCCATGCCAAGAAGGGCTAAAATACTTCTAAATACTTTATAGATAAGCCAACATTTTCCTAGGTTCATTGAGGATTGCCTTATAAATTCAAAAATGAGAGTGTGAGCTGTGAAGACATATGCCTTCTTTATTCAGGAAGGAAATCTTTGTTCAGACCTTAATATTATTGCAGTCCAGGTCACCAGGCGATAAATAAGCCAGCAGGCTGGGCATATGCAACACCATATGCCAGGGGTCAGGTGTGCCAGCCTGAAGACAGGCTGCCAGGGCTTCCCAGGCTCCATCCAGCAGACACACTGGGAATTCAATTTGGCCTGATCAGTACTGCCGTGTGTGTTCAATACAGTTTAGTATCCAGGCCAGATAAACTCTGCTTTTGAGTCATATGCTAACTGTATGCTAGATTACAAACAAGCTGTTGAACAAATTATCAAGAAAACGGCAAATAGCAATCCAAAATGTTGTAGTTCATGAACTCATTCTTCTGTTGTGGGTCAGCAGGGCTGGAGTGTCCTGAAGGCCACTCTGCATGAACTGAGTGAAGGGTGCCCAGTCCATCACATACATACCTAGTTATTGATAATGGAAATTTACTAAATACATTTATTAAAACATGTGACAACACAGATGCTGTATATACATTTAAATCCATAAGATTTTGATTATATCAATACCATTTTTATACAGTGATGGTCATTCAGTGTATTTGTGACCTGTAACTGGCTGGGGGATTCAAATCTTGTATTTACATAATAAGAAATTACAGAGTTAGAGAGTTCAGTGAGCGGTTTGAATAATTTCAACATTCTACTGTGAGTTCAATAAAATTATGTTGGATGGTCTGATCTTTTCAAAAAACAATATGATGGGTGAATCCAGCAACTGTTTGTTTGGCTTCTGTAAACAGATTTTAACTCTTCACCTGTTGCAGGTGCAGTGACAGAGAAGTCATGTTGTGTGTTTACTGCCAGACAGAAGTCTTGGACCTGTACCATTAAAAACACAATTGTTATTTCCATAGATGTCACAAAAATCCTAGGACTAAAATTTAAGTATTTATTTATTGTTTTATCAATTTAATTTGTCCATGGTTGTGTTTTCTGGTCTGTTTAGACCTCTACTGCTTGAGGTTAGGAGCATGCTGCAATTATGTACGGCACCAAATAATTTAGCCCTATAAATAATGAAAAACATGTAACCTCCCACTAAAGCAGGTCTGCTAAAACTAACTTTGATACACTACTATGTACACCACCGCCACTTATTAGGTACATCTAACTAACCGCTTGTTAATGCAACTATCTAATCAGCAGCAACTCAATGCATTTAAGTATGTGTACATAGTCAAGATGACCCGCTAAGGTTCAAACCAAGCATCAGAGTGGGGAAGAAAGGTGATTTAAATGAATTTGAATGTGACATGGGCTGATGGGCTAATTCAGTATGCCAGAAACTATTGATCTGCTGGATTTTCCTCACAAATATTTCCGTTTAAGGAGAATATTCGAAAAGTGAAAATATCCAATGAGCAGCAAAATGCCTTGGATGCCAGAGCCTCAGAGGGAGAATGGGTCAGACTGCTCTCAAGCTGATAGGAAGTGTAACTATAACTTAAATTACTCACCTTTACAACCAAGGAGTGTTCTAAACACACAACATGTCAAACCTTGAAGCAGATGAACTGGTAGCAGCAGAAGACCACATTATAGTGCCACCCTGTCAAATTGAAGCTTACTGCTCACACAGGCTCACCAAAATTGGATGGTAGAAGATTGTCTATGAGTCTTGATTTCTGCTGTGATATTCTGATGGAAGGCCAGACCAAAGTTTATTAACATGAAAGCATGTGGATCCATCCTGCCTTGTACGTCGGTCTAGCTGGTGGTGTAATGGTGTTTTCTGGCACACTGGGCCTCTTTAGCACCATATGAGCATTGTTTAAATGCTAACAATAACCTGAGAATTGGTTGCATTTTGGATGGCTGCAGGATAATGAGAACGTCGTGAATGCCCAAATCATCTCAACTGGTTTCTTTGGAATACGATAATGAGTTCACCACTCAAATGGTCATAGTCATCAGTTCTCAGTCCAACAGATACCTTTTGGGATGAGGTGGAAATAGAGATTAGCATCATGGATGTATTCAACAAATCCATGGTAACCGTGTGGATGCTACTACGTAATATGGACCAAAATCTCTGAGGAATGTTTTCAGCACCTTGTTGAATCTATGCCACAAGGAATTAAAGTGAATGTAGGCAAAATGGGTCCAAACTTCAGTACCAGCAAGCTGTACTCACGAGTTGAAAAGCTCTTCCAGAGGCATGAGGCTTGGTGAACCTCTGCCGAAAAGTCTGCGATCTGCGCTTTTGTACATGCAACTGCATATACAGGCGCAATTATATGCTTGCTCACTATGTGTCTTATTTATACTCATACATATACTGTGTCTATTTATTTATTTATTATTATAGGTCTTTTTATTTTAATGTTATTTATTCTGTGCAAAGGACCAAAATAAATTCTTACCCTTCTGTATATTTACTGAAGTTGGAATGACATTGACTTGAATAAACTGAAACTGAAGTGGTCAGTGAGTTTCTGCTAGGTTTATTTATTTTTAAGGACATCGGAGCATGCTGCTAGTGAGAAAAGCACTCAGTATACATACCTAACTTTACTGAAATAATGGAAAATATGTAGACATTCCCAGTGAAAGCAATTAGTTGAGATGTGGCAGATTTAGTAGTACAACTGTTCTCAATGCTAACTTTAAAGCTAAGGCACATTTTTTTTTTTTATCTCAAAAGTAGAGAGATACTATCCATGGCTCATTTAACTGTATCATGGCACCGTGTATAGTCCTTTTAAAGTTTTTAAAGACAACCAAAACACTTTGTTTGGGGTGGGAGCTCAACACTGTCAACTAGTATAATGAATTGGGCTAAAGTAAACCAGCATTAGCTGAGACAGTATGGCTGATGTGGTCAGGTAAAAGTGTGGAGTGTCGGAGCAGGGAGAGGCAGTGTGGAGTAATATTTGCTCTGAGTGTCAAGGTTAGTGCTAGCTTGATTTCTAGAACAGGTATATTGCGTATCACATTGCCCCCTCAAGGGATGATATCAGCAATAAAACAGAAAAGCGTGTGTATGTGTAAATACATGCTGGGTGCATGCGGTGTGTGGGGGTCTTCATTCTGCAGGTCAGTAGGAGGTTTTAGTAAGGAAACCAATTGTCAATGATCCCACCCACCTCTAATTGGTTAAGAACGATATAGCTGGGAAGTTCACTATGAAGAAGAAAGGCTTATATCGGTCTTGGTTATAGGAAATGAGTCTATACTTGACCTTAAACAGCCTCTTCTTTGCCATTTATACAGGTGACTTGATAGTGAGGGCAGATAGTACTGATGGTGGACACTGAGGCAAACAGAAATTGACTAATTGTCGGAGGAAAAGTCCTTGAAGAGATTCAGACAGGTTCCATTTCATTTGAATCTTTTCTTCTTTGTCGGTATAAGAAGCACAAGGTTGCGTACTGTCCAAAATCAGTGGCTTAGGAAATATCATATTACTATATAATTCTCGTAGTTCTCACCATGACCCCATCTGCTGTTCTAAATTGTGTCTGTTTTTGGGAATAGGAGTTATAAGTGTTGAAGTTTCTAATGGTGCTGTTTTTCTCCACAAGCATGGGAGCAAATACAAATCAATAACCATACGGACTCCCCAAAGGCTCAACTTTATAATGGCAAAACTGAGATGGCAGCAGCATGTGTTATAGCTCTCCCAGCCAGCCATGACATCCATACAACTACCTGAACACTGTTGCTGCTACCACAACTGCTGCTGCTACAAAGTTTGATTAGACCATAAGGGAGAACAGGCTAGTACACAATAAAACACTGGCTTGGAAAGAACTGCTTCATTTTGCTGTTCACAGTACAGAGTCCATACATATCTCCATTCATCTGTAACCAAATAACAGTCTTCAGTACTAGTAGCCATGGCTACTGCAGTTGTGTTGCAGATTAGGTAATACTTCAGTATGCCAGCAGGAAGAAGCTGATACTGGTACAAAGAAAGTCAATATGTCATCTACCTCTGATTCATCATATGGTCAAAAGTATGTGGACACTGGAATATAATGTGTAGACAACTCATGACTTCCAATTATAGTACAGCTGCAGTGAATATATGGATCTAGAATAGTTATTAAAATTTGTCACTGAAAACAAAACCCAAACTGAAAAAGGAAACATTAAGGCATTGAAATATTTGGTACCGTAGTGTTGTATTGTAACTAAAACAAGTATTGGCAATGATAAGTTTTACCAAAAAATGAAACAGAGACATCAAAATCACAATCTCAATATATAGTTATCTTACGTTATAATATTATCTTTTGTATTATGATTTGTTTTACAATGACAATCTGCAGATTTTTTTGGCACGTCTGTGTGCTTTCAGTGTGTTTTTTTTTTTTTTTTTTTTTTTTTTTAACAATGTCAGTGTTTCAACTCTGTGTCAGTGTTTTAGTTTTAGGGGCTTGAGGGGAGTGACAAGGAGTGTGAGATCTACACATAAGCTGCATATCATTGTGCATGTGGAGGTCCAGACCATAGACTGTATGTATAAATATACAGGTGTTCCCATAGACTTTTATTATACACAGTCTACCGGAATGACTTGGTTTTCATTTCCCATGTTACCAGGTTAGAGCCACAGCAAAGCGACACACTGGCTTGAGCCTGCCTATAGTTCTGGGTTTCCACTATTTTTCACCTGTGATTTTTTCCAGCAAAAAGAGATATTGACATCATACCAGCAACATCACATAAATTGGACACCTTTTAAGGGTGTCATGTGCACCATGTCTCTCTTTCTCTCTCTGTCTCTGTGTGTGTGTGTGTGTGTGTGTGTGTGTCTAGCCTATATGTAGAGAGTGCTTTACTCAGCCCACCAGCGCTCCTTGCCACTCCCCTCCAGTCAGGACAGAAATGACAAAAAATTCTGCAGATCACCATTGAAAAACACATCATAATACAAAAGATATTATTATAATGTAAGATAACTATATTGTGAGATTGTAATTTTTTAGTATCTGTGTTTTATTTTTCAGTAAAACTTTGTTCAATGCCAATATTTGTTTCAATGCCAATACCATTTTACAATGCAAATATTTCAATGCCAGTGTTTCCTTTTTCAGTTTCAGTTTCAGCCCCATACGAATAGTCATTAAATCGCTGAATAGTAAACTGATCAGCAGCTATTTTGATAATCAGTTAATCATTTCAGTTATTTTTCTAGCAAAAATACCAAATATTCTCTTGTCTCAGATTCACAAATGCTGAGTTAGCTGCTTTTCTTAAACTCAAACTGTAAATCATTGGGTTTTGGTCTGAAACACGGTCTCAAACAAAATGATCAAATTGAAGATGTCACAGTGTAGAGGAATGATGGATAGAAAAGGCGATTTTAAGATTTGTAAAAGAAGCAGCAGATAAACCAACAATGAACATAATCTTTAGTTGCAGCTCTACACCAAACTGTTAAACATTGAGAAACAGTAATAAGCTCAATAAGAGAGAGAGAGAACAGCAGTGGTCAAGTGACCTAAAGTGAATAAAGAGAGGAAGGGGTGTTAGCAAGAACAAAGTAGCGAATCAGAAAAATAAAACGTTATTTTCTGATGGCAGTTCTACAGCACAAATAAACACACCCACACCTCCGCACAACCTGGTCAGAAGATTGACTTTGATTTTGTGTGAATGTAGCCAGTGCACACTTCTTCCTGTATGCTGAGGCTTCTCTGCTGTGTCTGTCTGTGTGTCTGTGTGTGTGTAGCTCATGCCTTCCCTCAGTTAAACAGACACACAGACATGCAGCTTTTTATGCATCCATTACACAGACAGAGAGCAGTTTCTCAGAAAAATACACAGCCACACACTTCTAGTGGGTCATATGTAAGGATTGAGATGGACTACTGTACTGCGGTACATTATGATTTAGGAAAATCCTATATAAATAGGATCCCTTAATAAATAGTATCCATTTAATTAATGAACTATGTAATCTGATACTAATTTAGTTCAGTTCAGTTTTATTTATATAGTGCTGAATCACAACAGAAGTTATCTCAAGGCACTTTTCACATGGAGTACGTCTAGACCGTACTCTTTATATTATATTTACAAAGGGAGAATTCCCACCATGAGCAAGCACTAGGCAACAGTTGCAAGGAAAAACCTCCTTTCATAAGGGGCAGAAACCTTGAGCAGAACCAGACTAGACCAGACTGAGAGAGAAAGAGGGGAAAGGGGTGTTGGAGGTAGAGAACAGGCACAGGAGAACATAGTATAATGCAGATTCCATGTAGAGATGGAAAGTGGTATCAATAATAACAATAGTAGTGATAGTAATGACAATCAAAATAGTAATAACAATAACAGAAATTATTAGTACTACTTCTACTGTTATTGCTAATTATAACAGCAGGCATTGAGCAGGGTCATAGGAGCAGCAGGAGGTTTGACATTACAGGTCAGACTCTACAGCTCCAGAGGCAGAAATACCTGCAGAAAGAGACAGAAGAGGAGAGAGAGACGAAAGTCACAAATTTATAGGAAAGGGAAGATATCAAGTTAGTTACTTATTACATAATTTATTACATATGATTACATGTAGATAGAAAAAGAGAGAAGAGCTCATTGCATCATGGGAAATCTCCCAGCAGTGTGGCCCTATAGCAGAATAACTAAGGGATGGTTCAAGCCTGAGCCAACCCTAACTATAAGCTTTATCAAAAAGGAAGGAAGAAGTCTTTAAGCCTACTCTTAAAAAATGCAGAGGGTGTCCGCCTGACCCAAACTGGAGGAAGGTTCCACAGTAGGGGAGCCTGATAGCTGAAGGCTAACAAATAAATGGACTAATTTTTCTGCATCCTTTTGTGAGGGAAAATGTGTGATTTGGGAATATTACACAGGTTGCCCTAGAGGTTTGTTTTATGTGGGAGCTAAAGGACATATCCTGATCAAAGATAACTCTAAGATTCTTTACAATGGGGCTGGGAGCCAGGGCAATGCCATCTTGCATAACTACAGTGGTGGAAAAAAGTTTTCGGACACCCCTAAAATTTTACACAATCTCAAATATTATCATGAAATATTTAGTTTAGTTCTTTTAGTTCTTGTGTGCTTGGGCCCAACGACGCCAGGTAACCTCTGTCTCTCATTGATCAGGGGCTTCTTGACAGCCTTGTAGGACCTTAAGCCATGATCTAAAAGTCGGCCACGTACAGTGCGGGTGGAACACTGGACACCAGTTTGGTCTGACCACTGCTGCTGAAGCTCCTGTGATGTCATTCTGCAGTTTTCCCTGCACATGCGGATCAGGATGCAGTCATTTCTTGCTGAAGAAACCCTTGGACACCCAGATCTTGGTTTGCCTTCCAAGCTGTTGGTTCATCTGTATTTCTGCAGAGTGTATGCAACTGCTGAAGGACTGCATCTGCACTTCCTGGCTATCTGGCGGTAGCTGTACCCTTCCTGACTGAGAATCTGTATCTTCAGGCATTTTCCTGCGTTCCTTGTTTTAGCCATTTTTGTCTCTGAAGAACTTTCAAATGTGCTGGTTTTATATAGACACAAAGTACGGCAACAATAATTGTGTCTTTTAATAAAAAGCACGACCTTCATTAGTGGATCCCTGGTACCAAAATGACCAAATACTCTAAATTATTATGGAACCAATCAATTTTAAGTTTTTAATGGCTTTTTTAGGATTTGTTTAGTATTTTGGCTGTGACTGTACTAAAAGAAATTGCACTTGAAGACCTAAGAGTGATTCTTAATGCAATATTTCACAAATGCAAGGGGTGTCCAAAAACTTTTTTCCACCACTGCATATCAGTAGAAAATGTATTTCTGACATGTCCGGGGGCCAAGTACAATAACTTTGGTTTTGTACTGAGTTCAATAGTGGGAAATTGCTTAATGTCCCTAAGGCATGCCTGAGGTTTGGCTAACTATTATTGGGCTTCAATGACAAATATAGTCCTGTATCATCTGCATAAGAATGGAAGTTTATGAAATGATTCCTGATAATGCTGCCTAAAGGAAGCATATACAAGGCGAATAGAATTGACTCAAGCACAGATCCTTGTGGAACACCATGTCTATCTCTTGTGTACATGGAGAAGAACTAAAGCCTATCAGAGAGATAGGACTTAAACCAATTTAATGCAGCTCCGTTAATGCCAGTAAAATGATCCAGTCTCTGTAGTAGGATGAGATGGTCAATAGTATCAGAAGCAGCACTGAGATTTAACAAGTACAGAGACAAGTCAGTTGTCTGATGCGATTAGGAGGATATTTGTAACTTTCACAAGTGCTGTCTCTGTGCTATGATGCACTCTAAGAGCTGACTGAAAATCCTCAAATAAACTATTGTTCTGTAGAAAGTCACAAAATTGTTTTGTGACTGATTTCTCCAGGATCTTAGAAAGAAAGGGGAGGTTAGATATGGGTCTATAGTTAGCTAATGTGCCTGGATCGGAAGTAGGCTTTTTCAGAAGAGGTTTAAATATGGCTTCTTTAGTAGCTATGGGGTAAAGAGGTAACAATCTGAGATAGTTTAGTTAGTTGTGTGGAGTTAATGAGCAGCTGTTGATTTTGAAAGGAATTTCCTTTCCTCCCCCTGAACAGCTAACTGAATAACAATAATAGAGAATGAAGGTTTGCCACTGTAGAATGTCATGTTGAAACAGGAACGTGACAGACACTCCAATCTATTGTCTAAAAAAATTTAATGATAGATCGAAATAAAAATAAAGATGATAAATCTCAAGGGGTTTATCTTGATATAATAATTTTTTGTATGATAGAAATGGCTTGAAATCAATTACAGGCAAATACGGAACAGCTGCAGATGTCTCTGTTCTAAGAAACATGCAGTATAAGTAGAGGGGCTATCCCCACAATCTGAAGGGGAAAATGAATGTACTAATTTTGTGGCAATCCATCTGTTAGATAGGAATGTGTGGTGTGCAAAGTTGACATAATATCCTGACTAATGGAAAGGCACTAAAAAGGTATCAAACAAAGGAGTCATCTTTTGAGGAGCATGAATACGTTCAGTAAATTTAATGGTAATCTACCCATTATGTTGTGTTGTATGAATCATCCTCTGGGGATCCTCTCTCCAGAGGGGGACTTCTTGTGAATAAGTGGAGGCTGCATCCACTGTTAGTGGCTCAAACATGAGATGGTTTTGGAAGTGCAAAGTGGATCTGTTTTCCTCTGGGGCAAATACCCATTGCCCCTTCTTCTTTTCCATAATAGACCACAGTGCATCTCTGGGAATGGATGCACCAACTTACCCATGGCCCAACAAAAGCAGGGCCTGTCCCTGATCCTTGGTGACCAGCCAAATTATGGCATGCCATGACCCTGGAAGCTTCCCCTGGAAGCTTCCCCTCCTCGTGGTGGAGGAAGTGATGCATCCATGCCCAGAGCTGTGGCAGCTGCATACCTACCCTTTGAGAAGTCCAATTTGATAGCTAAGGGTCTGCCCCCAAGTGTTTCAGTGACAATCCAGGGTGCAAGAGCATCATTGACTAGAGGCCTTTATGTCTGTAAATAAATATTGTATTGTTGTGGTGTCGGACAGTAATGTACAGCCATTTCAGTGCTCTATTGTTGACATTTCTTGAGCAACTGTTTGATAAAAGTCTCCTTGTCCACAATTAAGGCCTACTTGGCTGTATCTGCTTGTCACCTGCCGTAGGGTAGCCTAGCAACAATTCTTCTGGTCTGTGTCCAGTGCTCAGCTTCTGGATGTCAAAGACTATCCTTCAGCACTACGATGCACTTGGTTAGGCATACTTTGATAGCAGCCTGCATGATTTTCATACAGGTTGATGATGGAATAAGTGCACCAATTCCTGTAATGAACTTGATTAAAATTACAAAATGTAAACTTAGTTAATGTCTTAAACACCCAATGAATTGTTTGATTTTTTTGTTATGTGAATACTTTGGGTCTTTGTGCTATGTTGCAAGTATTTCAAAATCCTCCACTGCTTGCCAACCATAACTTACTGCTTTAAGTACCACCTTATGCTGTTATTCTATTTTTATTCATACTGCAAATTGAATATTTTAAGATAAAATTAAAAAAGATCAAATTTAGGTTAAAGAAGTAAATGATTTTTCAACACGTCTCCTACCTAAATGACCACACAGATCACTAATTCCTACCCACAGGAGTGTGAAGTATACCAGCAGCAAGCAAACCAGAGCTTTCTCATCATATTAACAATAATGAACATGTGGCTAACATTGTGGAATGATCTGAATTTGGTTTCTAAAATCTATTTCCAGTCATAATTATTACAGCTGCTAGATGTCGCTTAATAACAAAACCTAACAGTGAGTTATCATAAGTTGCTGCACAAAAGACCTATACACTTGTTTTTTTACAGGCACACAGTCCCTGATTTTTATATACAGTGAAAAGTGTGCTAAGTTACTGCAGTTCTACTCTGGCTAATTTGTAAACAATCAACCAAACTACTTTTCATCACAAGTGAATTCACACTGACTGGACCAGATGCTATTTTAAATACTGGCCAAGTATCAGTCCTTACATCTACAAACAGACACATCAGTCTAAACCAGCACAGCAGTCTCCTGTGTCTGCCCACAGCCCACTGTCCCCAGCTGTTTGGCCTGTGGCATTATTTGTTTACTTCCTGCTTCCAGATGAGTGCACTGCACTGTGGGAAACCAGCCTGCAGTCTGCTGGAGTTTCAGCAGCACATTGCTGGTGTTTATTAAATCAAACACTCTATCACACACTGATGATGATTTCCCCCAAGTGTTGACCTGTGAGACACTGGCAGTGTTGCATTAACTATTGCATGACAAAGTAAGCTGTGGTTCACAACATTTCAGCTTTCAGGGTCTATCATACTATGTATGATCTATGTATGTTCATACCTGGTATCAACATGCGTGTTGGGTGGTCCAATCACAAGTGGAAGGCTCAAGTACAGGTATGAATGCACCCAAGACGCTTTGAGGATGCACTGAAATCTGATCACTCGAACTACATTCAGTAGTGGTCTGAGTTGTATATTACTACATTCTTTAAACAGTGTATACACAAATGTGTCCTGGGCCACACTGAAGGACCACCTACTCAACTGACGTCTTCTGTGTAAGTGGAAGCACGTAATCATTCTCATTCACATGGATTAGGCAACTTAGTCCACAATGTCTGAGATATATTATGAGTACATCAAACAACACCAATTACTGCTATTTGCACCCTCTTCTACTATTTTTAAAGTTACGGCAAGCTGTTTATTTTCTAAATAGTACATATTATTTTATTGTCCTCTAACTGCATGTGTCACATGACTGTTTTAGTCCAATCATCCAGTCAATCCATCACTGATCACTGTAGTAAAAGTTAGGCTTGTTTAATTAGCTCAGAGGTATGGATTCAAGTCACATGAATCTGATGACTACAGTCTCAAAAGAACAACACCAAAAAACAAACAAACAAAAAAATGTTAACACCAGCAACTTCTGTCAGAACTTGGACATGAACCTTGCAACTTGAAATATGTTAGGCTAATTTATGTAATTTTAAGAACAAAGGACTAGCACAGGTTCTTCCTTAAATCTTTCACAAAATCCTATCTGTGGCATCTGATTTACTATACATGACAGATGGACAGACACAAGGACAGATGGACCCATGCTGATCCATTTAGTCCTTCCCATGATTTTGCTGGGGTGGCCAACATGTTTGACAAATTCTTGATGTAATAAGTATGAACAGAGGTCTTCCAACACAGTTGACACTTAAAGGGATTTAGCGTGATGAGCTGAATTTTATCTGGCTTAATTTGCATGTATACAAGTGTATGAGAGCAAAAGTGTGTTTGACAAGAAACCAATCTCATATGAATGCTTGATGTTGCGAGGTTTGTCTGAGGAGAAAATCAGCCTTTGATGCTGGAGCAGCAATCTCTGTTTTACGGTTAGTTAGTTAACATCGATAAAAGCAACCCAACACATCTGACTGCTGCACTCACTCATCATAAACACCTGTCGGAGCACCTCTCTGGTTCTTCCTTTCACTTCTAGGATGTCTCTCCTTCCATTCTGCATGGGTGTCAGCGCTGATCAGTATTGACGGTGCTTAATGTGCAGCGACTGTTCTAAGATCCATATTTAACTCTTCATGAATATTTCATCCCCTCTAAGCGTTTATTACAGGGCTGTCTGGGAGTCTCCTGAGCGTAAAACAGTTTGGCCCGCCTGTGATAAATATCCTTGTGAGGGAACGGCCCCTCAAGCTTCCCCTTCCCAACTCCCTCTCAAGTGTATCGCTAGCGACAAGGAAGAAAAGTTACTTTAACTGGGCTGCTCAATCATTATCAACTGCATAGACATTAAAGTGATTCCCCCAGACGGCCAATGCACAGCGTTGCATGATGGGAGTAATGGCTGATGAGTCACTGAGCTGCAGACTCCTGGGGTCAAGGTTAATGCGATCCTTGCCACATCAGGTGGCTTATTTATGTTCAATTAAATCTGTGGAACACGTTGGAGAAAGATTAAAGCAGGCCTGTAGTCAAAGGTTCTAATAGCTGTTCAGGAATGTGGAGACAGAACATGCATGCTGCCTTGCTATATACAAACCTCCGGGTGTAAATGTGGGCCAGTCACAACACTAAAAATTGTCTTTGTTACTGGATATACCATAGTTCTTCTAGCTCTAAATCATCTGTGCTGAAAAGAGCTCATTCCCTGAAACAACACCCTTTTTTCTGCAACTCTAACTACTCTTACCATATGGTACAGAGGCTATAAAATTTGTTCTTCTGTCACAAAATGAGTTCAAAGTAATTAGTTTGGGAATGAGAGCGAATATCTTTAGTTACTAAGTGCCTAAAGATAGTCCTAACACAAATCAAATGCATATGAACAGGGGTGGAGCACAAAAAACTAGGCCCAGTAGGTAGTCTCAGTGGGCCCCTTTTTCCCCTTCATGCATCCAGTTTCATACATTTATCAATTAAATCAGCAAATGCACACAAGCATCTGGAGCAGCTAGTAGGCTTTACCAAGTGTTCATACCGTGTTTAAGGAAATATCTGCACATATCTGGAATCTCAGAACATATCAGCCATCTTTTTTCAACATACTTTAGAATGATATATTGTGATTTATTTACTGAAAGCTCTGTCTATATAACATTATATAATTCATGTTTTCAGGTCTTTATTATGCCCCGAGTACAAGACACATGGAGACCCAAAGTGATCAAAATTAAATGCAGAAATAACATATGAATCAAATATTATCAATATTATTATCAGGCCTATTGCCTGTGCATGTGGCCAATTTTCCATGTGTATGAGGAAATCATTTTGTTCATAGTAGACAACAAAGAAAAAAAAGCAAACACTCACAGTGAGCAGATCATATGGAGTGCCAGAATCACTGTTGCAGTTAGTTACTCACTCAAGTCAGTGTGATGGCTGTGACTGAATAGTGTATGTGAGAGTTGTGTAGTTTGGCTTATAGCAACATGCAACCAGTCTGAGGCAGTCTGTGAGATGTCTGTTAGTAAGGCAGCTCCTGTACTTTGATTTTATTATTTTCATTTGTAAAAATGCCATTTCACACAAGTAAGTGGATCCAAAGTAGAGAATCACTCTGAGTGCACATGCAGGGGGGGGGTCACTGTCTCTTGATCTCATTTTGGAAATCAACCACCTCAATGTAGGCGGTGGGCCAAGGGGAGATTTTGTGTATATAGACGATCCCCATCGAGGGAGGACCTAATTTTTTGTTAACAATATGGAGATATGGAGTGCTGTATGCATGTTTTTGAGAAAGACCGTCCTGTAACCCTTTTTACAGACACAGGATGGAAGACATTTATTAATTCTGTGTTTCTGTGGAAAGACCTTGGTACCAGAGAGAGTACTGTGGCAGAAGAGGCAGTGCAGAGATTTAATCTAAAGACCAAGGTTTGCTGTTGTCATGCTAGTCGTTGTGTTATGTGGATGGCTTTGACTTGCCAAGATGTTCATTAATTGTCCCTTAATAAATAAGTTAACTTTAAACTTCAAACTTCAGGAATTCCCTGCTGCGATTCCAGCTAACAGTGGCTATCACAGAGACTGCTACAGTCACTTTACCAACATAACTAATATAAAACAAGCCCAGAGAAGAAGTGAAAAGGCACCTTTATTTCAAAAAGAGGCTGAAAAAGAGGGTAGGTGTCACATGAGAAAAGAATAATCATGTCAGTGTGAATCTTGAACTTCAGCTGTGAATCTGTGAAGGTTGGAAATTAGTATCAAGGCACAATGACATTATGCACATTACATTTGAGAACCAAACTTTGTCTTTAACTCTTATGGCATAAGCTTATTATTACATTCTTCTCAAAAATATGTGAAAAAATTAAATTAAATTAAGATATGATAACTTTCTTGCTGGATGAGATAACAGCCCCATTACAACATGAATGTAATGGGGCTGTTATCTCTCTCTGGCAATTTACATTACTACCGTAATGTAAATTGCCAGCAATGAAATACACTAAATAAACTAACCAGTAACGTTAATCTTAGCACAGTGTGTGAGTATGAGCACGTGGCTTGTTAAGCTCTTAATGATTGATGCTGGCCAGCTGCCAAATTACCACACGCTTAACTTCCAACAATTTAGGTTGTTTCACACCACATGAAGTGAATAATGTAATATTAATACGAGAAGAATAGTCAGCGATATTGAAATATAGAGTCAAGTCTCTTGAGCTTCACGTGCACTTAAATGTGAACTATGCAAATCCGGTCATTTTCCCTCTGTTTTGCTAACCCTCCTCTCAGCCATGTGCAGCTGTTTTCAACGAAGCCATTGAGAAATTAATCAGTGGAGCAGTGGATTATCATAAACGCGTTACGATGTGTCTATTTGTGTAGTATTATCTGTCATAAACAAGAGATTACGGGTTACGGGGCGCGTTTTGGTGCCACTGAGACAAGAGCTGGGACATCGGGTCAGATGTCGTTAACCAGACCTAAAATTAGGCTAACGGCTACCTTTACACTTAATACATGTCAACAAATGTTATATATCAAATAAATAGCATAGCTAGCATTTTCCAACAACATTACTACTTACCTACACACATAAAAGCTGCTTCTTTAGCTCATAATATTTTGTGGTGTTTTTCGCTGTGTCCACCCGGTGTCCACCAGCTGAAACTTGCGATCAACAGCTATTCTTCGCATATCTACGTCTGATTCACTGGATAACGTCACGTGATTTGTAGCTTTGCGTGTCATTGGTTCAAATGACATAGTAGGCTACAGCGTTTGCTTGCAAATTTAATGAATTTTAAACTATGATTATGGAAAAATGTACAAGAGTTACAAGTGCCAACGAACAAAATCTGATTAAGAGAAAAATAAGCTTTAAAGCCTGAGAGATCCCCTCTCTAGGGATCATTATTTGCAAAAACTAAAGCTGATACGCGGCCTCGGCCCACTGCCTAATGTCAGTTCTACTTGGTAAAACAAACACTTGCTGGAATCGGTTCAGGAATTGGTTTGAGACAAATGCAGCAACATCTTCCATGATATGTAACTCACCAATACTGTGTGAACTCTGTTGCCACTTTGTCTAGGAGTAGTAGGTCAAACAAACAACATCAAGCTCATCCAAAAATGCCTTGAATGAGTAGTGCTGATTTTTGATTTTGCTATAAATCACATTATCAGTTTTACAGTCATTGTGATTACATGAGAGAAGTCACGATTCATAAAGTTTGGGGAAATCAGCTAACTAACGTTAATCTTGCAGGCAATAACCAGCGAGTGCTGCATATATTTACACCTAACATACTGGTACTTATTGGTGAGTTTAAAAAAATACAACAGCAATTTAATCCAGAGAGAGGGAGAGAGATGCACTTGCAAAACTGAACATTAATCAGGCATAATCGCAGTTGTCAGGTTGGCTGCCACGGGCTCCATAGACTAAAAATGTAATCAATTACAACTTCTCTTTCTGTTAATAAGTATCTGATGACTGTTCATTTCTGCCAGTCCTCCTCAGTGGTAAATGGGAATGACAGCTGCATGTTGTCGTCTTTGATTCAGGAAGTCTGATCAAAGTACCCTGTATATTTAACTGCAGTACAGGTAGATGTGTGACTGTCTTGATGTCAAAATCCTGATCTATTTGTGGACCATTACCAGGATTGAGTTTATGTTGCAATATAAAGATTACCCTTGAAACTATTTTATTCCCGATATGTCAGCAGTTATTTTTGCACCTAAAACTGTCAAATCTAACCAAACTAAACTTTATCATACATAAATTATTGGCACAAAATTACCAAACGGGGCATGCCCCCAACAAGCACGACCATGATCTGTGCAACATTGCCAAGTTCACAAAAACAGAGCCCTTTGTCAGTCAAAACAGTGCAAAGATGCTTATGTGATTGATTGTTTACTCAAAGCAACAGCCATCAGATGACTGGAATGCAAATACATTTCCATTATGAAAGAAAATGCTCATTGGGAAAAATTGTGTTCTGTCTTTGTTAAAAGGAATGTGATGAAATGTGATTAAGCTATAGAATGGCATGGACTGAAAAAAAAGACATGCAGGAAACAACATGTAACATAATGTAAACTTATATAAGTATTTTATTATTTCACCCTTATTAGCACTCCATCCAGATGTTTTTATTCATGCATTGTCATCACCACGAAAAGGCAACTAAAAAGCAAACTGAAGACAAATATAAAGATAATATTTTCCATTCAGACCTCCTTTTTGGGGTAATCAGCCTTTTAAGAAAAAGTCCATAATATATAACAGGATTTTAAAGACCTGGGTGTCTTGAATTTTCCTACATGTAATATGCAATATGTAAATCCTAAGTTCAAATATAAGACTTAGTAAGTAAGTAAGTAAGTAAGTGGTTAAGTAAGACAGCAAAGGTTATTTGCGATACTGTAACTGCCTTCACAAAACCTAAAATAGCATTTCTTTATGAATTGATTTTTCACATGACTTTAAACCTTTCCACTGGGTTTACCTCAAATGATAAATTTGATGTTAATAGTTGTTTTCAAGATTTATGAAAAAATAGGTTTGCACAGAACAAAACACACGTTAGTATGATGAAGTTTCAATTATAATAGGTCATTATGTAACAGTAATCCCACTCATCAGTGCAAACACCAGAATGAATACATAATGAAAGTGAAAATTTGTGCAACAACTCTGTTAGACCTGTAATTAACTTGCTCCATTCTGTCTGTTGTGATGTAATTTAATAATCATGGCCATGCCAGAAACCAGTCAATGTTCTTGCAGTTCTTTGGTCACCAACAGAAGATGTTTTTCCAAGTTCTAAATTGCTTAATGCCTTTTGGTGTCATACTTGTACAATTGTCATTGATTTTGTTAATGACCAAATATATGTCCAATAAGACACAGCTGAAAAATACACTGATTTGACAATACTATTGAATTTTCCATTCACTCAAAATAACAAAAACGTAATACAACGAGCACAAAAACCATTTCAGCTCTCCATTAGCATTCCACCACAGCAAAAGTAGGATTTGCATGGTGAATTGTGAAAAGTCAGCGAGCCCTTCTCTACATAGGCTGTTGAGTGGTAGTGGAGCATATTATGGGACTGGGACTGCTGGTGTGGAGACTCACACCCACATCAAATTGAAACAGATTAATGGAGGGGTCCTGGGACTCATTCTGAACTTTACTGAGAGGACTGAACTACAGTGGTAGATATGTACTATCTTTAACAAGAATAGGCATATTCTTGTGGCTCTATATGGAATAGATAGAAGTATAGAAAAAGTATATTGAAAATTCTCAAATACAGACCAGGCATTTTTTTTCAACCTCAACCAGAGAGAGAGACAGGCCTTTAGTTAAAACTGATTTATTTTAGAGGCAAGCTAATATTTCCATTTTACCCTAAATTAAATTATATTTTCCCTTGTTCATTTGCAATCAATTAAATCCTCAAAATGCTCAGGATAATGTAAAAATACAATTTTAAGTTACTAAATAAATCATCTTTTGATCTGTGTTAAGCTGCTGTTAATGACATTACCATTTGTTTAGCTATCTGTTGTCCTGATAAAATTCATGATAATGTATACATCCACAGCATTAATTCCTTTAGATCAACAACACAGTCATATCACATGTCTCAATTTAAGAAATGCTGTATTGATTAATCCAGTTGATTCTACTTTTGAGTCATGGTAGTCTACTGTTAATAGAAAAAAAAGACTGCTACTTTACACAGTTGGATGAGACAGTATAATCATATGTGGAATCTGTGGAATCACCCTGCAATTAAAAGATGTCAGCACTTACTGTTGGTTGTAGATTCATGTCTTGTTTTTTCTCTAGATGAAAGAGAAAGCAGAAAAGTATGCAAACTAGAAACAGAGAAAACATTCATTCAGCAAGCATACACAATGCATGTGAATATGTTGAAAGATAATTTCAGTGTAAAAAAAAAAAAAAAATGCACAGACCACAAAATCCAACATCTACTTGTGATGGTATCTCTCGCATTTACATATGTGGCAGCTGTAACACAAAAATGATTGATCAGCTTCCGAAGAAATACTTATTGAATGTCACAGTAGAGGCGTATCTGTCAAAATTAAGATGTTTGTGTTTCAGTTGAAGTCCCAGTCAATTTCCTCAGCAAGGCTGACTTCACACATATCCTATACACAACAGTGAGCAGCATATAGAGGAAGAGAGGGATCAATAGTGAGTACAGAATCGGTGTCATCTATGATGAATGATGAATGTCAGATAACGTGCAGTATTGATATGTCTTTGTTCTGCTGTACGAACATTTGTATACAATATGTATAGCTGGATAAAGGCCTGCTGATACTGAGGCAGTACAGGCTAAAAGACTGCTTAGATGCTTTCTGGGTAATATCAGAAGGACAAAAGGACAGAGAATGAGATGGGGGAAGAAAATGGGGAAAGGAAATAGAAAGACACTGACAAACAAATATTCTGTTTAGGATAGAGAATAGAAGGAGAGGCAAGGGTGGGTGTAGAAGAGAAACTGATTTCATTAAAAATGAACTGACAACAATAATATATCACTGCAGCTTTTTTATCCTCACTCTAATTATAACCACAACAACCAAATATATCAAGACTAGTTGTTACAATTGTTGTGGAAAGACTTTTTTTTTTAATGCATTGCCCTCATGGGAGCAGGACTGCACTGATTGCAACTGGGCTAATTTTTCAAATAGCAATGACTCATGAAGAAAAAGAAAACATTTAAATGTTTTTCTTTGTGGATTTCCCCTCAGGTCTGATCCGGTTACAAGAACTTATAAAGGCACCATCCCGGTACAACATACGGTTAAAGATCCGGCAGCTGCCTGCAGAAACCAAGGATGCCAAGCCGCTGTTAAAGGAGATGAAGAGGGGGAAGGAGTTCCACATCATCTTCGACTGTGGCCATGAAATGGCTGCTGGGATCCTGAAGCAGGTGTGTGTGTGTGTGTGTGTGTGCGTGTGCTTTTACTTCTATCTTTGTGAGGACCAGTTTGAGTTATAGACCTTATGGAGTGAGGACATTTTGGCATGTAGTATGTCAGTAAATGTCCTCACAAAGACAGACATACAAGTTTGTTTGTGTTATGGGTCATGGAGGACGAGGTGCACACACATATGCATATGAATTCAATTCAATTCAATTCAATTTTATTTATATAGCGCCATATCACAACAAAAGTCATCTCAAGGCACTTTTCATATAGAGCAGGTCTAGACCATACTCTTCACGTATATGTACGTATATGTGCCTGTGTGTGATTAGTACAACTCAGCTATGCAGATTTGTGACCTCTAACACACAGGCGTGTGTGTACATAGGTCTGTGCACATCCTGACTCTTAATGGTCAGGCTTCATTTAAAAACTCTAACCGAGAAGAACCAAGAAAACCAGCTGTTTATCTAAATGTGGACCACATTAATAGCCTTGTATGAATCAGCAGATACTGTAAGACTCACCCATATTCATTCATAGACCAATGCAGACTGATTTACTGACTTTCTTGACTTACCTGCTTTAACCACTTGCATCACATCAGCAGCAAGTATTTAGATTAATAAACTAAAACAAGAACTGATCTGAAAAGCCAAAAGTCAGTGATTCCCATTTTTACACATACCAGTACATATCCAGTAGTAACTGACTCCCATACACTTCATTCATTATCTATACCGCCTATCCGGAGCCTATCATGACATTGGGCAAGAGGCGGGGTACACCCTGTACGGATCACCAGTCCATCGCAGGGCCAACACATATAGAGACAAACAACCAATCACATTCACATTCACACCTACGGGGAATTTGGTCACCAATTAATTAACCTAAGCTGCATGTCTTTGGACGATGGGAGGAAGCCGGAGTACCCGGAGAGAACCCACGCAGGCACAATAAACTTCACACAGAAAAGCCTCGGCTGAACTGGGGCTGTGAGGCGACAGTGCTAACTGCACCACTGTGCCGCCCACTTCCATATTAATTCTATCTTATATTTACATTTGATGCTTTATCTCTATATCTATATCTACAGCTAATCATGCAGCTGACAACAAACATGGGTTATATTTCTGAAAAATAGTCTAGAACTGTTGGGTAATCTAAAGATGAAATAACTAAAACAAACCTTTCTAAATACTGTGTAGTCAGCTGTCTATCACACAACCTGTGACCAGCCAAACATTTACACATTTTTTTTATTACTCTATTTTAGAATAAAACTCACTTTAAATGCAATCATTACAACATTCACCATCATATTATGTTGCGCAAAGAATAAAATTGTTCATATTAACTTATTATAACTTCAGCATCCCCCAACAGGCTTGGACAGAAAGTATGCAACATTAGAACATGGTTAATATTAATTACATCACTTAAGTATGTTGATTGCGAAATGATCACTTTGTCATATTAAATCAAACCTTTACTCAGTAATTCTGAGTAAATTGTCAATTAAGTCAGGCAAGTTGAGTGAATTAGCCAAGAAACTGGCAAAGCACTGCAGTGCTGCAGGTCATAAGAGGTCCAGGCTAAAAAATGATGTATTTTAGTCTTTTTAGAAGTAGTGACTCTAGTTGCTACAAACCGTTATTATGTCTATATTACAGCTCAATCGTCTTATTTTTCAAGGCAACAAACTGGTTTACCTGTAATTGTAACTTAATAATCTAATTTTCTTAAATAAGAAATGGTAATGTTCATATTCTGTTCTTATTAGCTGTGCTCCATCTTCTTCTGGGATACCTGTTTTTCCACATGATGGAATCCTCTTGGACAGACCATGAAATACAGAAGCCTTTTATCCTGTGATAATGAGACATTTACATTTAGATTACAGGAAAACTGTGTTTTATATCTTAAGATAATAATATTATAAATTGTGGCCTTTGTCATCCATACTGTGAGGAACAGAGTGAAGGTTAGAGTATGTATGATGGACTCCAATTTAGCAGTAAACTCATCACAGCTTTTTAGAAATTGCATGCTTTTATTTTCCAGATTTAGGTGGGTGAGTAAAACCAGCCTCCCACTGCTTGAAGGAGCTTCCAGTCCCACAAAAAACATTTCAAGTTCTATCTTGAAGAATTTTCCCTCTTGATAAGAATGATACTTGTGCACAAAGATTGAGTACTTAAAAATATTTGAGGACATTGTTTAAAAGAAGACATTTAAAGACTTTTTTTCAGAACGGAAGAAGCCTCTCAGATGAGATGTGAAAGGTTTCAAGGAACCTAAAAGAAATCAAGTTGCCTTCGACCACAGCACTTAAGACTACCACGACCTTTGATGACTGAGAACCTATACAGATGTTTAAAGATCTTACTTCAGAAATAAACACCAGTTACAATAGATTGTGTAGAATGGTGATTTAGCATGCAGGAAAAAGAGTAACTTATAGACTGGACTTTAGCTCTCTTTTCTCAGTACTACACAATGTCTTTATCATGCAGCCCAAGACTGAAACTTTTACAATGAGTAACTCAACTAACAAGCATTCATATTTCTCCTGCTTGTAGGATTTATCAAATATTAAAGACAACATGATTCACATCTTGCACTCTGTCACTCTCCCAGGGTTTTTAATCAGTCCCTGAGTAGTAGATTGCTATGGAAGGTCAAGGACTCCTTTCATTAATAATGTCAGAGAGAAACCCTGCTAATGGGAGGTAATGAAAGACTTAACTGTCCTGCTCTGATATTCTCATTATGTGACACACCAATAAGTTAGAGATCGTAAGTATTCTTCATCAGCTGTCACCCAAGCCTTTACCCCCAGATGCTGTAGAAACAACAAGCAGGACACAAGTCAGGTGAGAAAATTGATAATAATATAATTTCTGTGTTTCCAGTACAGAAATTAGCCCAAGATGTATTGCACAAAGACAAGCAGGGGAAAACTGTATTGTTAAATATTCTTTTGAAAAACTGTGAAAAAATGCATTGAATAGTCAGGGGAGAAGATGCAAATAGTGATGCTGAGGACATAATGATTGGGTGTAAAACTGTTTTAGCAAGCCTGCTACACTAATGGTATATGATAACATGCTAAAATGATGCAGCATTTTGTGTGTTGCAGGGTAGAACTTGTCCAAGTAATATAGCACAGTATTATAATTTATATGTGATTACGTTACGCATTAACTTTTACAGCGAGTGTTGACTTTCTTAAACCAGATAAAGGGCAGGACTTAACCATTAACATTAGTTAGTTATGTATCAGTAAACTCCAATACAATAGTACCTTAGTTCCCATGCTGTGGATGTTCCAGTCCTGAACTAATAATGTTTTAATGTTGGAGCCAATCCCAGCTGACACTGGGCGAGAGGCAGGGTACAGTCGCTAGTCCATCGCAGGGCTGGCATATAGAGACAAACAACCATTCACACTCACATGACTTGACTGTGTGTCTTCCTCTATTAATTTGTTTCTACAGACATCAAAAATTGGGAATATAGATACATAAGCTCTGTTTCTGGCACTCATCTGTCATCACAGGGTCCAGGAAATGGCACCATGTGAGTCACCGCTGAGTGGGCTGGTCCTCAGACAGAAGGCTGTAGACTTTCTGGTTTCCCACCTGATGCCAGCAGCTATTATCCCTTCCTGCCTGTTTAATCATCCTCTGCACACAGTCCTAATCTGTGATTCATATTGGTTTAGTGAGTCTCAGCACTATATAGCCACATACAGCTGGAATGGGGTGGCATACAGCCAGAACACACACACAGTCTGGATGATAATAGAATAATACAGAGCGAGGTGATTCTACTTTAGAATCTCATCTCAGAGGTGCATTTTTAGAGACAGATTGCCTTGGTAATGGTGCGAATGAGTACATATTCCTGTTGGGAAATGTACTAGAGTTGCTTTGAAAGATGAGTGGCAATTGCAGACAGATGACAAAAGTCTGACTCATACTGAACATGAACAAGGTAGAATTTTCTTGTAAAATTTTATTCATCTAATCAACCCTAGAATAGAAAACTGGGCTGCAACAGTAGAATGCAGTCTCCCCATTAATCAAGATCCCTCCTCTGTGCCTAGATTTCTTAATTTATCATTTCGTAACCCTGTCCCAGGACATGAATGTTGAAAATGAGACAATTCTGTGAAACCATAGCTTATGCTCAGTTAAATTTTTTATTACTATTAGTAGCTGCTGTTACAAAAAGCACCAGCACTGGAAGCATCATATTACACAACATTGTTTGTATTCTGATCAACAGCAGTATCAAACCTCACTGGGCTGGGTTTTTTCAAATTAACAGCCACTATGAAATAATCTCCCACAACAACTCCACCATGAACCTCTAGTGACTGTAGGGTGACTTCTTTATATATGTTTCTGACAATGACCCAGATGTCTCACATCAAAAAATCATGCATTATCCTCTATGTTTCCCTTCATATGCCAAATATATGATCAGACTGAGCGCTAGCTCTTGTTTTATTTAGCTGTTTTTCTTTTTGGTGGGTGTTTGTTTCTTATCTCTGAGCCTGTGGCTGCAGCAGTGTAGCAGAATATATGCCTCTTCACATTACATGGTAATACAGCCACACAGACAGCCACACAAACAGACAAATGCATGTGTATATGTGTGCAAAATATGACAAAATATTGTATCTGCCTCCCTATTCATTTATAAATTCTTCCCTATTCCTCTCTCTCTCTCTCTCTCTCTCTCTCCCTGCCTCTTTATGTCACTTTCTTTCTTAGGCTCTTGCCATGGGGATGATGACAGAGTATTATCACTATATCTTCACCACACTGGTAAGTAGAAGAAGAGGCTCTGCTGCAGTCGCTTTGTCATCAGGTCTAACTCAGTCCCATATCCCCATATCTCTCAAGATTTGTTGCATGCCCAAAAATGAAATGACGGTGCTCTTCAATCTTCATTTTCTGAGCTTATCATTTTATATTTATTTCTTTGGATCATTCCTTTTTTCCCACTTTAATGTGTGGCAAAGAAAATAATAGCATAATACTTTATGACATCAAGCCAACTCTTCCATTGCTTTATCCTTTTTTGCTTTTTCAGCTTCCCTTTCTCTTTCTTGTCCTCCTACCCCTTCTCTGTATGTTAATGTTCTTCATCTTCCTACTTGTCCTTTTCTCAGTCTTGGTTTTCTTATTTATTTCCTCCATTTGCTCTTCTTCAGGCCCTCCTCCTTCTTGTTGTCTTTTTCTTTCTTCATATTTTGTCTACTGCATAGATGTTATAAAAGAGCTAGATAGCTCACATTGAGTCAACCTGTCTGTCAGCTTGACCCAGTGGCCAAATGTAGCACTGCAACTAGAACAAGAGTCCATTCTTTCCCAAAAAGCATTCTCGTAAATAGATTACATTTATGTAGTGCTTTTACAGTTCAGCTCTCACTTACCCATTCACAGATAGACTCACGCATCAATGGCAGCAAGCTAACATCCATCCATCCCTCCATTACTATACCCACTTATCTTCGATGGTCACAAGAGGGCAGGAGCCAATCCCAGCTGACATTAGGCGAGAGGGGAGTCGATCACACAATCACAGGGCTTACACCAAGCAATCATGCTCCCAGTCACATCTACGGAAAATTTAGAGTTGCCAGCTAATCTGCATGTCTTTGGACTGTGGGAAGAAACCCATGCAGACATGAGGAGAACATGCAGATTTGATACAAAAAGGCCGTAGCTGGCCAGCACGTTGCTGTGGATGCTAACCATTGTAAAAATGTTGACAGGAAACATCAAACTGCAAACAAGAGCAATTCTTCTTCTTCTTTGTATTATATTTATAATTTTTGATTGTCAAACTACTTTTGTCATCAACATAAAGTCTATGGACTGAACAGCACAGCTGCACAACTTATATATAATTCAACTGTTCTTGAAAAATTCTACAGCAGAGAGAATTTTGCTGTTAAACTTTTAATGACCTCTGTTTAGGTTTGATAAACCAGCCTTAACTTCATAAATATTCATACAAACATAACTTCTAGTTAATCAGTATGTACCATAGTTAATAAACAATAAAACATTAAATTAAATTAATTTAATCTTCAATCTCACCTAAATCACATAAAGAACAATTTTCCCCTCTTCAGAGAGATCAGAAAGTCTCTTTTCCCCCCATCTTTATTTCTTTCTTCCTCCTTCTTTTCTTCTACTTTATTATCCCCCTGCCTCCTCCTCCTCTTCTTGTGCTGCCTCTTGTTATTGTTAATATTATTTAGCAACCATAGCAGTAGCAGTTGTAGTATATGTATATGTATAATAACAGTGATACTGTTTCTTTGTCACAATAACAGCCAGTTTGAAATCAATAATCAAGGTGTTTTCTACAGACAGATAGTTTACATAACAGTATAACAGTGAAAGCATCCATTTTGGGGTAAAAGGGGAAAAGACAATGTGAATGGCAGGATTCAGAGCCTATATCTCTTCTGATATTATGTGGCTGTAGAAATGGCCTTGCCCTTGGTTATCTCATGATAAAGTCCCCTTCACTGTCCACACAAAACAGTACACATATACATACTGTATGTACACACAACGGTGAGCACTATTCTCAGCACCTTGAATGTGTGAACTTGCTGTCAGCCCATGTTCCAAATCAAACTCTTATTGAGGCTTCATCCTACTCTCACTCTGAAGAGGCTGCTTGTATTGACTGGAATCAAAACATAGTTTCTTTCTGTATTTTCTGTCTCCCCAAAGGAACTTTTTAAAAGTTAAAATGTAATTCTTGAGGTTTTCAAGTGTCCATGCTTTTAATCATGGTAGTTAAAGGGGAACATTTTCAATTTGAAATGAATAATCTAAATGTACATACTACCTCTCAGTGGCCATTCAGCATGACACAGTTTATATGAGATAATTAAAAATCCCTCTGGTATTTTCAGGAAGATTAAAAGCATACAAACATAAATAAGGCAAGGGAGGTAGGAATAGACAGAGGGGTCATTTCCCGCTGTTGTGTTTGGCAGACAGAGAGTCCAGTGCTGACAGCCTAATTCTCCCAGCAGAGTGAACAACCTAGCCATACTGAGGCCACATATGGCAGTCATTTTGATGCCAGATTTGTCTTTACTCTTCGGTTAGCCTACCTTATATTACATTTTTTTTCAGTGCCTCAGTGAGTTGTGGCCTGATTCTGCAATTATGTGAAAGATTTCATAAGGTTCACCACTGTCATGTTGTGTGTATGTGCTCTGTGCTAAGGCTGCAACATATTACACATATCCAACATGGTCAACATAGTCCCACTTGCTTCACATAAAAAGTATCAACAGTTTTTTTTGTTTTGTTTTTTTGTCTTCTGACCTGGAGGAAGTCATCCACACTTTTATGTTACTTTTGCTTGAGCCAAAATTCCCTTTCTGGCCTGTAGCTTTTTCAAAAAGCAGTGCAAGGATTTTAGCGGATTCAAAGAAGTATGATCACATTGCCCTTATCTCTCTATTGGCCACCCAGTTTATAAATGTTTTAAAAAATTAACTGAGGCACACAGCTGGTATGGTCAGAATTTGGTGCATCAGAGTGCACCATGTCACAAAGCAAAAGTTGTCAAATTGATTTGATGAACATAACAATCGAGTTCAGTGCCTCCCCAGTCACCAAATCTGAATCCAGTAGAACACCTTTGGGGTGTGGTATAATAGGAGATTTGCAGCATAAATGTGCAGCTGACATATGATTATGGGATGCAACCATGACAACCTGGACCAAAATCTCAAAAGAAAATATACCATAGATGTTGATAGGTGAAAATGAACTCATTTGAACTGCTCACTATTTTGGAGGACACAACAGAATTTGAAGCTTAGAGTTTCAATGTTTTTTACAAAAAAATAAAAAATAAAAATCCTGAGTTCTTTCCTTATATTTATATGGTGACAGGCTGGTACCCTTTTTTTAAAAATTAAATAACCAGATATTATCAAACACATCTGAACCAGGAGAGTTTCATGTAGGTGAATCTACAACTGCCAGTCATCTTGTCTCTGAAGAAATTAATGGAACTTCTTTTTCACAAAAAATTTAAACTGCACTGCAGTTAGCTGTTAATAAGTATGTCTGTCTCTCCTATCTTTAATCTATGTTCCATCTCTCCAGGATCTGTTTGCGCTGGATGTGGAGCCTTACCGATACAGCGGTGTGAACATGACAGGCTTCAGGATCCTCAACACTGAGAACAGCCAAGTGGCCTCCATCATTGAGAAATGGTCCATGGAGCGACTGCAGGCTCCACCCAAACCTGACTCTGGTCTACTGGACGGCTTCATGACCGTGAGTGTTATGGATGAGGGAATGCATGAGTAGTGAATGAATGACTCCCTCTGTCTGCCCGTCAGTCAATCTGCAGCTACTTACTTTAATTTCAATTTGTTGTACATTATTGACTTATAGTTATGATCCATTTTGTGCTCACACCAACTTATCAAAAAATGAACCAAGATGTGTAAACTGACAGATAACTTGAGGAGCATCATGAGTGCAACATGCAAAGGTCATATTCATTCCAGTTACTAAAAGCAAATCCTTATGAGCTTCAGTGCGCCTTATATGTTTATTCATTTCCGTGGGTGTTCAGGAGCTCACAAAAAAGTGGTTATGAGAACCATTTTCAGAGACTTGCAGCTGCAACAAAAGTAAGGTGTCTTTCATTACAGTAACTAACAATTAAAGTCATCTGGATAAGGCTGCATCACATCCTGGCTCTGTTACAACTGTTGAACATAAACCACTTTCATCTTATCATTGGACCTCCACGCAACTGTCACACACTGCTGTTTTTTAATCTTATATGCTGTATTTATGTTCTAACGTGAAATTTCCTGTGAAAGTTTATAAATGGCTATATATTTATTGACAATTTCCATAAAACTGAGACCTTATGATGCAGTTCATCACTGACATTTTGAGAATGAATACACAGTTTCCATTCTACTTTTCAGAGCATACATATACAAAATAAAAATAGGACAGCCTGATCTTGTGGAATGATTACGGTAAAATACAGCGACAGAGTATCTGAATCAGATCAATCATGAATAAGCTGTTAATATGTTCAGCACATTTATAGAAAATTCTCTGAGACACTATATCAGTGGATATTGAAACCATTCGAGAGACACAGCAGTGGCTCGAGCTGGCTGCAGCCACATCTAATTGACATGAAGGGTAAACATGCAAGGGAAAGAAAATAGACTTGGAGCATAAAAACTGAGGAGTTGTGTATTGTTAAGTGTACCTGTTTTCTGAGATGGAGGAGTGACAAATGATAAAATGATACCCTTCTCATTACCCTTCAGAGAATTTGGTTTGTGTCAGAAACTCACTGATGCAGGCCTCTAAAACCCATTGAAACAACCTTGGAAAAACTAGAAATTCCAAGCTCTTCTCAACTATTTCCCTGCTCATTGGCTGGTTTTTACAGACATAAAGTCACTTAAGTTATAAAGCATTGCTTTTAACACAACAGACTTGTTAGGGTGGATGTGCAGTGGCCTTTCTTACTGTAACTTCCCAGTCATCTGAGGGAGTCATATGGAAAACCTTGGAGCTTGTTAGCCCCCGGGTGTGATAAGAAGAGTCTCTTTTACTGTGATCTGAAACCTCTCTGATCAGAGAACACTGCCTGTAATAACTGTTCCTCCACACAGCTTTCATACCAGTCATCTGGGAACTCTGCCAAAAAACATCAACCTATCAGAGACAAGGAATGAGAAGGAAAATGGAGTAATGGAGGAGGGAAGAAAAATTAGATGAGGGGGATGAATGAAGAAGAGAAGAAAAGAGAAGAGGGACAGAGAATGGGTGAAGGGAAGGCAGAAGTGAGATCAGAGTCCTTGTGTTTTATTCCCAGAAATGTTGAGGTTGTTGGGCAGATGTAGCCGCTTGGTCTGATTCCAGTTGTAAAGCACTGGCAGCAGCAGTGGCAACATGTTGGCTGCTGATTGAAAACAGTGGCTTACCTCAGGGGAAGAGCAGATTCCCTTTTTTTCTTTTTCTAAAACAGAAAGATCTTGCTGAGTCATGTTTCTGGATTGATATTGGAGAGTGGGTGTTACTCAGTTTAAGCCCCTTTTGTTGGATTTGTGGCTGAATCAATACTGTTTCCCACTTGAGACCTGAAATGGACTGTGTGTAATAACTGGACCTTTTCAAAACACAAAAGCTCAGAGAGTGCCTTTATAGCAACTAGCTTCCAGCACACACTGCTGCATGGAGTCGTAGAGTTGATGTCTTAAGTCCACACAAAAAAGAAACAAGGCAAAATATAAGTCTTTCTCATCATCTTTGTGTTTATATTTGTCTCTTTTACTCCATGCTGTGCTGCAGAGACTCATCAGGCAAGGTGGTTATTTTTGGATCAGTGACAGGCGAAGATTTATGTGTGAGGAGTGTGCTGTGACCCTGCTCATCAGTGAATTAATGGCATATGAGTTTGAAGGTGGGGACTGATTAATTAGACAAATGGCAATCAGTCAGCAGCTAATGCATATTGACACGGTGAAAGGTTCTATAAACGTTTGATGAACGGCTTCATTTGTGTGCTGTATTTACGGTTTTGTGTGCTTAAGTGGTGAACTGCTGATGTGCTGTAACTTGTGGACCTGCAGATCATGACAGATTGCACAGAGTGAGTGGTCCAGGGACTTCACTTTCTCACTGTTTTTCCACTCAGCACCATTGCTATACATTTAATGGCTGAGTTTGCAGGAGGTAACAAAAAAAAAGCATGTCTTTCTGATCATACATTTTTATATTTGTAAACTTGATAAATGCTGTGCTCATGATAAATGAGCTCATGATAAATGTGTGCACACACACACACTGTTACCCATAAAGTTGAAATCATTTTTTCAGACACATTCCTCTTTTTATTCCTATTCATACACATCAGAAATCACCTTTGACCAGGTGGATTGATTACATACTGAGTCCCAGTTATGAATTTTGTTTTGAGAAGATATACACTTTATCTGTCAAGAATGAATCACATTGTCACAATCATTTCACGAGAAGAGGTAAAAAATATTTTATTCCAACTTTACAGTGTGCAACAGCGTGTACATATATATATATATACATATATATATCCCAACAATGTCTGGGCATGCTCCTGATGAGTTGGTGAATGGTGTCCCAGAGGATGTCCTCCCAGACCTGGATCAGGGCATCATTGAGCTCCTGGACAGTCTGTGCTGGTACTTGGCGGCATTGGATGCACCGATACATAATGTCCCATAGGTGCTTAATTGGATTCAGGTCACAGGAATGTGAGGGCCAGTCAGTGTCATCAGTGCCTACACACTTTGGACACGTAAGGCCAAGAATTGTCCAGCACTAGGAGGAACCCAGGGCCCACTGCACCAGCGTAAGGTCCGACAGTCACTGAGAGGATTTCATCCCGGTATCTAACAGCAGCCAGGGTACCGACAGCTATGACATGGATGTCTACATGACCCTCCGCGGATGTGCATCTCGATCACTGACCCACTGCCGAATCAGTCATGCTGGATGATATTACAGGCAGCACGTCTTTCACGTCTGTCACATGTGCTCAGTGTGAACCTGCTCTCATCTGGGAAGAGAACGGGGTGCCAATAGCAGACCTGCCAATTCTGGTGGTCTCTGGGGAATGCCAAGTGAGCTGCACAGTGCTGGGCTGTGAGCACAGTTCACAGTAGGGGACGTCTGGGCATCATGCCACTCTCATGGAGTCTGTTTCTGACAGTTTGGTCAGAAACATGCACACCAATAGCCTGCTGGAGGTCATTTTGTAGGGCTCTGGTAGTGCTCCCCCTGGGAGAACATAGCATAATGCAGATTCACAGTGCATCATGGAAAATCCCCCGGCAGTCTAGGCCTATAGCAGCATAACTAAGGGATGGTTCAAGCCTGAGCCAACCCTAATTATAAGCTTTATCAAAAAGGAAAGTTTTAAGCCTACTCTTAAAGGTACAGAGGGTGTCTGCCTCCAGGACCCAAACTGAAAGAAGGTTCCACAGTAGAGGAGCCTGATAGCTGAAAGCTCCCATTCCCATTCTACTCCTGTAAACTCTAGGAACCACCAGCAAACCAGCATTCTGGGAATGCAATGTTCCAGTGGGACTGTAGGGAACTGTAAGCTCTTTAAGATAGGATGGTGCCTATTCTGGATTTGACCGGGAGCCAATGTAGAGAGGCTAGCACAGGAGAAATATGGTCTCTTTTCTTAGTTCCTGTCAGTAATCATGCTGCTGCATTTTGGATCAGCTGCAGAGTCTTTAGAGACTTGTTGGGGCAGCCTGATAATAGTGAATTACAGTAGTCCAGCCTGGAAGTAACAAATGCATGGATTTTTCAGCATCCTTTTGAGACAGAAAGTGTCTGATTTTGGCGATATTACGAAGGTGAAAGAAGGCAGTCCTAGAAGTTTCTTTACACTGGAGCTGGAGGCCAGGGCAATGCCATCTAGCCTAACTATGTCATTAGAAAATGTATTTCTAAGATTTTTGGGCCAAGTACAATAATTTCAGCTTTGTCAGAGTTCAATAGTAGAAAGTTGCTGGTCATCCAAGTCTTAATGTCTCTAAGGCATGCCTGAAGTTTAGCTAACTGATTTCATTAGGCTTCATTGACAAATATAGTTCTGTATCATCTGCACAAGTTTATGGAGTAATTCCTGGTAATGTTGCCCAAGGGAAGAATATACAAGGTGTTTTGAATTGGTCCAAGCAGCACTAAAATCTTACAAGACAAGTACAGAGACAAATCCATCCTGTAACTTTCACAAGTGCCGTCTCGGTACTATGATGAAATCTAAATCCTGACTGAAAATCCTCAAATAATTATTGTCCTGTAGAAAATTGCATAACTGTTTTTCAAATGCTTTCTCCAGAATCTCAGAAAGGGGAGGTTGGATATAGGTCTACAGTTGGCTAATATATCTGAATTGAGAGTAGGCTTTTTCAAAACAGGTTTGATTACAGCTACTTTATAAGATTGTGGCACATAGCCTGTTAGTAAAGACAGATTAATCATATCCAGTACAGAGTTACTAATTAAGGGTAAAGCTTCCTTAAGCAGCCTAGTTGGGATGGGGTCTAAAAGACAGGTTGAAGGTTTAGATGAAGAAATAGTTGAAGTGAGTTGGTGGAGGTCGATGGGAGAGAAACAGTCTAGATTAGGTTTTACAGCTATTTCTATGGATCGTGTGTTTTGACTTAACTCAGAGCTGGTTGAGGGCAGGAGGTGGTGAATTTTGTCTCTAATTGTTAAAATTTTATTATTAAAGAAGCTCATGAAATCATTACTACTGAGAGTTATAGGAATATGTGGATCAATAGAGCTGTGACTCTCTTTCAGCCTGGCTACAGTGCTGAAAAGAAACATGGAGTTGTTCTTATTTTCCACTATTAATGATGAGCAATAGGCAGCTCTGGCATTACAGAGGGCCGTCTTATACATTTTAAGACTATCTTGCCAGGCTAAGCGGAATTCCTCCAGTTTAATGGTATGCCATATTCTTTCAAGTTTATGTGTTGTTTATTTTGGTACACAGGTTCGAGAGTTAAACCATGGAGCTAGCCTCTTGCTTTATTGCTTCATTTTTTAGGGGGGGCAATAGAGCCTAGAGTTGTACGTAGTGAGCCTGCAAAGCTGTCTACAAGATGATCAAGTTGGAAGGAAATAAAGCTAATATAAGAGTCTTCTGTTAAATTGAGATATGGCAATGAATTTAGGGCAGAAGCAGTCACTTCCTTGAATTTAGCTACTGCACTATCAGAAAGATTTCTAGTAAGTGTATTTTTGCCTGTTGAAATGTAGTCCAGTGTTAGTTAGTGTTTTCCACTTATGGCGTGACAAACCAAGAACAAGACTTACGAATGAATTATAACTGAGTTTAAGTTTAGCGTTGACTAAAAGACTGGAATCGAAAATGGCTGCAACTCCATCTCCAGTGTCTCGGGGGATGTGAGTATTAATATAACTGAGGGGGTAAATTCATTCAGGCTAACATACTCATCCTGGCATGGTAAGGTTTCAGTCAGACAGAATAAATCGAGAGGCTAATCTGAAATCAAGCCATTCTCCGACTGGTGTAGTCGGGTGTCGTGATTAACAATTTTACCATATTTACGATTATCCTTAGTCAGCAGCTTTAAATAGGATTCTATGTCGCCCGCTCTGGCTTGGGGAATACATTTGACTATGGTCGCTGGTGTTACTATCTTCATGTTTCACAAAATGGAGTCGCCAATCACCAGAGTTGGCTTCTCAGTGGGTGTGTCACTATGTAGGGAGTATCTGTTTGTAACGTGAACTGGATGGTGATCAACAGTGGGCTTTTGCTTACGACTACACCTGTCCTTATGAACAGTCACCCAGCCAGCCTGATTTCTCGGCTGCGCAGGAGCTACTAGCATTAGCTGCTGAATTTGCCTCCATGGTGTGGAGCCGGGTCTCTAATTCACTAAGCCTCGCCTTGAGCACAGCAAACAAACTACATTTATTACACATACCATTATCATTAAACAAGGCAGAGGAGTAACTAAACATCTGACATGCAGAGCGGGAGAGAGCAGGAGGAGAAGGAGAATGAGAGGCCATGGCTAGCTGTTAAACTAAAGTTGCTAGTACAGGATAGCGTGAAACAGTGTGGTAGTGGAGAAAAAGTCGCAACAAAAGAAAAGAGCTATGGGTGATTTAACAACTTTTGATTACAACAACAGATGCTACTCTGAAACACTGGCAACCGGAAATGACACAATACGCTTATCGCAGCACATCAGCACATCTGTTGTGATTTGCTGAATAAATAAAATTGAACTGAATTGAATGCTGCTGAACCTTCTTCCCAGGTTTGAAGTGTTGCAGGTCCAAGAGAGGTCCTCAGAGATGTGAACACCAGGAAACCTTAGGGCCAGCCAGGTGCTGGACCTCCTCCCTGACTCATAGTTGTCGCTGATTGGAACCATGCACAGGACTACAGTCATGGGTAAAGAGGAAGTAGACGATAGGGTTTAGCATACAGCCCTGTGGGATGCCAGTGTTCAGGGTGGTGGTTGAAGAGGTATGATTGTCTGGGGTCTGTTGGTTAGAAAGTCTACTATCCAGGTGTACAGAGAAATGTTTAGTGACCAGATTGGAGGGGATTAAGGATTTCAGCGCTGAACTCCAGTCAAAGGACAGCATTGTCATTGAGGGGTTACTGTTATCCAGGTGGGAGAGGGCAGAGTGTAGCACTGTGTAGATAACCTCTTCCATCTAGCCTATGCAATCAAACATCAATGTCTTAGTCTACGGGCTTGGTCACATGAGCAATTTTCTCAGCAGAATTTTAGAGTAAAAACGATGATTTTAGTGGAATTGCTGCACTTGATTTGCTTGTGGCATTTATGTCAAAGCCAGTTCAAATTTGGTTTTGGTTGTGCTGTTGATCAATTGTAAATTGTCCTGGTAAGGCTGACTTTCACTGGGGTGTGCTGCTGTGTTGTTTATTTTACAATTAGCAATAAATTGAGGTTTTTAGTGTATGAATCATCATCATTTTGAGTTGAATGTGATGCACTGTATTGTGAGATTGTTAGCAGAAAGTACTGTACAGTGCATCGACACGCAAATGTGCTCCCAATCACCATTAAACTTTTGAAACTCAACAACAGTGAATTGCAACATAACATGCACAACAAAAACAGCGAGTATATCTTCAACACTGCATGTATTGTATGATAAATTGCATGTAGTTATGTAACTGATTTATAATATAACATAACAGTTTATACTAGTCTATGGTATGCTCACATAAGCTAGAAATATCTGTGTAAGTTAACACAGCTCTTCTAAGCATGAAAGTTCATTTTTGGCCTTAAGAATGGAGCCTGATAAAATAATGTGTAACTCATAGAGTCTCAACTCCATCCCACAACACTGGACATCATTTGATGTCTTTCTGCCGTTTATAATAATAAAAAAAAAAACTTCCAACATGTCTCAATTCTTAAAACTTATTTATTTACTGCCTAATTTTCACCTTGCTTACCTTACCTTTACCTTTAAATTTTTTCACACTTTCCTACCCAGGTGCAGCTTTCCGCATTGAAATTGTAAATTCTGCATCCTGTGTCACTGCACCAAATAAAGAAGATGATTAAATAAGCCCTTGACGTTTGGTCCAGGGACTGTTTTTTTTTTTTTTTTTTTTTTTCCAAGCACATGTCTGTGTGTGACAGATCAGGTAAGCTAATTCTGCACCTCACTCCTTTATGCTGCCTTCAATTAATCTGGTGGCAGAGAATCCCTGCCCTGAGTCGTGGCTTAACATGCACAACGAGAGTGACCTTACAAGCTTCACGCTCTCATTACCATAATGTCTCTCCTTGTTAATTGCTTTAGCTCCTGTCTGATTCATTGTGTGCACTGCAAAATTGAAACAGGTTAAAAAAAACACTCAGGCATGACTGTAATTTTTGCATTTATCTCCTTGTCATAAGTCGGAAGGCAGAGACTTTTACCCTGGTCCCAAGCAAATGGACTGACCTTTCAGTCACCAAGGTCATCTCTTTGTTTGTTGCAGCTGCAAAACACAGTTGGTATTCAGAGCCACAGCATTGCCGCTGAATCATTTCTATTTCCATATTACCATAAATATGCTATACCTATGGGTACATTTAAATGGGGCAGTGATGGAAAGCTATTTCCTTTTTGACAGATACCATTTTAAAGTCAGATCTAAACAGAGTTATAAAAAATGTCACTCAGACATCAGACATATTCCAGGATTCATATTATCTGAGTATCACTCAAATAGCATATAGTGGGCAATGTGAAAGGATAGAATGAGTCATATGAGAAATATGTTATTAGCTCTGTGAGGGCTTACCTGCTAAAAATGTGTTGGCACACTATTATTGTGTGGTTGCCAAAAAACCTACTTGCTGCTTACCTGCTTATATGTAAACAATGTATTTTGTAAGTTTAAATTAAACATTGGAGACAATTTGTGACATAAAAACCATGCATCACGCATACACAAAATACTAATTAATCCTGTAGTCTTTGCACTTGAAGTTACAAAAAATTCTCTTTTAACACTGAAACCTTTCCTGCTCTAAGTGTTTTATTTTCCTGCACATAAAGTAAATGTAAAGTATATGTAAGATGTAAATATAACTGTAAAAAACAGCGAACAAACAAACCAAAGACCTCCTATCATAAGGTTGACTTATTTGGTTTTCTGGGCACTTCTTAAGCCACATCAGTGCCTGGATTTGTTAAGCTATTATTGAGACTGTTTTGTTATCATAATGATGTGTGTAGTTGTGATAAAATGTCATAACAATGAAACAATTAGGCCACGTGATGACAACTAAAAACAGAACATAATGTTTATTTAATTTTACTGTAATGGCATGTCACACAGAAAGCATTTCAGTCTCATTTTTCAGTCACCCTTCTCATCTGACAGTACAGATATGCTGTCTCACAGACTGCATACTGGCTTGTGTTTTACTCATGTACTCATTGTCCTTGATTATTTACAGAGAATTGACTAACCCACTGAATATATTTATTCTAACATTAGAGGTCTGCTACGTAATGATAAGAGTTACCTCCGCTGTGTTGTAACTAACTTTGTGTTCTGTACAACTGTACAGATTTCTGTATTTGAATGTGTTTTCTATATTTATAGCAAGTTTCTTTATGCTGCATATGTGTGTGAAAAATAAAATGTGACATGTGTCACAGTCATCTTTTCTTCATTTACTGTATTTTCATTAGTTGCAGTGCATTGAGCTGTCTCTGCCACATACAGTGGTGTCATTATGAGGATGTTTTCTCATTTGAATATAGAGAGTCTTTTGTTGTAACAGCATACTGTAACACTGCATTGTTTTAGTTTGACACTAATACAAATACTAATTCATAATATAAAAGTTATTATTATTATAAACTTATTTCAAACCTAATACAAGTAATCCATAATTACATCTATTATCTGTAGAATGTTTGCCTGTTGCTTTGTTTCCCGGTGTTGAATAGAATTTTGTTTTGTTCCAGCAGTCTTTGTGAGGAGATAAATTGTTAAAAAGCAATAAGGGCGACTGTGTGAATGTGTGTGATAAATACAGTGTCATGTAAATGGTAAATGGATTGTACTTATTCATTTATCTTTTCGTCCTTAATATCAAAGCGCTTCACACTACAGGTCATTCCTTCCCTTCACACATTCATACGCGCGGCTATACATGTTAAGTGCTCTTGCATCTACACACACATTCATACAACGATGACACATCTGGGGCAAATTGGGGTTCAGTATTTTGCCCAAAGATACTTTGGCATATGGATTCTGGAGGAGCCGGGGATTTGAACCACTGACCCTCTGGTTGGTGGGTGCTTTACCTCTTGAGCCACAGCTGCCCCTGTATGGAGGAACTACATGAATGTGTGTGAATGGGTTAATATGACTTGTAATGTAAAGTGCTTTGAGTGGTCATTAAGACTAGAACAGTGCTATATAAATGCAGTCTATTTACCATTTATTTCTCCACTGTCATTGTCTGACTGTGTGTGAGGTCCTTGTTCCTAAATCTTGATGGGGAATATAACCTGAATGTACACTAACCCATGGGGACTTGTGTCACTGCAGGGACAAAACATTAGGTCCCCACTGGTAGAGATAGAGCTTTGAGGTTTTAAGTTTTGGGGTTCAGGGTAGGTTAGGGTTTAGGCTAGGGTACAGGTTAGGCATTTAGGTGTGATGGTTAATGATGGTAATAAGGGGTTAGGGGATGCATTACGTCACTGAATGTCCTCACAGGGATAGTGTAACAAATGTGTGTGTGTGTGTGTGCGTGTGTGTGTGTGTGCGCGCCCTCTGAAGTATATGTGCAAGTGTTAAAGGGAATGGTGGACAAGGCTGGTGGGAGGACTGAGAGGTGGGTTTGTTTGTCTATCCCACCCTTTTGTTTCTTATCCACCTGTCAGTCATGTAGTCACTAGAGACTTTGTTGAGTGGCAGATCTACCGGAAACATGGGCTGGACTAAGTGCCCTCTGGCAAGTGCGTCAGAGGACACAGATTAGTTTGGGGGCTAGGTGACGTTGCTGTGGGTGCAGCCCTGGGCAGGTTGGGTTTGGGGCAGTGGGACTATCAGACCTGTCCAATACACTGCAAGTACAAACAAGCAGCACAGAGCAGGACCTCCGCCTGTGCATGTCTGGCTTTGATACACACAGATCATACTCTCTCTGTGTGAGTACCCTTATTATCCAGATGCACAGCTTTTGTATTTGCATTATGGGATATGCATTGATTTAGTGCTGACTTTAGGAAATGCTTCCCAAAATTGTGTCTAGAGTTGAGCTGTTTTGGGGTTCTCATTAGGGAAGCTAATGTTGGTTATTCTACATTTTGGCTGTGGCCCCACTCTCTGCTCTCTGGGATGATGCTGTTGGACTGCCTTCTCCACCTCTTGGAGTAGGGCTTCTCTCAGTTTAGTTTATTTCCATCTGCTTCTCTGTGTGCATCAAAATGTCTCTCTGTCTCTCCCTCTGGCTCCACCAGACTTGGTTTTAGCTCTAGTATTGTCACATGCCAGGAAGGAATTTGGCTGTGACATGTTGCTGGGACATTATTCCGGCCCTGGCATTACATTTGCAGTGGCTGGCAGTGGCACTGGTGAGGACAGAGCAGTGACCGAGTAGCTGGAGTTAGCAGGAGGGAGCCACTTAGTATCAGCTGGGTTTTGTGAGCCCAGGGGACTGCCAGGGGATAGGTAGCCTCTCACCAGCGCCCATCCTCGGCAAGTTAAGAATCTGCAGTTTTGCCATCTCTGAAAAGGCCTCATCTGATTCTTGTTCTTCAGCTGGACTTCCCAGTTTGTTACCATTCATTTTCACCCAATCCGATTTTTTAACACAGCTACTGTGCAACAAAAGAATCAATCTTCTAAGTTTGTCAGTGAGGGCCCATCACCATGTATACCATGGACAGAGGACAAAAGGACAGTGGTGTGGAAGACAACCCACTTATTCATTTCAATGGAATGTGTATCAAACTTCAGGACTCATAAGGATTATTAGTCGAGGAAGAGCCTCTCTTCTGTGCACCATTTTGCAAGTTATACTTTTGTTTATTCTTAGAAACACACAAAGCTTTTCTATGCCTTTGTTTGATTATACACACTGTGAAGCTACTATCAAGTGGAGGCTGACACCAAAAATTAGTTTATCCTTCAAAAATTATCTGTCACATAAAATGACTAACCATGCTTAACCCCAACCCCTAGTTTTGCCTCTGAAATCTCAGTCAGTATACGAAAAACAGGGGGTGCCTCAATAGCTGAATGGTTGCCCTTGAGCAGCCCCCAGGCAGCTGGTCCCAGTTCCAGCTCCTGGTCAGCCCGGACCTTGCCTGCGTGTCATTGCCTGCTCCTTTTTCCCGTCTCTCCCCACTGTCTGTGAAATAAAGAGCCAAAAAGGCCCAAAATAATATTTTAAAAGGTAGTACACACAAACCACACAACGACAGGAAGATTAAATATACTGGCTACAACACCAGCCATTACGACACCATTGTACAATACTGTCTGTAAACTCTTGAGCTCCTAGATTACCTCAATTTAAACAATAAACTTTTACAATTATCTGCAAACACATTTATTCAAATAATACCAGTTGTGCATATCTGGTTGTACAGCAGCAGCAAGTTTCAGGGTGGAGTCATAGGTTAGGGAGCATTCATGGGTGTTGATTTAAATTCCATGGTTTTGGCCAATCTATTTGGAGGCTGCTCTGCATTTGTAGAGTCTTGCTCCCAGCCCCTAAGAAGGATAGGAATTTCATTTAATTCAGTTGGGTCAATTAATTTATTTGATTGTAAAACAAGCATGAGAGGAAATGTGTCCTTGCACAAGTGAACAGGCCAATGAGAAACAGCTATAAGCATTTGTCTTTTTATGTGTAACACCTCAGTAGAATTGGAATCCTTAAAATGATGTAACCCATACTCCACGAGATGCGAGCATTGTCTTTAGTCTCATTAAAGGTTTACCAGTTGATGTCTGGTGGATTGGAATAGATTTGCATCTGAACAACCACAAGTACCTCAGTTAGGCTGGAAAACTCAGTACATGGGATGATTACAAACACAGATGCAGTTCCATTTTTTAGCAATTCTCATCTTGGGGAGTAGAAGGAAGTATTTCTAAATAAAAATGTCATATTTAACTATCATAAATGCAAACAAAATATTTAAGGAGACAAAAATGCATTATGTATCTGTGGCGGTGTTGTGCCCTGTGAGTATTTTATGGTCTGATTTTGTTGCTATTTGGCTTTACTGTGTTTCATAAGCCTCAGGTGTTTATCTCAGTGGCATGTATGTGTATATGTGTGTGTGTATAAGTAATGATATATAAGAGGACTGTGTGGGTGAGTTAAGTGCTGCCTCACCCCAGTCTACAGCCTTAGCACCAGCTGGATTAATGAGCTTGCGGCCCTGGAGCCATTGCCGACAGTTTGCCCTGGTGGCTGTCCTAAAGATGGGTTGCAAAATACAGCGCAGCCTGGATTTTGGTATAAGATCATGCATACTAATTTCACTACTGTCCTCCTCCTATTACCTCCTCCTCCCTCCCTTGGGACGCTGCCCATCTACCATCTCAGTCCCATAGAGGATGGATGGTAGGCTCTCTCTAGGAGTATTTCCCAGTCTGAATACTATGTGCAGTAAGCCTAAGCATTTCCTTTAGATATTCTCTCTGTCAAGTACTGTATAAGGCTGATATTTTTATATTGCTGACAACATTTTTTCTCTCCTCAAATCACCATTAGGCTGTTTTTCAGAATAATTACCTGAATGTTTTTCTATTGATGGACTATAAACTTTAGACAAATTCATTTTATCATTTGGTTTATTTTAGTAGTGTATTTACTTGATAAAATTTTATTTAGTCTTGCAAATGGTAACATTAAAAATGTAAAGTTAAAATTCATTTCAATTTCAGATTTTTTCACAATCAAAACCCCCAAATATTCCTGCTGACAAATACTTCAAAACAGAAAAGTTAGACACTGGATCTGGTGAACTGTCCACGGACAGACAATCTGACACGATTACTATAAAATATTTTTTGGTATGGTGTGTTTGCACAGAGATTTGGTGAAAAAAATAGGTAATGCATTATTTTTCTGCCATTGTGCATTGTAGTTATTCTGCTTTAATAGCCACTCTAATGAATAATAATTCAAATATTATATATACGTATACATTCCTTCTTTCAGGAAATATGTTTGTAAACCTTGTTATTTACTTTACTGGATTTAACAATGAGTACTGTGCCTAACAACAGATAGTGCTAGCCCATTCAGCTATGATGGGACTGAAAAGTACAACCTCATCCTCAGTAAATGAGCTCTCAGTAACTTAGTATGTTCGTCAAGGAAACTGAACTGGTTAGAAAATGTAGTACTATATAAACAGCATGATCAAACATCTTTCTCTCAAGAAACTTACACGTCATCTGACTGATAGGGATATTTGTTTTTTCATAGGCATATGGAGAAAACCCACAATGCTGTATGGTGTAATTATTTGTCTGAGAACACATCAACCAAGCTCACTTAACACAATTTTAAATACAGGTGCTGTAGAGGGTTTCCCAACACAGGCTAGTGATCCCACCAAAATGTCTTGCATATTTTTGGGTAATGTGTATGTATATAAGACATATTGTTCTTATATCAAGGTGTGATAAGGCCTTATAAATGTGTTGGAAATTAAAAATTAAAATACACTGGTGGTTGTTTTGCATTAAAAGATAACAACTATATTTTTTATTTATTTATTTTGGAGCACACAATCTTGCTCTCAACCTGTGGATTCTTAAAGACAAATAAGTTGGTTCTTATCTTAAAACATAACGTAAGCTGAAGATATTTTTGAGTTTGAGTTCTGAGGAGTGTTTGTGTGTATAAATGGGCACTAGCCACTAAAATCACAAATCATCTCACACATACAAACACTGCTGCCACATATTATTTATATTGTTTAACTGTGATTTAGCTGGCTAAACCCAATATACTATTATATCTTGGCTTTTAATAGAATATACCCAATATCTGCTGGGAAAATGGGGATCTCATAGCTAGTCTGACTTGTCTTTAGGCAGTTATGGGAATGACGCACCATATCATCTAACAATAGGCTATCAGCATAGTCTTTGCCATAGCCATCATTCAGATCTACACCCTTGGTGCAGTATTCTAACTGAGTACAGCTGCAGTCTAACTGTTTACATCAGTGAATCAAGTTACTGACTCACAGTAGTGGTGAGTTGGAGGTAGTGGTAGTGGTGGCATACCGTTTGGATGAAAGTGAGAAATATGCTCAGTTTACATGTTTGTGAGTGTTGAGAGAGACTACATTCACAATAGAAGGAGTAACCTTGTCTTCTTGTCCAAAATCTGAAGGCTGTAGGTGATGGTAAACGCCGTGCTGCTGCACGGCTGTGTTTACTCTTTTACTGTGAGTCCTGTTGGCAGCACATATCAAATGATTTACTCTACATAGATGTATTATTTCACCACTGGTTTAGTTGCATTGCATACTTCCGCTAATCCAACAGCTCCACCCAGGCTGAGAAAGTTTTGAAGCCATATAAGCAGTTCTGAGAGACCTTACAATAGATTCCTTTCTCTGCTCATTGCTCCTTGCTAGGAAAAACTCATCAAGTTCCACTTGAGTGTAAGTCTATTTCGTCCTCACAGCAGTATGTCTTAGTCACAGAGTGATTCTACTGTGGTAATATAGCTATATATACATTTCCATTTCAAGGCCTTACTTGTTCGTATACCCTGAAAGATTTTATTTTATTTTTTAATTATAAAACTCAATAAGACTTCAAACATATTTGTTGGTTTGATTGAGATCAAATACATGACTCAGGTGTTTTCTTTTATCACTGCAATCAACAGTGTATGCCTCACACAGATGGAAGTGGCCATAAATGAAGAGTTATTATCATAAGGAATACTGTATACTGTGACAATGAAACCAAAAAAAGTACTTATCAGGTGCTTAGAAACCAAAGAGGGCACTCTTTCACCTATTGACTTCTTCCTGTTTTCTGCTCATAGGTGTTAGGAACTGTGGATTCCCTCTCTGAAAATACCTACTGAGGTATAGTCTAGACTGCTCTATATGAAAGTGTCTTGAGATGACTTTTGCTGAATTGGGTTAAGTTGATTGGATTGACAAGGTGAAAGGAATACATGAGCAGAATTCTAGGTCAGGAAATACAAAGATTCTGACATATGGACTTTTCATTGGGGTGTCATGGAATCCAAGACACCACAATGCTATTCTTCTGAAATAGTCTTAGATGCTCCAGGAAATTACTCGCCGCAGTGCAGAAAGAAGTCAGAATGATGCAGAAATGAACAAGGCAAGAAATGGCATTAAATGCAGGGTTATTCTAATAATGTATGTTCAAAATCGTCGATTACTATACGAAGTTGAGATGACAAAAATCTTGTACAGCACGTACCACATCAGTATATGCTTATTTAAAATCTGGTTTCAGGGTTATTGAGCAAAGATGGGAACTGAGGAAGAATCTGGGCTATGTAGGAGGAGTAGGCAGGGGATAGCCCAGTTGTTGGAGGCTGAGGTATTCCTTGCCAGTGCAGCCAAAATTGCCTTAACTTTTCTAAATGGATGATCTGAGTACTGCTAAAAGGGGTCTGGGGCGATATATTTCTCACTTAGATTTAAAGATAATGAGGGGAATCAGTGTAGGTGATGATTATGGAACAAGCACCCTAGCCTTTGAATATAATAGAATAAAACTACCAATTTAATTAGAATACTAAATCAGAGAATGAAATCTGTAGGATTGTAGAATTTACAGTGGGGTAATTCACAGATTCTTAAAATACATAGAATGTACTATTAGAAAATATTCCAAGTAAGTCATGGCCGTATACTATTACATATATATAATACAGGGTGATAGGACTATACAAGCAGCAAACAAATCACAGAGTACATTTTTGTCTGAAACTGGGTAAAAATGTGGCTACGCCTCCTCTGGTCAGATGACCACTTGATACCTCTTGCCTGTGCAGTTGTCAGATTCTTTGAGTCATTTTGTAGTGGCAATAAAAAAAGTTTTTCTAGTTGAGACATGGGAGTAAAGAACAAGTTGTCCTAAGATGCAGTAGTGTGAATCATTGCGAGAGGCAAAGGCAGCTTTCATCTTATAACCTAATACAGTTATTAACATACCTATCACTGACTTATCAGAAGTACTCACAAAGGCATACTCATTGCTTTTAGGAAGTTGTGGGTGCATTGTCAGAGACAGATCAAACAGTGTAGATAGAGTCAGACTCAGCGCACACCGCAGAAGATGTTCAGGCATTCACTGCTAGAGGAAGCTCAAACCCAAGGCCCAGGGGCTTCTGCTTTCTTGTAAAATCAAAGACTTCAAGCAAGGAAGGTATTCTGCTGGCGTGTTTCATAGTAACCTGTTCATCCCTTTTGTGAGAGGAGTCTTTTGTTAAAACTCCTCCACGGGTTTCTGAGCGTACAAAGCAGATGAAGCAAGCTGTTCTCTCTCGGTCCTGTGGCCTCAGGACTGTAAGCCGGACCTTGTGGACCTTCCTGTCTGCCATGCACGTAGGCAAGGTGCAGTAAAGTTACTAACACACGATGGAGCTATTGTGGTCTATCCTCTTACTTCCTGATTCTCAATTTTTTTATCCAGCCTAAATTACATTTGCTTCATAGCCCTGTAAACACAAATTACACAGGCTGATTTTTATATTGATTCTCTCTAGTATTGCAGAAATTACTGTGGTGATCAGATGAACTCAGTAGAAGCATAGCCTATTGGATTGGTGGTATGTATTGATGATGTGGTGTAAAACTATAATAACTAACTTAAATATCTAGATTACTTTGATTTTGAATATAGGATTTTAACTTGTGAATTTGATACTTTTGAACTGTATGCCTGCTTTTGGTAAAGATCTGGGTAGCTTCTTCACAACTTATAAAGATGGTGGATTCATTATTTTAATGATTTATTATTAAATGGCATGATACCTAGCAGTTCTTTGCCCTGATACATTGAGACATTTTATCAAACCATTATATTTGCCAAAGCAGTGAGATACGTTACGGCCACCTGCAATGTGTCACTGACCATATTTTCCACAAAGAAGAGATCATGCAAATGGCTACAGTATAATATTGGGCTTAGGTATGGCCAAAGTCGATATATCAGGTTCCATTCTGTCAAAACCACCAAAAACACACAGTAGCACACTGTTGCACTGGGTAACATAATTCTTCATTACCATGAACACACACATATGATTCTTTGACTCAATCCACATATACTGTCCAGCTGCCAAAAATACTCACTAGAAGCAGCAAATGTAGGTTAATCCACAGCTGAAATAATAGTCTGATGGGAGAAGTAACAGAGAATGACACATTTTTAGTTATGTGTTTTTTTCGTAGGGTAATCACACCCTAAATTTTAGAAAAACTTTTGGCCTTTAGTTTTGTCAGATTGATCAGTGACACTATGGCTTTAAAAGGTGTGATTAACAGAAAATAAAACTAGACAGATAGACATTCCCTCTTGCATGACACAGATACTCAGTTATGAAATCCATGCAGAAAACACTTTTAGAGATATGTTTTTACTTGTACTTTCTCACGAACTATATAGATCCCATTTGTTGTAGTAATGTGATAGACATTGTGATAATAATGAATTCTGAGACTGCAAAGAGACAAAAATTATGTGTTAATCCATCTCTCTGAAGTCTGAAACGAAAGCTCATTAATATATAGTTTCCATTTTTAAAGTGTAATTTTTACTTAAAATGTACTCAAGAAAGAGGAAATGTACATTTTGAGGAGCTATTTTCCAGTGGATTAATATATTTGATGCTCAGTAGGTATTTTAAGTATTTTTCTTTAAATTTATGGAAACTTTATATTAGCTTTTCGTGCTAAGTCTTCGCTTCTAGATATTTTCTTTGCCTTCTTTATCTTAGCCATATCACTTGCTCAATAACAGAGCCCCAAACATTGGAGTATATTTTTCCACCACCAACCACAAAGTAAAATATAGAGGATCCATTAGCTCCTCTGAAAGGATATTAGTGCTGCCAGCTCTGACTGAATCACAAACTCATTCAAGCACTTTCAGCAAGAAAGGGTCAACCAACAGCCGTCAAGCTTAAATTCAACCCTGCATTAAAAAATACAAAACAATCAAAAGTCTAGGTGTTTTCGAAATAATCACCCTCTTTAAAGCCATAATGCTTGATGAGTTAAGCCATTAACTGAGAACTGTAAATGGATGAGATTAATCTAGGCAGGAGATGCAGATTACAGATGGAGTCTGGGTGGCAGTGGAGGTGGAAGTGGTCAGAGTACTTTCAAGTTCCTCAGTTATCTTATCCAACTTACTAATGGAATGCTCACTAACAGAGGCCTTTCAAGTATTTTAGAAAATAATGATGTGAGGGCATGGACAGATCTCAAACCAGTAGCCATGTAGAACATCAGGCAGAAAACCGCCCATGGTATGTAGAATAACCTGAGGCCCTGCAGAAACTTTGAAAGTGAGACTACAGGATAGTGAGAGAAAGGAAAAAAAATCTTGGATTGGACAAACCAAAAGGCACAGAGGTAAAGAGACGCCGGAGGAGACAGCAGAGAATGGCAGGCGCAGAGTGGGCAGCAGCTTGTCAGTCTGGCAACGAGAAACGGATGATTTCCCATTTAGCCTCCATTGGGTTCTCCGTTATCCAGGTCTTGCTGGCGCCGTGACCAGCACCGCAGCACCTTCTATTTCTACCATGTAGCCTCAAAATATCTTGCACGCCACACACCCATCACACACACATCATCCTATACACACCCCTCCCATTGTTCACCTACTGTACTACTCAATATCCCACAGGCTTCCAAGACAATGTTAGGCAGCCTGCAGGATACGGGGGAGGGGGTGGAATGGGGTTTTGAGGTGGGGGTGGATGGTGTCCAAATAACAACAATCTACCACCCACGCCTCTCTCTGTATCTCCAGTAATGGACCTCAATAGACTCAGTGGGAGGCATTGTCAACAAATGTTTTTTTTTGGGGTTTTGGGGTTTTGGTTTTTTTGGAGGCGGGGGTTATCAGGCAGCAAATCGTTGAGGATGCATCAGAGGAAGAAAGTATAAGGAAAAGTGCAAAGCAAATGAGCAAATGTGTCTTTCTTCAGCCTCAAACACCCTGCAGATATTATTAAACTGGGCTGCAACAAAAAACACACTGAATTAAACTAAACTAAAATGTGTTGATCCAATATGAATTTGTCTGTATTTGTGGATCAGAATTTAGCAAGATTGGAATCAAAATGATGACATTTGTTGGGTTTTGTACTTCTGTACTGTTTCCAGGCAACTTTCAGTCAGATTTGATCAAACCACACCCACGCTGTCCTGATGAAGAAGAGTTTTGTGATAAACTCCTAATAAATATTGTTATTTTTTAAAGTCTGACTTTTAGTGTTGTTATCTAGTCATGAATATTTATGCTTACAAACCAAGTTTTCAGGCTGAAGCTTCCACCCCCTTTTTTGCCTAAATCTTTTGAATAGATAGCACTACAGACATATTGGTCTTTCAGCTGAAGTAGGTTGATTCCCTACAAGTTCTCATTAAAAATGACTGAATGAATTTAAAATGCACATGCAATTTTATTACATTTACATTTGATTTGCAATATAAACCTGGATTAAATCCAGTCTGAATAGTAACGCTGTGTTACTTAATTGTTATTATTATCAGATACTAAAGACTAAAGACTAAAACCAAATGATGCATCCTACCAAAAAATACTTTCACTTATAGCCTGATATACTAGAGCTATGCATCTGTGCCATTAAATGGCATTGTCTTCCCAAAACGTTTGCTGCCATGCAGGGTGCATGGTAGAGCAGTGGTTAGTACTGCTGCCTCACAGCAAGAGGGTTCTGGATTCGAGCCCCAGTTTGACCTTTTCTGTGTGGAGTTTGCATGTTCTCCCTGCTCCTGCTCCCATGCAGCTGACTTCCTCCCACAGTCCAAAGACATGCAGGTTAACTGGTGACTCTAAAATTGCCCGTAGGTGTGAATGTGAGTGTGAATGATTGTTTGTCCACATGTGTTGGCCCTGCAATGGATTGGCGATCAAAACAGGGTGTACCCCGCCTCTCACCCAATGTCAGCTGGGATAGGCTCCAGCCCCCCCACAACCCTTAAGATAGATAATGGATGAATGATTGAATAACACAATGGCTGTGGGGATGGTGATATCCATCAGTCAGTCAACCACTTTGGTCCAGACTGAAATATTACAAGAATTATTTGCTGAAAATTTGAAAGTTAATGAAATTTATGGTGTCCAGAGATTGAGAATGAATCATCTTGACTTTAGTGACCCATAACGTTTCCATAGTGCCAACACCTGGTCTAAGTTTTCACTTATCCAGGGAAATATTTCAACATCTACTAGACTGATTGTTACCAAATGGTAAATGGACTGTACTTATATGGCGCTTCACACTACATGTCACATTCACCCATTCACACACACATTCACACAGCACTTATTATATACACAGTGCTCTTTAACACATTCCACATTCACACACCGATGCACACACATCCGGGGTGATTTGGGGTTCAGTATCTTGCCCAAGGATACTTCAGCATGCGGACTGGAGGAGTCGGGGATCGAACCAACGACCTTCTGGTCTACCTCCTGAGAAAACCAAATGTAAAAGGATTTGATGATATTGTTATTGAGTAAGATCAACCAGTAATGACTGAAGTGGAATGCTGTAGGTATTTATGTAAATATGTCATTATTTATCTTAGTTAGTTTTTACCTTAATGTGTGTTTTGCTTTCTTTATTTCCTCATCGTAAGAAAGGTGTTTTTGTAATACAAGAGGTTTCAGAACACTAACACTGTGAGAGGGCCAACATCCAAAAGCAGTTAAAAACCTGAGGGAGTGGGTGAGTGGGATGAGGAAGAGAAGACAGGACAGACGGAGAGGTTGTTGGAGATGGTTGGGCACTGACACCAATTCTGGGTGTCAGTAATGAGACACAGTGGCAGTCTTGGCCTGCTTTAGGAGTGTTTGCCAAACAAAAAGTGTTAACTCAATTAAAGGCCAGATTTCCCCCAGGAAGAACAGAAAAGTGAAATTATCCCTGCTTGTTAAACCTGCCACTTAATTTCACTCAAATTATTACTTATGATCCCAAGGACCCCTAGGCTAATTGTTTCTCTCTCTGCCTTTCCCTCCCTCCTTATGCCTTCTGCTTAGTTTGCAGTGACAGAAGGAAGCTGTACCATCAGCTCTGGTAAATGGCTTTATCAGGGAGAAGCTGTGAGCTCCCTCTGCTTTGGAGACTGTTGCTGTAGTCATCCGAGCAACATCACGTCACTTTGTAAAATGAGCTCAAACTCTGGAAATCACATTACAAATCTAAATGATTTTCAATTTAATGAATATAATGGTATATTGTCATATAAACATGGGAATATTTCCCATCTTATAGGGTGAATCCCAATTAAATTAAATTAAAATTTAAATAAATTAATTCAATTCTGTGAAATTAAAATTTCTCCCATATTTTGCCTATTCATACAATTAATAGAGAATTTCTGTTAGGTCCTCAGTTTCCATCTCAATTCAAAATGCTCAGCCATCAGTGTATCTTCAGCTTTTCCTCACTGTCGTTATGTAAAGAATTTCAAACACTACCACATCTGACCTTTCAAATTTGTTTCTTTGTTCAATAAATGGATTTTAAATATAACAGCTGACTCTGTCATTCAGCAACCCACTGCTACTTACTGTGCTGGGAGATTAAGCTGAGAGGATAATTCACCCACAGTCTCTCTGTACACCACTACATCAAGAATCAAAGTAAGATGTTTGTCCTAACCTCTGACATCATGGACATACATTCTATTAAGATGTTATGTTTAACTTCCAAAAAATTATATCTCAAATTCTTAACTCAAACTCTCAAATATGAGAATCATTTTTTGTTTTTTGTTTTTTTCTTTTTTCCCCCAGTCAACATGTCCCCCAGATATTCCAGGTTAGAAATGTTATTGAGAACATAATTACTGGTTAAACTTTATAATGAGAATGTGAGTGTGAGTGCGTGGGTCGGTGAGTAAATGAATGCAGTTACAATTCATTGATTAATGCAATTACAATTGTACAAAGAATGCACAAACTCACAAAACACTGACAGAGTGTGAAGGGAGTGAGAGGGACTGACAGTCCATACATAGTTAACATTGTGCTCGTGTCATTCAACCTGCATAGTGCCACCTACAGCACACTATCCACAGAGATCTCTGCACTTGTTCTGTTATGGATTAGTTCTTTTCAGATGGTGATACTTTTTTGTATTGTCCCTGTGTTTTAGGTGGAAACTGGTGCTTGTTTAGGCCGTAGTTCCCTTCGTTTCTTGCCCTTTGCTTTTTATTCATTCCTTTTGTATGTGATCCTCAAATTTTTCAAATTGGACAGGGGCAATTATTGTTTAGGTTTGTAGGACTGTTATTTCAAAATGTTTCTACAAATGTTATTATGGTGACTGTCTCAAGTGGGAATTTCAGTTGAGCATATATAAAATCTTTTATTAGTTTTCAGGTAGGCCAGAAAATATACTGTGAGATTGCATATCAGGCATGGTTTCTTTCATTGCTTTATTTTCTTTTTCTATGATTGTCATTTGCACTGTCAGCGTTTTTGTGATTTTCTGTTGTGTTTTGTTTTCTTCTGTGACAGAGGAATCTGATCTTGGCTGAACACTCTCAAAATTTTGAATTCTTTGAGGAATACTTTGATAAGTGCTAATGTGGCATTTAGATATATAAGTTTTATGTTGGATAGTAAGGCACTAACCTTGGAATTGTTGACAGGTAGCCCATCAGTGTCTATGGAAGAGTTGTGCAGATGTTTGTTTCTCTCCTCAGAGTGTCCATTGTACACAATCTATTCTAGCTCTCGTCAGTATAAAGTTCCAAGTCATCCAGTTAGATAGTATAGCACTGAAACAGGGTAGTTTGAGAGTTGGGGGAAAGCAGAAAGAACAACAGACTTTTCAATAGCTGCAGGAAACTGCCATGTTGGATACTGCAACCACATGTGTGACATGAGTCTTCATTTCACCAAACAACTCACTGGTATGTATGTCTGACAACATACCACCATACTGGATTCAATTACTTTGAAAGATAGACGTTGGCTGACATGAGGCAGGTCAGTATTTGTTCACACTTGCAAACATTTAAGTTTTTATAGCTAAAGTTGAATATAGAGAGTTTCCCAGTTGTAATTATTGGCTGTTTCAGAGAATCTTATCATGTAACACTGCAGGTAGGGAAACATTTCTCTCACAACAAGTCATGTCATATAATCTGTAGAACACAAGTTGGCTATATGCAGTTGGAAATGTTTTCATCCTTTGTCTTCATACATGCCTCATTATCTGTGTAGGTTTCTCCATTTCTTTCTTGCTTCATCACACAGGTCCAGCGGGCTCTGTACTGTTCATGGAGGTGGTGAACTGCAGACATGACAGATAACAAGCAATCACTCAGCTCAGCTCTAATTAAAAGGATATCTAATTACAGTAAAGGGAAGTGGATTGGTTAGCGTTAGTTTGCTCTTTTTCTCATACATACACTCAGCTGGCAGTTTATTAGGTACACATTGTTAAAACTAATGCAGTCTTATACAGCGGCCCTGTAATAAATCCTATCTTCATGACTGTTAAAACGTTTAGTTTTTAGAGAAGCGCTGATTCTTCTGTCTTTGTGAGGACACTCATTGACATAATACATTTCCTAACCCCTCACAATAACCTCAACCATCACAACTAAATGCCTAACCCTAACCCTTACCCTAAACATAAGTCTTATCCGTCACACAGCCCTTTAAAATTTCAAGGACCGGCGAACATGTCCTCACTTCATAAGGTCTAATTCAAACTGATCCTAACAAAGATAGAAGTGATCCACCAAACTCACTCTGTTGTTGTTAGTTAATTAATCATAGTTGACTGGAAATGGAAGAGTAGCTGGGCTGTAGTCAAGGAGACATTGAGGAATACACTAAACATACACAATGCAAAATATTTGAAAAGTCCTTCTTTCTAAAATTTCTTACCACATGACCCAAATAACCATTAAAATGTTAGAATGCATCTGCATTGTATAAGTCCTTATTTTATCTTACCTCATCTTAACACATCTTATATCATCTTATCTACAGGGGTCTCAGCCCCTTTTACTCCCCATGGGTGAGAGTAGTAGAGGTTGTTGGATTACAGAGCTGTCAATGACCATTTATTTGTAGCACCCACAATTCAACTCTTCATCCTGCGCACACACACACACACACACACACACACACACACACACACACACATAAGTGATCTGACCTAGATCAGAACACATGCCTGCAGAAAATTCTCACAGCACAATTTTCCCAACATGCTCCTGTGGCAGAGTCTTCAATCTTCCTACCCCAAGGAAATTATAAGCAGAGGATTAACTTTTCCAATTTGTGAATTGAAACTTGCATCATTGTTTCTATTTAATCAGGCACTTGTTTGAAACTGACAACAATTAAAAAAAATGCTTGAGAAGGGGCAAGTGGGACATTTTCACTGTGTACTTTACAGAAAAATGGATTAAAAAATAATAGCATATCACCAGCTATAGTAATCTGGTAAAAGAGAATGAGTTAAGATACAGAACAGAGGAATAATAATGAAAGAAATCCATTAGGCATTGCTAATTAATTTAATGAGTGAGGGATCTATCCCTCTGAGGTGAGGATGGAGTCGAGGAAGATATAATATAGCAGCAGAAATCTGCAACATTGCCTTACAGCTGCATCAGTGGGCTCCTGGGGCTGTAACTCTGCTCAGATATGCTCTGTTAGTGGTGCTTGTTATTGTGTGTTATTGTGCAGCTGAGTTTTGTGGTGTTTTATGGTCCATTGTACACATTTCCATAGCTTTTCCATGAAATGTTTGTCTTATTTTTAATAGTTTTATGAGGTAATGTATTCACTTCTCTCTTTTGGATACTTGTGTTAGACCTTTTTTTCAGACACGCTTTAAATTTGCTATTACAAAAGAATACGTATTACCAAAGATTTGGTATGACTAAAGATGTTTATTTAGTCATACATGAATAGTGAATAGTTTGGTACGAAAGCAACCTTTTTCACAGAATCCAGTTATTAATTTTTTTTTGCCACAGCAAAATGAATTTGTATCACTGTCAAATAAAATGAATATGAATGATCACCAGCCAAATTTGAAAAATGAGCACAAGTTCTAAACATCACAGAGAGCTCTCTGCAAAATGACACCAGGAGGCCCTCACTTCTTCAGGCAACTATATTAAGGTTAGGACTGATGTTTGGTTAGGACAGAGTTCAGACTGGAGAAAGGCCCAAGGTTATGTATGTAGGGTCACTGTGGGGGACTGTGAATGAATGTGGACAGTTAAGCGTCCTCATAAGGACAGGCGTTAGTATTTGCCTGTGGGGGCGTGAAAGTCCTCAATCAGATATGAAATGCTCTGTTATTTTTGGCGACTCTCTCTGTGTTTTGTTTTACATTAACTGCTGCTTGTTCTGTTTTTATTTCTGGTCTATTTACACAATTTGTGCAAATGCTTGGATGTGTATGTGAGAGAGAAAGTAATAGTTGACTTTGCTGTTTCCTTGAGTCATTCATCAGCAACATTAGGGGAAGCACAGACATTGCATGAGGACATGTTTCTTGTGTTTATTTTTGTGTGTGAGTGATAATGTAAGACCAAAACCGAAGGACACACAGTAGTTTGTTATTTATGGTATACAGCAGTTCTTTTTTGTTGTTGGAAAATTTGTCACATGAAATGAATATTACACAGATGTATGGTATAAATTGTATTTTTGTATAGAAAATTGAAAAGTAGAGAGGGGTCTTAGGTGAAGTTGCATGTGCATCATTATAATCCAAAGCAAGACATCTTACCATCTAGTGTGGATGTTCAATGAGGAGATTTCATCAGTGACATCATCAAAATCATCAACTTAGGAGTGTTGATATGGTAGTTGTTTGGCAGACCTGAGTTCAGTTTTCAGTTAGAGTCCAACTATTGATTCTTCAGCTTGTTTAACAGCATCAGTTTGTGCATGGAACTGATATGATCTTGTTTGCCATTTTTACAGCCTTGTCTTAAATCCCATGAGTTCTTGCCTGTTGTGTCCTGATTCCTGTCAAGTATCCTAACACAATGCTCACACCCAGCCTTGCTCTGTGTGTTAATGTCGTGTAGTGATCCTCGAGTTGTCATCTCTATCACTCTCATTGGCAGTCATCTTCAGGACTCATTTCCTGGTATCATTTTAGGGGCATGTACACTGATGGAATGTGAAAAGACGCATATTGTCATTACAAAGGAAAGCTAGCCATAGTAATGATTCCGTTTTACACAGTCAATTTCCTCTCATATTGAGGCACATTGTAGTGACACAATTCTATGGCATAAATGGTGAGATGCTGTCATACTCTCCCTTTTTCCTGCTTCTCTTTTGACTCAACATTTTATCTCCCAGACGCAAAATTGTTTTTAATTTAAGAGAGCTTTTCATATATGAAGGGACTGGTCACTGGAGCTAAATGTTGAAGGGGAAAAATGGTTGCCATGGGAAAGATTTGATTTCTGTGAAGTTAAAGAGTATGAAACCCATCTGGAATCTTAGCCGCAGGCAGAGTTGCAGAAATCAACAACAGCCTGGAGGCAGTCCACTCTGCTCCCATCTCACAAGCTGTTCTTTTATTTCAAAAAGATTTTATGTTTGTTTTGCAAGCTGATAGTGTATGGGTTCTTGAAGGGCAATATCTATATTATGCATTTTGTTCGGAGCTGCCAAAACCTACTCTTTGAATTGGATCACTTTCTACCACTAAAAATTCTAAAGAGTGTAGTGCAGCAGGCACAAATCACTATATCAGCAAAGGAATTTGCTTTTGCCCTTGAACATGAATTAATCAGATCCTGTTGAGCAAGATATTTAGAATGTTCCACAGTGATCTCCATCCATGCTGATTCCACAACATCTCACTGGTCCTTTGGATTCAACGTCATCCCATTACATAGTTTCTATATTGTTGAAATGAAATAAAATCCTTGTCATGACATTGTTTTAGTCGAGTGGACAGGTTGTTGCTGGGGTATAATTTTTCTGCAGTGTTCTGTTGCTGAAAAAAGCCAACAAGCAAAGCTCTAATTTATGGTCCATTTCTATTTTACTTTTCTCTGTGAGGTTTACTCATATTAGTTTTCCAAAACAAATTCACCATACACCCTGAACTGTTCAGTATGATGGATGCCAGCCTGATGGAGGAGGTGCATGTTTGTGATATTTGATCACTTGCACAACTGGTGCAACCAAAAGAATAAGATAATCCTTTATTAGTCCCACAGCGGGGATATTTACATTGTTACAGCAGCATCAGGGATTGAAAAAGATCGAAAGAAAGGCATAAATAATAGATAATATTATAAAAATATAAACAGAAGAACAGTATAAACAGGACAATGTAATAAAAATATAAACAAAAGAACAAAATACACAGGACTATATACATAGAAACAGATTGAACTGGTTGTCTGTTCCGCTCCACCTGTGGGCTATTTCATTCACAAAAATGTTACCCAAGAGTAAAATAATAACTTTACACAACAGACCGTAAAGTCCTGCTTTTGGAAATCACTGGAGTTTAGTAGTGTCATTACGTCAGTGACATAATCAGAGCAGCATTGTACTGTGACATAAAGGAGGAATTATTTACACTACATGAAGTTACATGCTAAAGAACTTCTTACTCAAGTAAAGCAGCCCATGGTTAATACTGTATGTGAAGTGGACTGTAGCAGAGGATGATATAGAGATGTGTGTATTAGGGATAGATCGATTATCAGCCGGGCTGATTATTGGCACTGATATTCTGCATTTTGACGCATATCGGCATCAGCCTTTTTTTTAATCTGACGGTCAATAAGAGATCAATTTAAAACTCAGTTATTTTGGCTCTGATGCAGCCGTGCCTCTCTGTCTGCAGTCACTACTCTGTCTCCAGCATTGCCCCACCCACAGCACCATCTGATTGGTTACACGCAGAACCACGGCACGGGTAACAGCCAATCAGCAGTGAAAGCTGTGCATGCACAGTGCTCACACACACGGCGGAGAGGAGAAAAAGTTTTGCCGGGTGGAGAAGCTCCGAGCTAAGAGATGCTGCTGACCCTGTGAACTCCCTGCGCTTTTTGTTTTTGTTTGAACTTAAAACAAAGATAAGTGAAAGATAAAATAACATTTCAGTTATATTGAAATTTTGGAAAACTTTATTTACTGTAGAAAACTTTAGGCAGCTATTTATTTGTTTAAGTTTTCATTTAACTTTATACGACATGCTGCTGAGCCTGGGAGCTCCCTGCACTTTTTGTTAGAATTTTAAAACAAAGATGTCTATTGTCTAAGATTAAAAAAAAAAAACCTTTAACATGTTGCAAATCTGAAAAGCTGTTTAATAAACATATGCTTAAAGGCATTTAAACAAAGTTAAGTGTTGGAGTTTGTATTATTCAAAATTTTGACGCCAATATTTTCACTTTTACTGCAAATGAATATCGGCTCCAAATATCAGTTATCGGCCTCCTTGACTATTAATAATCGGTATTGGTATCGGCCCTGAAAAAAACATATCGGTAGTCTCTAGTGTGTATAGACCCTGAGGCAGCTGTAGAAGTTGCTGTACTGGAATAGGCCAACAAAAATACTACAGTCCAAAAAAAACAAGTAAATTGTTGGCTATGATGATCATGATAATATGGTGAACAGAATATCATCTTTTCATTCAGTTGTTTCAGTAATATACAGTATTTTGATTTAGAATATTTTGGCATCATATTAAACTTCAAAGTAAGTAAGTAATGTTTTATACGGCTGAAGGATATCTCATCCAGCCTGAACTAAAAGTTGAACCTTGGAACCAGCTGTTGACAAAATTATTTTGATTTCCTTGCTTGTTCTGGAGCAAGTTGGTTAGGTGTGAGCACAAAGTAAAATCAGCCAATAAGCTAACATTGCTTTACAATGAACAATGATTCATTAGAGCAAGAAACGTCCATCTACTCTCTGGCTTCAGGGTCCTGTTAGCTGATAATACTACAAGCCACTTTGGTTTCTGTTGTAGTTCATCCATTTTAAAACTACTTTGGGCTAAGATATCCTTCTTCATATCAGCTTGTACCAGTGTCTCCGTTCTCCTCATACTGGATTGTTCAGATACTGTGTGTGTTAAAATCCCAAGAGGCAACAAGCAACATATGACACTCAGAGGCCCTTAAATCAGTGTCTGGCTCATTCCAACACTGGACGAGATAGTAAGTGAACCTCTCATCCCTGCTCTGAAGCTTAACACATCTACTTTAATTAGAGGTAACATGATAGTGCAGAAACAAGTCATTTGCATGAAAAAACTGGACTAAGTTAAGTGGCCCCAGTAAGTACTTTAATACATGAAGTTGTCCAGTAAACAGACACCAACAATTTAAGCACCAAATAGCAGCATTAGTCTTGTCTCATTATCTGGAGAGACTCCACAGGGAGACTCTAGTGTAACCCTTCTGTGGCTCAACACCCACATTGACTTACTCAGCTTTGTCCCAGAACACATTTCAGTTATTCCAGCCACAGAGACTGACAGGTTTTGTTGGAGACTTTGCATTTTTTGTTTGTCTTCAAAACTGTCTGTCATTGTTGTTGTAATGTGTTCCTGTTCTGCTACTGACCTTACTTCACATCCTGATATAGGTACACAACCCCATTATTAGTGTGCTAAATTGCCTCTTTCTGGTGCACAGCAGTAATTTCAGAGGAGGCATAACATCAACACTTCAAAGGAATGTGGGATTGTGCAGGGTAGCCATGCACGCGAAATGTGTTCAAGGAAAAGTTCAACTTAACTAGAAAAAATGCAAGAGCTAGATGAGAAGATCAATACTAATCTCCTACTGACAGCAGCCAGGCTACAAAATTTTGAAAAAAAAAAATTTGTTGTGAATCTTTTCATCTCACTGTTGGCAAGAAAGCAAATAAGCATATCTGCTGATTTCCTTTAAAAATACGCTAGGACTCCAACACTTGTCAAATGGCTATATAACAAAATCAGCACATCAGCAGTGCAACAGCAGCTTCGCTCCCCTGTCACTGTCTACACTGGGTGCATTTAGACAGTAGTGCGGTGAGCTCAAATGCATCATGGCAGGCATTAGACTGACATCACTGTAGTTATGCGGGTAAGTCAGAAGAACATAGTCTTGCAGTCTAAAAAATATGCTGGAAAGATGCTGGAGGTTGTGGTTATGAATGTAAATAGTGAGCAGTTACACTGTTGCTGTAGATGGCTGTTTAAAACAAAACTAAAGTGTAGCTGCAAGATGAACAACTAAAAAATGCAACTGAACATCACACAGTGTAGCAGCCTGTTACTTCACTGCCACCACCATCAATGTGCTGAGGGCCATAGCTCCCGTTTATATTTCCTGAATGTGAATGTATTACATGTACTTAAAATTATCACTACATAATATACCTGCTGTCTGCTTTTTTGTTAGCTGAGCTTTTCACTTCCATATATGCATTTTTTTAAAAATAATTTACACACAAAAAAGATTTTTGTATAAAAACAAATGTGTCTGTTAATAATCAAATAGTTTAACTGTCAACTATTCTCCATCCTGGTTGAGGCCTTGTTAGAAATTATATGAGAAGAAAATCATTATAACTCTCACAGGATAATGCATCAGTAATTTAACTTTATGACAGGGGCCATTCTTTCCTTTTGATAATGGATATTAATGTAGATCTTCCTGCTAATGGTGATGTACTTTTTCATGTGATACACTTTGAAAGTTGAGGCTATTTTTCTCATTTTACTTCACCTTCTCTACAATGTTTGAGTTTTTTCTAACACTGGATTGTACATGGGTGTGGGCATGCGAGTTGTCTGGTCCAACTTTGTCTCAAACTGCATGGCACCTTGCTATAACATCATGTGGGATGGGAAGTGAAAGCTACACATTGCTGGATGGAAATGAGAGGAGAGCGTGAGGGCATCAAGACAGAGGCTGGCTGGTGAGAGCAGATTTTAATCAGAGAGGCTGGTAGCAACGGCAGTGCAGCCCCCAAGGGCCCAGGCATCACATCACATTATAACCCAGCCCAACCAGAGGCGCCAAAATGGCCGGGCCTGAAATAACAGATAACCCTGCCAAATCCCATCATCATCCAACCCGCTGCGGTCTTAATCTGCCTCATCCTCCTGCACTAATGAAACTAATGGAGGGAATAAGTGACACACTCTTTCTTCTCTCGCTCTCTCTCACTGTCACTGTCATCTCTTTAATGGCGTTACTGCTGATGTCGTAGAGAAGGATCATACTCTGTTTTTGCCTGTTTGTGTTAATTTTGAGGCAGGAACATGAAAAATAGAATCAATATATAAAATAGATATAAACAGATATCAGGGTCATGGCTGCATAGTCATTTTTACCAACAGAAATATGGTCATCAATGCTACCTTTAAAGGTTTTACACCTTTCTGGTGTTTTACTTGAAGCTGTCAAATCCAAAGACGTCTTTCTGGTTTTAAGTACAATATAGTTTTACATCTCCTCTCTCTGGAGCTATGCTTCTCTCTGGAGCTCTAGCAAGAACAGAGCATTTTGCTGTCTCTGAGCCTCTCTTCTGATTGGCTGACTGTTTTCAAAGCCTTCAAGACCAAATAACACAGCCTTCTGTAGCTTGGTAAAAGTCACCAGTAAATGCAAATGGAAGCTGCCAACACTGAGGAAAATGTTAAGCAGAACACACAGTCAAATTTGCACTAACAATAGAATCCAATAGTTTCAAAATGATCCATACTGTACCATATCATTGTCAACATACACTTTTCATTTTTATGAATTTATACTATATGCATAACTATATTATAGTAAAAGTTTTTAAAAAGTCAAAGTTGTGGCTGCCAGCTTTGTATATTCCAGTGCAAATTGACATAACTAACCTTTACTCAAAGTAAACTTTACTCTTCTATATCACTAACCTTTGTAATGTCATAGGGGTCAAGGGTCAAAACCTAGAATTTAATTATTTAAAGATGAGCTTAGTACCACTGTAAGTCAATTGGATAAGGTGATCACAGCCTTAAGATGTTTTGGGGAAACAAGGCTCAGGTCTTTTTATGAACTGATTGATAGTGAGATCACTTTATGCTGTTGATGGCTGGAAATGGGAAATAAACAGTGGTCTTAGAGGTGTGATGTGTAAGCTGCCTCAGTGATGGTTGGCATCTGTTCCTCCATGCCAGAGCTATGTTTTCTACAGATGTGGAGTCAGTTCTGTGATTACCTCTGCTGCCAGCATGAAGGTGGGGTGATAAGGTCTCCCCATCCTGCCTCTGAACCTTTTATACAAAAGGGCAAGGCGGAATAACAGCACAATATTCCCACCTCGCAAAAGCGATACACAAGGAGCCACAGATTTTGACTACAGCTTAGATCAGATAAATGGTCTAAATTTATCTGTTGCACAACACTGACACTGGCACTGACTATAATGCACTTGGTCTAAAAATGCAAATGTTTTTACCAACTGTATAACTGCTGAAACCCCCAAACCCCTGGGAAAAATAGAGAGGGCATAACCTCAGTGTCCTAAATGGACAAATGGCTAAAGGAAAGAAAATAACTATTTTTCAAAATATCTTTCTGTGAAGGTATACTATGCTGGATGAGTGAGAGAGAGAGCTCCACTGGTTGAGCAAGCAACAGAGTGAATGAAGAGAGGGAGCGGTATTAGAGAGAACAAAGCAGTGAATCACAGAAATGTTATTTTCTGATTGTTTCACAGTAGTCACATTATAAAGCACAAATAAACATGCCCACACTTCCACACAACCCTGTCGGAAGGTGCCGCATTGACTGATTTTATGTGAATACAACCAAAACGTTCTGTCCACTGTGTTTGCTTACGCACATATGGGTAACACACCCACTGTGGTGCTTTGCAGTTGAACTACGGATTCTGGATTTGACAGGCAAAAGACCACATCACAGGAATATTTAAAAGCTAAGTTTATTATTTCAAATAAATATACCAAAATCACAGGGAAACATCTGGGCCTGGGGGGATACTCTAACTGCTCAATTATCAAAGGGAAGGGAAAACAGTCAGTGCCCTACTTGTAAGAGAGGAGGGGAAGATCTTTCCAAAGCCAAGGGTCAGCAGTGCTGCAGGTTGGTTGCTTCCTCACAGTCCGCTGACAACTTCACATCACATGAGAGAGGTCCTCTCTGAGTCATCATTTTTGTTTGCAGAAGGTGAGTTTGTGTCAAGGTGATGACACAGCTCTGCCCTGTTACATCTATGTGTAGCTCAGCCCCGCCCTCAGTCAAAAAGACACAGACCTTCAGCTCTTTATACATGCATGACACAGACAGAGAGAGGAGAGAAATAGATACCGCAATGTAACCTGGTCACTATGTCTTTATAGAGCTCCGCCCGCATACACTGGGGACTTTGGGCTACACACCCACTGCCCAAAGGTTGTAGCCCAGAAACACCACAAACACAACAAAACAAGAAGAAAATAAGTAAATACAGGCAGAGGAAAGAATGGTGCATGCTGCATAAAATCTCTCTGTTGAAGTGGGATGTTTGTTTACTATCATTAGCTGAAGTCTACACTTTGTAACAATAGGATGTTTGCAAGGTGCTACAAGTTACAGCACAGACCTAGTGGAAGGAACACTTAGCCTCCTTTTAATTGAATTGAGAAATGAGATACATAAAAATAGTTACTCATAAACCACTGTATCTCTTTTACACAAATAAAACAATAAACAAATTTATTGATATGGTTGGATTCCAGTGGCAGTTTCTCTTTGGGATTAGGTTGGAGAAAGGGCCACATGCTAAATCAGTAACAAAACACAGCCTCAGATGTTAGCTGGTCAGTATGTTTGGTAGGTTAGCTGGCAAGTTGGAATTTGCAGTTAGCTACAAATGGTAACCCAAGGAGTTAATATCTGTATTTACTCTTGGTCGGACTCAGAAAAAAGCTTTTGAAGTGGTAACATTGAAATTTATTTTATCCTGCACATCTCCCCCCAATATTCATTTTATGACTCTGTTTCCTATATGTCCACAACAGAGGTGGTGAGTGCAAAGTTAGCAAGACCTATCGTCAGAATAGTCACAATTATAAGAACAATGTCAAATGTACTGACTCAGTCACAGCTCTGTCACCTTTTCAGTGCATGAATACAGATTCGCAGGTCATTTAGATGTGGTAGCAGATATTTTTAGCTTAAATATGACAACCTTTTGTTGACATCTTGTCATCACTCATTTTATGAGCTGCCATCAAATTTCATACTGAGTTGTCTGACAAGACAAAAGGAGCAACTATTTTGTGAGTTTAGCTGCATTAAAACAGTAAAGGTTACAGAGAGCAGGATAAGACATTATGGAGGTCATCCCTCACTTTCCTTCCTCTCCCTTTCTCCCACTCCCTAACTACAAGTGAAAACATAGTTCTGTTCGGAAAAAGATTAAATGCATCATTAATAAATTTTAAGTCAATTGCTAGTAAATATTTACAGTGCATTCACAAGTGAATTTCGGGCTTAAGAGGACACATATGCATTGGTGTAGCATGACGGTGGATTATTTCTGGCAGTCATGAAGGACTTGGAAAGTGACTGCCAAATGTAAGGCCCACATGGAAAATTACAGAAAGACTTTATTAGGCTGTCAACGAAAACTGCATTGTCTCTCTCTACCCGGCCCCTGTGTATTCTGAAGGAGGATGTTGACACGGTGGAGGACTACAAGTACCTGGGTGTCCACACTGAAAACAGAATGGACTGGAAGACTGACACTGAGGCTGTCTATAAGAATGGAATGAGCACACTCTATTTCCTGAGGAAGCTGAGATCCTTAAACGTATGCAGCAAGATATTGTGGAAATTTTCTACCAGTCTGTGGCCAGTGCATTATACTTCACTGTAGTCTGCTGGGGGAGCAGCTTCATTACCAGTGACACCAACAGAATGAATGGATTGATCAGGAAGACCAGCTCTGTAAATGGCTGCAAAACAGACACTTTTGAAGTTGTGGTGGAGAGGAGGACACTGAACAAACTGTTGTCCATTATGGATAATCCTGAACACACTCTCTACCACCTACTGGACAGGCAGCGGAGCACTTTTCCTAACAGACTGACTCAGCTCTGCTACCACAGTGACCAGTACAAAAAATCCCTTCCACCCACAGCAATGACTCTGTACAACTGTGCACTTTGATCAGACAGAGCACTCTCAGAACTCTCAACTTCATTGTCTCAACCAACCTCCACCCAACATTTCACAACATATATATGGAGTTGTTTATTTTAATATTTGTTGTGTTTATTATTGTCTTTGATAAGCAGATTTGATTATCCCTATTTGTTGGTGTGCACAGGCACTGAGTTGTCACATTTTTACAATTCATATCTGTCTTATTTATACAGTATAAATAGAAATTCATAGAAATCAATGTTGACTAAAATACCAGAAAAGTCAGTCGTGTGGCAGACTGGCCAGTCTAGTTCATTCAGTCCAACAGAAACATCCAACAGTGTCATTATACTCTATCCTGCAGGTTGTATTTAAAAAGCTTTCCACTTTATGCACACTGAATTCATTGCTCATGTAGATATTTTCTATTGAATAAGTGAGAGATCTGTTATTGTGAAACCTTAACAATGAATCTTTACGCCTCAGTTGTGAAATTTCACAACATCCACAGTCCTTTTACCTCCAAAATACCAACCAGAATAGAATTCAGAATGTCTGATTTTCTGTGAGTGCAGGTTCTGTGTTATTTGGTCTTGTATATAGTGTGTGGGGGAGCATGCATGCTTGTGGCTGTCATTATTGTGTCAGGATGTACATGTCTTCCCAGGGTATTCACTAGATCTTTCAACCACCAGAGCTTTGTAGCATTTGTTTAATCTTGTATCAGGTATCTTATATCTTATCTCTTGGTACTTACTTTACGATACTTATGCTGTCTATCCTTGTATACAAATGTAGAACTGGCATTCCAAACATTCCATACTGTGCTGTTGATTTGACCTGATCCTCAGAGTAACAACATATATAACACATAGCCTTGCATTGTTATCCCATCCTATTGTCCTCCCACCGTTTGTGTCTTTGTTTTGTGTTAGTTGTCGTGTTTCCTATTTGTCACTGTAGTATTAGTAGCTCTCATTTGCATTTGTTGTGCTTTGAAGACAAATTGAGTGAAAACTGAGCTGTTAGGAACAAAATATAGCATGAACAACATAATGTTAGAGCTGTGATGGGAATGAGGGCCACTGGTCGTCAGGGGTAACTGTGGAGGAGGATGTGCTCTGAATTTGAATCCTTTTTAAGAATATGTGACAGCGGGCATGTCTGGGCTAAAACAGGATGTTACATTGCTCTTTAAACTGAGCTGTAGTGATGACTTGCTGACAGTGAAGACGAGAGGTCAGCATTTAGGTTCAGTCACATCATTTAGCACTGCTGCTTATGGAACCTGTACAGTTTTATAGGTGTACTGAGGACACAGGTCTATGGTGTTGAAATCAATATAATTTATTTGGATTACCTTATTTGGATATAAAACTGATCACTTAGCATGGACTCTCCACCTAAGATCCACTCTTTTCCAGGGTTTAACAGTTTTGTAGGAAGCCTAATTCACACATTTCATTGCACGTTTAAAATAACAGGAAACAGTTATTTGTGTTACTCCTATTTGCCATTTTCAGTGTTTTTTTTTTTCCTAACAGTTTCTACCAGAAAAACCTAGAATCTTGTCACAAATCAGTTTTAATCACATAATGCTGTGAAATTATCTTTGACATAAAGAGAGAAACCATAATTTAATCTGGTAAGTTTATTAGAATTCATGAAGTCAACAGTCTGATGCTGAATGGGGCCCAGTATTCTGCAAGCATGTCTCATCATATGACATAGGGTTATTTTTTGTGAAATTACCCATTAATATCTCCAGACTCAGTGCGTTAGTCCTTAAATTAGGATGCATGAAGCGATACGAGCAGTTATCTGACTCATTTTTAACTGTCCCCCCTGACACCAGAGAATATGTTGGTATCCACTGGATAGAATAATGTATGGTATATCAGTACAGCTTGTGCTGATAACGGCAAGAATAGCAAGAATAGCTGATGGCAGTGAGTGACCTAGTCATAACTAAGGCCTCTGAGAGATTCCAAAAGAGTACAAAACATGCTCAATTTTTAATCCCTCCAAGTAGCAGGGAGGAGGGGCCTGAGTGGCCATGGAGCGGTGAAGGAGGGAGGGTACTGAGCTGCTGTGGGCAATCGGTCTAGTGTTAAATCTCCCTCCCTCTCTCTCTCCCCTCACACACACACACACTTACACACACACACACATCTCTTATGTCCACTTTCCCCAACTTGTTCCTGAGTGTGCCCTCATCTCTCAAGGTGTTTATGTTTCAATCAAAAGAGCCAGAGCAGTGTGACCACAGCTTTCTGCGTGACCAGCAGAGCTCCAGCTGCAGGCACCAAAATAACACCACTTCACCAATCCCCTTAAACCCACCCCCACCCCCTTTTTTTCAGCTCTTACTAGCCATGACTCTGAAAGCCTGCTGCTGGCCTTGTGTCTTGAGAGGAACTTCAAGATAAATCCATCACTGTCTCCCATGGCAGAATTTTAAGAAGGGCTAGAATTGACCTTTGTCTGTTTGTTCCATTTGTTTGAACATCTATCACATGCAACATTGCTGATACAACTCTGACAAAACAGCAGCTATGCATCTCATCACTATATTTAAGTGTTATTCCAGAGGAGTTACATCCTTATTGTTTTTATTATGAACCAGTTATTGTAGGTTCACTAGTAATATAATGAAGGAGCTAAAGAAAATAATAATCATTCTAAAACTAGCTTATATTTTGTGCATTAAAAAAAATACTCCAACATATTTCTGTGGATGAAATCATCTGCTTAATGTCTAAATTGTAACAATGGTTTCTGTCCAGTCCCATTTTACACTTTCTGTTTACCTTACCTTACCTTACTTAAATTCTACATATTAAAAAATGACATAAATTCAAATACATTTCTGATCAATGAATTTGTCACTTCAGATTCAGTTGCTATTGCAGGTACACACATTTAGTGCCTTTTTGAACAGAATACTATCCCTGACAGACAAAATACAAGTAATTAATATAAGACCCTTGACATATATTGAACAACCATTCTTAAGAAATCCCCTGTACTTCAAAAGATCAAAAATCTCCTCTGCATGATATGATGGACTACATAAATGCCAAATTGGTTAAATACATTGTTCCTTTATAACAACTCCTCTCACAATCTTTTCTTTAAGAGGGAACCATGTCAAGAGAGCTTAAAGTTACAAGAATTGTTTCAAGATTTATAATGAATAACGACATATAAAGAGATTGGGTAAAAAGGTGTTATATATGTAATATGAAGTCTGCACGTAGGAGAAGTGAAGGATCTACCTTTTACCTTTCAACTAGGTAAATTTAACAGTTAATGAATATATGCCTCCTTTCTTTATACACACTTTCTTGATACAGACAAACCTGTCATGGCCTGTGAAAACAGTAATGATGTATTGTAAGGTTGATTTAATTTTGGTCCTTAACATTAAAAGAAGTCATTCTATAGAAGCAGGTTCCAGACCCGTACTTTTAAGTTTGTTATTGGGCTACTGTTGTCCAGAGTCTGACCCCTGAATTATTCTTGATAAAATAATTTCATTGGCCATGCTATCACTAGAGAGTTTTAGTATACCATGACGCTACTTACACACTTCTTGTTTAATTCTATGGAATCTAGCATGGAAATTGAAAAGTTTACAGCTAGAGAATATTGGTGCAAAAGCACTGACAGCAGTCAGATCAAATACACAGCACTGGTATTACACTGGGTTTCAGAACTTGGTTATAAACCTTAATTGTTAAGTTAGTTCTTGATGTTCAGTTCCAGGTTCTGCTCTCAGCAGAATGCATTTACAAAGACCATGCTGCAAACCAGCAGCATGAAAAGCTATTTCTTGCCACTTTGTTTCCATGGCAGTGTTGATGAGCTGTTGAGTTGGGGGTTGTCTGCATGTGTGTGTGTGTGAGAGAGAGAGAGAGAGCAAGAGAGAGAGAAAGAGAGTGAGTGAGGGAGAGAGTTGAGCGAGAGAGAGAGAGAGAGTGAGAGGAGGCAACAATGAGGTGGAAAAATAGACAGCGTCAGGGGTAATGTTCATATTGGCTGACACAAGGGAAAAGCAGCTTTTAAAGCATTTAGCTTTAATTTCATTCAGGAGTGACATAATTGATTTTAATGAGATGTTTATAGAGTGAAGTGTCGGTGTTGCTAAATCATTTGCAAGTCTGCCTGACGGGTACTTGTGAGGCTTTCACCGGGGAGAAGGAGAGAGGCACACAAACCTCTGCTGCCAGAACTCCTCCAGCAAGCCTCTGCTCATCTTCATTCACTCCTGCACACTACACATTTGGCTGCTCATTTTAATTAAGAGTGTATTTAATTCATGAAATACTTTCCTAACTTTGACACTGTATTGACTGAAATGCTTCAACAGGAATATCTTTTGTCGACTTAGCCTTTTGTTAAACCCCAAAATACACATCATCATGAAGTGAGGCTATGGCAGCCAAGTCCCAGCTATGTGGCTGAGAATACAAGTTTACTTCTGCTACCCAACAAATCCAGCTGACTTCTCCTATCTGCATTATCAATACTGTGATTGACTGACAGGGTGTCATATTGCTCTCATGAGGTCCCTGCAGGCTTGTGTGGTTTATAACTGAGAAAATAGATGGCAGTGTGAACATCAGAGCTGCAGCTCCTGCCCACACCATTGAGGGAAAGACTGGCTGCAATGAAGCTGGCAGTCACACTAAACTCTTGTGCACCCAAACACACAATACATAGTGTTGGACTAAAGTCAGTTTGTGAGAGCTGATGTCAGAGACTGTCCTGACCAGAAAAGCAACATTTGTCGTGATTTCAGAAACTTAAAACTGCCTATATTTGTTTCCTTGACAAAGACCTCTTGCAGTCATGTGGAAGGTAATGGCTAACAACCTACTTTACCTTTTTTGTTGAATTATTGATATTGGAGTGTTAGATTATTGATATTGGACTTAAGTAACTGGTCACATAGAATTGCACAGTCAAGTATATCTTTTCAGTGCATGTGGAAGTGTGTACATGTAGTAACTAGTTTTGGGGGAAATGGATTCCAAGAGGAAAGCTAAATTGTTTCTCTTTCAACACAGCAGAGTTATTCAAAATTGGATAATGCAACTAATATGATGGCTTCTGCCGTTCTGGTTGTTTTTTTCCCAGTTCCCTCTAATGTCATCACGGCTCAGATGATAAATGTTATATTTATGTCAAATATTGACTAAAGTTCAACTTCAACAAGCAAAAGCAACATGCAAAATTTCAACTACTCAAAGGGCTTTACAGTGAAGTTCACATACACACATTCATAAAGGGCTCGTTCTACACACACAGTGAAATGAAAGTGAAATAAGCATGTAATATACCCGAAAAAAATATTTCTCATCAAAATATACTAAAGTACAACAATACATGGCAAATTGAAGTACTCTTCTTTAATTTCCTTCTATACAATGTCTCATAAAACAAAAAAAAAGGTATCATGGAGGGACCCTATAAAAAGGTTCTAAAATTTGTGAAAAATTACCATAATTTCCGGACTATTGAGCGCACCTGAATATAAGTCGCACCCACTAAATTTAAAAAGAAAAAAAAAATTGTACATATATAGGCCGCACTTGTCTATAAGCCGCAGGTGTCTACATTGTAACATGAGATATTTACACATTCACGCTATCTCCAACGTCTCACCATCGATTCATTGATGCCAAGCTTACGTGCAGCAGCTCTATTTCCTTTTTCGACAACCAGATCGATTGCCTTTAACTTAAAAGCTGCATCATATGCATTTCTTCTTGTATTTTCCATGATGAGGGTGTGTGCATTAAGAGCAAAATGACTGATCTGAAGAATTTATTGTGAGTGCGTTTGATCTAATTCGAACAGTTTCATTGGTCCACTGTGACCTGCATCACTGATAACTCTGGGAGAGATTAACAAAAATGGCATCTTTTGAGAGGGGGAAAATGACCGCCTGACTATAATTTTTTATTTTTTTTTAACCATATGAATTCCCTTGGAAATTATCATTAAGTGATATTTATTCATACACATAACTAAAGTTTTGTTCTGTTTCAAGTTATGTTTATATCACTAAAACTTCACCTGCAGCTAGCTAGATAACTTAGCTCTGTATCAAAGAAACCTGCATAGCTAATTATTGCCAACATAAATGAACTTTAGCCATATTTTACTCATTTGTTGGCATGTCAGAGTCACCAAGCCTGTGGCAGGGTGATAGCTGTGCATGATATGGGGCAATAAATATGACAGGCCTGAAAGTTGTTACCCTCGATTTAATACACAAACACTAACATCGGGTAAAATCCACACAAAAAATATTCTACTCTCAATCACTAACGTCGGGTGAAAATCACCCAAACTGCCTGTAGAAAAAAACAGGGATGGGAGCAGGGAAACACGACTACCTTCAATAACATCAGTGAGCACCCTGAAGCTACCCAAGGACCCATGCAACTCAGACAGCGGCAACACAATGAAAATCATGTGAACACAATTGCAGGGGTGAAAATCACCCAATGTTAGTGTTCTAGGGTTGTTAATGAAGAAGTGGGCTTACAGGCAGTAACAGAGAGCAGGTTACAGGCAGTAGGCACAAAAAAACACACTGAAACATAGGCAACAACAAAAGCAGACAAACTGACAAAGAGTGAGGACAACGCAGAGACTAAATACACACGGAAGACATGGATAACTGAGAATAGGTGAAACAAATTGGGGCAGGGCAGGCAATCACAAAGGCAGGAAACACATAAGGAAAGAAAGTAAAGCAACCATAGACATAAGAAGACAGGTGATTTCAAAGTAAAACAGGAAGCATAGAAAACATTGACAATAATCACTGGGGCAGAGCGGGGCGTAGCAGTACCACTATCACTGTTATGGTAGAACTAACCAATGTTGCATTAACAATGAAGTCAGTCAAAGTGCATCATATCCATCTTATTGATCCTGTCACTGCATGGTAGTGGTTGACACCCGTATCTGCAAAACAGTACTGCATATTGGTATAACCCTCAACATGCACACTTAACAGCCTCCAGGTGACACCCACACAGCAATAAATTCACGCTCCGTTTGCTTCAACACTTTCTCCTAACACTGATTATTAATACCTCACACGCCTGCAGGCACACATTGAAGCCAGTCTGAATTTCAAGGAGGTAAACTTATTGACTGTGATTGATTTTGAAACATCTCTGGACATCTCCCATGCATATAGATACAGCTACACACATGCTGACATATAATGATGCATGTCTCATAGCCAGTGGAGTGTCTTCACCATGCGACTGTTGCCAAACAGACATCCTAAGCTGCAGTCTTCTGATGCTCAATCAGGGCTCAAATGGGGAAAAACAACAGGTTTGGGAGGGAATTTTTTCTTGCAGGACAATGCTTTCACAAGCACCTTAGGACATGATTTCCATGCCACAACTGTGAAGAGCTGTTTTGATTGCTTTTCAATCAAGCGAGACAAACACTAATTAGATTTTTTTTTTTTTTTTTTTAAAGGAACTGCATAATTATGGGCTTCTTTCATGAAGCGTGGATGACTGACACTTCTAGCTTTGGCGACACTCCTTTGTTTGGACTGACTGCTTACTGTTAAGACTATATACAGACAGAGATAGAGATAGTAAATACCTGTAGCACACAGTCAGACTGGGAAAAGGGGTCTGTGCATATCAAGCTTGAGAGTCTTTTGCTTGTTGTTGTTGTTTGAACAGTCTTTTGTCATTGTATGAAATAAGAACAAAATTGACAACATATTTTAATTGACATTGAGAAAAAATGGTTTTTTGCCTTCACTCAGTATTGTATATTACTGCACTATTTTGTCTAATGTCATAAGGTTTGCTGAATATTCTTCATTAGGACAACACTTTGTCAAAAATATTTTCGAAACGCCGGGAAGAATATTGGCGTGTGGAATGAACACTCTTGTAATAAAAGGAAAATGCATCAAAATTATTTAAATTACTTGGTCCTCCCAATATACCCATACAGTGCAAGTATTCAGACTCCTTCAAAATTATTTCATATTTTGATAAGGTGCTTATCAGAAAAAAACAAGCCATGAGGAATGATGAAGAGGGAACTGTCTGTCTGTTCCCTGCAGAGTACAATCAAAATTCCTGCTGCAAGGTATTTTCAATAAAGTCTCTTAGTGCATAATGTCAACAGTGAAATAATTGAATATTTATGGCCATTGTGTCCATAGCATGAAAAGTTGAAGCTCCAGGGTGTCCCATAGCTGAATGGTTAGGGTGCGTACCACATGGGCCTCAGTGCTCTGAGTTCAACTCCTAATCTGGCTAGACCTTTACTCTGTGTCACTCCCCTACTCTCTCCCCATTTCCTGTCACTGTCAAATAAAGTTTTGTTTCTCTGATTCTGAGCAGATACATCTTGCCAGGCCATGGCAAGTGGCGCATCACGTTAATAATGCTCTATTTCTGCTCTTTCTGTCTTGGCTTGCAGACGGACGCTGCGCTGATGTATGATGCTGTGCACGTGGTGGCCGTGGCTGTGCAGCAGTCTCAGCAGATCACTGTCAGCTCATTACAGTGCAACCGACACAAGCCCTGGCGCTTCGGGAACCGCTTCATGGCCCTCATCAAAGAGGTAGATGCTTCTCTACCTACTCCCCATTCTGTCTTCCTCTTCAACATACACAGCACCTTCACACAGAAAACATATGCTCTCAGGAAAGCAGATGGTGATGGAATGTAAATAGATAGAAAATAAAATAGAAATTATTTATCTGTATATTTATTTATATGGAAGTCATTTCTCCAGTTTGTGTACATACATACTCCCCTGTGGAATCAGCCACATTGAGCCTGTTCTCTGAATTTCCACATTAATCATCCATGCAGAAATATAAACACATTATCAAAATTTCTGGTAATTGCCCCACAGTTTGCTGAATTTGTGAAGCTGGGACAGTTAATCCAGAGCTTTCTATCTGTGGAAATGCTGTGGATTAGGCAACCTATATTTAGGGTTCTCTAAACTTCTGTTCCCCTTTAGTTTACAGAGATCATGAAAAGACTGCTAAAAATTAAACCGTATGGATAGAGGATTGATAAGAAGAGGGTCCCACAAAGATTTGGATGTATTTATAACACACAGTTTTCACCATGCAAGTTTCCTTCCCTGACCCTCTCCTTGTTCCCTTTCTTCTTTCCATCTCCTCTCCATCTACTGCGTTTGGGCTTTCTTTGTCCTCTGGCTTGAAGATCTCTAAGCCTATTGAGACACATAGCAGGATGCCAGAATTTATAAGTCTGGCAAGGACACTGATTAGCTCAATAGCAAGATTGGAGAAAAGTCACTGGTAACACTTACTAATCCAGAATGATGAGACACTACACAGGATATACACAGGATCTCCAGAGCTCAGCATTAGTGACCATCAGATTCTTGGTCACATCTCTCACCAAGGCCCTTCTCCCTGATTACTCAGGGCAGACAACCCTATGAAGATTCCTGGTTGTTATATACTTGTAACTGAGGAAGCCACTGTGCTCTTGGGAACCTTCAGTGCATCAGAATTTTTTGTTGCCTTTCCGAGATCTGTGACAGTTCTTTTTTCCTCATAAGAAATTGAATATTATTATATTATATTTAACTTTACTGTAACAACAGTTTGTTTAACTTTATTACAGCAGTACTTTATTTAACAGGCAGGCAGGAGACTCCCATATAGGCCTGTGGCCAATAAAGTGGTATTCCAAATGACACATTTTTCGTTAACATGGCTTTAAGACAGAGGCAGGGGGTTTATAGCAATGATGCTGCTGAAATAAAACTCAGAGAAACAGAATGACATGTGATCTGTGTTGTTTTTATGCCTCCACACCACTAACAGCCATGGCTGGAGGCATTATGTGTTTTGTGTTTTACATCCATCCATCCATCCATCCCATTCCTGTGAATGTGATAACTCATTATTTCAAATTTGGTACATTCACATGGACTCAAAGATGAACTGACTAGATTTTAAAAGGTCAAAAGTCAATGTCATAGTGACCTCACATTCTCATGAACATGATATATCAGGAATTTGATTACATCTGACACAAACATTCACCTGGATCCAAGGATGAACTGATAAGAATTTGGTGATCAAAATTCAAAGGTCAAGGTCACTACGACCTCACAGAACACATATTTGGCCATAACTCAAGAATTCATACACTGATTAACTACAACTCGACTGGTTGGTGGAGGCATACAACCACAATTGGGTAATTTTAGATACTGTTTTACTTACTACTATTTTACTATCAAATTAAACACTGTAATTTCAATTTCAGTGAGCTAGATGACATCCCAAAATCAAACATACATAAATATATATGTATATCAATCGACATTGGTGTTTTTTATTGGTATTTTTTCTGTTATTGTGTATGTGGCTAAATTGTGTTTTGATGCTTTGGCAACATTGTTCTCTGAGACCTTGATGCCATTAAAGCACATTTGTATTTGAGAGAGAGAGAGAGATTGTTGGGAGGTACTGAAAGAGAGTATTTCAATTCACAAAGTTTCAGTCTCTGATGGCATTTGTCATGGCAGTTTGTCTGTTTGACTTCTGATATCCCTTTTGTTCAAATGTAAATTTGGCTTGATGATACGGGCTGCACAGATCAGACAGGTGATGAAAAACATTAAAAATTATCCTTTGAAGAGCATGAATATGCACATCAAATCGCACATAAATCTGTTCAACAGTTGTTGAGATGCCATTTATTACATGTGTTTTAAAAAGCAGGCTTGCAAAGTGGAAACTAGCGGTCATGCAAAAGGAAATATCAAGGCATCACTATAAACATCTGATTTATTTGGTTAGGACAATGATCAGCCACAGCAATTCTGTTGGTGACATTATGGTGCAACACTAAAATCTGCAGGAGACATGAATATCCATACCAGATTTCCTGGCAAAATGGTCAGAGGTTTTTAAAAATCTTGTCCTGGACCAAAGACATGGACAGACAGAATGACAGAACAAATTCTTACCCAAAAGACTCACAGATATTCCTCCCCCAATCTTTGGCAATAGTAATTCATAATAATCCCTATTGGAGTAACATATCGTTGTATCTGTGAACAGCAATGGTATCAATAGACAGCTATTCAGACACTGAGTCAAAGTAGTGTGCCAAATGCTTTCTAGCACAGTTGACTGTTATGAGTGAGTAACTTCCAGATCTGTGACTCCCACTCATCTAACTAAAGATAGGCCCTGAAGTTCCCAGCTTCCAGTCGGAGCAGCACTGTGATGATTTGCTGTGTGAGAAAAAGCATCTCCTGCTCTGAGCCACTTTCATGCTACATTGTATCCCATCACACCCCTAAATATCTGTAAAGATTGGGTAATTGCCTTCCCACTGTTGTAAATGCAGCCTCAGAGTCTGTGTAGGCACCTTGATGTCAGGGAAGAATCTACAAACAGAAACAGTGTGTGAAAGAGGGAAAAATTGAGTGTGTGTTCACTCTTTGACTGCTTTGCCTCGAACACTGACACCAAAAACATATTTAAAAGGTAGATGTGAGCTTAATGTTGATAGCTGAATGTCTCCTCTGATAATCTCTGTGTCTCTCTGCCTCCCTGTCTTTAGGCCCACTGGGATGGCCTGACTGGGAGAATCACTTTCAACCGGACCAATGGCTTGAGGACAGATTTCGACCTTGATGTCATCAGTCTGAAGGAGGAGGGGCTTGAGAAGGTTGTGTGTCTTTAATATGTTTGTGTGTGTGTTTGTGTGTGTGTGCATACACTTGTGAGTCCACCTGGTATGACAATGTGATGATGAAATAAAACACAAAATCAAGGTGTAAATGCAGCAGTGATTCATAAAAGATCAACACACACACAACCAATCTGCAGCAATAGCTCATTAACATGAAGATGTAAATGCAGTCCATTAATAGAGGGCTCTGAGGAAACTCTCTGCAAGCCATATTGGAGGTCCACAATTCACTTAACTTACTGTAGTTATTTAAATAGAATGAAAGGCAAATACCAAATATTCTTTGTGGTGAAAAAGAAATGAATAATAATAATAAATATGTCTCTGTTAAGTCAGGGCATGGTTAGCCTAGCACCGCATGAGGACAGGAAGCAGGGAGAAACAGCCAAGTTCAAAAGTATCTTGTCACTCCAGGAGTGAAAGTATATTTAAAGAAATTTTGAACCATTCATTTAACTCTGTATCTATCAGATTGTTAATAACTATGTCAGCATGACATCTGCGTACTGAAAATTGACTGTATCACTAATACATTGTATTTACCTGGTGGCTAATATTAAAATCTCAGTGTGTGGAAATTGAAAGTTTCTGACTTCTGGCTGAAAACAACCCACATAATTTGGAGACTGGCACTGCTGTTATCCAATAAAAGTAGTATGGAGCTAGAGCAGCGACATTAAAATGTTTAAACTGAAAATAAAAAGTGACATTGAAAACAAAACCCAAACTGAAAAGGAAACATTGGCATTGAAATATTTCATTGTAAAATGGTATTGGCATTGAAACAAGTATTGGCATTGAAAAAAGTTTTACTGAAAAATAAAACACAGATACAAAAAAATTACAATCTCACAATATAGTTATCTTACATTATAATAATATCTTTTGTATTATGATGTGTTTTTCAATGGTGATCTGCAGAATTTTTCATCTTGTCTGTCTGCTTTCAGTCACTGTTTTTTTTTGTTTTGTTTTTTTTACGATGTCAGTATTTATTCGATGTCACTGGTTTTCATTTTCAACAGTGGCAAGGAGCGCTGGTGGGCTGAGTAAAGTGCTTTCTATATATAGGCTTGAGACAAACACACAAACAAAAAGAAAGAAAGAGAGACATGGAGCACTTGACACCTTTAAAAGGTGTCAGTTTTATGTAATGCTGCTGGTATGACGTTAATGTGACTACAAACAGATCTTTTCCGGTTATTTTTGCTGGGAACCAAGTCGTTCATCTGTATATTTATACATACAGTCTATGATCTGGACCTCCATGTGCACAATGATATGCAGCTTATGTGTAGATCTCACACTCCTTGTCACTCCCTTCAAGCCCCACCTCTTCACACTAAAACAGTGACACAGAGTTGAAACCGAAAACCAGTGACATCGAAAAAATACTGCCATCGAAAAAAAACTGTCACTCATCTGTCTGAAAGCAGAGGCCTGTACTACGAAGCGAGGTTACTGGCTTATCAGGGATTATTCAGGAGTTTTAATTTGTAATTTTTTTTCTCACAGTCAAGCAGCAGAATTTAGCATCATTAGTGTTGCATATTATCAATTTCAATAATCCTTTAATGGGGGGGGGGGTCCAGAGAACATGTGACAAGTCTCCCTGGCTTTGTTGACGGCCAGGGTTTTACATTGTGTCGTTAGAGTCTCTTTAAATTCTTCGTAAACCGACAGAATTAACGTGCGCTCTTCATCTGAGAGATACAGTTACTCCGATTAAGTTAACACCGACTCAATTTACCAACATCTTAACCACCGTCGTAATACCGTTAAACACAGATCAAGGCAGTCAGGGTTTGTCAACCCTGACTTTCCTAACCCCGAGTTAAATCAGTGTAGATTAAACTCCCTTCGAAGTACAGGCCTCAGACAGACATGCCGAAAAAATCTGCAGATCGTAATTGAAAAACATAATACAAAAGGTAATATTAAAATGTAAGATAACAATATTGTGAGCAATGTTCCCTCTAAGCTGTGCGCCTGCACCGCTCCCGCTTTCTCCGCGCACGGCAAAACTATGTAGCGCATAAAATTACAGTGTGCGACAGTGTGCACGTCTGATGTTGCTCACAGAGGTCCAAGGAATTCTCAGGGAGTTTGTGTGTATGCTCAGACACATGAAAAATTAGGGGGAACATTAATTGTGAGATTGTAATTTTGTGTAATTTTTGGATGTCTGAGTTTTATTTTTCAGGGAGGGTTTTTGTTTGTTTTGTTTTTTTTGTTGTTGTTTTTGTTTTGTTTTTTGGACAATGTTTCCTTTTTAGGTTTGGGTTTTGTTTTCAATGCCAAATTTTATTTTCAGTCTCAACATTTTAATATGACTGTTCTAGCTCCATAAGCCACTGAGTCAGGCAAACTGTCAAATTTAGATTGAACATTTTGATAGAAAGTGACACTAAATCTGCATTTTGACAAACAGAATAGATAACAATTTGTAGACAAATTGGAGAACAATACATTTCAGACATACCTGACAAAGTCTGGTTTAATATGGTATTCACATGTCCAGACCAAAGAATTACTGATGGTCATAATCATTCTTCCTGTCCCTACTGCCTGTATAAAAAAAGTAAAAAACAGCTACACCTAGATCACAGTATTATATTTTAAAGTTAGTATTTTTTTTACTCAGACTTAACACAAAGGGAGATTCTGCCTTTTTATTTTTATTTTTTGGCAGCTAACAATACAGACGTTAAAGCTAACAGCACACTCCTGCTCTGTATGTTTGTGTGACAAATCAGACTGATTTCAAAGCTTGCCAGGAACTCAAGCTGTTTTTCTTATTTGACCTAGAGCTCTCTCATATCTGATCACCTCTCTGCATAAGAATGGAAGACACAGAAGATGGTTCTGTGATTTTCAAGGATAAAAGAAAGACGATGACATTGACAGTTACTGGGCATTTAAACCAAAACAAAAAGTTTGTTGTTTCAGTTACAAGTAAGAAGATAAAATTAAATATTATCCAGAAGTATTAGAATATAAGACCTTGGACCCTAAGAGTTTGGAGGCTTAAAAAAAATGCAGAATCACGGCACCGTGAAATTTTCACAGCTCTGAAAAGTTATCATGCTGACACAATGATCATTAGGTAAAATACATAATTCTACTGTGAGTAATCTCCAAGGAATGTGCACTGCATGTATTCGGAGAGCTAAATGTTTTGCCAGGTGATGGTACATTGCACTGCTGCAAACGTTGTGGACAAACCTACATTATTTTTGCAGAAGCCCTTTGCATTGGTAACACTGCTGTGCAATTGCTGAGGTCTCACTGAAATTAATCAGAGGGCTGTGGTTTTTCACACAGTGCTAATGTCACTCTAAACATCCCCTTTTCCATTGCACTGGTCTCATTTGAGGGATCCAAGCAATGACAGAAAATGTGTCATAGTTGTCCATGTGAACATATATACACTGACACGTGGTTTCAGAGTTTCATGTGTGTGAACTCCATTTTATGTTATTTTTGTATTTAACAATTTTCTGCTGCATTTTAGCATAGAAACTCATCAGAGAGATATCCATTACATTCACACAAAATCCAAACCTATATTGTTAGTTAGAATGCACCATGGCATGTCATGGCATTTAGCTCATGTTTGTGTAGATGCATCTGTGGTTTATATCTTTTCCTAGGAATGGCATCTCTCCAATGCCAATGTTTAGCAGTCAATTTAAAATGCATGAGATTATCAGTGGGAAGAGAACCTGCTATCAATGGTGATAGAAATTATATTCTCACATGCAACTGCAAACACTTCACACTTCAGCATCCTCACTGGAGCTTGCCTCTCAGCAGCTCCTGACCTCTGTTCTGTGTGCTGTGTGCACTTGCACCTCCATGAATAATTTACTCTATTAATAAAAAACCCTTCAGAAGCCCTCCAGCCTCATGAAGCCTGAATTAAAAAGTTGATTTGCAATTACAAAGCCCATCTCAAGCCCTCACACAGGGCATCAGAGGAGCCCTGAAGAGTGTATGGCTGGTATGGTTGGAGTGTTTGTGGTCCCTTCTAGTGATGCTCTGGGCAGTGGGGTTGGACAAAGGGGTTTTGGTGGGGAGGCTTTGCTGTGGAGAGAAGAGCTGAAAGAAGACAAGAAAAGCCTTGAGGAATGATCTGATAGCTTTGCCATCTTCTTTTACTTCCTTGCTTCTCAAGTATGCCCCCTTCTCCAAAAAAACATGAAGCCTATGCAGATCCTAGATGATCTCACATTATTTCTCATGAGATTACAGAGGAAAGTGCTCCCTGACAGTGTTGAGGGTTCACATGTAAACTGTGTTGTCAGGGTGCTGCTAGAAGAAGGGAGAAGTCTGAGTATGTCCTCTGTGATGATACACATACATTCACCAAGAATTTTGTTAGGAACAAAATGTTAATACTACACACTGAACTCATTGCCACGCTCATAAAACCAGTTTCAGTCAACTTTTGCTTTGTGACATGATGCATTATCATGCTGAAAGTAGCCATTAGAAGATAGTAAATTGTGGTCGTGAAGGGATGCACATGGTCAGCAGTAATACTCAGATAGGCTGTGGAAATCAAACAGTGCTTTATTAGTGTGAATGCTGAGAGCATTTAGCAATTGCTTCAGCTATTTTATTATTATTATTATTATTATTATTTATTTATTTATGTATTTATTTTACTTTTAACTATCCAGTTTTCTTTCTGCATTTAAGTGGTTTTTCAGCTATTTGCAGCCATTGCCTCAGCTGTTTTTCTGCTTTTTTTCTGTAATTTTTGCTTCTGCATTTAATATCCCTTCAGTGACTCCTTCAGCATTCACACTGCTTTTTGCAGTTAGTATTAACCCCTTAACGCCGATTGTCGCGAATTCGCATCATACCATTTGCATTCAGACTGCAGCCGAGATAGCGTATGCATTCCCCCAATGCCGGTTTGTGCATTCTAAATATGTGCCTAGGAACCTTTTGCAAGCACTGGTTTACCATAGGACCGTTTGGAGTGTGACCTACATCCAGTAGTTGTAGTTACTTAGTTATAGTGTAAATCATAATGTAAATAATAGTCTAAATAATTGTAAACAATTTTGTGGCTTCAATAAAAAATTTACCGTTGGTTACCATTAATGCCTATTGTCACTAATTTGCATCATACCTGAATGTATATCTATTTTATGTGCTATAGACAAATTAACAATCTCTACTTAATTTAGCATCAGCTTGAAAGCAAAAACACAAATAATTAATTTTTTTATACAATTGTAAATAATTCAGGCATCAAGGGGTTAAGGGCACGCCAAACAAACAAACAAACACTAGTGTTCACACCATTACATCACCATCACCAGGCTCCACTGCTGAAACAAGGCAGGTTTCCATGGTTGCAAAGAGTGGTTATGGGAATTACCATAGCCTTTCTGTCAACTATAACCAGTCTTGCCATTCTCCTCTGGTCTCTCTCATCAACAAAGAATTTATGTCTGCAGAACTACTGCTCACTGGATGTTTGTTTGTTTGTATTTTTCCTGGACAAATTCTTGTGCATGTAAATCCATCTAATCTATAAAAGAGATTATCAGTTTCAGAAATACTTAAACCAGTGCATCATCAGTCACTGAGATCACATTTTTTTATGTTTTTTTTTTTTAAATGTATATTATGTCTATATGATTGGCTGATTGGATAACTGCATGAATAAGATGAGTAAGATGAGGTGTTCAGGTATTCCTAATAAAGTGCTTGGTGAGTGTAAATGTCTCTAGTAGCCCAGTTCACATTCATATTTTTTTCACCAGTGCTTCTGTGTGTTTCATGCAGCAAGAGAGAAAGTAAGAGCATGGAATTTGGAATGATGGATGGTAGTATGTACTGCATGACTTTAATGGAGGAGACCACAGTTTGCATCACATTACAAACCAAGGGTCAAGGTTTGCCTTTTTATAATTACCCAAACCCATGATGTTTCCCCAAACTTAACCAGTTGTTTTAGTTGCCTAACTCTACCATAGTTGCTACTTACAGGTACTGTAAAAAAAATGTTAAAAACATGAATGTAAATAAAACATTGGCTCTGAACATATTTTAGGGTCATGCAGAGTTGCACAATATTGATATTATTGTCTGTCAGAAAGGTTGTCTCTGTGGACCAATACTGAGAAAAGTATTAAGAGTAAATTAAGAGTAAAGTCACAGAAGCTTGCATAGGTGCTGTCTTTCGTAATCCTCCCAAATATCAACACTGAATTTAATGTCCCTGAGTATTAAAAAAAAGATTATTTTACTCATCACTTATTACAATATTTTTACATTTTGTAATAAAATATTTAAATTTTCCAATCAGAAAACAAAATTAGTTGCTTGGTTATTGTTCTATTAAAGTAGACTGAAACTAAATGTTCAGTACATATTGCCTTTACCCATAATTACTCCTTAATTTGAATTGTTCTTACTGTCACAATGAACAAGGTTTAAGGAGAAACTGTCATGAAACTGAGTTATTTTCAGGGTAGTACTATTCCCACAGCTTTCTTGAGAAATGGTAGAAATTTGAGATGAGCCAAAAGCAAAACAGCCATTATTACATTTTAAATTAAAGTACTTGAACCTGTCTTGTGCATGTGTGGTATTTTTTTTTTCTGTATGACTGTATAACTGGATTTTACCAATCTATTTGCACCAGAAACAGTCTAAGAATTAAACAAGTCTGTTTTTTGTTTGTTTGTTTTGTTTTTTGTTTTTTGTTCAGCATGGTGGTGCAGTGGTTAGCACTGCTGCCTCAAAGCAAGAAGGTTCTGGGTGTGGAGCTGCCAGCAGGCCAGGGTCCTTCAGGCCTGTGTGGGTTTTACCCCCAAAGACATGTCCCTTAGGCTAATTGACCATTCCACATTCCAAATGTGAATGTGAGCATGAATGGTTGTTTGTCTCTATATGTCAGCCCTGTGATAGACAGCCTCTTGCCCAATGTCAGCTGGGGTTGGCGTCAGCCCCAACCCTCAGAGGACAAGTGGTTTAGTTAACTGATGGTATTTGGTTTCACAGATTGGTACCTGGGACCCTCCAAGTGGCCTGAACATGACAGACAACCAGAAGGGGAAGACAGCCAATGTCTCTGATTCCTTATCCAATCGATCCCTCATCATCTCCACCATACTGGTATTGTATTTTTCAATTAATCTCTCTGAAAAACTGCAGCTGTTGCTCTTCACACTTCACAGTTCTTTTAGCATTTTTCTTTTGCTGTTAAGCAGCTTTTATACTTTGGTTGCATGTTGTTAATGTGTGATAATGGTGTCCATCAACACCAAACTCAAAAACTGTGGATAACAAAATAACTCAAAGCTAAAAGAGCTTTCAACTGCATTTCACAGTTGGCTCAGGCATCATTATGTCATTAATCACATGATAATGATAAGTATTCATGTGTGTGTGTGTGTGTGTGTGTGTGTGTGTGTGTGTGTGTGTGTATTGATTATATCAGATATGACATACATAGGAAAATGGGATTACATTGTTTGTCAATGGGAGTCAGATTGGTATTTGATCAGGTCTTTGGTATAAAATACACACTAACCCAGTTGGTAAACACAAACATGCTCTGTGCACTTCATTAATGTTATTCAACAGGAATTCTGAGTATTGAAGTCCACAACAGTTACTTTTTGCTGCCATTTTAAGTCAATAATACGTATATTAAATATCTCAGCTTTAAATGTCTGTTTATAGCCAAATCAAATTGTAATGGTGCTTTATGTGGGAACCAATTATAGAAGGCTAGAACAGCTTTCAGCCATAACAGACTCCGTCCAAAGTTATCATTATTTTTAAGCTTTTCCTCTTGAAACATTCTTCAGTGTTTTGCCTGAAATGCCCTTTCTTTTTAGAGCACTTTCTGGGGAGGCTGCTCTCCAACTCAATTGAAGTAGAGTATCCCAAAGCACTGCAGTCCCAAATTGCCAGTTGACTTCACAACTGTGGAGGACTCCAATTTGTTGGGAACAGGCTTAGGCAGGGAAAACTGACTGATTGATTGTCCAGTAAGATTACATGGTTTATGGCTCTACTTTTATCAACCAATTTATCAGGCATATTGTGTTATTATCTCTTTTTCCAGTGGTTCCAAAAATAATAATAAATTCAGATAGAACTCTGAAATTAAGCAGTAAATTTAAACTCTACCTGATCTGTAGCAGTTATACTTCCCGGCCAGTGGTGGCACTGTTGTACATTAAGTTCTGTGTTCAATGTTTACATTTCTAAGTTAGAGGAGAAGAGTGCAGGCACATGTTGAGTGTGGTATAGTGGCTAACATGTCTGCTGAATATAATGGTGACTTAAACAATGTTATTTATTATTTTTGTAGTTTTTACTCTGTCAACCATTTGAAGGAAGCGTCAGTAAAGAAGACATACACCTGACATTTTGTTAAAGAGTTTATCTATCTGCATAGCTGTATCCTGAGTATGTGCAGTGAGGGCAGAACACTGTATCTATGCATAAATACTAATTCATCTGAGTTTAACAATATAAATACGTAAGTTTAATAAGTTTACATTCTATGATTGCGCATCTTACACATGCTGTGTTTCTTTAGGCTAATTGTGTTATCATATTAGACCACAAATCATTAAACTTAAACTAAAAAGATTAAAAAAAGGGTGGAAAAAGTATTCTCCACCAGAATTTTTTATTTGGTGGTGTAGAGGCTTCAAAGCAACAGTCAGACCCAAGGTTTATGTACTTGTTTGTAGTTTGTAGTTTTATCTCTGGCACCTTTAAGACTTCTTGTCCATGTTGGCTCAAATGTCAAGCTTTAATGTCCATTCTTTTATTATTTTGTTTTATTCTAATGCCGATGCTAATTCCCAGCTCCATACTTTCTCAGCACTGTAACACACAGATATGGCAGTGGTATTAATTTTCTTATCTAAAAGTTACATCAGAATTTCTGTCACTGAATAATCTTTGCTCACTCTACTTTACCTCCTGTGCTTATGTATATGAACATGTGTAGGACTATACTTTACAGTTGGCCCAGACTATGTGCCATGTGAAAACAATGACAGTAGAGAAACACTTGTAGAAATAAGCCAAATTAAAGCCATCTATGATCCTGTTATTGAGGAGGCAAGCGTAAAAATAACAATATCAAGTAAATTGTGGGTTGTCATAATTCATCTTGGGCCTTCATTCCTTCCGCACATGCTGTGAAGTGATTGGATTGCAGTTATTAGCAAAGACTCTCCACGGGTGTAATTGCCATATCAGGACTGAGTCATGGGGAGATGTGTGATGGCTCTGAGCAGCAAGGAAAGAGAGGGAGGGCTGACAATAATTGGGTTTGTTACATTTGATTGATGCACACTTTCATCCAGCTTCTCATCATTTTCTCAGGGATTATGCACTGTAAAACATGATGTAATTACTGTTGAAATCTTGGCCTATCAACAGTTTATCTACTTTAGAAATCACTCCCATAATGTTGCAGTGGAAATGAAGTACCTTTTGGCTAATGGCTGGAGCTTCACATAATATACTGTGTAATGTCTTAGAGAAAGCATGAACAAGGCCTTTAGCTGGTTAGTGTTGCAAAATATTAAACTGATCATTTAATAGACAAATCACTGTGCTGCAAAGCAAAAAGTCCAAACAAGAACCCAGAAAAAAAACACATTTTATGGACAGCACATGCCTTATCACAAACATCATATTTAATGATTAAATATCAGTTATTGATGTTTATGATGTACTCATATCAGTTACTTCAAATGATGATGATGGCATAAATCTTTTTATTCATCAAATAACTTAATAAAAATGCACTGAACACAAAAACCTTCATCAAATCATTGGGTTGACCATCCTACGCCTTTAAAGCAGCACCAATTTTCTTTTTTTCGTTTTTCAAGGCACTTGGCAGGTAGGTTCTTCCAAGCAGCTTAGAGCCACAATTCCTCTGTGGATTTAGGTCTCAAATAATTCTCTCTCTTCATATAATCCCACACTGACGTAGTGATGTTAAGACCAGAGCCTATGTTTCCCAAACTGCTAAAAGCAACTTGGGTGAAAGATAATAGTTAAAATCCTTCACCTTTTCCTTCTACTCACAAAATTAATTATACAATATAATTTATCAAACTTGTTTTGACTAAAAAAACAACAACTGCAGTTTACTGGACCATAACAGCAACAACAGGACTCTCTGAGCAGCACACCAAAGGCATCTTCTTTTTTCCCCTGGACTTGGTAATGTAACTGGGCCTAGTTTACATTACTTTGCATAGCATAGCTTGGCTAAGCATAGGACCTCTCAACTTTGCCAGTATACAGTTGTGCTCATAAGTTTACATACCCTGGCAGAATTTGTGATTTCTTGGCCATTTTTCAGAGAATATGAATGATAATACAAAAACTTTTCTTTCACTCATGGTTAGTAGTTGGGTGAAGCCATTTATTATCAAACAATTGTGTTTGCTCTTTTTAAATCATGACTACCCAAATGACCTGATCAAAGTTTACATACCCTAGGTTTTGGCCTGATAACATACACAAGTTGATACACACAGGTTTAAATGGCTACTCAGTATTGTCCTCACCTGTGATCTGTTTGCTTATAATCAATGTAGCGTATATAAAGTCAGTGATTTCACAAACCTGACATGATCAGGGTCATTTGGGTGGTGTCATTATGAACCCCCAAAAGAGCAAACACAATTGTTTGATAATAAATGACTTCACCCAACTACTAACCATGAGTGAAAGAAAAGTTTTTGTATTATCATTCATATTCTCTGAAAAATGGCCAAGAAATCACAAATTCTCCCAGGGTATGTAAACTTATGAGCACAACTGTATGTATTGATTGAATTCAGTGTATTACTTGAGGGCTGTTGTACTGTCTGTTTACAGTCAGGTTACTGGTTGTTAGCATGTTCACACATGCAGGTACATCTCACATGACATGCGGTCGGTCCTAGAGGCCATCTTTGATTCCCCCATCTTTGTTACAGTTCCTTAGTTTTAAGTCATGCAGCTTAAGACAAAAGAACTATCTTAAGTCAGCCATCTTGCCATTGTTTTCCATAGACACACAAACACACACATATTCACACATGCACACATGTACATAGTGTTGGTAGATTAGGTTAGAGTTTGTGCTTTGTTGTTTCATTTGGTATTTGTTCAAGTAAATACTTTTGAACACTGGATATTTTGCTCTTTATAATGTTCAACAAAAGTGAGTATTGCCAACCTCTGCGCTGCAGAACTCCAAATCCTTCAACTTTTATTATCTATTGAAATAGTCATTTTCGTTGTAGTTATTAACTTAATTATTAATAAAGTTTCCAAATTGCTAATTAGTGTATTTCATGAGACTGATTTAATGAATTGGCTATCTGGTGCCCTGAGGTGGATTTAATGCAAATTAAATCCTATTACTGTATGTAATAATTAGTTACTTAATATTGATATTTTCAATATGAATATTTTTAATTTATGATAGCCAGTAACACCTACTTGTGCCCAACACTATCAAAATATCGTCATTGTCTGCACTTGGTACCAAATTCTAATTATATGATTTTTCTGATGACCAACAGCAAAATGACTTGCAGCCAAATTCTGTTTCAGTTTCAGCCAGTGTGCTATTATTTCATCCCTATTTATATATTTCTACATTATTATTCCCTGGAAATATGAAGATTTCCCACAAATAGAAATAACATTTTAAACACAGTTATGTACTTGAAATTAAATTGCACTCATTGAAAGGAAAATAGGTTAAATATCTTAGAACTACAACTACAACTATATATATACTAGTTGCAATTGCATTTCTTGCATTTTTAGCTGTGTATAAACATCAGGGTTGCTTTTTGAGTAAAATTGCCTTCAAGTCCCAGTATTAAATATGATTTTCCAGTACTTTTCCCTCTACTCCGGTTGTAAAACAACAACTTTTGGTTAAGTCAAAGTTTAGATTTCACTTAAGTTATCTGACAAAATTTGTTGAAATTAATATTACACAATTATGAATAATTGCCAACAGTACACTACCTCACACAGGGTACTGTTTTATGTTGTGCACAAGTAGGAGTTATTAGCTACTAAAAATGTGAAAAAATATTACTATTAAAAATAGTAATATTAACTAATTAATATAACAAAGTAATAGGGTTTAATTTACTTTAAATCCACCTTGGGGCCGTAAAGTTGAAGGATTTGGAGCTCTGCTGCGTAGAGGTTGACAATACTCACTTTTGTACAGCATTAAAAAGACCAGCAAAGTATTCTGTGTCCAAGAGTATTTATTTGAATAAATACCAAATAAAATAACAAAACACAAACTCTAACCTAATCTACCAACACTATGTACATGTGTGCGTGTGTGAATATGTATGTGTGTGTGTGTAAGAGAGAGAGAGAGAGATAAGTGATGGCAAGATGGCTGTAGTTCCTTGGTCTTAAGCTGCATGGCTTAAAACCAAGTAACTGTGACAAAGATGGTGGAATCCAGGACTGACTGCATGTCATGTGGGGGAGGTTAACAAAGAAGCATTCCTTTGTCTAAGGCCAGGTTAGAAGGTGGAGGTTAGCAAGTTGCATGCAAGACAGTGAGATGTACCTACATATGTGAAAATGCTAACAACCAGTAACCTGACTGTAAACAGACAGAACAACAGCGCTCAAATAATACGTTGAATTCAATCAATACATATACTGGCAAAGTTGAGAGGTCCTATGCTTAGCCAAGCTATGCTATGCAAAGTAATGTAAACTAGGCCCAGTTACATTACCAAGTCCAGGGGAAAAAAGAAGATGCCTTCATGTGCTGCTCACAAAGTCCTGTTGTTGCTGTCAAGGTCCAGTAAACTGCAGTTGTCCTGGCTGTGTGGCTTCAGTGTCTTTGAGGAGATCAGTTCCTTTGCTCTCCTTGCAGAGTTAGCTGGTTGATGCTAACTATATGGCTCCTTTTGTTTGTGAACCCAGCTGGCAGACCTCGTGTCGTACCTGCTGGTGTTTGATCATAGATCTCTTTTTGGTAGGCTCTCGCATCGCTACCAAAGTTCAGTCCAGTGCAGGCTTGTGCTTCAGGAAGGCCTCATGGAGGTCAGAGAGCAGAAGTGAGAAGAGCAGAGGAGTTGGCTATGAAGAGAAGCAAGACTGAGAAGAGACTGAGAAGACAGCATAGACTAAGAGGATGCTTCTCCTTTTTGTATGGCCTGGTGACATAAAGGGTCTTGGCCATGCAGTGACCAATTGCAGCTGGAGTTGGAGATTTCACACTTAGGTGTGAAAAGGTGAAGGACGTTGGGAGAGTTCAATGGCTCTCCTTGGTGGAACAAAAGGAGCCATTTGGTCTTGTCCTCCATTTTGAATGGGCTGAAGCCCAACAATGATATAAAAGCATGTATGACCTTCTCAAAATCAGGTTGAGAGAGGAAAGATATTTAAGATCTTTCTTATATAATAAAAACATGACTAAATCACTTTTGCAGCTTTTACATTTGTTGACAGGGAGGTGAAGTCTGTGTATGATTTTTTTTTTCTTTCATTTAGCTGGAGAAAGTTTTGGGATATCCAATATTTGATTTCAGGCAGACAAGATAGTGTCATATGAAAGTTGCTCTCTTCACTGGTCTTTGGGACAAATGTACATTTGTGTATCATCTGCATAACAATGGTACTGAATATTGTGTGTATGAATGATATGTCCCAGTCAAAGCATATATAAACAGAGGAGGATGGGCCAAGGATTAAGCCCTGGAGAATGCCACAGGTCAGCGGCAAAGTAGGATTTCAACTAGTCTAAGGCAGCATTCCTGATGCCAACCCACTTAGCAACAGGTTGCCACATAAACATACTTAATATGCAGAGTTCACTGCATGGCATTTGGATTTGAAAATTTTAGCCATTTCATTTCTGAAAGTAAATGAATGCAGTAAGAGATGCATTTTACAATTCACAATTCTTCTTCTGTGCCTTCCACTAGTATGTTTAAGCCAATGAGCAGTTTTTCATCACAGCACTGCATACTGAGAACACCTGGATGATTCACTTCTCCGCTACTGCCACACAGCATGGATGGGAATCAATAATACTAAAATAAGTCTTTAAAATGACTCAATTAAAACAGTATCATTTGTTTTTGCTGAGGCATAAAATCCATTGTTTTTAATTTGCTGGAGAACAATGGGCTTGATTTTGTGTTTAAGGAGAGTATGTAGTGAGGCATGGATGTGGTATAGCTTTAATTAGATTTACTTTACAGAGATACTCAGCTTCTTTTGCTTCTTTTTTATCTAAGTAGGCACTGGCCCTTGTCTGCAGCCAACCTCGCTGCAGGAGACAGAAGAGAGTGTGTGCATTTTTATCTGTGTATGTACATGCAGGGTAGCCTAGAGGGCCTTATACAGACTTATGTTTCTGTCTAGGACCTGATGCTCATGGTCATTCTGACCAGTATGGAGTCCTGAATGTAACAAATACGATACGTATAATTCAACCATAATCATAATACTATACAACACACTGTAATGTAGGTGTAAGCAGATTGTAATGTATTTATTCTATCCTATTATATGTTCAAAACTATATAATATAAACAGTATATGGTTGATAACACAGAATAATGATAACTGGATAAATACATTTGTACTCATATGCAATTATATATCTTCAGTAAAGTAATGCACCAATAAATAAATACCATGTTTATGAAATTATAAAGAAACATATTTAATGCTTTCAACTATATAAGGGCATAATATACTTTAAATCTCACTTAATGCATTACTACAAAAAAGTCAATTGTTATAAGGCAGTAAATAAGCATCTTCTCTTATTTATAAATTTCTCTTTAAAAAGTGATTGTTTAGAACACAAGATATTTAAAATTTCACTCAATGCCTTATCTCACTCTCTCTAGCGAACAATTGTAGACATTTGACAAAAAATAACCATAATATCTTAACTTAAGGTCTACTTCTATTACTATACTTCGTAGCATTCTCTGGATCTTTCACAGTTACCGCATTTATAATAGCTGTATCCTATTGAGCTTTGCCAGTTCCAGAACCTTGGTATTATACATGCTTACTCAAGCTATTGCTGACTGTTCCAGTGAGAGGTGCTCTTTATTACTGTGTCCAGCAACTGTTTGTGATTGGAACTTAATTATAGTCTTTCACAGCTGAGGGATGGTGAGAGGTCATAAGTTGCTAATGGGCTCACAATTACTTACTTGTGCTCAACTAGGGCTAACAGTTGTTCCACTAGTTAACATGGCACTGAGGACTGAGGAGGAATTTGCTGTTCCTGTGGTTGAAAGGTCCTTTCAGGGAAATAATAAAAGTAAACTTACAACAAAACAAAGTATTGTCCATCAATGTCTAAGCCACTCTACATACTCTCCCTGAGCACTTTTTTAGAAACGCCTGTGCACCTGCTAATTCATACAATTATCCAATCAGCCAGTCATGTGGCAGCTGTGTAATGTATAAAATCATGCAGATACAGGTCAGGAGCAACAGTTAATATTCACATTAAACATCAGAATGGGGGAAAAATGTGATCTCACTGACTTTGGCATTGGTATGGTTGCTATCCTAGAGTTGATGGAGAATGGTGGAGAAAAACTGAACATATCCAGTGAGTAGCAATTCTGTGCACAAAAACACCTTGTTGATGAGAGAGGACCTATAAGGTCATTGGTTGGAGTTGACAGAAAGCCTACAATAACTCAGATAACCAACTGTTGTAAGCAGAAATCTGAGAATGCACAACACATTGAACCTTGAGGAAGATGGGCTACAACAGCAGGCTCCACTCCCCAGCTATGGACAGAAATCTGCGGCTGTAGTTGAAGACTAGAAAAACAACTGGTCTGATGAATCTTGATTTCCTCTGAGGCACCTAGATCTTCGGGTAGATGGTATGGACCCAACCTGCCCTGTCTTTGGGCTGCTTAATAACAATCAATCATTGTGTGAATACCACAGTCTGGAGTGTTGCTGTTGACTATAGGCATCTCCTTATGGTCACAATTTTCACATTTTCTGATGGCTACTTCCAGAATGGTAATGCACCATGTCACAAACCAAAAGCAGTTTCAAAGTGGTTTCATGAACATGACAATGAGTTCAGTGAACTTCAATGGCCTCCCTAGTCACCAGATCTGAGTCCAATAGAAAACCTTTGGGATGTGACAGCTGAACCCTGTAGAGGAAGAACTGTAATAGGCAAAAAATATGTAGTTTGCGAATTATATCTTATGGAGACTGTCCTCCTATAAAAAGACAAACCAGAGGCTGTCTGTTTATGCAGCTTATTACAACACATCATTATATTTAAAGATACCCAGTCAAGTTTTTTGGCCCCAATCCCAATTGAAGTCGTTTTATCGGTCAATACCGAGTCTGACCCAATATTTCTATTTATGTAACTTAAATGCTGATTAAATAGCCTATTTATCTGGGACATTGAAATAATGTAATGACAGCTGTAGACTACTTGATCTCGCACACCTCATTTTTCAAAAGTTTCTGAGCTTATAAATGAATTCAAGTGACACTTACAGTAAATCTCTCATGGAGCATAACAACAAAAGGGGAGAGGTGAATGTGGGAGACCTCCTTTTACAAGGAGGGAATCCCAAAAGTGAACATAGGGGTGCAGAGACTTAGCCTCAAATGTTCCACATATTGACTACACGTGTCAGGTAATAACAATTTACATAGTTTTTGTGTAATTATAACATTACATTTTACAAATATATATTTGGTTAATTTACACATTGTAACTGACACTGTTACACTCCACCACAATGAAAATAGAGACTGGGTGCAAGTTTTCCATATTGCTAATTGTCTCATATAGCTCATGGAGGGCTCAGATCATGTTGGCTTGTGGCAGTATGCACACAGCTGTCACTACAATCGCCATGAAATCACCAGGCAGCCAGAATGGCCAAAACAGGAATGTGAGATATTCCAGGTCCAGGAAGCAGAAAGACTTGGGTAAATGAACGTTCCTAAGATCACACAAAGCATTAGTGATCATGAAACATACAATTAAGGTAGATGCAATCTTTTTTACTAATGCCGAGGTGATGCTAATTTCAACTATAGCCCCCATGATGATGCTATATCCATAATTAAATCTGTTTTGATCACAAACTGGTAGGCCAAACCCGATGGTGCGACTACAGCCCCTCACAATCCACAACATACACGTGAGATAAATTGTCACGTCTCTGACATGGAGGTCTACCCTCCAGTTGCTGCAGACATACCACCAGCTTCTCTCTGTATTTGACCCTTTTCTTTTGTTCTATACTTAGACATGCTTATCACACTGTCTTTTTTTTATGTGACTTATGTTTTTATGCTATCACAACTGTACACTTGTGATAAAACAAATATTCAAGTAAAATTAAAGTAAATGACTTAAAAATTTCTAAAAAAAAAAAGTAGGAATTAAAAAAAGTACATTTACACAAATAAATAACTTTGTTATTGTAATGAGAGTGAAACTGTAATTTATTACTTCCCTTCCTGGATTTAGTCCTATTTTTGTCCTAAAAACAAGTATTTTTCATTCTAGTTCTCATTAACAAAATGAACATCAGTAATGGACATAAAATCCACACATAATATTATATGTGAAACAGCACATTAACATATGATCAATTTTCATTATGTGGGCATATGTGGTCTTCAAACATTTGCGACACGAATGTGAAAACACCAATCTCACATGAGTTTTGCATGTAATGTCAAAGTGCTTTTATCATGTCACATTTACTTCTCATATTTATACTTTCAGATCTAATATTGATATTTGTAATGAATAATCACATGATATAGAAACACAAGTGTGTCACATGAGAAAACAGTAGTTTATGTGCTTCTTGTAAGTGACAAAATCAGCAGACATTTTTTTGACGCATGCATGTATGTATATATGTGTTTTGTTACAATTTAACCTATGAAATGTAACTACAAATACCATATTCACGTGGGCCTTTTGCAAACACAAATTTCAAATGTAATATTGCATTTTAATTATTATTATCATTATAGAGTAAAATAAACAGAAGGGGTTACAAAGATATGATTTCATATTTAGTTTTAAATTAAATCTGTCACATTGTTCTGCCTTTTTTTTTTTTTTTTTGCTCCATAATCTTAACATTTCTATCCTCACAATATTATGTAGTGAATTCATTATCCTCAAATTATTTCTAATACAAAACAGCCTGTTTGTTTGGCCTTCCATTACTAGTGAAAAGAACAAATTGCCTTTTTTGTTTGTTTGTTTTTGGGTTTTTTTTTTCCTCTCATGCAAACATCTCATGCCTGCATAGTGTTCAAACTCTATCCAGTGAAGTGTGTCAGAGCGGTTTAGTTTCTTTAAAGATTTTTCTTTATTTTCAGGGCACAGTTATATGATAAACAACACCTGCTTGATGATATATTGTTGGAATTATTTGTCTGCAAGAGACAAAGGAGTTTTAGAAATGAGGGACATGTGGTGAGAACAAGTGTCTAAGGCTAACAAAGACAGATGGTACATTTAGCAAAGGTATAGTGGGGAGGAAGCAGGAGGAGGTGGAAACATGGTGTGAAGTGTGGAGGGAAGAGAGAAGGACATGACAGTGGAGATGCTCAGTAGGTGGGAGGGAGAACGAAACAGTATGGAAGAAGACATTAGTAATCTCCCCAGCTGTATGTGTTAACAGAGAGGATGTGCTGGCTCTTGCACTCACTTTTTGTGTCCATCTACTATCATTATCTCTTATCTTATTGACAAAGCATGTGGTGTCCTGAAAGCTGGGCTTTGGCATAAGGCAAGCCTGCTCAGCCTAAGAGGAGTACAGAGCATTGATATAGGGGATTATCTCTTATTATGGTCACACCTCACTTTGCACCCACCCTACCTCACATCACAGGACTGGGACTGCTGGCAAGCAGACATGCACAAACACAGCAGCTTTACACATGCTTTACTAACCAAGCCAGTGTGTGTTTGGGCTCACACGACTCAAGAGCCTATCACACATCAGACACCCACACCAGAGGGGAGGCCTTTTCAGAAGGTAAAAGATGCCAAGTGCTGCAGAGACTCATCCCTTCTCTACCATTTCACTTTTTTTACTTTTTTTTTTTTTACAGGAAGAGCCATATGTGATGTTCAAGAAGTCTGACAAACCGCTGTATGGGAATGACCGCTTTGAGGGCTACTGTATAGACCTCCTGAGAGAGTTGGCCAACATTCTGGGCTTCACTTATGAGGTTCGACTGGTGGAAGATGGGAAATATGGTGCCCAGGATGAGAACACAGGCCAGTGGAATGGGATGGTGAAGGAGCTAATGGACCATGTAAGTCTCCAAATATCATTATTAAGCATGAATGGGATCCTAGCGAACAGTCAACTTATGCCTACTCTTAAAGCATCATTCCATTTAATACAACTTAGGTCTTATTTTCAAAGTTTTTGCCAATGGTTCCTTTAGTTATGATATGGTAAATAGTACAAAGATCAGTAAAGTACACAATACAGTTAATATGTAGCAATGCTTTGGGTCATAGCATGTGTTCGCACACAACTAGTTAAAGGTCAAAGTTGATGCAGGAAGTTGGTCTGTAAACTGTTTACTTTTTTTCTTCCAAATAAGCTAAAAAACATGGGGGTTTGTTTACAACCAGCCTGCCCCATCAGACTTTTTGTGACATCAGCAATTAGCTCAAGGATTACAGTATTATTATTACTGGCAGAAATGACGTACAAACCAAGGAAAATAAAATTTAAGGGACCAGTGTGCAGGATTTAGTGGCATCTAGTGGTGAGAATGCAGATTGCAATCAACTGAATACCTGTCCCCACTGACCTCTCCTTTTCCAAGAATGTCAGAGAGTCTACGGTGGCCATCAGGTGACAAAATGGCTACCACATCAACTACTCTGTCAAGTGAGGAGGTTTATTACTATAGGTATATCCAGAAATTGTATTCAGTTGTTAGTCTGAAAAACTATAGGTAATAGCTGACATGTCGTCTCTCCTTTCCTCCTCTTTGTCTTCTGTACACAAGCTGTGGTGTCAACATAAAAATGTGAATGACCACCATTTGGTTTGGTTTGTCTGTTCTGGGCTACTGTAGAAACATTGCAGCACAACATGGCAGGCTCCCTATGCAGATACAAATGGTTCATTCTAAGCGAATGAAAACAAAACCATTATTAGTTTTAGATGATTATACGCTAATAAAAACATACATATGTATATTATTTTCCAATAGATCTCTCTAAACGTTGCACACTGGTCCTTTAAGATTTAAAACATACCAAGCACTGTTGAACAAAATAATAAAAAGCAGCCAGTGTTAAAGTAAAAATTATAAACAGCAAGACCAGTACATTTTGGGTTAAAATTAATGTTTGATGTCCATTATAGGCATTATTGATTAAAACCTTTTGTATCACCTTAATAGAGAATCACATCCTGTCCAAATCCTATCCAGACTTTTCTGCTAGAAAAGATAGAAAACAAAAAATAAATGGTGTCCACTTCATCAGATTTTGTATGTTGTGACAGTAATGCTGAAATAGTGCTGAATTACAAGGTATAAGTACTGAATCTGGGCAGAACAGTGGTGTAGGGGTTAGCACTGTTGCCTCACAGCAAGAAGGTTCCAGGGCTTTTCTGTGTGGAGTTTCTGTGCTCTTCCCATGCCTGCGTGGATTCTCTGACTTCCTTCCACAGTCCAAAGACATGACGGTTAATTAGTCACTCTAAATTGCCCGTAAGTATGAGTGTGAGTGTGAATGGTTATTTGTCTCTATATGACAGCCCTGTGACAGACTGGCGATCTGACCAGAGTTTACCCCACCTCTCACCCAATGTCAGCTGGGATTGGCTCCAGCCCCCCCCCCCCATGACCTTTAAAGGATAAGCAGTATAGATAATGGTTGGATGGAAGCACTGAATCTGTTTTTATTTCATTTCATTTTCATTTTCATTTCATGACTTGTATGAGCGCAGTAAATTTTCATATCAACATCTATTACCATTCAAATCTTTTGGTTGGAAATGACAGAGAATAAGATGGTAAGAAGAGGAGTGTAACACTGAGACATGGTACGAGGGAAAGAAAATGAAAAAGATGGAAGAAGAGGGAGGTAATAACTAGCACTATTTGAGAGTACAGTGATGCGAGGAGAGCATAGATTCTGTTATGAGTTGTTTCCCCTACAGAGCTTATTAAAACACACACACAAGTACACACAATCTGCTCACAGTGTCGATCACTACACAGAACAAAGTCCCAGTTAGGATAAACTGCATGGGCAGAAAAATAGCAGCCACTGCACATCCAGCAGTCGATATTTGACCCCATTAGCAGCACCCGCAAGGGGTCAAATCTCCCGCAGAACTCTCCAGACTTGTCTTCGCTGCTTTCGTTCTTGGATCAGTGCAGTGATTGGCTGTCGGATAGTCTTTTTCAGGTGAAGGGGCCCCAACTTCATAGATGATGCGTTCAGCATGGGTTTATCCACTTTGTTTAGACAGGCTTGACTTAGACAGATGGTTAGCTGCAGTAGACAGAGCCTCAGAAGACTGGGGAGTGTGGACTCAGAGAAGAAGTTCAGTTGAGGAAATGTTGAATTGTGCTGGAATGTTGAAACATCCTGTCAAAGAATTTACAAAATTATTTTTGGTCTGTCTAATGCCCAAAGTGGAGTAAACACATTCTGATGTATCTTACACTGTGTAGGGTTGTGTTAGGAGTAGTTTGGATAGATTCAGAGATGCCTGATATCAGCAAGACTTTCATGTATCATAGTTGTGAGCACTGAGCTCAGTCAGTTCATCCTCGAAAGATATAATGGGCAACCTTCATAAGACAAAAAGGATATATCTGAGAAATGAAACCACTTGGCCTTGCTGTGAATGTTAGCACTTATAGTCAGTGTAGCCTGTAAAATTCCATTTGCATAACTGCCACAGCACAACATGGTTTTCACCCAGATATGATGACATGACCTTCCCAGGCAGGTTTCACACATCCCCCCTCTAGATCTGTAAGCACAGGTTTCACATATGGGCAATCTTACTCACTTGCCAAACAAAGGATTTGCCATTGTTAATAACTCTAAGCTGTAGAGTGTGGAGTGAATGGGCAATAAACAGCTGCCTGTCAGAGTAGTAAATAAATTCCAGCGCACTTTTGTATGTTTCTCTCCACTGCAGCATCTTAACAAATATTAAACTGAAACAAAACTTAACCCATTATGTAGCAGCTGTCCAGGTTCTGCCTTTTGTTTCCACTCGCTGTTTTTCAGCTGACTTACACTCAGACATCTAATACAGTTTCCAGTTTAAAGTATCAGTTACCACTTTCATTGCTTGAAAGTAAAGAACACCGTCATAAAACACAAATATAACCACCATCTTACTATTGTATCTGTTATCAAACTACTACTCTGCAAAGAAGTAGTAGGAGTTAGAAGCAAAACCGAAAACTACAAAGTGGTTCAAGGCACTGATTTCACTCTGTTTCACCACCGACAGACCCCAGCAGATTCTCTGCCTTTGACATATATAGAAGAGTATCTAATCTTTATGCAAACTGATGATGATTTTAAGGATCTGGCTTTTGCCTTTTGTTACTTATACAAAAAATGTCCTGCCTAGTAAACACAGTGGGAAATTTACAAGAACTTAGGCTAAAACTCTACAATGATAGTTGCTGTTCTTGCAGAAAGGATTGTATATACCCTAAAATGAAACTACATTACACTGAAACTTAAAGACAGACAAAATCTAGTCTTGTGAATCCAGGTTCCAAATTTTTGCCTCTATATTTCCTTCCCTATCCCTTTTCACTACCTACAGTGTCAATCAGTTAACTAATTAACCTCATGTTGTGTCTATTCCATGTTAAACAATTTTGTGTTCCTAGTCAAAATGACTGCTCCATTAAATCACCATAAAAACCTGTAATAATACATATTATTACTACTTGTTGTGTTAGATCTTTTAATTAACTTAAGTACTTGTGAATATTACAAGTTTGAACTTTATATGTTCATAGTGGCCTGTGTGCTCAATAATATCTGAGTTTATATGCATGAAATCGAGTTCTAAACAAATATAATTTCCGATTATTTTGACTATAAGAAATAATCAGATGACACATGGTATTCTGTTAATTACAGAGTACTTTGGGTCAAAGTTACTAAGGACATTTTGTTTTGAAACCATTTTAAAATTTATCCCGCTGTCAAGCGAATCACCTTGTGACAATGGAAATTTGGAGTGACATAGGCCTGAAAATTGTCCTAGACCTTATTACTTATTTCTTGGTCTGGATTAAGAGACCAGTCGCCTCTCGGCTTATACTTCCCTCTCAAATCCATCCCTTCTCACCCGCTAGCTCCTGGCCTCCCACCAACGTGGGTGTGACTATCAAAAATGTAATCAAGAGCCTCACCACTTATAAAGACATCGACTGCCATGAAAGCCGCCACAATGAACTGTGACCATAGCCTCAAAAAGTATTATATATCAAAGCTACAGGAAAAGTTCAGTGCTATTGTCAATGCTGTAATTTTCTAGAGAACTGTCGAACAGGTGTTGTTCCTGAGGAGAGAGACTCTACTGGGCAAAGGGTTCCCGTGAGGGTTGCGTGTGTGGAATCTTAGTTCAATCTGGAAGAAATTAACTACATTTTCAGAGATAAAACTTTTAAATCAGTCAAATGGACTGACCACAACATGAGGGTTAATTATTACATCACTTATTTATATATATATACACACACACAACAATCAGACATACATTCCCAAGTCATACATAAATGCAATAGGGATGAAAGAAAAGAACGGAAGAAAAGAACAACACATAAGAGAAAAATGAAATAAATAAGTTTAGCTAGATAACAAAATAAGCTAATTGAAGCTGTATAGATATATAAATGGCAGACAGATTCACATAAGGTATTTGAATAAAACTGAAGAGATGATAAATACTTCTTGTTATTACCATCAATACAAGTGTTTTAGAGACTCAAAATAAAGATTCAGTTCAATTAAAAATAATCTTAAATAATGGGGTTGTTTAGACATCTTAGCTTTGTAATATGAAATTTATCTAATAAAATAAAAGTACAATCCATACTGTGTTTATTATTTTGAGAGAAAACAAATATAATGGGGTTTTTTTTTTTTCTTCCACATTAAATCAATTGTAGTTTTGTCAAACAAAACTTTCTATGTCTTTCCAAAAGGTAACACAAATGAGCATTTATAAAATAGATGGATATTTTATTTCACTTTACAAAAAGTACATTTATCATCAGTCTTGAAAATATAGCAGTACATATTTGTTGATAGAAGTTGTGTAATAATTTTCTCTTATTTTATTATGTATATTATAATAAAATTTAAATTGGACAAGCCATGCTCTACTAGTTTATGTCTTTAAATTGAGAATTCCAATAAATCTTTCCACGGTGTTATTTTTTCTTTGTTGTAAAGGCATTTCCTAATATGTTTGCTGTTGGCATTTGTGAATTCAAGTGTCTGTTGAAGGTTAAGAGTCTCATGCCACCATAGTAACCTTTCATTAGTTCTATAAAAACCACTAGGAATACATTAACTACAGATCTATATTTCCTCAGTTTGACCAGAAATACTTCTTTTCTGAAGAACTGCCTTATAAGACATTAGCTGACCGGGCCATTGCTAAAAGGTCTTTATGAGTATTAAGGCTCTTTTCAACCCAGTTTTAAAAGTAGAGAGACTTGTCTTTTGTAATATACTTATTGTTTATTCATTATTATTGTTTTATGTGGGAGAGAAATTATGAGAGAACACAACCCATGCCGACAAGTGTGCTGATAAATGTAGACAAACTTAAAAGGCAGTTTAGAAACATTATAATTACATAATAACAACAAATGAACTCCTAATTTCTAAAAATATTGTGAGGATGAAATACCAAAAGAGTTTTGGTGTTTCAAACATTCTTTTAACTATTTCACCTTGAATGTAAATTACTCAAGAGTTCAAAGCCACCCTCCTTAGATCCAGACAAAATCTCTTCAGGTGATGACGCTTTATTTTTCCAGATAAAGTTTATGAAGGTGTTATTAATGTCTTTACAAGTTGAAAACCGGAGCACTGAGAGAGAGCAGGATAGACAAACGCGACACCTCTTCGGGTTTTAGTTACGAATCCTTCCTATGATGGAAAGGTTCTTCGAGCCACATGTTTAAGATGGTTTTGGTTTTGTTTAATTGGGAGAGAAATTATGTTGTTGTTCCATGGGTCCTTACAAATATGAATTTCCAAGATATTTAACACTATTCTAACAGGCTTATCACTGGTAAGCGGTGTATGTTGACATGACATTATGATGTAACATCTGACATGATGTCTTGATGCTTATGCCATCTGTATGTTGGCTCCTGTGTTACCAAAATGCCTGTAAGTATGTATAGGTTTATGGTGATATTGTCATTGTATCACGCAAGTGTTGAGCCATTGTACCATAGAATGGTAATTGAATGCTAAGTAAGATTTCAAGTTAAAGCATCATGTCGGCCTTTACAGTCAATGTACCGGTTGTTACATGTGGTAAAGTAGAACTGTACAAGGTTATGTCTTAATAGTCATTTGGCAATACATACCAATTCATAATAATCCAGGTCATAGAGTTGAAAGCAGACTAATTGTAGTCCTCCTACTCATATCCTCTTCCTAGGGTGTAACAATGAACTGTAAGCATGATGCATTGTATTCAGGAAAAACATGACGAGGCACATCATGATGTCAAAAATGTATTATGATGGCATGAGCGCCGGTCTTTATAGCATCCTTTCATTTGCACCATATAGTCTGCAGAATAAGAGAATATCGGCAAAAATATTTTATTTTTACACTTTAACTGGAATTCTAGTTAACAATCAGGAAAACACTGTAAGAAATTGGCTTTTGAGGTAACAAGATATTTGAGATGAGAACCCTAAGACTTTAGTTTGTTTTCATTTTCTTCACGGAATATATCCTTAGATGTATCATGAGTATCGTAACATGCCCTGTAATGAAAAGGAACCAAATCGTGACTTGATTGAATTGTTACACCCTACCTCTTACAGTCCAAAATCATCAGGTAAAGTATAAATTAAAAGGTGTGAAATAGGACTTTACTCTTTCACATTCATCCCTAAGCACTGGCAAACTGTTCTATGTCTCTGCACATCCCAGCACACTATAAAGTATAGCACTGTGATAGTTCACAGCTCCCAGCTGTCCTAACAAAAGGAGACAGCAGCAAAGAAAAGCAAATGAATGCTTTGATTTTGGTCCCAGAGAGAACAGGAGTTTAGTAGTGGGAGTATACTGATGGGTGGAGAGAGAAAGAGGGCTTTAAATTCTCACAACTACCTTGGGACAGATTCTGTAACAAAGTTCCTCGTTTTCTTAATTTATCGTTTCTAAATGCTTCCTGTTCTTTGTGACTGAGGTCATCCTCTTCCCTTTATGTTTAATGTTGACAGAGGAGCTGATCTGGCAGTGGCTCCTCGCCATCACATACAGGCGCCGAAGTTACATAATTTCCAAGCCCTTCATGACGCAGGCAGGTGACATTGTACCGCAAGCCCAACGGGACCAACCTGGGGTCTTCTCCTCAACCCCTCTCGCCTGATATCTGGATGGCGCCCTGCTGGCTTACTTGGGTGTCAGTTTGTGTGTTTGGTTGCAGCTGCAACATGTCATCGCAGTGATACAGCTTCACACAGTTAGATGCTTAGCTATTGCTCAGCCTTTGCCCATCTGACTAAAAACAGGCTAAGTTTGTAATCACAGGATTCAATCCTGAAGACACTGACTAGTCATAGTAAAAGCCTATCACTCAGTGACACAGATGACCCTAATCAATGGCCATGTATCAAAGCTCAGACTCAATGTCAGTTTTAATGTGTTATATGTAGTTTTAATATGAGGATCATATGGATATTGCCTATCACCATCCGACATTGATAAAGAATTCATTTTTGCTCAGAGAGTGTCTTGTTTCAGATTGGAGACTTGGCATGGCTGCTAGGTTACCCCAGGCCTCAGTTTATTCACGCAGTAAGGTGTAAAGAAAAAAACAAACATCCCAAGCAATACAGACCTAGACAGAGAAGTTGTAGACCTATCAGCTGCTCTAGGTTTGTGTGCATGTGTCTGAGATAGCTGTGGAGGTCGTGCACTCACATCGTGAGTAGGTGTGAGAGTATGTGTGTGATGTGTTGAGCTGTACGTGAACGGCTGCTGCCCTCCCACCTTTCCTTCACTGTCCCAGTGTCTCAGAGTTGTACTGTTTTTCCTTTCTCTTGTTCCCTTCACCTTGTTTCCGAACACAATTCACAGACTAAAGATATGGTCTATCACTCTTTTGGTCTCCAATAAATAGCAAAACACTGTCAGCTAGACACCTCAACGGGTTAGACATGTTAGAAAAGTAGAATCCAGTCCATGCAACCCAAATTTATGACTAACCTTTTTGATGTCTTTAACATGAGATTCCTCAAATTATAGCCAAACATATTTGTTCACATTGTTTTAGTAATGCCTCAAAGCATACAGAACTGTTGTCTATCAAATGCTCCACATCTGTCGCTTTTCCTTAAACCCTTTCCTAAAACCTTATTTTCTGTAGTTGCTTTGGATTACTTTCTTCACTCTGAAAGACTGCAAGTTCCCTTTATAAGGGGCCATTAATTCGCAATTTGTGTCTCTCACTGCAGTTAATCGGTGCCACCCAAGTTCAAATGACATTGCACTTGTTCAAAGAAACTGGAACCTGCTGGAAGGAGAGCTGCAGAGTTGAAATACATTGCCCACATTTCTGAAGACAAAGCAGGGTCCCAGAACTTATAATGTGTTTTTCTTCCTTTCCTTTTTGGCCAGAATCATACATATATTTTGTGGAAGTGTGTGATATGTTTTTTTTTTTTTATAGGAATCCCACTTAAAATGCAGGAACTTATAATATAACCGCTTGTAGTTTCTTGCTTCTTGGTCTGTATAATACTGGGACTTAATGTGACCTTACCTAAACCTACTGTACAAAAATCTTGCATAGACTGGTAGGTGGATACAAACAGCTCAGCACTATGTTACTTGCTTCTCTGTCCATCTTCTCTACAGTTTAGTTAGTACAGCCAGCATCAACAATGCCTCACCTGGTGAAATGATGCAACACATAGTTTGTACCGGTTGTCTTTTCCTTTAGTATCTTCGCTCAGACAAAACTAGGCCAATATTTTTTGAAGGCTCGCTCACTGGATCTAGTGGCACTTGCTTGTGGTGGCTGTTTGAAACATGGTGAAGAAAAAAGAGAAAGAAAGGTTTGTGTTGACTTTAAAACTTTTGGGAGACATTGGCTCACTTGCAGCCGTGACCCAACAGTTTTACCGTTAACGCCCATGTTTTTCAATGTTACTGGCGATATGATCACACAAGAAAATAAAAAGCGGCAACTGTCATCTAAGTTGGCTCAGAATATACACCTATCTGTATTTAATATCACAATAAGTAAGCGTTTGGGTAAGTGTATAAATTTCCCCCTCACTCTATTCCTTCTTTTTTCCTGTATACACAAATGCATGCTGGGCTACAGTTGCATGTTTTTGCTGTAGAGTGTAGCACATAACAGTATCATAAAATTTCATGAAATGAGAAAGGCAGATTACGTACTGTGAACAGAAAATGTGACAATTACATCTCTCCCCCGTGAAAGAATTATTTTCACATTTTTCACGTTTATTGTGTACCATCAGGCATTAGGTTAGTTTGACAAGACGTTGTGCAGTTGAATTATTACAGTAATGTATGTGTCAAATATTTTTCACTTTACTTTTCTCTAGCCATGATAGTTTGGCTTTGTCCAGGTTATTTGTCTTCGAGACGGTGCCCTTGCTCAAGCACAACAGAGGTTAATGGAATTTAGTTTGTTGTGTCTACAGCAGAAAATCAACTGGCACACCCAGAAAGAGTGATCCCATTCTAGAATAATAGATCATCCACAGACCTTCATGTCAACAGTCTAATGGAGGAAATATAAACTGAACAATATGGAAAAGTCTATATATAAATAAAAGGGAGTAAACTGACTTTTGATTTAAGTCACCATGAAAACTTTGTATGCTACAGTATAGTTTTGATCATAGTTTAACAAGCATGCTAACACATAATTTTGCCTTGTTGTTTTAGGGATGGATTGCTGTTTGCGGTTCACTATTCTGTCAGCACAATAGGGAAAAAATTCAAAAATGTAAAGATTAGATAACAAACTCAACTCAGTCAAAATTCACAAATTATTGCCTTTTGGTATTAACTGTAAGGCTTCTTTTCCAAAACGCTTCCTCTCAAACTAAATAATGAAATATGTAATCTTGCTAATCTTGCCAACAAAAATTATCTGAAGTCTTATGGCAAGAAAAGTGCTTCCAAACTTCACAAATCACAATAAGTAAATATTTATTTTCATTTGCTGCAGCATCAGTGGTAAAAGTTTGGTAAGATTTAGGCACAACAACCACTGGCTATGAGTCGTAGTTAGGGTTAGGGTTAGAGTTTCGACAAGGGTAAATAGCAGGCTTTGATGACCCATTTAATCACCACCACATTGCCTTCCTTTGACAACGGGTCATATTATTATTCCCATATACAGGAAAGTTTGTTTATCAGTTAAATGTAAACACAAGTTGATTGTTTTGAGGCACAACAACAGATATATTCTTTTCCTGTGACAATTTCGTCATTTTATGCATCCTGTTTGGCCTAAGTCTCCACTTAATCCTTTCATGATGGAGAGGTGTATTTCTCCTACTTTCTCTTCACATAAATCATTTGTATGTTAGACCAAACTTCCTAGTATGTACATACTCCTAGTATTTGACATTTGACATTTAAATATATTTAAATATATACACACACACACACACACGCACACACACACACACACACATACACACACACACACACACACACACACATACACACACACACACACACACACACACACACACATATATATATATATATATATATATACACACACTGATCAGCCACAACATTATGACCACTGGTTGATGAAGTGAATAACATCAATCATCTCATTATAACACAATGTTCTGCTGAAGAACCTTGGGTCCTGACATTCATTTGGACGTTACTTTGTCACGTACCACCCACCACTCGAGGAACACAACAACGAGTCAAAGCTGTTGACCTGAGCTCCAGCCTCCCCTAAAACAGCCTCCCCTAAAACAATGTTTAGGTGGGTGGTACGTGTCAAAGTAACATCCAGATGAATGAAGGACCCATGGTGACACGTGTGTGTGTGTACACATTTTTCTACACATTTTTTCTATGTATGCGTGTGTTTGTGCTGTAATGTGTGACTGACTGAGTGAGAGTCTGACAGAGAATGAATGTTGACATAAACAGTGCTAGAGTTAGATCAGCTTCTTTTTGCCATGAGGTCTATTCCACATGATTACTCTGCTGTGCTGCCACCTGCCCTGAGAGCTCCAGTTACTGATGTTAATGTTGGTGGCTGTTATTGCTTTTATGTTCCTTCTAATGACAACAACAGTACTGCTACTCCTGGCGCAGGTGATGAAATAGCTAAAAAAAAACAAAAACACCCTCGATAGTACATCACACCCCTGCTAAAGCCAATGCATTATCACCTGGTTACACTTACCCCTACATCATCCACATAAAAGGAATTTTCTTAAGACAAGCAAGAGAGCGAGGTGCTTTGTGACAGCAATTGATCAGAATGTTTGTGCAGAATATTCTTTGTCTTTCTCTAAATAATTATGACTCATGATTTTGACATGTAATTCTCACCTGCCTTGTTTAAAATTAGGATATTTCTCTGTGTGCTAGGTCTTTCTTCCCCCACATCAAAGTGTAATCTGTCTGTCCTCAGTCTTTGAATGAAAAACATTTGGTTAGAATGTGCTCATATTAAAGGCACCCCCAATTACATGGTTGCAGTTCTCATAATCCCATTCAGTCCTCTAAACAGGATGGTCTGGATATGTATACACATTTTTTTCCTGCACTGTGTGAGGTAGGAAGCTGCATTATATTAGAGAGATTAGAATGATGATGACTGTATGATATGTGATATTTAACAAAAATATAGCATCAGCCTGTTGGGAAACACACCTGTATACACAGTGCCATGTTTACAGACTGTTGTACAGCTTGGTTAAAGCATGTTGCCACTATTAAGCCACTAACAAATTATATATTTAGGCTGCACTTTTCATTTTTGTTTAACATTTTCCAAGGCATGCCATTGTGTTATGTTTTATGTGTTCAAATGTGTTTTGCCAACCTTCCAGGCAGTAGTGTAGTTTTCAGTCTGCATATATGGCCTATCTTATTCCAGCAAGTTCCAAGTCTCTTCTGAGTGACATTACTGGGAATCAGTAGCTTGAAAAACTATGTAAAGTAAGGCAAGACAAGTTTATTTCCTGCAGAACATCTTATACACAAAAGGAAGAGCAGCTAAAACATTAAAACACAAATTAAACAGGCAGAAACAATTTAAAAAGAGATTCACAAAACAATAAATCCTAGGTAGGTTTGTAACATACATATTTCCATTTGATTTTCAAGTAATTAAAACCGGTAAACCTCATATCTAGTTTTCTTCCAGCTCTGTGGTGCATAGCAACTAAGTGCTGCTTCGTTAAGTTTAATATGGTCTCTGGAAATGGTTAACAAACATCTGCCTGGTTACCTCAGATTATTCTTCTATTAAAAGACGTGAGAATTGATTTTGACTTTAACTGCAGCTTTGTTTAGACTGTAGCAGCAGCATTCTGAATGACCTTTTTGGCGTGACCTGTCCAAAGACCAAAGACCATTACAGTAGTTCAATAGTATTCCGTTATTGAACACTACAGAATTTGTAACAACACCTATCAAAAAAGTGTGAGCATATAAAGTCAATCATCCTGTGACAGAGCAACAGGACCATTCTGATTCTGTTGATTCACCCTGACATTGGTATTATCATGTGTATCATCACCAGAGTTTTCTGCAGGATGACCCTGCCCTTGAAGAAAGATAAAAACCACACATTGTTTCCTCACTATTTTGTCCATGCTTATCTCTGTACTGACCTTGCTCAAAGTTTCTCCCTCTGGAGCACAGATGACCTGAGATAATGTAAGGGCAGTGTAATTGGATCAAAATGACAGCAAACAGGCCAAGCAGTGCTATAGTGAGAGACAGGTTAAGCTGTGCTGTCTTCTGTAAATGCTACTGGTTTAGCATTCCTTGACCCAACCAGCAGCCACAGCAGCTCAGCCCCCAGGATTCAGCACTGATGACAACTTCACTCATCCATGTTCATGGTGATCAGTAACTGGCTTTTCACAACATGACTGGAGGAAACATATTCAGAGACCTCTGTGCAAAGGGATTGGGTCACATAGTCACACACACCATGGCAAGGTTGCAGTTCAGTTGAACTCAATTTGGCATTGCAAATTGACAAGCTGGCAAATCTGATACAAATTAAGGGAGCAGATTGATTGATTTAAGGCCAAGGATTCTCTTAAAGCAAAAATAAGGGGACATTCAGAGGTCCTTGAGCTACACTAGACAATATCCTCCTGAGTATTATAGGGGTGAAAAGTAATGCAACTGCTAAACACATTATAATGGCAAAGTCCATTAGTCAATGACAACATACAGTTATGATGCTGTCATTTTATCGATAGAGTCATACATCTTCATATGGAGCATGTATTACAGCATACAAACCAGTTCTACTGTATTTTACCCAGAGGGCAATTAATCAAAATCTTGACACACAGCAGTGTAGCAGCTTCACTGGCATTATCCTCCATGCAGATTTTACATTCACTCGAGGTTATCATTCTTGATTTCTAGTGGAGTAAAAAGGCCCACACTGAGACAAGTCTACATTATGCATTGCAATTTGATTAGTCAAACCGCCGTGTCTGTTAAACAGCTTGAGTCAAGATAGGACCCCGTTTCCCCCTCTACTCCAGCACAAACCAAATCAGGTCAGGATTGTTAATTGTAGACCAATCAACCTTTACTAATGTAATGTCACTTTTATTTAACATGAATAAATGAAAAATCTCTCTGCTTGAGGAGTACGTCAAGTGTGGAGGAGTGCCAAGGCTGGCATGGGCATGATGGGAATGAACCGTTTGATCTGTTGAATATTAATGCTTCTCCAAGATTATAAGGATTATTAGTTCTTTTCTCATCTGACAATGGAGTTATATTCAGACCCCATCGATTAAATTACTGAGGGAATTGCCTTTGATATGAGCACGCCCACATGAGGAGCCACTTTTGGAATATGAGTGGTGTTAATTTGAGCCCACTCCCCATGTATTGTATATTATAAAAATTGAAAAAACACACAAGAGACATTCAGCTGAATAGTAATTTTTGAGACTTTATTTTAGGTTATTCAGTAAAGAATTCCCAATCAAAATCACATTGTAATTCATGTAATAAAACTGCTAATTTATTACTGCAGATAACAGTATACCAATCTGAAGTACGTACATGAAAGGAAAGCTATGCTTACTGATTAATGTTCTCAGGCATGATTTACAGTGTCTCATCTCTGGACATAACTAACTAAACTGTGTTTTCTCTCCCCTGTCTCCCCAGGTAGGATGACAACTCTTGGTCTCTTTTATTGTACACTCGTGTGTCTTTATGCAACTTAAGTAAAACAATATGTCTGTGTGTGTGTGTGTGTGTGTGTGTGCGTGCGTGCGTGTGTGTTTGTTCTCTGTTAACTGTCACAGGTTTAGTCCCTACGAGTGGTATAACCCCCATCCTTGCAACCCTGACTCGGATGTAGTGGAAAACAATTTCACCCTGCTAAATAGTTTCTGGTTCGGAGTTGGAGCTCTCATGCAGCAAGGTAGACGCCTCTGCCTGCCCCCTTAATCTAGCACAAGTCCCACTTTTTTGCTGGGGGTCAACCTTGCTCTTTGACCAGGCCCATGACTATGCATGGGGGCCTCTGTGCATGTAGCTAGATGCTTCACTAGTAGTGTCCAGCAGGATGGATTGAGTAGGATTTGAGTGATGTGATCAGTGAATGGGGATGGTGCTCCTGCATGCCCTTATCCCTACCCCCTAACTCCTCATCTTTCCTCCCTTTCCCCACCAATTCAGAGCCATTTGAACAGGTAAGTGTACCCACCCAGAAGATGAGATGAATCAGATGAGTGAGATTGAATGAGAACTCAGCAGCTTAACCTGCCTGTTTGGTCTTGTTTCCTTCTGTCAAACCAATGCCATATCTTCTCAACTAGTTAAATTATATATATATATATATATACATATATGTAAATTTATATATATTTCAGATTTCAACCATGCGTTATGGTCCCCGTCAGTGATGACTGTATAGCCTAGAGTATACCCCACAGTACATTTGACCAAAGTTGCGTTCTTCCTGTCACGTGACATCTGAGCAACTTCATCCACTGAGGAAGGCCATGAAATGTGGTTGTAAGTTCTAGATCTTTTGTGTAAACTTGAGGAAAAAAGGAAACAACAGCATTAGCACTTTAAATCACTTACTTGATTATTTTTAAGAAACACTTTTCAATAAATATTAAGCAGCGTCTTCAGTGTTCTAAGTATTTTGGAAAATCCATAAAACACATGTATGAGGGGGAGGGTGAAATCTCATACATGTGACAGATATCTCCAAACCTGAACAAATAAAAGCAAAACTGTCTGCTTGACTAAATACTACTAGAGGTAAGTGAGAAAATGTGTCTTTGGGTGAAGTGACCCTGAAGTCCACAGACATCACAATCTTTCCAAGGATTTAGTAGCTGATAGTTTATTTCCTGTTGGCTGGCTGCATGCTATGACTTACATATAATGCATGCTTACTAATATCCCCAAATTAGCCACTAACTTTTTCACAGCTTAATATTGAGCATAAAAAAATGTTTATGACTAACACGGATCTGGTGGAGATTTATGCGACTGTCTTGAGTTACTAGATGCAGTCTAGTGTGATGTAGTGTTCTTTGAAACACCAGCAGAACAAATATGGAGGGTTGACCAGTTGAGAAGATGTGGCTGAGGGCCAGAAGGCTGTGGGGTTAGACTGGATGAATGCACAGTGTCTGCATGGCACTGTGCTGGTCTACACTGTAGAGAGGCTCCCCTGCCAGATGGCTTGCACCGCCCCCCAGAAAACTGTGGGATGTGCTGTTTGGTCATGACGTTACCTTGGGTACATGACAGTCAGCCCCAACCAGGCTCTGTTTGGGTTCAACTCACTTCTCTGAGTGGGTTGCCCCTCTTTTCTGTTCTGGTTTCTGAGGTGGAACAGGATAAGAAGCTCAGAGCTGGTAATATGTTCCACAAACAAACTTGCATCTGAAAGCTTGCCATGGGACCGACACAGAACAAGCAGAATCCACTGCTAACAGTACTGATGAATATGTGTTTGTGTTCATGTTTGTTTCCTTGATTTTTCTTCTTGGTTATAGTTTGATGAATGGGCAAAGTGGGTGGCTGGTGGCTATCCTGGGTCATATCTGCCAGTGTTGATGGCTAATGCAAGGTTAAATAAACAATGTGTTTTTAGAAGAGTGTACCACTGGTTAACTTATGTTTCAAGTGATGACACAGAAACAAAACTCATTGTTTTGTTCACCCTTTTTGACAGCTTTCTATGAGATTGCCAGCAACGGAGGCCTCTATGGTTAACTTGCACAAGTACTTCTTAACCTTCAATGAATGTCTTTCACTTATGCTTTTTTTTCTCATTTTCAACCATATTGTGAATTAGAGCTCTAATCTGTAGTCCTCTGTTTATGTCAACCAAATGCTTAAAATTGAAAGGCATTGTAAATGTTCTACATCACCTCAGACTCATAATGAATACATAAGGGGAAAAACAGACGCAATTACAAAAACAAAACAAAACAAACATTATGTTTATGTTATAGTCAGTTCCATGCTGACAGAATATATAATAACTATTAAATGTTAAGAGGCTCCACACTAACACTTTTTAACACATCTTGTCTAAAAATGAATACCAGCTTAGCCAGTTATGACAAGTTTATTTGTACGGTATATTTCCCATCAGAGATCTTTTAATTTTATCCTTCAATATGAACACTAAAAGTAATTATTGATAATCTTTCAGACATTTAACGATGATGACTGAGATATCACAGTGATGATGGTTTACAGATATTTGTGATAAGTTAATGGTACAGGTGCTATAAAAAGCCGTGGCCATGCATAACAGTTGTACATTATGACAGCTGTTCTGGTTACACTGAAGAACACAGGTAAACAACAGGCACACAGAGCCAATAATGACAAAGATACAGCTGATAAAGATGTAAAGGTTCTTTTGGCAGTCCACCACCCGCTAAGAGTATTGGAGCACCCAAGAGAAATGAGTAACACTAAGCTGCCTTTTACTGTCTGGTGTCTCTGTGCTCCCTGTTTCCAACATATCTCTACCTCCATCATAGATTTGTAGTGTTGTTACTTGAAGATGAGACTTGGTTGTAAAGTTTACTTTTGGTCCTCTGTGTGAGAACTGTGAGGCTTAATTATATTCTGTGTGACATTTGAGTTGAATCAGGGTCTTCCAGACCAATGCATTGGATTGTTGACTTTTAGGAGGAAACCCTATTTTTGATCGTCCAAATACAATTTCCATATAATTACATACATCTACATATTGCCACAATTAGGATCAAAATTCCTAATCTGAACTAGTGAAATCATTAAACAGAGGAGGCCTGAGAAGAGATACCTGGGGAACACCACATAGTTACTGATCAACACAATGTAACAATGACTTAAAGTTACACAAACTACTGTGCTGTTAAGTGCTCCTTGGCATTCACTGTATGTAGAATTACTATTCTGACAGTTTAGCAGAAACTCAGTCAGTTTAAAGACAGTTTATTGTCAATTTTTGTGTATTCACCTGCTTATGAACAGACATGATTGTATTACTGTTATTAAACCAATCACTGTTATTTTAATGACCTTGGAAATTCAACTTAGGCATAGCATATACAAGTCATTAGTTGTTATCACTTACCATGTAAGTTTACCTATAAGAGATAATATCTGTTAAACCTGATAATGTCACCCATATTGTCATGTTTTCCCTGCATGCTCCTGCTGCTAGACAACTCACTCAGGGAACTGGCAGAAAGAAAGTTTGACTAAAAGTGAGAGTGTGAGAAGCCTCTCACAGAGGGAGTGGACCACAGAGTTCTTAACCTCCTATCTCTATGACTTTTGTCAGCTTTCCCTTTGAGTCAATGTTCAAAATCCTAGCTTTCAATTGCTTAAGCTGCTTGAGTAGAATAGTGCTGGTATAATCCAGGCCTACCTTCCATCATCTGGATAATAAACCTTACTCTCACTCTACCCATGCACATATGCTCCTTCATGCTCTGCGTATATTCAGCAAAACCTGAATGAAAAGAGCTGAACTGAAGATTTAGTACACTTTACTATAAGAAATAAAAAATTGTGAGAGTAACTGAGGGACAGGCCAGACCAGCATTTATGGTGGCAACATTTCTGAACAAAATCAACTGATTTGCTATGAAGTGCTGCAACTGGTAGAATCACTCACAGGGACAAAGTAAATCCATACAGATCTTAAGTTGAGTTTAACTTGTGAACTTCACTGTTGACCAATTGCGAACCAGCTTGACAGATCTGGTCTTTTAGAGAGAGCCAAGAATCTAAAATATAGAAAGGATCATTTTAGCTGTGTCCAATCCAACTTCATAAAACCCTGTTATGCCACTAAATAGCGGCAGACAGAAATTAAACCTAAATATTTAAAAGATGAGGATTAATCTTCGTTGTTCATCATGGTCTAAAAATTGCTCTCACATGTCGTTATCTCTACTGAAGTACTCTGTGCCCCGGTGTCTACCCTTGGGCTACCTTATACTACACAAAGCCTGCCCCTTTGAAGCATGGCAGTCCATCAAAAATGACAACTACTGTGCACAACAAAAGATGGTTTGTAGACAGTTGTGAGATCAAAGTCTTACACAAAGTCTCTTCATTAAACCGTGTTAAATATTTGTCTGGTTAACAACAAAGGTAGTTTGGTTGGCAACCTTCTCAAAAATAAGTTGACTAGCTAGCATGGGGGTTAGCTTGCCAGTTACAGTAGCTTGCAGACTACCCCGCCAAATAGTCACTGTTTGCCACTTTAGCACATGCTCTGCAAGCCTGAAATTTTCTAGACATTTCGCAGCTGAGCTCTATGAGGTATGGCTATTAAATAATGAGACTGTGCTTATGAGGATAAAACCACGTGGTTCACAGTCACACTGAGTGTTATATATTAAAGGTTGGGCATTCACGCACAACTGCTGTAAGTTTCCAATAAGTGATGTCTTTAGTTCACTGCTAGCTGCTGATTGAAGTGCATGTGTTTTTGCTAAGGCGTTGGAAAATGATTAGCTTAAAAGTTGAGCAACAATTAACTTGAAATTTTTGGTGAAATTGAACAAAACAGCAGCTGAATCTTTTCATACATTGTATGAGGAACACTGCATGTCACGTGCACGTGTGTTTGAATGGCACAAAAGATTGTGAAGGCAGAGAGGACGTCCAAGACGATGAATGTTCTGGGCGCCCATGCACATCGAAAACTTCTGAAAACATACAACAAACTGAACAAATTGTTCGAAATGATCGACAACTCAGTATGAGAATGAAAGCAGAAATGGTCTCCATTGATAAAGAGACAGTTCGGCAGTTTGGCAGTGGCAGTGGTTCTGGCAGTTTGTTTCCTTGTTTTGAATTTTAAAATAAATTTTTAGTTGTAAAAGAAGCATCACAGTAAAGACAGACGGTCAGGCAATCCAGTGTATACAGGAAGGATTCACATCACCCGTGTAAGAATAAATACCAATCACCAGGTCCAACCATGAGCCTGCCCACTCTGCCCACTCTGTGTCTGTATCTAAGTATGTGATCAGGCAGCAGATACAGAGGCCTAGCCTGGCTTGGCCTGGCCTAGCCTGGGTGCTGCCCCCTCTTCAGCATAGTGCTGTACCAGACCTCACCCACCCCACCCCCCTTCTGCTCCTCTTGTTCAGGATCTGAGCTCATGCCAAAAGCCCTCTCCACCAGAATTGTAGGAGGAATCTGGTGGTTTTTCACACTCATCATCATCTCCTCCTACACGGCAAACCTGGCGGCCTTCCTTACTGTGGAGAGGATGGAGTCGCCCATTGACTCTGCTGACGACCTGGCCAAGCAGACAAAGATTGAATATGGAGTGGTAGAGGATGGCTCCACCATGACCTTCTTTAAGGTTAGTTAAAACTGGATATTATTAAACCAAATACAGTTTTTTTTATGTGTTTTGCTGCCCTGTATCATGCAGGGATTTTGTGCTATATCAAATATGTCAATGCTGCATAATAAATATTAGTAGATAAGTGGTGCTAATTTTTAACTAGAAATACAAGGTTATTTTTTGATGGAAAAGAGATTAAAACCTGGAACCTTCTTGCTGTGAGGCAACAGTGCTAACCACTCTCCACCTCTAATCTTTCAAAAATTAATTTATTATTATCATGATTACAGTACTTATAATTTTGTATTGTACTTCAGTATTGTTAAGTTACTTGAAAGAAACTGTTTAAAAGATGTATTTATTTTATTAATTGACTTTTGTTGAAAACTCCCCGCAGGGTAAAAAGTAGAGTCAGTATTTATCTAAGTATGTTTTTACACATACAGGAATTAGGTCTCTGCATTTAACCCAGTACTGAATGCACATACACAAGCAATGGGCAGCCATGCTACATGCCTGGGGAGCAGTTGAGGCACTTTTAGCTGTGAATGGCAGGGGAAACCACTGTTCATTCACATACATCTTTCTTTCTGCCAGTCCAGGGAGTCGAACTAATGACCTTTCAGTCCCAAGCCTGCTTCTCTAATCAGTAGGCCTGACTTTTCATGTAGCACCATCACCAAGTGATTTTTTGTATTTCAGGGTTTTGTTTATAGGATAATTTGTAATAATACTGATGTTTACTTGATCTATACCATCATTTACCATTGTCATATCATCATCAAAAATGTAATTTGTTTTTGGATCCAGAAAAACTAACTCATTTTGCAATGATTTGATTAAACATACCTTTCATTTGTCTACAGACAGGACCTCAAGATTAACTAGTAATGCAGGACCTGCCTGAGTTGATACTGTATTAAATGCTGCAAATTCCCTTACAAATTTGTATTTAGTTAAAGTATCACAAATCCATCCACATGCTGTGAAACATAGACCTTTGGGGCCAGTAGAGGTCTAGGGACTCAGATTCTGTTGCCCACTTTGCCCAATTTGGTATTCAGCCTTGCCATGATGAATATTTTTTTATCTATGTTAGTTATTATGTTACTTTATATGTTTACTAGTGAAACACAAATAAGTGTGCATCTGTTTTCTATACTAATTTATGCTGTTCACATTCACACATTCACACATTCACACTTGTAGGCAGTTTCCACTACCTAATCTGCATCTCTTTGGGCAGCAAATTCCATAAAGAGAAATCCTGGATGGCCAGGTCATGTTGAAACCACGAGGCAACAGTGCTAACCACTGCGCCACCATGTCACCGTGATCAAATACTGCTGTATCTTTTTGAAATACCTTGAAACGATGCAGCAGTAACAATTCTGCCCCTGCCAAGGCTCTGTGTGGTAATCCATGTATTGTAGGATCATATAGGATCATACATTAATAGCATTAAAAGAGATTTTAGATTAGCTTTTTTCACACCTTGTATTCATCCATCTGTGCAATAAGCACACTTGCATTCACAGGTACTGTTCACACATAGGGACACGGTTGTGATTAATGTGTTTGTGTGTTTCGTCTTCACACTGAAACATGCTCACACCAATTCATTAGAAAACTGTTGTGGTGATAGTAGCACAGTCTCTTTATCATTTCACCATACAAATTAATGAAAACAACAGTTGGTGTGAGAAGAACCATATGTGCTTTTTAATCATCCTACTGATGCTGAGAACCTCCTTTTTCAACACAGAATACTGTACCACAGCTACACCTCTGTGATCACTCATGGTGATGAAAAAAAGAAAATAAGATTAAGGCAATCCTTTTTTGGCAAACTGGTCTCTACTCCATATCTTACATTTCACTCGTCTCAGGTGACTAATAAATGCCTGTATCACACCTAAACTTTGGCTTCCAGGGCAAAAACCTTGGATCAAAAAGCTCTGAGTGACAAATCCAACTTTAGAGCATATCTTTTGACAATGTTGAGAGCAGAGGACTCTCAACACTTATGTTAAATGCCCTTAGATCTGCAGATGGTTCAATTAAATTCGATCCAATTCAATTTTATTTATATAGCGCCATATCACAGCAAAAGTCATCTCAAGGCACTTTTCATATAGAGCAGGTCTAGACCATACTCTTTAAAAGAGGTATTTACAGAGGGGGACCCAACAAATCCCACCATGAGCAGCACTAGGAGACAGTGGCAAGGAAAAACTTCCTTTTAAGGGGCAGAAACCTCGAGCAGAACCGGACTCAGGGTGGGCGGCCATCTGCCTCGACCGGTTGGGTTAAGAAGGAGAGAGAGAGGGGGAGAGGGGGGGAGAGAATAGCGAGAGAAGAGCATAGCATAACACGGGTTCCATATAAGATGTAGGGTGATGCCAGTAGCAGCAGTAGTAATGATAGTAGTGATAAGAGAGAGAGAGAGAGAGAGAGAGAGAGAGAAGCTCAGTGCATCATGGGAGATCTCCCGGTAGTCTAGGTCTATAGCAGCATAACTAAGGGATGGTTCAAGCCTGAGCCAACCCTAACTATAAGCTTTATCAAAAAGGAAAGTTTTAAGCCTACTCTTAAAGGTACAGAGGGTGTCTGCCTCTCAGACCCAAACTGGGAGAAGGTTCCACAGTAGAGGAGCCTGATAACTGAAGGCTCATCAGTAAACCAGCATTCTGGGAGCGCAGAGTCCTAGTGGGATTGTAGGGGACTATGAGATCTTTAAGGTAAGATGGAGCCTGTCCATTAAGGGCTTTGTAGGTGAGGAGAATTGAAGGTGAGGAGAATTGAATTCTATTCTAGATTTGACTGGGAGCCAATGTAGAGAGGGTAACACAGAAGAAATATGGTCTCTTTTCCTAGATCCTTCTTTCTCTCTCTCGCGCGTTAACCGGATATTACAGCTGTCTGTGGGTTGCTTTGCCCCGCCTCACACTATCCTGTGTTCCTCTGCCCTCCATTTTCATCAAGTCTCTTTCACAGTTAGTTTTGTGGTTTGGTGATTTTAAGACAAGATTTGATAATAAAGTTTACAGCCTGTCAAGCTGTTGCTCCTGCAGTGCTGTGTGTGGTTTGTGAACTGTGACATAGTTAAAAAAAAAAAAGTATAATAACTCATCAACTGACATTTTTGAGTTGAATCAGGGACATCTAAACCAATGCATCAAAGTGTCAAGTTTTAAGGGGCAGCCCTACAGTATATTGTAAGCTAGTAGTGCCTTCATGTATTGTATCATTCATTCCTCAAGAACTTTCTAAATTTATACTCTAGCCAAAATCCATTTGGGGGAAATATGGTCCTTAAATGGAACTTGTGTATTAAACTATTGTCCTTGGAACGAATGTCTGCAGATGCAACAACTACAACTCACACTGTTTTCATGTATAAGACATAATGTAGGCAATGATGCTGCTCTGTTAGAGCACCACTGGGTCTGCAAATAATGAATATCCAACAGCCAATCAGGATTAACTTGTCTGTTTGGTGAAAAAAGATGATATACTACAAACCCAAATACAAAAAATAACATCAATAAACATGTTAGACCTACTGCACAGCAGCTTTTAACATGAGACTCTTTCTGTTACATGTTGTCCTTTGTGCTTATTCTTTGTTTGACTATTAATGAGTCCAAGCAGATGCAGAGGGCATTTGCCCTTCATTGAGTGAATATATTCTATCCACAAATCCTGGCTGAGGTATTTAAAACACACTGTTGTGATGATGGATGGAGTGTTTTGACCAGACTTATAAGTCTTCTTATCAGTCAGTTTATTCAGTGCAGAACACTCACAGATGATGTGGGCACACATCACAGTTACTATTCAAAACAAGGTAATTATTGACTTCTGCTGTAAAATACAAAAGTCTAATGGTGGCTAATTATGTAAATGTCTGCACAGGTCTCTGAAGCACTGAAGCATCTCACTCATCTTCCTTGCAGGGACATTCCCTATGGACTGTCGCAACAAAAACACTGAATAATTTAATAAGCAAACACACACTACAGCTGTGTCTTGCTTGTTAGCTAATAAAATCACATCTTATTAAAGACAGTGCTGTTTTTTTCATCTTGTGTGTTTAATGAATTGATGGCTGACAGTCTGAAGAAGAGACAGTAGCCCTTTACATGGCAATGGCACTGAGCACCATGTCCCCAGGCTATACAGGCCTGACATGTTTTGCATTAGCCATAAGACAGATGGCAGGAACACTTCCAGCAAGGTGATTAAACCAAGGAGATAAAGCTTATTGCAATGATGTGTTTGATACCTGAGAGGGGAGAAAGGTAGGTACTTAAGGGGGGAGGAACAAAGAAAAAAAACAGGTATTTTCTAACTGGCTCAAATTCATGGCTGGACTATCCAAAGTGTTATGTGCATATTGCATATATTTATAATGATATGTGAATTTTGTTGCTATGGATCTACAATTAATCCACGTGGGTTGCTTTTTGATAGCGTTAAAGTGAGATGGGACACTACTGGATTAAGTATTTTCCTCCACTGTAAACACAGAAACACAGGTGTCTCTTGGAAAATGTGTCAATACATTATCCAAGATTGATGTTAGGGCCATCAAGTTTTATCATTTCAACTTCCTGTCTAAAATCATGTAAGTTTGGTATGGTGGATACCTATGAACCTTAGCTGCCATTACTTTGGAGCAGAAGCCAAACAGAGGTGTACATCAGAGCTATAGAAAATACAGTTTGTAGTTACACCTGGAAACAAAGGTAACTACACCCCAAAACTCTGCTAGAACCCTGTCTTTTGAGCATGATTACAAAATTCAACAGAGGAGTGAAGAGGCAGTAACTGTGGGGGGTGTGGCCTCATGGCTATGTAGCGGCAACATAAAGTGGCAGCAGTAAAGCTGACTGACCACCACTCACAGTAGCATGGACAGTGACATAGGGCTAGCAGTTAGAACTAGTCAGTTATGAGAAGCTTTGACAGTAACTAGGAGCATATTCATGGCCCTTTGATAGAGTCACTGTTTGCACCCTGTTTTGTAGTTGAGCTAGCAGCTCAAGCAGCTATTATCACTAAAGAATTTTCTGTCATAAAACATTTTCTTCTGCATTAAAAGTAATGAAATGGTTGTTGTCATTACCTCCGTGCAAGCAATATTGTGCGGAATTAAACAAGGCTTTACTACACTTTACTGACTGACTCCTTGGTAACATTACCAAAATGTAAATCTTAATGATCCCAAATAGAAATAAGAGAATGAAAAACAATAGGAGTGACACAATTACAAGTAAATGACTTTTTAAAAGTTGTCTGCAACCAAACCTTAAGGTGGCAATAATCGTTTTTTAAATTTTTTTTACATAACTACTTGTGCGTAAAAGTTGCTGCTCATACTGATGAGAACACAGAGAATTATAACCAGCTCTGCAGTGTTTAAGTGTGTTTGTATCATTGTTATGGTTTTATGGCCCACAACTTTACTCCCCTGGTTTAGTCTCAGTGTTGTTTTCAGCCACAGACACATAATTTTCTGTAGTCAATATTTAAATTTAAGTAGTTTTTGTCTCGGTTGTCATGAATTTTTTTATTATTCGTGCTCAACCTCATAACTCATATCTGTCTTTACTGTCTATATTCATTTCTATTTTTATATAACTTGTTCTTTACAAATGTGCATTGTCAGTTGCTTTATAATTTCAATGTCATCTTGCCCTATTTGTCTTTCTCTAAATTTTTCTGCAGGGATTGTTAACGTTTTGTTCTACCTTAAGCGAAATAGACACAGCAGTAGATGAAGAATGGAAAAAAATCTATGTGATTGTGTTTCTGTGTCATATTCTAGTATCTGATCTGCTGCTGTTACAGTTGACTCTCTTCCAGGTTGAGCTGACAAAGCTACCGATGTGCCTATGAGTACAGAATTGGTATGCCTTTAGTAGCCACTTGTTTGGTGTCAATAGTGTATCATAAACACTATGTGTAAAATCTGGTGTAAGATCCACTTTCTGACTGGCGGTTAGATGGCTATTAGGTTTTGACAGTGAGAGACAGCAGGAAAGTGTGTTATGTTGTCCCCAGGAGTTGAAAGAATACTGGAAAATTGTGCTCAAATAAAGGTATTGTTAAAGATCTGTTATTATACAACAAGTAGTTCCAACCAAGCAATCTGATTGGTCAACAAGACATTTAGAACATGCTCAAATCAGCATGACAGCACGCCTTACTCATCACTAAAAATATTACTCCACCATATACATTTTACTTTGTTGGTCATAGTTGTATAATCGCAAGATTACACTCGAGGGTGTCCTGTAACGTCATTTGAGCAAAGTGCCTTGGCTTTCTCCATCAGCTGTGCCGGTGACACGGCGCTATAACTTAAAATTCATGTAAAAGTTGCAGAAGCTACATCTGTGTGAGTAAATAAATGCAGCGTCTTTGTTATAACGTGGTTGATAAAAGTAAGCATTTATTTATGCAGTAGGCTGTTGATTTAGTTCGGTAAAGTCCAAGACCTCGATAAAGCATTAACGTCAGCTCAGAGTTCACTCATCTGGGACTAGAAAATCATTTCTGTTGCTAGGTCGTTACTAGGAGTCTGATTATTTGCTGTAGCGGTAAACTCGGTTCCATTACACATAGGAGTCCACTGATGTGATGATTGTGTTCCAGTTATTAGTCAGACCCCATGTATTTCCATGGAAACGGGACAAACACTCACCAAAACCTTTTAATTTTGAGAGCAAATTGCTCCTCAACATGAACAGATTTTGATTATACATTTTACTTTGTTGGTAATAGTTGTATAATCGCAATATTATACTCGAGGGTGTGCTTTAATGTCATTTGAGCACGACAGTGATGCGGTCAGGACCGAGGCACTTGCATCATCAACCTCTCAGTTAATATTGCTTAAATAAAATATAAGTAAAATTACTTGTGTAAAATGTACTCAGACTCAAGTAAGTCAGTTAAAATGTACTTTGAGTTAATGCTACACTTAATGCCACACAAGTGGCTACTAACGCTAAAGGGGGAAGGTGAGGGGTGATAATAATGTCATATTTTACATCTAGTGAACATCTTTAGGTTACCGTAATTTCCAGACTATAAGCCGCTACTTTTTTCACACGCTTTGAACCTTGCGGCTTAAACAATGATGCGGCTAATTTATAGATTTTTACAGGCTGACGAACTTCATGCCGCCAAAACATTTAGCCTTGTCACATCAGACCAATGAAATTACCGAACAGGTCACAGTGGACCGATTAAACTGTTTGAATTAGATCACACGCACTCACACTAAATTCTTCAGATCAGTCATTTTGCTCTTAATACACACACCCTCATCATGGAAAACGCACGAAGAAATGCATATGATGCAGCTTTTAAGTTAAAGGCAATCGATCTGGCTGTCGAAAAAGGAAATAGAGCTGCTGCACGTAAGCTTGGCATCAATGAATCGATGGTGAGACGCTGGAGACGGCAGTGCGAATGTGCAAATATCTCATGTTACAACATAGACACCTGTGGCTTATAGACAAGTGCGGCCTATATGTGTACAATTTTTTTTTTCTTTTTAAATTTAGTGGGTGCGGCTTATATTCAGGTGCGCTCAATAGTCCGGAAATTACGGTAGATATCATCTTTCTTCCCCATTCTGATGCTCAGTTAGAACTTCAGATCATCTTGACCATGTCTACATGCCAAAATGCACTGAATTGCTGCCATGTGATTGGCTGATTAGATATTTACGTTAACCAGCAGTTGAACGGGTATACCTAATGAAGTGGCCAGTGAGTGTAAATTGCACAGTGGCCTCTGCCCACAAACACACATATATTGAAAAAAAAAATGCCACAGTGAATATTTTATCATTTAGCCAGCCCCAGCATGCACCTGTTGATCACCCAATATTACAGGTGTGTTAGTGCAATTAATTAGGGTAGATGCAACCTTGTTGAGGTAATGCTAAGCTTAACTAATGACACCTGAACTCTACTGCATATTTGTGTAGGGGGTGCAAGTACATCCCTTACACTCCCTGACACTTGGTCAGTAAATTTAAACATTTAGAACATGTATCTGGATTGTGAGCTGACAGTCTCATGTCTCAGAACATGAAGCTTTACCCTCCAACACAGACCATGATGCTGCAGGCATGTCATCAGCTTATTCTCTACCGTAGCTGCTGATCTGGCTCCTTTCAGTTGTTCCGTTCTCACACAGTTTAGTTAAAACCAGCCTTGTTACCGTTATGAGAGTAAATGTAAGTTGTTGCTGATGCTACACACTCTTCCTGAAGGCTACTGTGGTAGTTTATGGAATGGCAATTGAATATTGTATTTTCTTTATTATTTTCTTTTTAATGAAGCCTTAGACACAGTCCTCATTAGAAAAAAGACAGATTTGGTTATTTGTTCAATCATTTAAAATTAGCTCAGTTTCACTGACAACATCATTTGGTTGTATGAATAGTGACTACAGTGTGGAAGTAGCTTTTCACACCATAAACACTATGATAAACACTATAAACACTAACAAGTAACTTCAGGTCTCAGTCTGCTTCAAACAACATGCTTGTCATATTGTTTAACAGGATCTGAAACTCAGTGGGGAAGCCTAGCCACAGAGTCTAGGAAAGTAGCAAGAGGCAAACGCAAGAAACTTTGTCAAAGTCTAAAAATAGTGACTTATTTATTTGGCTTAGGTGAGGAAAAGTCATGTCAAATTTACGGTAACATCACATGCACACAATTATGGAGTCATTCTTCTTCCCTAACTGTTCCTCTTCTCTGGTGATGGGCTACAAACCAGTGTCAAAGGTACTTACTCTACCTGAATGTGCAATGCCATGACTTCATAAAGACTTTATAATCTGGATATTAGACCTGTTTCCTTAAAATACTGAAATAAAGCCCTACCTATAAAACACTGTTTATCCCTTTAATCCAACAACTGTAAAATACTCCACTACTTTTCCAGTTTATATTATCTTTGCCTTATCCTAGCCCTCTCTTTCAACATTATGCTTTTTACACACTAACAGAACATGCTCAACATTTTCTGTGAAATTATACACCTCACATTTATCATTTTGGTTCTTGTTGATGACAGTGTTACATAAGTGTTGCATTATGTCCTGCATCTCATTACCATAGTCTTGAAAAGATTATATCCTGCTTTAAACACCTACCTCAACTATTTCTAACTCAAACAGATTTTACTGACAAAGACCAACTCTCTTGCTCAACTAAACAATCATATTTTATCAGGGTTGTCTCAGTCTCTACCACCTAAAACAAGTAAATGACAAAATGTTACTTGTATCACTAAACTTGCCGAGACACATGTTTAGTTTGCCCCTGGTTCAAATTGTCAATGGAATAACAGTATAACAAATGTAATGTTTTGCCATGTAGTGCCACTCATTTGCAATCTAGTTAGCACATCAGTTAGCACAAGTGGGTTGCATGGTCTCTGAGCTTACAGTGAAGCCTTCAATCACCAGTGAGTGGAGCTCCTCAGCTAAATGGTACTTATTCAATAGTCAGTGTTAAAGATTTGTTCATACATGTACTGAACAACTCCAGTAATTATTTTTAACAGTGACCCCTTTAAGAATTTCCCACCTCTATGATTGAGGTTTGGTTAAATGTAGACAACTAAAACTTCTTGGTTAGAGAAAGCTTGTGGTCATGGTAGTCTTAAGTGCTGAGACTTCTTTTTAGGTTTCTTGAAGATGTTTCACCTCATCTGAAAGGCTTCCTCAGTTCTAAAAACTTGTTGGGGAGTCCCAGGTATTTTACTTCTTGGGGGTGGTCCTGAGAGTCATTGCCCCACCCTGACATCATGTGAGTTGTTAGGGTCACATGGTTTGAGGTGTGAATGGGGGTTAAATCACCTGGGTAAGGATCTCAAGACCACGTTGTAGGTGGCTGGTGTCGTAGGCCACCACCAAGTAATTTCTAATTATGGCAGCAGGTGTTGAGTGGAGTTGTAGGAGCAGCAGGAGGCTTGTCATCACAGATCAGACTCTACAGCTCCAGAGGCAGAAATACCTGCAGAAAGAGACAGAAGAGGAGAGAGAGATGGAAGAGCACAATACTACGGGAAAGGGAAGAGTTAGTAACATTTATTTATGGGATATGAATCCATACTGATGGAGAGAGAGAGAGAGAGAGAGAGAGAGAAGCTCATTGCGTCATGGGAGATCTCCCGGCAGTCTAGGCCTATAGCAGCATAACTAAGGGATGGTTCAAGCCTGAGCCAACCCTAACTATAAGCTTTATCAAAAAGGAAAGTTTTAAACCTACTCTTAAAGGTACAGAGGGTGTCTGCCTCTCAGACCCAAACTGGGAGAAAGTTCCACAGTAGAGGAGCCTGATAACTGAAGGCTCTGCCTCCCATTCGACTTTTAGAAACTCTGGGAACCACCAGTAAACCAGCATTCTGGGAGTACAGTGTCCTAGTGGGATTGTATGGGACTATGAGATCTTTGAGGTATGATGGTGCCTGACCATTAAGGGCTTTGTAGGTGAGGAGGACGATTTTGAATTCTATTCTGGATTTGACTGAGAGCCAATGTAGAGAGGCTAGCACAGGAGAAATATAGTCTCTTTTCCTAGTTCCTGTCAGTAATCGTGCTGCAGCATTTTGGATCAGCTGCAGAGTCTTTAGAGACTTGTTGGGGCAGCCTGATAATAATGAATTACAGTAGTCCAGCCTGGAAGTAACAAATGCATCGACTAATTTTCTGCATCCTTTTGAGACAGAAAATGTCTAATTTTGGCAATATTACGCAAGTAAAGGAAGGCAGTCCTAGAAGTTTGTTTTATGTGTGAGTTAAAGGACATATCTTGGTCAAAGATGACTCCCAGATTCTTTACAGTGGAGCTGGGAGCCAGAGCAATGCTGTCTAATGGAACTATATCATTAGAAAATGTATTTCTGACGTATTCATGACCAATTATAATGACTTCAGTTTTATCTGAGTTCAGTAGTAAAAAAAATGCTTGTCATCCAAGTTTTAATGTCCCTAAGACAAGCCTGGAGTTTGGCTAGCTGATTGGTTTTGTTAGGCTTCATTGACAGATTAAGCTGTGTGCATAACAATGGAAATTTATGGAGCGTTTCCTGATAATATTGCCAGAGGGAAGCATATACAAAGTGAAGAGGATTGGTCCAAGCACTGACCCTTGTGGAACTCCATGTCTAACTTTTGTGTACATGGAGGAGTAGTTGTTAACATGTACAAACTGAAACCTATCAGATAGATAGGACTTAAATCAGTTTAGTGCAGTTCCTTTAATGCCAATAAAGTGCTCCAGTCTCTGTAAAAGGATGTGATGGTCAATCGTATCAAAAGCAGCACTGAGATCTAACAAGACAAGTACAGAAACAAGTCCGTTGTCTGATGCAATTAGGAGGTCATTCGTAACTTTTACAAGTGCTGTCTCTGTGCTGTGATACAACCTAAATCCTGACTGAAAAACCTCAAATAAACTATTATCCTGTAGAAAGGCGCACAACTGTTTTGCAACTGCTTTCTCTAGGATTTTGGAAAGAAAGGGGAGGTTAGATATTGTTTCTGTAATTGGCTAATATGTCTGGATCTAGAGTGGGCTTTTTTAGAAGAGGTTTGATTACAGCCACTTTATACGACTACGGCACATAACCTGTTAACAAGGACAGATTTAACGTGTCTAGTACAGGACTGCAAATTAAGGGAGGATTCTTCCAGTTTGGTAGAACGCCACATTCTTTCGAGCCTACGTGCTCCTTGTTTCAGTGTACGGGGTTTGAGAATTGAACCACAGAGCTTCCCTCTTTCTCTTTACTGTTCTCATTTTTAGGGGGGCGATGGAGTCTAGAGTAGTACGCAGTGAGTCTGCAACACTGTCTACAAGATGATCAAGCTGGGAGGGAGTAGCTTCTGCTAAATTAAGATGAGGCACTGGACTTTAGGAGTTAGTGGGAATCATTTCCTTGAATTTAGCTACTGCATTAACAGAAATATTTCTAGTCAAGACGTTTTTTGCTGATAGTACATAATCCAGCAATATGAATTCGAAAGTGATTAAAAAGTGGTCTGATAGAACGGGATTCTGTGGGAAGACTGTTACATGTTCAATATCAATACCATAAGCTAAAACAAGATCGAGAGTGTGACTGAAACAGTGAGTGGGTTTATTTACACACAGAGAGAAGCCAATACAGTTGAGTAATAAAGAAAATGCAGTCATTATTGACATCCACATGAATATTGAAGTCGCCTACAATAATAACTTTATCTGTTTTAAGTACCAAACTTGACAGGAACTCTGAAAATTCAGATAAGAAATCAGAGTATGGACCAGGAGGACGGTACACTACAACAAATAAAATTGGTTTTAGTGTTTTCCACCTTGGGTGGGACAAACTAAGAACAAGGCTTTCAAATGAATTATAATTAGTTTAGGTTTGGTGTAGATTAGTAAACTGTAAAATGGCTGACTCCACCTCCACGGCCGGTGTCTCAGGGAATGTGAGTATTAATATGACGGGGGGGTTTGTTCAGGCTAACATACTCATCCTGACACAGCCAGGTTACAGTCAGACAGAAGATATCCAGATGGTAATCTGATATCAAATCATTAACTAGTACAGCTTTGGATGAGAGAGATCTTATGTTGAGTAATCCACATTTAATTATTTATACTTTGTGCTTGGGATTCTTGTCCTTAGGGTGAACCAGTTTTGGTCTAAGGGTGTTACCAGGCCTGAAGTGCACTGGGATGTTGTGTTTGGAGAAAATTATTTTGAATTTCTCCGCCAGTCCTGCCACATATGCCATGATAATGTTGTTGCATCTGTTCTCCTGTTTGATTTTTGTGGCTCTTCGCTGCGTCTTGATGAAGGCCCAGTTAGGATAACCACATGTTTTAAGTGCTGTCTTGAGCTGTCAATGTTCTTTTTCTTTTCCATCTGCCTCAGAGGGAACGTTCTCTGCCTGGTGGTGTAGAGTCCTGATAACACCAAGTTTATGTTCCAGTGGGTGGTGGGAGTTAAAGAGTAGGTATTGATCTGTGTGTGGGGGTTTCCAGTAGACTTCAATGTTGAGGCCACTGTCCTTCTCAGTGAGCACAGCACAGTCCAGAAATGGTAACCTGTCTTCCTTGGTATCCTCCCTGATGAACTTGATGTGCTTGTCCACTAAGTTGATATGTTCAGTGAAGTCCTCTGATTCCTGGGTTTTGATTTTGACCCAGGTGTCATCCACGCACCTAAACCAGTGGCTGGGTGTTGTGCCTCTGAAGGAGCTCAGAGCTTTGCCTTCCACCTCTTCCATGTAGAGGTCAGCCACAATGGGTGACCAATCAGTCAATCAAAAGAACAAACACCATTACACTACAGAGTCAACCACCACCATTTCGACACAAAGTATACTGTAAAGTGAGTGCTGAGTGCCCTTTGAGTTAAAATGAATAAAATAGAAAAAGTGTCACTTGACCTCCATTTCAGCTGCATTTTGTACGTGAGCCATACCTCTAAAGTGCTGCTGTTGGCTGAAAACTGGGTAAAATCCTCTGGGAACCATGAATATTCCTACCAAATTTATTGGCAAACTGGCCAGTAGTGGTGAATGTGTCTGAAAGTGAATGAAAAAGACTGATATCAACTTCAAAAATTAAATTCACAAAAACACATGGTACATTTGTTTTATTATTTTAAAAATTTGGATATTGCAGAAATTGCAATAAAATAAAAGCTCTGTGGCCAGCAAAAATTTATGATGCTTGAACATTTTGTTCAGCAACATAACCTTCACAAATGAACACCACTTTTATGATTTTTAAGCCTAAACACAATCGCCAGAAATAAAAATCTAATGCTCGGCTATAACATTAGCTAAAACACTGTCACATGTTTTCAATGTCACCATCAACTTGTAGTTTAATTTAGCACACTTACCTCTTCTACAGAAACATTTCTCAATAGAAAGTTGGTAACAGTTTGCCAGACTGTGGGTATAAACACAACAAGGCTCCAAAGGTGGACTGGTGAGTAGATCAGTTTTTGTGTGCGGCGTCGACGACCTCTGTAGTCTCATTTAGCCACTTGTTAGCAACCACCTTAAGACACATAAGAGCTTAAAACACACAAATGGTGTATTTAGTGAAGTACTCTATGTTGTAGAATAAAACATGAAAATGTCTTGGGCTTATGTTTACCACAGACCTTATTTCAGCCTTTGGGACAGGGGAACTGGAAGTGCTAAAATGCTTACTTATTTCTGGGTTTTAGGACTCATTCCTGTACCATTCTATTCTCAGTTGTGCAGTGCTAGCTACTGGACTGCACCTCCTCCAAGCAGTCTCTCTAGTTTCTTCTGTGAATTAAAGCTGAGTATCCTCACTGTCTGCATGCAATCTTATTGTAATTCCTGATCACACACCTTTGTGAAACAGGTTTTCTCCATTATGTCAACTATAACAAATAGGATTATGGAATAGACTGGATGTAGGAAACACACACCCATAGCATTTTTTCCACAGAAATTTATTGTGGACAAATTAATTATGTAGAAACAGAAATATCTCACTAAATGGTGATCTTAAATGAAATACTTCACATTATATGTTTGTATTTAGTTAGTAGTTGCGTAAAAAGGGTGCATTTTGACATCATTTGCAGTCGCATTTTTCTCCTCTCCTCCTGTTACACATGTGTGCATGTGTAGCCCCTCCACACACACACAGGTGGAGGAGCAGAGGAGACAGGCTAACAACTTGTTACATTGCAAGCATTATAAGTCTGTTCATAGACGGGCAGGTGTGGACCCCTTATGTCTGACAGTCAAGTCAAAATATCAGCATTTTTTTAACACATGCATTCTGATGGCAGTGGCTCTGCTGCTGGTGGCAGGGAAGCTACCCCTAGTTCTTTTCTGCACGTATGTTTATCACTATTCATATTACATATATTTTATAATGCAAATGATTATACTGATACAAATTAGCTGTAATTGAAGGTAACTTTAATAAAACTGATATGCTATTAAAATTATCATTAAGCATATTGAATATTAAATAATTTGCCATCACAAATCCCTACTGAATTTACATACTTTACATACCTCATATACTTGCAGACTAAAGGATCGAACTCCTGTCAATTGTGAATGTGTCTTAGTGTAAGCATTTATGTGACACAAAACCAGTTAATACACAATGTGAAGATTCACCCAAGCAGTAACAGAGAGGATAACTTATTCATCATGTTGATCTAAGTAGGGATGATAGTGGTTTTGGCTGGCTCTTTCATCTCCATCACCCTGCATCACTCTCTGTTGCCTTATACGCTGCTGGGGGCCTTTTAACTCTTGGGAGTGTCCCAGTCAGAGTAAAGTTTAGTGCATATTCCTGAAAAAACTGTTGATAAGTTATTAAAACCTTTGTTTATCTGAAACTAAATAATTTTTAGCTTTAGGAACATTCTATATCCATATTTTTATGCAGTACTGGGTCTCAGAAGACAGCTACTCATCAGATGTACCCCTTGCATTTTCCAAGATCTCTCATATGGTTCAAGTGTAATCAGCTCTGGATCCCCTTGTGGAGGCTTTATGAAGCCCACCTTAGCTGGTGGTTATCTGACTCTCCATGTATTCACAGCCACTGCTCTCGTCTTATCAGTAGTCTGAAGCTTGCATGCTCAATCGCCTGATTTGTCAAGGGTGACTCCGAATGATTCTGATAGGCACTCCGCAAATCACCCAGTTGATCTAAAATATCGACCAGCCACAAAAAGTCATTACACGCAATAATGGCAGGCAGGACCTTGAAGATGTGACTTAATTAGGTTTCAAATGGCTTCAAAAATGCCTTCAAATCTTCTCCCCTAGAGAGTTATGCACTCTTGGATTTTTCTCAGTGATTACAGGTGTAGAAAGTGAGGCATACTGCTACTGACAACACCGCTGCTGCTCCTAACTATAGGTGATAGCAGCAGCACACACATCAGAGATATACAGTCATACAAATTCACACTACTGCTGCTATTTAGCATGCTTGTCTGCTTCAGCCTGTATTTTCCTCACAAGCAATAATGACTTAGGCAGACAGAAAGTACATACCACTGCTGGAGCTGCAAAAAAGTTCTGCTGAAGCAAATGACATGTTTTGCTAATGAAATTTGGAAAGTAATTGAATGTAAATTGTTTTTCAGGCCTTGATAGAGCTGCGTACATTGGCAGTATTTAAATTAGTGATGTGAGTGCTCTGCCGTCATTGTTTCTTTTAGTTGCTCAGGATACTATAACTGCTGAGACTAAAGTAATAATAACCTCCAACCTAGGATTTCACCTTAATCAAAAAACAATATAGCTTTTTATGATGAATAAATGTGGCATAATTTATTTTGAGATTGTTCTGTATCTATGTAGTTGTGATTTCTTTTCTTACTCACAGTGCCATTGCATGTCTCCACACAGAAAACCAAGATTTCCACATATGATAAGATGTGGGAGTTCATGAGCAGTCGGAGGCATTCAGTGATGGTGAAGAATGTTGAGGAAGGCATTCATCGTGTGCTCACCTCAGACTACGCATTTCTCATGGAGTCCACTACCATCGAGTTTGTCACGCAGCGCAACTGCAACCTCACCCAGATCGGAGGCCTTATTGACTCCAAAGCCTATGGGGTTGGCACCCCAATGGGTATGTATGCTACAGTTATAAAACACCATATTTGGCTTAGGCAAAACATAAATTCTTATGTCTGAAAGTCAAAAAGTGTTGCAGGGAAAGTGCTGCAGCAGGCAACAATAGGACAAAGCTATCTTCTTTGAATTGTGCTTCTTTGTGGTCCTCTGCATGGTAGCCAGTTTTGGGAGTTATGGTTTCATATTTTCATGTGTGTTCTTAGTTAACCACAACCCTGCACATTATTTTTTAACACCTGTGTACTCTGCAGTCTGCATTCCAGGGTTAATTTTCATTTCACAATATTTTATGAGTCTGTGCATTTAAAACATCTTGTTTTATTCTTCTTTGCTTCACCAGTTGATATGGTAAGGACTTAGGTTATCCTCCCTGGTAAAACTCTCCCAAATATGACCGGTAATGTAGTAATCAATCAAAAGATGAAACAAAAAATTATTCTACTATGATGTACAGCATATTATGAATTTAGATCATGAACATTTCTATAACATGTTGTAAATCTGTTGTTGCAAATTTAAAGCTGTGTTGCCATTATTTGGTACGTTTATGCAGCACTAATATTATGTAACCCATGTGGAGGAATACTTAGCAGGGAAAATCCTAGGGCTATCTCCAGCAGGCAGAAGAACAGTGTAACAAAAATAGAAGGATGAACAGAGAGAGTGGCTCCACAGCAGATTGCCATAATCCTGTTACAAACGCTCTGAGAAGGAAAACTCTTGTTAAATACCTGCAGAATTACAACTGACAGACAACTTAACATGATGCCCTCATGCAGCTGCATCATATTCTTTAACAGAGAAATGGTTTCAGAACCTGAAGCTTGAAAACACTGGCTACTTGAAAGACATGTCTTATTATTTCAAAAAATGCTTCTAACTTATTTTATGCCTACTTGTAAAGTAGGCATCATTACAAAGCTCAGGAGACTGATAAGGCAAGTCACAGCATCATGTGATTGTTGTGTCTAATCTATTTCTATTTCTATTTTTTATGATTCACAGTGCAAAGGATAAGGCTAAAGTTAGTCTATATTTTTCTTACTATCAACAAACCCCATGAAACAATGAAAAACTAACAATGTGTTAGTCAGTCTCTCAAAACTCTTTGACTCCCCATCCGTGTCTGTGGCTTTTAATAGGATTTGTTGACAATAGTAAAATACTGAATATCACCACAGTGCAAACATGCCCTATAAAGTTTAGAAAAAAAAAACATTTTAGTATGAGCTTTCTTTTTCTTGGTTATGAAATGTGACCTCACAGCATAGGCGGGAAAAGGTGTGTGAACCCCTAATGACTTCGACAAAAGCTAAGTGGAGTCAGATGTTAGCAAACCTGGAGTCCAAACAATGAAACAAGTTAGAGCTACTTTGCCATATAAAAGAACGCTGCAACCTCTTGAGATTGCGATTCACAAGGCACATCTGCAGATACGGACCATGTCTCTCAGAAGACCTACAATCAAGAATTGTTGATTTGCACAAAGCTGGAAAGGGCTACAAAGTAATCTCAAACAGTTCAGATATTCACTAGTCCACAGTTAGACAAACTTTTTATAAAAGGAGACAGTTGAGTGCAGTGGCTACTTTCCCTACAGGTGGGTACCCAGCTAAGATTATTCCAAAGGCAAAATTCAAAATCCTTAGCAAAACAGCTACAAGGCTTAAAGGAATTGTTGTAAATGGTTAACATCCCTGTTCATTAGTCTACCATATGCCTAACAATTCCCACCATGAGCAAGCACTAGTTGACCGTGGCAAGGAAAAACTTCCTTTTAAGAGGCAGAAACCTCATGCAGAACTAGACAAAGGGTGGGCGGCCATCTGCCTCGACCGGTTGGCACTGCTTTGCTGCCTCTGGGCATGGGCAGCTTGCCATCATTAAGGGGAAAATGAATCCCCAAATTTATCAAAGTTCCTGCAGGATAATGTCAGGTTGGCTATCCGACAGCTGAAGATCAGCAGAAGCTGAGCAAGGCAGCAGGACAATGACCCCAAGCATCAGAGTAAATCTGCTATAGAATGACTCTGAAAAGGGAAAAGCCACCTTATTGAGTGGCCCAGTCAGGGCCCAGACCTGAACTCAGAAGATATTCTGTAGAATGACCTGAAGAGAGCCATTCACACCAGACATACTATCACTGAGGCTGAAGCAGTTCTGTAGGAGGAATAGTCCAAAATTCCTCCTTAACGTTGTGTAGGTCTGATCTGCAGCTACCAGAAGATGCTTGTCTGAAATTATTACTGCCAAAGGAGGTTTAATCACCTATTAAAAACAAGGGATCATTTACTTATGTTAGATGGGTGTGCTCAATAAAAACACAAAAGATTATAATTGTTTGTGTATTATTAGCTTAAGCACATTGTGTTTGTCTATACTTGTGACTTAGATGATCACATTTTATAACCAATTCATGCAGAAAATCAGGTAACTATAGGTTCACATACTTTTTCCTGCCACTGAGACACTGATTGAGATATCCAAAACCAAGACTCAAATTATCAAATGGAACATTCCTTGACATATGTGTTGTCCTATTCTTGGTATAAAAAAGTTTGACATAAAAATCAAATATTTGTAGAAGTCTTCCATGATATATTAGCAACTACAGTCTAAAAATCATCAGCATCTGCTTTTAATCTTTAATCTCCATCCATGAAGGATAGATAATATCCAGTGTCTGTATTGTTCTGACAAATCAGGGAAATGTGTTCTGGGACACAGAGTGTTGGCAAGGTCGTTTGCTGCTGTTTGTGTATGCTCTGCTGGTCAGCCGCAGAAGGTAATTTGAGAGACTGTAGCTGTGTGTGAAAACAGTGGAGGCAGGGCTATATTTTCTTTGGGTGATTGCATTTCCTGACTGATGTGCTCCTTTTGAAGGTTTGCTACACTGTGTGTGTGTGTGTGTGTGTGTATTGTGGATATGCATTTTCCTAGGTGACTGCATACTTGACTATAGCATAAAACCTACATTGCATATGTTTTACTGCTTTCTGTGACTACATAAATAACAATGAATACATTTATTCATATTGTACATGTGGTTGCATGTGTGTACATCACTGAAAGAAGGAAAGAAAGCTTAACAAGGTGATAGGAATGAAGGTATGGTGAGTGTACTGCACAGTTGTTGTCTGTAAAGGAGGGTGTTCACATCATTACTCCCTGGTGGCCCATTCACATGCAGTCAGGACAAGGTATTTAAATTGCTAATCCTAGCATTTTATTACCCTTTACCATATGCAGTCTGTATTCCCATATAACCAGAACATTTAGCATATATCTCACTGACTTGAACAGAGTAGGTGTTGACCTGGACTTTGATAGAGCTATAGAGTGCTATAGCTCTATAGCACTTTGAGCTCAGTCCCTTGGTAGCTCCCTCCGCTCTTTCTTGCCCAGACCTATAGCTCACCTCCCAGATGTTAACCTTTGTTGAATCTAGTGGTGTGTTTACTTCATTAAACGGGTAATGGTAAATCCAATTAATTCTCAGGACAACACCCTTTTTATAAACAGAGAAACTTTACTATACCTGCAGCTGTGCCTCAGTGGGTTGTCCATTAATTGTAGGTTTCCAACTGTCCACATTTTGAAGTGGATTTGAGCAAGAAGCTGAACCCCAACTGCATCTCTCACATCTCGGTGATTGGGCCAGTGCCTTGCTTGCAGCCATTGGTGTGTGAGTGTGCGAATGGGTCAGTGAGAGGCAAACTGTAATTGGCTGTGGATAAAAGCTCTATAGAAATACAATCTATTTACTATTTCAACTGGTAGAACCAGGGTCTAAATCTAGCAGCTCCTGGCCCCAGCATAGTCCCTGCTCCAACAGTTGTAAAGTCCATTGACCCAGGAACTTTTTGGGCTTCATTCACACAATCAGAAACCATTGTGTGCCATCCAGTGTTAGAGTGAAAATATAGTTATAGTGAGATACAGATAAATGAGTTTGACTTTGTTTTTGTTTAGTTAAATCAGCAAAGTTAGGTTATAATGTTGGTACTGTGAATCTGCATGTGTGAATAGTCACAGTCCCCAAATGATGATGTCTGTTCAGTAAGTGAGTGAATTCCTTTTAAAATGCTTGGAAATTTCAATTCTAATAATGGGAGTGGTAATATTCCAAAACTGAGACATATATTAACCAAATAAATTAACCAAAATTAACCAAACTAGACTAAATTTTGTACCTCACACAGCAGCTGCACATTTTGGTGTCCTCTTGTGGCTCATTTGAGCAAGAAACTCGCCTATGTTGCCTGATGATTACAAAAAGTAGATCATGTGTATCTGCACCCATTGGATGATGTCAGCACTGAGTGGTAAAGTACTGAGGGGTAAAGTAATGATAGTCATTTGGACAGAAATCAGAGCCATTTTGCCACCACCATTAAGTGGTGTAACTTGATACCTGAAATGGGCCTTGGCCCATTTCAGGTATCAAGTTACACCACTTACGGTATATGTGCAAAGTTTTGTGAGTGTTCAAGCATGACTATCACCTCGAAAATGCTTAAAGGGTGGTGCTAGAGAGCTGATGTACCACATCCATGCCTAATTGTAACATTAAATCATTGCACGTTCTAAATGCCGCAAAAATGTTTTCATAAATTAACATTTACACACAAAATCCAAAAATGTTGAAAAATATGTATTGCTTCTACATAGATGAGAGCAATGATCTCACCAAACTTCATGAACATCAAAGCAACTTTATTCCAACATGACCCTGTGTATGGGGGTATTCAAGCCCTATCACTACAAAATTTAGCAATTGTCGCCAGCTCTGATGCATGTGCCAATTTTGGTGAGTTTGGAGCATTGTAAAGCCCTCAAAAATGCAGCGTTGTCCATGTTCAAATCAGGGAGGTCCATGTTGTATGCAGAGCAGCAAGGAGCACTATGAAAGTTATATTGGTCAACATGGATCATCTCAAGTGAAACACTTGCTGGTAATCAAGTCTCTGTGACAGTGACACACTGTAATCAAATGGCTGCATGGAAACTTAAAGTCAGCCAAATTGCCATCTAAACTTTGAATACTCAACAAGAATACTGTGAATGACTAATTACACATAGCGATTGCATTTTTCCAGGTTACAAACCATGGCGTGACATTAATTGACATGACATTTTGAGTTTGGGGGGTAACCGTTTTCTAGCCTTTATTGACAGGACAGTGAGAGAGACAGGAAACAGGGAGGGGGAGTAGGGGAGTGACATGTAGCAAAGGTCCGGTTGAACCGGGGACTAGCTTCTCAGGGCACTAAGGCCCATGCGGTAACCATTCAGCTATAGGGGCAGCCCCCGTTAGCATTTTTAATGCTCTAATAAATAAAATAAGTTAAATCATATTCTAATCTGATATCCTGTCATTGGTCAATTAACATGTTTAAGGGTAGCCTTGCCCTTGTCAGTGTATCATCCGTCACTAATGTGTGTAACATGATCATGGCTCATGAGCTGCTTTCATGTTTTGTATGCAAGTACTGTGTGTAGATTTTGTTGGGCCATGCTCCAGAATAGCAGATTCTGTAGCGTACCCCCCTGCCAGAGATTTCAGTTCCTTCATCATGTCTCCCATGCACTAAAGCTAAGTATCCCTTCTCTTTAGTGGCATGCAGTAAAGACTTAACTGCCCTTCCTGATCACACATATTTGTTAAGCAGGTTTCTCTTTTATGTCAGCCACAAAAGCAAGATTTCAGAATTGAATGATATAGGACAGACCCTCTCATAGTGATTTTTCCATGCAGTGACAAATTAGTTGTCCATCAAATTAGTTATGGAACAAGAAACAGGCTTAATTTCACACAGTTACAAAGTGGTGAGCTTTTAATTTTTCCCTGTAATGTTTGGTATTAGACACAGCGATAAGCCACAATGTGACTGAGCACTGATATGAACTTATACACTTCATCATCTGCTCTTCCATAGTTATCAAATAGTTGCTGATACCTTTACATCTGTGTATACACAAACATTAGTGTGTTAAACTAAATCGACTATTTGCAAAAACCGTTTGGTGTATACATATAGGCTAAATAATACAGTGAAACTTCTCTCTTTGCTCTCCTCTGTATGTTTGCAGAGGACTTTATAGTGCATTAAATAAAATGAGTCCAAATATTAGTTAGCATTAAGCCTTATCAAATCCGCCATCTCTTTCATGTTACACAATTTCAAAATAGGGTCTGCAGAAACACACAAGTTACATGGTGTCTGTGGAAAGATTTAAATACTTATTCCAAAGTATCCATTAAAACGGAGGGCAACTCTGCTTGGATATAATAGAGCAACCTTCTGTGGTCTCTAAGATATCTGTATCTATGTTCATGCATTTTAAACATATTTTAGCTGATAGCACAACTGTTGTGATTATGCTGATTTTGTCTGACAATATCAAGATTTTTAAAATAATGATTTGCCGCAGCACATAATCAAGCTATAACAAACTACTGTGGAAGTGATTCTGAGATACTTGATTCTGGCATAGCCCCATGTCCTTGAGCGGATGTGTCACTGAGTCTCCAACAAAGCCACTCGCACCCACCTGCACTGTTTAGAGCCTGATGCTCCATCCACCTTTCCTGCTCTGACAATAAGGTCCTTCCTCTCCTTCTTGCTCAATCTGGACCAACTGAGGCCTGCTGTCCTGTCTGGACCCTCCCCACCATCTTCTGACATTGCAGTCTGCTTAAAACCTTCTGCATTTCTTTCTCAGCCCCCCATTTCCTTCCAGTCACTGTTTGGACATGCATATCTTTAACTACCTTGAGGAGTCCCTTGATTCCATCACCAGCCTTGCCCTCTTTTGTCTGTACCCAAGGGTGATAGATTTCAGGGGTAGATAGAGTCAATTCCAACCACATAGGGAGCCCTAGCCATTTGCATGAAGGGGCTGGCTTTGGCATCCATCCTCCTTACACTTTATAAGGTAACTCCACACAGTTTCAGAGGCCACATTACCCTTGGGTGGCTTGAATGAAGCGATAACACCTCACCTTGTAGTTCAGAAAGTCATGACTCCACCCACCACCTGCCTTGCTCCACTCTGGATGACTTAAAATGCTGCTGCAAAGAGGTGAGGGGACATGAAACATCTCATAAAAAAACTTTACTTCCAGATCAAGGCTCCAGACTAACCTTTTCTACTAGTAGCACTGGTGCTACCTACCGAAAATGTTAGGAGCACCAGCACAAAATTTGAATCATAAGTTAAGTTGCACTTTAATATGGGGTAAAAATACATAATTCCTCATGTTTTTGTGAGGGATCACATTTTTTAAAATACAGTTTGTGAAATGTAGGGATGGATATTGTAAGACATTAACCCTTGCAAAATTGAGGATGCAACCACATGGCTCCTTTTGTTCCGTAGACAAAGGAGGGCATTGAACCCAGGTGTAAAATCCTCCCAACTCCAGCTACTATTGGTCACTGTGCGGCCTAGGACCCATGGTGTCACAAAGTTAACTGAATCCATCTGGACCTGTTGCACCTTTATCATTATTTTAATGGCTCAACTTTCTCAGCTTGTATATTACTTTCATGTTATATTATTAGTGTTGGACAATAAATTTTATTGAATTGTAGCCTACAGCACACAGTCTGTCACTGTACGTCTTCAATGTGTCATAAATAAAGTTGGTTTAAAAAAAATGCCTAGTTTAAGTGCAGTTGGATTTTCTAAATACCATGGTTCTCTTTTTATAAGTCCTTATCAATTCTGCTTCCTGTCTTTCCTTGACCTCAATGGAGAATGTCATGAGGTGGTTAGGAAGGGAGATTTTCTTTTACTATTCAAACACAGCCCAGGTGTTCTCCTCTTCTCTTTCTCTTCTCTGCCTGCTCATCAAAAGAGCAGGAGTTGCTCTGTTCTTGGCCTGCTCCTCAGCAAATGCTGGTAGAAGTGTGCCAGCTGATTTTACAAACAACAGGAGCTACAAGGCAGAGTTAGCACTGAGATAACTCTGCAAGGAGAACAAAGGAGCAATCACTGATCTCTTTGGCAACACTGAAGCCACACAGCCAGGACAACTGTCACTTGCTGGTCTTAAAACAAAACAGCATAACAGAAACCATCCTCTTTTTCCCCCATGGACTCAGCAAGTTGGCCCCAGTTTAAATAACATGGCTATCCTGTGCACTGTTAAATTTTGCTTGACCTGGCACCATGCTACCTTTGTTGGCCTGAAACAAAGAAACCCCAAAAGCAGTTTAAAACAAAGCGTAATTTTCTTGTAGCTATTGAATTAATTATTATTCTGGGTTCCAAATTGATATATAGTATAATTTCCGAGACTAAATTAGTGAATCGGCAATCATTTTTCCTTTTTAGGATGTTGCCCCCCGAGGTACACCAATATTAATTAAAGGTACTAATTTATATATTAATATTTTAAATATTTACTCTTCTTTTCATTCATTTATATTATTTGAGCCAATAACTGGTAAACTGTTACACCTACAAATTCCCCCACAGTATCATAAGATTATTTTTATCTTATCCATACCCTTAACATCCATATATATTAGCTATACACAGCTCTTACTGTTGTTCCTTCTCATTCATCACTAAACAGTTTTTTATTATTTCTATTATTTTTTGAATTATCATCTCTAAAAAAGAATAAATTCAGCATGGGATTGGAATTGTTTGATATTAAAATACATCTAATTACTGTTTCTAGAGCAACAACAGTAATGTTCACAAAAGAAATGTCACTATAAACTCAGTATCTCATTGGAAAGAAATCTAAAATATCAGTAAAATAATAGACATCAAAATACAGAGTGAAGGTTAGTAATAATGATGAACACAGATATCAGTCAGTATCAGACATTCCACTGCCTAGAGAGAGGGGGATGAGTTGTCTCAGCCAGTAAAGTTGACAAGATTTTGCCAAATTTGGCAAACTAAGATAATCAGTTAGACTGCATAGCGACAGCTTTCATTTTAACTTTTTCGTAATAATAAAGTATTAACTATTAACCTGTTCACTGTGGTTGTGTAAAATATGCGTGAGACTGTGGACAAAACAGTTGAACAGTGGCAAAATTAGACTCTGGAGGGCCCCAGACAAAGAAAACCATCACACAACACTACCCCTGCTTGTACACTATTGGTAGACACTACAATTTACAGATGCTCCCTAAATGCCTGACATGCAGGCTATTGGTAGACACCAACTACAGAAGCCCACTTTGGGGGTTTTTGGGGCAGCTTATTGCACTTCTGTGGGAGGTTTGAGGGGGTCTATAGTCATTACAAGATGTGCCAATATTAGTTGCCACCAGCTGCCCTTTTTTCCCTTGGTGGCCTCAAACATTTGCCTGGTTTGTCTCCCCTGACAATGTGCCTCTGCAGCTGAAAATATCATTTTCCTGCATGCTTGTTGAACAGGTGGTTTGATGGAGTACTTATTGTACTTTTATTGTAGTTAAATAAATGAATGTAGTTGTCCTCAAAACAAATTATCTTCACGTAGATCAGTGTCCACTGCAGCCCTTCTGCACTGCTTTTTGCTGTGTGTGTGTGTGTGTGTGTAGAATGCACTGACCATGCAGCCCAGCCTCAGGCATAGAGCACAGGAGAGGACAAAGAAGAAGCACAACCTTGAATGATAAAATAGAAAATCAATATGTGGTGGTCAATGTTGATACTGTGGCCAGCCACCACAAATAAATTGATGTAAGGAAAACACTAGCATACTTGCTAGTTGCATTGGTGCTCCGACTTATAAAATTTAGTAGCACTGTCTCCAAAAATGGTTGCAACATGCAACTAAATGGTCGCAGTCTGGAGCTCTGCAGCTGCAGAAAACCAGTGATGTACTAATAACAAGACTGAGCTTATGTAAGTCAAGTCACAATGCACATGTGTGAACCACAAGATGTACAGTGCATTCAAAAAGTATTCAGACCCCTTCGCTTTTTTTCTTTTGTTATGCTGCAGCCTTATGCTAAAATTGTTTAATTACATTTTCCCCTCATCAATGTACTTACTTACTTACTACTACTAATTCTCCAAAATGACTATGAAGAAAAAGAATTGTAAAGACTTTTGCAAATTTATTAGAAAGGAAACCTAAGTGGGGCATTACGGTGGTGCAGTGGTTAGCACTGTCGCCTTACAGCAAGAAGGTTCTAGGTTTGAGCCCGGTTCACCCTGGGCTTTTCTGTGAAGAGTTTGCATGTTATCCCTATGCCTGTGCGTGGGTTTTCTCTGGATATTCCAGCTTCCTCCCACCTTCCAAAGACATTCATGTTAGGTTATTTGGTGACTCTAAATTGCCTGTACTTTGCCTGTAGTTGTTTGTCTATATGTGTTGGCCCTATGATAGACTGGCAATCTGTCCAGGGTGTACCCCTGTCAGCTGGGATAGGCTCCAGCCCCCACACCCCATGACCCTTAACGGATAAGGGGTATAGATGATGGATGGATGGAAACCTAATCTCAGAGACAGGATTGTGTCAAAGCACAGATCTGTGGAAGGCTACAAAAAATTCTGCTGCATTGAGGGTTGTCAAGAGCACAGTGACCTTCATAATTCTTAGATGTAATACATTTGAACCCACCAGGACTCTTCCTAAAGCTGGCCGCCCTACAAAACTGAGCAACAGCATCACATGGTGGAGGCAAGTGGCAAGGACAGGTGGACTAGGCAGGTCTGAAGGAAAGCTGAACACAGCAAAGTACAGAGATATCTTTACTGAAAATCTGGTTCCAAGCACTCAAGACCTCAGACTATGCCAAAGGTTCACCTTCCAACAGCAAAAACCACTGGGCATTCATTTAGTGTGTCATGGCAATGATAAACATCCTTATCCCATCCCCTCCCCACAGGGGTACCCCAAGGCACGGTACTGCGGCTCGGGCTTACAGAGAGGAAGAGATTTAAGCTGTGTCTCCCCTCTCTCCTCATGGGGAATGTGAGGTCCCTGGCCTACAAAATGAATGAGCTGATGGTGCTAGCCCAGAGTCAGAAGGAGTATCAGGATTGTAGCTTAATGTGCTTCACGGAGACATGGCTGCACCAGGATAGTCCTGATGACAATCTTTCCATTGAGGGCTTTCACCCTGTACAGGCCATGATGGTGAAATCCCCCCTCGCATCACGTATTTGTGGCTGGGACATTGAACTGTGTGCTGTTGGACTCCGACCATATTATCTGCCCAGGGAGTTCTCACGTGTTATCATGGTGGTTGTTTATGTTCTCCTCTCTGCCAACCCAACGTTGGCAAGTGACACTATTCACTCCACAATAACCCAGCTACAGACACAACACCCAAATGCATTTGTTGCATTTGGGTGTTGTGTCTGTCGTCTCAGGTGACTTCAATCACGTCACCATAGACACTATTCTTTCCACGTTCACTCAGTATGTGAGCTGTCCCACCAGAGAGGAGAAAACCATGGACCTGATGTATGCAAACATTAAGGATGCATACAGCTCCTCTCCCCTCCCCCCACTCAGTAGGTCAGACCACAACCCGATTCACCCTCAACACCTGCTATGTGCCCTTGGTGAAGAAGCAACCTGTAACCACAAGGACCACGAGGAGATGGTCAAAAGAGGCCAACAAGACACTGAAGGGCTGCTTTGAGGTGACAGACTGTGAGCTGCATGGAGAGGACACTGATGGGCTCACAGAGTGTATCACAGACTACATCAACTTCTGTGTTGACACCATTGTCCCAGAGACTGTCCTTTGTTAACCAAACAACAAGCCGTGGGTAACAAAGGACATCAAAGCCATCCTGAACAACAAGAAGAGGGCTCTCAGAGCTGGCAACAGGGAGGAGGTGCAAGTAATACAAAGGGAACTGAAAACAAAGATCAAGGAGAAGTACAGGAGGAAGCTGGAGTGGAAACTCCAGCAGAACAACATGAGAGAGGTGTGGAGTGGCATGAGAACCATCACTGGTTTCAGACCAACCAGCAGTAGAGGAGTTGAAGGCATATGTACTGGGTGAATGAGCTGAATCCATTCTTAAACAGATTATGACCCTGGCTCACCCCCCCACAGTCTCTTCTGCTGCCTGCCTGCAATCAGCACCTACTACACTCTCTCTCCTTCCCCCTTGTTAGAGCCCCTCATCATCCTGTGATGACCCCCTCAAACCTCCTCCCCAGGCTCCCGGACTAACTGAATACTCCAACACATCACCTCTACCCCTCCCCCACCAGTCACCTCCACACTGGACATCACTGCTGATCATGTCCAAAGACAGCTGAAGAGACTCCACTCAGGCAAGTCTGAGGCCCGGATGGTGTGAGCCCCTGGGTCCTCAAAGCCTGTGCCCCCCAGCTACTTGGAGTGCTTCACCACGTCTTCAGCCTGAGCCTGAGTCTTCAGACAGTGCGTACCAGTGGCTCCAAGGACTACAGACCCTGGAGAGACTCATCCTGGATCAGCTCCGGCCCATGGTCAGATCACTGTTGGACCCCCTCCAGTTCACCTACCAGACCTGACTAGGAGTGGATGATGCCACCTATCTGCTCAACTGTGTCTACACCCACATGGACAAGCTACTTCAGCTACTGCACAGAGACCTGCCACCTTCAGATGTTTTCTGACGACTCTGCAGTAGTCGGATGTATCAGTAAGGGTGAGGGGACTGAGTACAGGGCTGTGGTGATCAATTTTGTGACTTGGTGTGAGCAGAACCATCTGCAGCTCAACATGACAAAGACAAAGGAACTGGTGGTGGACATGAGGAGGACTAGGGCTCCGGTGACCCCTGTTTCCATCTGTGGGGTCAGTGTGGACATTGTGAAGGAGTACAAGTACTTAGGGGTGTTCTTGGACAATAGACTGGACTGGGCCAAAAACACTGATGCCCTCTACAGGAAAGGCCAGAGGGGCGGATGTTGTATGAGCCTGTGGTGGCCAGTGCTATCCTCCCAGAGAGGAGAATGTTGTCCAAAATAAGGACAATATTGGACAACTCCTCACACCCTCTCAATGACGTGTTGGTCAGCCACAAAAGCATATTCAGTCAAAGACTCATTCCCCTACGATGCACCACAGAGTGCCACAGGAAATAATTCCTTCCTATGGCCATCAACCTTTTTAACTCCTTCCTCTGAGAATCAGTCTGTCAAGTGATCATTCTCTAAGCAGTTTTTCTTCAACCAGGTGCAATAACCCACTATCCTGTACATAATCCATTTGCAATACATTGTAAATGGCATAAATATTAACTATGTACATATTGCTTAAAACAGATGGGGTATATTTTGATATTTTGTAGACAGGAGTTATAATATTATTATTATTTTTTATTATTATTATTTGTTTCATTCTATTTTCTATTTTTTTTCTTCTATTTTTCTATTTGTATAAGTGAAATTGAGCACTGCGACACAACAATTTCCCACAAGGGATCAATAAAGTATTCTGATTCTGATTCTCATGGCAGGCCCCCCTTCACAAACAGTGAAACCCTTACAGATGGTCCAGAATGTGGCAGCATGTCTAGACTTTAATGAGCCTAAAAGGTCACATATCACTCTACAAAATGTGATTAATTTTGGAGAGACCCACACACATCTGAGAATCATCACAACCTCAACTTATCGAATGTGTCACTCAATAAGGACTCCTATACACTACTGTACAATTGGGATAACCCCCCCCCCCCCCCCCCCCCCCCAAAAAAAAACACACACACACAAAAAAAGACTTTTTGCCATTTTCTTCAAAACAGCACCGTAAACCATGACACTGAGACAAAATATCAACAGAGATACTACTAATAATAATAAGGTTAATTGGGGACTCTATACTATATACTATAGACTATATGTCAGCTGTGTGATGGACTGGCGATCCGTACAGGGTGTACCTCGCCTCTCACCCAATGTCAGCTGGGATCGGCTCCAGCCCTTTGCAAACCTTAAGGATAAGCAGTATAGATAATGGATAGATGGATAATAATAATAGTAATAACTGTATTTATAGAACCTATCAAAACCAGGAATCTAAGATAAATAGTCAAAACAATAACAAAAATACCATAAATTAAGAAAAATCCATGAGACAAAAGTGAATTTTAAGGACAGATTTAAAAGAGGATACTGAGCTTGCCTGTCTTAGGTCCTACGGCAGTTAGCTCCACAGCTCAGAGGCCCAGACAGTAAAAGGCATGGTCGTGTTTGGTGGCAAGTCGAAATTTTGGAACCATTAGTAGGGCCCTGTCAGAGGATCTCAAGCAGCAATAAGGCCCATAGGGAGTTAGTAGATCACAAAATCAAATCAACTCTAAAAATCACAGGTAACTGGTGAAAGGCAGCGAGGAATGGTGTTATGTGGTCATTTCTCTTGGAGTGTAAAAAGGCCTAGCAGCAGTGTTTTGTATCAGCTGAACTCTATATAAATAAATTAAAAAAATAAAAATGAAAGCATGGATAACCTTTTCTAGATCTGCAGATGAATGGAGAGACCCAACCTTGGTTAAATGTCTCAGTTGTACAAAGCAGAATTGTACAACTTTAAAAAGGTTTCTGACAACTGAGAGTACTAGCACTTACTGTGGACTTTTGGTGCACTTCACCTGAACTCCTTGCACTTTGTCTTATTGAACAGATTTAGTATTTAGTACTGTACTCACTTCAAGCTCTCCTTCCAGTTCCAGTGTTGTCCCCCAGTTATTAATCTCTTTGGATATAAATGAGTAAATGTAAATGCATCATGGCAAGGAATAAGTCATTGGCAAACTTGATCAGTCTGGAGCAGAACTGGAGCAGTCTCAGGGCTATCCATAGAGCAAAAACCAGATTGAATTTTTTCTAAGATTTGATCATTGTTCATAAAAGAAAGAGCTTGTGTGGAGAATTTATTTGTCTAAGTAGCACCTTAGATCTAAAAATGATGTAAAACATAAGAATCCAAAGAGGGATTATTTGTCGCTGGGAATAAAGGCTGTGGTGTTCATCACAGCTGAGGCCAGGCTCACCATACCATCTAGCTCTCATTTGAAAATGGTGGAGAATCTGATGGTGTGCAGTATATTTTACAACTCTATTATGAAACCCATTTACAAAGCATTGCTTTGCACTGCTGCTCTATTCTCTCAGAGCAACAGTCAGTTGGTCATCAGATTGTTCACTCATTTCATGCTCATGTGAACGTGGGCTACAACACTTGCCAAAAATGCAGCTGGCACAGTGCAGCGCAGGTCTTGACTGTATGACAGAGTGCTCATTTTCATCCTGCCCATGACATCACAGCTGAGGTCTTTCCATTTGTTTTGATCAGGCAGAGCAGGCCCAGTTTCAAGGCCGCCTGTTTCTTTGTTGTAGTGAGTGATTTATCTGACACACGTTGGCTTGTTGTTCCACTACGGAGCTGATGGGAGGTATCTACTGTAGATGACAATGAATAACAAGGAGTGGAGCAAAGCTCATGTTTGCCATCACCATGGTGATAGATGCTTTTGAAACATGCTGGGCGGTTTGCTCTGAAATAAAGAATCAGATACCAGAAGCCCTTGGGCAGAGATGAAGGACAGAAGAGATATTAAAGTGTGTGAACATGGCCTTGTGACTACAGCCACACCACCACAAGGCTGAGGGCTGCAGCTTAAAGCTCTGCTCCAGCAGGGGAGCTTAGTTTATTATTATCACTTTTTAGAGTCTTTTGGGCCCACTATATAATACTGTTGCTAAACTGGCTCTGCATACTAACTACTAATCACAGAGATTGCTACTCCACTGGAGCTACTGGGGCTACCCAATGATAATGTTTTCTAATCTAAACATGCCCCCCCCCCCCCCTCCCCCGGTGCTCCAGGGAGCGTTCATTCTAAATGTTTGTGATAATAGGCGTTATTAGTTTTTTCTTTTTTCCCCCCTATTTTTTAATTAGTCAAGCTGCATTAACATCCTGATTACAGTATATAGACAGTACCACAGGGAGGTTAGTGAGTCTGACGTAATTCAGTTTTTTTTTTTTTTTCTTTCATAAGGCTTTACCCTTCAGGTTTAATCAGGGATACCAATGTGTGACTGGTTTTGATCAGCAGAGCAGAGGAAGGTGCTGCTTTTTTGAAAGGGGGAAAGGGAAAGATTAGAGGTGCAGGGGTTGCTGGGAAAACTAAAAAGAGTGGACAATTCATTGGGTGCTCCACAGTCATCTCATAGGGACAGATATGATCATTTTAAGGCTTGCTTTGGGGACGTTAACTCTTTAAGCCAGGGAAACAGCTCAAAGTCTAAACATATGCACAGATTAAGAATGACAACATGTTTTAATCAGACAGCTATACAGGCAGAATGAGTGGAACAAGAGCCCCATAGGTGTAGTTTAGATTTATTAGTTCAGTGTTAGTTCAGTGCCTGTGGGGACAATGAAATGGTAATGCTGGACATTAGCATTAATATTTTATAATGCTTAAAATGCTTTAAATATGTACAATGAAATAAACTGGAATGTAGACTAGAATGTACTGAATGTTCACCAAAGTATAATTGGGTTTTTTGATGATGAAATACACCAATAAACAGCAAAGTAGTCTAGTAAAAAAGTACTTTTCAAAGGTAGGGACGAAGGACAAAACAGGCTTTAAAACAACAGCATGAAATAAATAGCTTATCACAGTAGAAAAACAAGGAAGAAAACATAAATCTGAATTTTAAAAAAAGATGCTATAACAATCTACGGCAATATGCACACACCATAATGGTTACATGTTGATGTGTAGGTAATCCTTACCATGGTCACCACATAAGTTTAGCATTTCAACATGCTAACATTTGTTAATTAGCACTTAACAGAAGATAGCAGCAGTTGATTGAATATGTATTAGCTTCAAAGGTATTTGACCAGAAAGCAAAATACTGGACAAATTCAAATTTTGATCTACTGCATACTAGAGAAAATATCATTGGATCAACAAAGCCATTAGGATTCATGTTTTGGAGAATATGACTGACATTACCAAATTTCACGGCAATCCATCCAATATTTGTGTATCAATAATAGTAGTAATTTTCCACTCTGGACTCTCCAACCAACCTTGACATCTGTAAAGACAGGCTGATAGCATGATGGAAGTCTGTTCCAGAGCTGAAGAGCTATCATAGGAAGAGCTCAGCCCACAATTTTACAAATGTAAATTCTGGAATGAGTAAACCAGGGAGGCCTTTCAGGACAGTAAGGGTCTATGTGTATACATATTATCTATAGAGGTAAACAATATTCAGTATTTTCTCCACACCACACTGATTTTCCTTCACTATACCTGTTTAGCCAAATGGGCAGTTTTGAAATCTGAGGTCTAAAAACATGATGATAATTCATAAGATGATACTCAAAATTTGACTGATCATCAAAGTCACTATTCAGTGAAGGTGACAATGTGTCCTGTATTTACAGATAAGATAAATGCACAAATTTCATTCATATTGGTTGCTCTCACTGACCTCATGTCTTTTGGTTCTTCAGGCTCTCCATACAGAGATAAGATCACTATTGCCATCCTACAGCTTCAGGAGGAAGGGAAGCTGCACATGATGAAGGAGAAGTGGTGGAGAGGAAACGGCTGTCCAGAGGAGGAAAGTAAGGAGGCCAGTGCCCTCGGTGTGCAGAACATTGGAGGGATCTTCATCGTCCTAGCTGCTGGACTTGTCCTCTCTGTGTTTGTGGCTGTGGGAGAGTTCCTCTATAAGTCCAAACAGAATGCACAACTTGAAAAGGTAAGAAAGATCTATCTCTGCTTTTTTGTTTAAAACAATGATAGCAGAATTTCTTACCATAACCACATGTGCCATGAAAGGAAGTCTCATGGCAAAGACAAATAAATCTATGAATGTTAACAAAATTAAACAAAACATATGCCAAATATATTCATTCTTAGAATTACTAATATATAATTAAAAGATAATCTGTTTACCAAATTGTGGAAACTCACACTATAATGACAGTGCTATATCATATGCAGTAAGATAAGGGTTGGTTTCTTTGCATTTATTCACATAGGCCCAATGGCGACAACGAGATAAGAAACGTGAGGAATTCTGCTGTCACCATGGATCCAAGCTAGACTTTAACCACCATCTCAAATGACCTCAAGTGAAACTCCAGAAACTTTTTTTCTATGGCAATCAAAGATGACCTAAAACTTTCCAAAACTACTGAATTGTGTTTTTCTTTCTGACACTCCTCAGGGAATGGGGACACTTTCGGAATGCTGGTAGTAATATACAGTTGGATCACAGACATGTATTGCAAATGTTCACTGTGCTGTATGACCATGCTTTCAGCAGCCACATCCACTAACACACACCTCCCTACTTCCGCTGTCCATTTCCACTCTGCAAACTACCATCCTGCCTATACTGTAAATATTCTCACTGTTGATGATCACTGATGTCATTTAGCTAATTTTTAGCTTTTTGACAAGACTGTGTTGTTTGACTGGAGTTTCCCAGCAAACACTGTGACACTGGATAGCCGCTGATATAATGGCCTGCACCATCAGAGAAATACTTAGGGCAACTGTGAATACATACAATATAATAATTACGTTTCTCCATAATTATGTGTACCTGGGGTGTCAGTGTTCAGTATTGACTCTTTAATGCCCAATTCTGTTATCAGAGCTCAGTTTCATTTGTTGTGTTTAGAAACTGGGGCTGTTTACAAACTCATTGAAGGACACTATACAAAATATTAGTGCATTAAATGGAAGCTCTGGCTGAAGCCTATATTTTCTTAATTCAGACTTATTCCACTAATCTAAACTGCTTTACTAATTTTAACCTAGGTTCACATTAGGTTAGATGAAGCTGTAACTGTAAAAATATGGATGATAATAATATAGTATGTCCTGTGAAATAAATAATTCTGTATATATTATAGTTTGTATTACATATGTAACATAATAATTAACATTATAAATGTATCTGTATTTATTCAGCGTCACAACTTTGTACACTGAAGGATATATTTACTTGGACATTTTGTATAACTTAATGTGTTTATATGCAGCAATCTGCTGCAAGATTGATGCCAGCATTATAGCATTAGATGCTGCAACATATAGGTAAATAGTTAACTGTTTCCTCAACTCAAGATATTTATATGATGTATAAAATGACTGTATAAGCTCTCCATTTAAATTGCAGCTATAAATAAACAAGAAAAAAGTATCAGTGAACAACAAACTGTAAATTATAATGAGAAAATTCACATTTTACGTATTTCTAAAAGAAAATCTTTAAATGAAAAAAAATGTTTTGGGTGATGTTTTTAGGCACCGAAATGCACATAAATACAGAACATTTTTAATTTTAATTCAGTAATTATGAAGATATTGCATACTGTGATAATCACTGAACTATCAGTTTTCACATAGCTATGTATTAGTTTAATATAGACAAGTTGTATATGGTATATTTTGTAGTACGTTGTCACTCACTGTAAATACTGCAACAAAATAGAAATAAAGTCCATAGTCATTCATGCACACTACTTTTGTAAAATCTGGACCTATTTAGTATTTTAAAATTGATTCAAAATATTTTCTTGTGAGGTCACAGTCAAAGTTGCCTGCTGATTAGCTTGACATATCTCGTTAAAAAATATGCTCTAAAATCTTTCAGGGCAGTTACCAAATAAACAGTTATCCAGTCCTTAAAGTGAAAAGAGACAACATATGGTAACCTTAAGTGCTCTTTCTGTGCTGTTTTGTCTTAAAAGTAATAGGCTCTCATGGGAGAGAGAAACATTAATAACACTTTCTGGAGCTATACTACTTTTCCTGGTAGAGTTCATTGACAGCTTCCATTATAAACATTTGATTATATTGATTGTATAGTGTTTTTGCTTGCCCCAGTGGCCTCGTATTGGTGTCAGACACCCCTGTTATGTCACTCTGTGAAGGGAACACACTCAGAACACTCAAACATGTTAACACACATAGGTATTGATACACAAATACATGATATAGATACAGATATAACATAAACACACATACACACTAAACACAGCTAAAAGCAGTGCCTGTGAAAAGATGGGTTGAAAGCAGAAACGATAACTATAAATAGCAACCAGGGTTACTACGGTTACTTTATCACAGTTACAGTTACCTCCTAAAATGCATCCACGACTCACAGCCATACTACCTCCTAGACAAAATTACAACCACAGTCTCTTCAATAGCATAAGCAAGTAAACATATTCAGGGTGAAAAATTAATTTAAAGCAGCGCTAAGGCAGTACTTAGTACCTGACCAGATCCAGCATCAACTCATGGAAGAAGCTGATATCACAGAAGTGGATGTATCAGTAATTAAAAAAGCAAAAAGGTTTACTGGAATACTTTTAAAGGGGCAATATGTAATGTGGTTTCTTGCAGTGAACACATGGTGGTGATGGTGACTTGCCAAGAGTATAAGCCATTGTTGCGTTTTCCAATAGAATACACCCTCTGAGCACTGTTACTTATTCAGTGATTCGCTATTGAAAAGTTATGAGACAGGCCGGCTGGCCCTGGGCTAGGGTTAGCATGCTATCTTCAATAGAAGTAAAGAAGTGATAGAGCTAGAAGTGAAACAAGAGTCAACACTGCAGTTGCTTTCCACTGCTGCAGACAGCTCTTGGTCAGTAGAGGAATGAAGTGTGATTCTGAACTCACAATGTTTCTTCTAGACTGGTAAGCATTCCTATTCCACAATTGAGATTAAATACAATAGCATAGATCTAATACCGTATTATAGTACTGTAATACAAAATGTTTAAGTTTACTACAAAAAGTGTTAAGAATTAAAACAACTATGTTTTGATTTGTGTTCATGGTTTAGGCTCATGAACCTTGTACCATGTACCTTTAAAGTCTGTGTAAAGTAATTTCAGAGATTTGTCTCTAAACACATTATTTATGTTAGAAAATAGTTCCTGAAAACATGTGTAAAGACTGGAAACTCTGTATTACAGCATTGTGGAGTTAGACTGTTTCACAGTTTTCCATCAGTTTCATTTTCAGGATTTTATGGGCTCCAGTGTGTCATGGAGACGGTGGCTCGATGACACACTGGAGCAACCACTCAGCATAACCCCACCCCTAAGACTGTAGCCATTATAAATAGCAGCACTGCATTAGCATCAGTGCTTCTCCCACTCGACTGTTACAGGTTTTGCTAGCTATGTCGTTGTCCCACAAATCATATTCCCTGGATGAAGACAATGGGAATTCACTGAGAATCCGCTGTCACTTTTGAATGAGGCCTCCACCACCACCATTGCTCACTGTCTGTGTCCGTGTCTAACACGTGTATCTAAGTAGTCAAACTGGTTAGAGTGAGGCAGTATCACACTTGTCGACTTGTTGGCATAATAACACATTAGTTATCACAAAGTCAGTTTTGTATCAGTGTAACATCTTTATACTTTGTTTTAATAAAAATTAGTAATATGACTGCATAAACAATTCGACTTGTTTCTTGAGTCCTTGAGGACAGGCCATTTGATCAACAAAAACAAAAAGCTCCAGTGGCTCAAATGTGTACGGAACAGGATGCTAGCAGGATGCTAACAGGATGCTAATTATCACTGTGCTGCACCAAGTGGGCGTGGTTTTCTCTGCACCTGCAGCAGACACGCCCCTAGTGTTTCAGGGCAGAGAGACCTCTTTCTTTTTTCATGATTTTAAAACCTAATTTTACATATTTGCCGATTTTTTTTAACCATTCAAATTTAGCTGATTGGTTAACAGCACATTCGTCTGTGGTGTGACTAACTCAGAACGCCATTAGTATTACTGCTTTACACTGACTTTAATCATTCAACAAGTGGAATAATTGTTTAGAATTTGTGTTAATTAATTAAGTGTTAATTGTTAAATTAATTTGGGCTTTGAAATAAAAGTAAAGTAAAAGTTAAAAATGATATGAAACTTAAATGGGTTTTTGAGTCTGTGGTGCAAGAAGAATTTTGATCCCAGTGGAAGTAACAACAATGAGTATATACCTGATTTCCTCATTCACCATAAGTATTTGCTATTATGTGTTTACATACAAGACACAGATTGCATAAATGGTACAAAAAATGATGCATAATCAACCACACAAAATGTTATTAATTTAGAGGAGATAATAAATTAAAACATATTAAACTGTAACAATACAATTGAAAGCATAACATCAACAAAGAAAAGAAATTCCTGAATGAAGATACCATAATGAAGATATGAACCATGATATGTGTTTAAGTGCTTATGATTTTAATCTACTTTTAAGTGGGATGCTGCATACTGTACATGTAGTGTACCCTTGGTATAGGAGGATTTAAGTCAGTGCTCCACCATATTGGCAGCAGTAAGGCTATTAACCCCTGGCATACACGCACCCTGTACCCTTGTTTTCTTGGGTACATTAGTTGCATGCAGGAGTCATAATGCGTGTATCTGTGCAATAAGGTTACCAGAGGTTCATGCTCTGCTATTTACAGTCTTTTTATAATTATAGAATTATGTGTGCATCTGTGGATTCTGCATCCACATAATGTACCACAATATTATGCACTACTGCCATAAGGCTACCAAGGGTACATTAGCTGGTGTTTCAAGTGTATGTGACAGAAAGGGCACTCTTATTGCCAGGGAACACATTTTAGATGCACACATAATTCTATAATGTACTTTTGGCAATACAACTGCCATGGGTACATGATTATGCATTAAGTACTTCTAGGACCCTTATTGCCTTTTGGATAGCAGTCCTTTTGTTTCACAAAACACTACAGGTAGAAAGTAGGGGTGATCACTGACATCAGCTTCCAGTATACTGTTGGTATTTCCTGAGGTTGGTGCAGGCTATCATGTTAGCATTAGTGTTCCAAATGAAAATGTTTACTGGGAGGATGTATTAATATTCTCGTAAGTAGTGCACTTTTTTACCTTCAGGCATTAATTTCCATTATCCAACAAATAACATACTGGATTCAGTGTGTGTGCATGTTTTCAGATAGTTCAATCTATCATGAATAATAATAATCTGAATTAAAATAATAAAGTCACAAACTGTTCTCCCCCCACTTTGATAGAAGGTCTATACATCCAACACTGTAATGAGTGAGTATGCCACATTCTAATGGAGCATTTAAAGTAAAATAAGACAACACTGCTCCACCACAATGTTAATTTCTCAACAAGGTTATTCATCTTTTGGAATAAGTTAAATTTTTTTTTTGATTAAAAGTTTCTCCATTCAAATGATAACATAGCTCTAACATAGCTCTATTGTATTGACCATGAAATGCTGGCGCTCTTGTTTCATGCAAAAAATCACTGTCGTATGTTATGCATCAGAGCACAGGTGTATACAATAATTGACACACTGTTACTCGTTTGTTTGGGATTGTTCACAGTAATTTACTTAGTCTTTAAACAAAATAGAATCACTGGATCATAATATAATTGAATCCAACTAATGCTTATGCATTTAGCATTTTGAGGCTGCCTATTGGATATAGGACATGCTGATATTCACTAACTTCTTTATTGACTGAGAACACCTCTGAAAAAAGTATTTGGGCCATCATTGAGGACTTAGGCTCTCGACTAGAACCCAGATTAATAAAATTCTTTGAAGTGGGTAATCAGACTTTTGAAGTAAGTTCAGTTTCTGAGTGAGTGAATCTCTAGATTCTGATGGCAGTCTCTATAGTCCACAATCTTTCTCTTTGATTTAGTCAATAACTAAACCTGCTGATTCACCAGACACAAAGTTTAGAATTGGTAGTCCTTCTGGAGGTTTCTCCCATCTCAATACACAGGATCTATGGAGCTCAGCCAGCATGACCATCAGGTTCTTGATCACCTCTGCTCAGTTTTGCCAGGTGACCAGCTATAAGAAGAGACCTAGTTCTTATACATTTGCTCCATGTAAGCGTTATGGAGAAAAGTAAAAATACTTTACAAATGCACTGTACATGTTCAATGATGCACCACAGCTTCTGTCTCAAAACTAGCCCAGGTTGAAGAGAGGCTTATTTAGCTGTCAGTCGTAACCACAGTAGGCAAACACAACAGGACTTGTAGAGTTCGTTACATTCACTGAAATCTGCATTTTGGTCAGGCTACTATCCTTCGAAGTTCTGGATAGGTCGTCTTCCCCTGCATGCCACTGTGAGTGATCAGAAAGCAATGTGAAAAATCAAATCATGATCTGAACAGAAGAAAACTGTCACCCATTAAACAACTTCAGTTGTCATTTTTACTAATCCATTTGGCTTTCCAACAGTTACCCAACGCTTATTATGTCTCTAGTCCCACAATCCCTCAAACTCTGGCCCAGATGTAGTGTGGACATAATGTACTTTGGTATACAAAGGAATTGCCTTCAAAAGCTCATTTTCAATTTGAAAAAAGAATGTGAAGATAGCACTGTAAACTAATATCACATTTGCCACCTCTTTGCATCTTCAGTTCACTCGAGGTAAACAGTACCAAAGCTTGAATATGAGTGGGGTTAGGAACATAATCTGCTACCTGATGCATATAACCTGGTGCCCATGATAGCTGGGACAGTAAAAACAAATGAGCAGTGATTAGTGATGTATAATGATTTGCCTCACACATTTTAACCTTGTTTTTATCTGATTGATGAATTTAAGGACCACTGATCACATAATTTGTACAACCATATAACTGGACAGAAGGTTTATGTGGACCAAATTTGCAAAAAAAAACTTGTTTTGTTTTTTTTGTTTGTTTGTTTTTTACATCCATTGCCAAGTTTTACAATCATAGTTAAAATATAATTTAGGTTAGGAGACAAAACACTTGGCTGAAGTTAGGGAAGGATCATAGTTACTGTTTCCAGACAGCAAACATTAACTCTTGAACTGGGACAGGACATATACTGGTCTGTACCACTCCAACCTCCACATTATTACTTCCTGCTTCACTACATAAAAGGTGCACTGCTTATTGCATTGGCACTGAATAATGGCACTGGACATAAATCATGTGCTGCAGAACTGCTCAGTATGGATATAATTCCAAAAGCTATGCTTAGCCTAACAGTGTAACAGTTAAGAAATTATAATAACCATGCTGACCACATAAAAATACAGGGGTTTAGGTAGATAGACACTCAGTAGTAAACAGCCCTCTTGTTTATGTTGCCAGTGGCTGTGGTTGTGAATATTGGAAGTAACCTAGGCTACCACAGTTTGGTATAGTGACAAAGAGATTAGCAAGTATTATAGATATTAAAAACATGGGACTCCTATTCCTAAGTCATAACAATACTGAAAATTGGCAAAGCATTCTTTAAAGACACACTATGTAGAACAGAGGGTTGTTTTTTTTCTATAAAAATGACTGCTTATGACTCAGACTGGCTTATATGAGATATTTAAAAGTCCAGTACTTGAAAACCAATCTAGAGGTCTAACCCTAAACTAGATATATTTAGTCCAAAACTGAAGATACACTATAATGTGTAGCCTGTGGATCTCACAGTCCAGTGCTAATTAATATCAGGCTAATCTGTGAAAATCAAACATATATTTTGTTTAATTGTTTGAGGCTTCTCATATAATTGAATACCATCTACATTTTACATTATGGGGTTGTTTTCGCACCATGTTGCTGCAAGTGTCAAGTTGAAAAATGTGGTGCTAAGCATTTCTTTGTTGTGTTTTACATGCTTGACAGTGCACACCCTGCAATTTGCATTTTATAATTACTTATTTTCTGTAACATTAGAATGGAGCAAAAATAGCAGCTAGTCATTTATTTAGTGATCCATACACCCCCTGACACATTAGAGGAACTGTTAATAGTGTTTTTAATGGTTAAATTGACATGTTAACACCATAAGTATGTGTTTTTGAGATTACTGCATATACTAAACAGATTGCACCATGTGAGAGCACTGTCAGAATAAATATACACTTGTTAACAATTTTAATAAAAGTATAATAAACATTTGATAACTTTACAAACTACAGACCTCGGTAGACTTGTCATTTTGATTTATCTACCAAGACTATGAAGCTTCTTTTCTTCTTTTTCTTTGTTTTTATGTGTTATTTACATTATCATGTGACAATTTGTTCATTTTAGTGGAGCTCTCCAAAAGTAATACGTGTGTTGCCTTCAGACCCACAGACAGATAAAAAAAGAGTAGTAGTTTCATTTCTGTGCACCCAGTAGCTTAGCTTAGTACAAAGGCTGGAAACAAATGTTATTAGTTAGCTCCAATAAAAACTAAAAACATGTATATCTTTTAGATATTTTAAATACTTGTTGTGCTCCTGTTATCATTGTAATATACATTGTTCAGCCACAACATTTAAACCACTAACAGGTGAAATGAATAACATTTAATTAACTTGCTACGATGGCACCTGGGAAATATTATGCAGCAGGTAAACAGTCAGTTCTTGAAGTTGATGTGTTGGAAGCAGGAAAAATGGACAAGCTAAGGATCTCAGCAACTCTGACAAGGGCCAAATTGTGATGACTAGATTACTGGGTCAGAGCATCCCCAAAATGGCAGCTCTTGTGGGGTGTTCCCAGTATGCAGTGGTTAATGCCTATCAAAAGTGGCCCAAAGAAGGGCAAAGAGTGAACCAGCGACAGGGTCAGGGGCACCCAAGGGTCACTGATGTCTGAACCTAAAGAAGAGCTGCTGTAGCACAAATTGGTGAAAATCTTAATGCTGGCTATGATAGAAATCTGTCAGAGCAGCTTGCTGCATATAGGGCTGTGTAGCCAAAGACCTGTCTGAGGGTCTATGTTGACCCCGTCCACTGCCGAAAGTGCCTACTGTAGGTCATGTGAGCATAAGGAATGGACCATGGAGCAATGGAAGGTGGCCTGATCTGATGAATCATATTTTCTTCTACATCATGTGGATGGCTGGGTGCATGTGTGTCATTTAATCGTGGAAGAGATGGAACCAGAATGCAATGTGGGAAGAAGGAAAGCCGGCCATGGTAGTGATGCTCTGAGCAATGTTTGCCTAGGGTCCTGTCATTCATGTGGATGCTTTTACATGTACCACCTACCCTAAACATTGTTACAGACCACCTCAAGCTCTTCGTGGCAACAGCCATCCCTAATGGCAGCAGGATAATGCGCCCTGCCACACTTCAAAAATTGTTCAGGAATGGTTAAGATATATAATATGACAGAGTCCAATCCAATTGAGCATCTGTGGGATGTGCTGGAAAAAGACCAATCCACCTTGCAACTTACAGGACTTAACCCCTTAATGCCGATTGTCGCGAATTCGCATCATACCGTTTGCATTCAGACTGCAGCCGAGATAGCGTATGCATTCCCCCAATGCCGGTTTGTGCATTCTAAATACGTGCCTAGGAACCTTTTGCAAGCACTGGTTTACCGTAGGACCGTTTGGAGTGTGACCTACATCCAGTAGTTATAGTTACGTAGTAATAGTGTAAATCATAATGTAAATAATAGTCTAAATAATTGTAAACAATTTTGTGGCTTCAATAAAAAATTTACCATTGGTTACCATTAATGCCTATTGTCGCTAATTTGCATCATACCTGAATGTATATCTATTTTATGTGCTATAGACAAATTAACAATCTCTACTTAATTTAGCATCAGCTTGAAAGCAAAAACACAATTATTTTTTTTATACAATTGTAAATAATTCAGGCATCAAGGGGTTTAACACTAGCTGCTGCCAATGTCTTATATCACAGGGCAGATGTTTTGGCAGCATGAGGATGATGTGCACAATATTAGGCAGATTATACACCAGTAAATAAATAATTAAATATTACAAGGCTACACGTTATCTATATTTATCCAATAAAAAACATGAGCAAGCTTGCTCATGCTTGCTCAATGGACAGTGGATTTTGACTGAAAGCAAAGTTTATCTTCCAAAAGAAATCACATATTATCCTTTAAAAACTATAGAGACAGCATAACCAAATAGCTTGCTGAGATAATTCTCACTGGGAGTGACAATGAACATTGGTCAGTCTTGTCCTGCTAGCACGCGATAACATCTTAAACTTGAAACAGTTTTAAATTTTAAAACTAAAATGTCTCAATAACCATAATGTTTCATATTATTTTTAGAGGGTTGAATGAAAAAACATACATGTTAGGATGACAGTTTTGGAGTTACTGTAATTTTTCACTGTTGAAGGAGCTAAGCAGTTTCCTTCTGCTAGGTTTTGTGTATTTGTGTTGTTTGTGCCAGGCAATTGTTAACATTCCCTGGACCTGTATGAAATCACTCTATTTGTTATTAGTTATAAGATGTCAAACAAGAGTATTTCTTAAAACATCAGTAATGCATTCACTGTCTGTGAGTTTTAGGTAGATGGAGATATTAATCTCTACTCTCATAATGCCTGTTTCAAAGGAAGAGCACAGCTGAGGCAAAAGAGACAGTGTGTTCAATCTTTCCCCCAAAAATCTGTGTGTTAAAATATGCTTCAGAAAATTACTCTTGCTAATTTAAGTGAAATCTTTCAGAAAACTGATTTTGGTCTCCACAATATCCCACTGAATCACATGCCTCATCGACTTTCAGTAGAGCATTTCTTTGTCATCTCCATTCCAGTCTGCCAGATTTCCATGATTACCATGGTTGTTCCCTTCCTCCCTCTTCCTCCTGCTCCCTTCTCTCCTCTTCTGCCCCTCCCTCCCTCAGCTCCTCCTCCGCTTCCTTCTCCCACTCCTCCTCCTCCCACTCCTCCTCCTCCTGCTGCTTTTTCCTCTCTTCCTGCCTGCTGCTGAGGCTGCCGCAGACTAACCTGGCTCTCGGGGTGCAGGAACCACCAGCTGTGTGTGAGGAACCCATCCTATCAACACAGCACACTCACACATGCACATATGCATGGATATTGATACACACACTCACACATACGTAGAAATGTCTGTGTTCAAGTCAGGATTCAGGTGGTTGGTCTCAATTACATGGCAGATTGGAGTGTTTTAGTTCTATGTAGCAGCTATCTATATCTCAGCGGTTGGAGTCAAATAGCCTCCTGGAATCTGTAGCGCTGTTCCATGTCAGCATTCACTTTACTTAAATAATAACATACAACATACGCACTGGAGCACTGGAGCACTGGGGCTGCATTTCTTGTTCTCCAATGGAGAGAGCCTTCTTTTTCTCAAATTTAGTAGAAGACTATTTGTGTATCTATCACCAGACAAACTTTTAATATTGGACAATTCTGCTAAACACTGGATTATGTGCAATGACAATACTGTCTTTTTTATATAACCAGTTCAAACATTTTTTAAATTCTGGCTGTCTGCATATCAGATGTACTACATACCCATCCACCACCCTGACCCCCACAACCCCACTTTCCACCTCAGCACATGAAGGACAGATGTCCTCCTGCACTGGCATTGGACATTGTAAATCATGAAGTGTAGAATTACTCAATAAGGAAATGCTTCTTGATATAATGGGTTGCATTAGAAATTTAGAGTTACAGTACCATTAACTTGGTCTATGGTTTGTCACACCTTGCATGACATGAGATTTTCAGATTTATCCACAGCTGTGATCTATCCAGAATGCAAACTTGTGTGTTGATGAGCACATGTTTGAAGGACTTTGCACTAATACACATTTTTCATATAGATCGTTTAAAATCTGTCATCCCAGATGGTTTTTTTTCTTTATTGAAATTCCTGTTGAAATTTTGCATTATTAAAAAAACTGAAAAAGCAGGTGGTGATGATTCTCTCATGATAAAGGAGAACATTGTCAAGAGCTGAATATACATGAATTTCATTTCTAAATACATACTGACCTCTTCAGACTTCTCTGAGAGGTTCTGACCATTTACGATGGACAACAGGTTTCAATGGAATACACATACAGTTGTATTTATTTATTTATTTGAGTCTGATATTGTCAAAAACTTGGAGTTGACTTGTTGAATTCTTTTTCACACTTGTGTGCATTCATGTGGACATGCACAGAGGCATGGTTTTTAATATGAGGGCAACAATCAAAACTTAGATCATCAACCAAAAAAATGCACCAAGTGTGGATGGCAGCTCAGAAGAGCCCACAAATTAGGCAAACCTTCAAAGCAGCTAATCATTTACTGCCCACCTGGGGCCAAAGACTAAATAAAGAATAAAGTGACCAATATAGCGCAGCCATGCCCCATCCCATCTGTATCTGAGCTTCACATCTCTTCCTCCTCCATTCTAGCCAAATAAAACCTGTTAGTTCTCTCAAAGTCCAACATGTAAAGGTCCCTCACCTGTGAGAGTGAACTGAGGAGAAGACCAATAATTTAAACTGAGCCTATTCTGGATTAACATGTATTTGCACAACATTCCATATATCATCTTTTCCTGATTGCTTTTGGATTACTGCACCTATAACATCCATATAGAATGAGATTAAACCAATAATATTCCCTTGGAAATATCTTCATGATAAACAGTTTTATTACCCATCAGTCATTTGTATAGTCAGGTCAGGGTAAATAATTGCATAGACTAAATGCAGCTTTTTCCTTTTGATGCCTGCTCTCAGGGTGTCAGATTTACAACCTTTCTATTCTCCTCAAAGTGGGCAGGCCCTTTCTTTGAGCTATCACAGTGACATGTAGCGATACAGCTGCGGCTGATTGTTGAGCGTCATAAAAACTCTGTAATCCACTGACCCCAAGCAGCCACCATTAATCCAAATGTCACCAGCAGGCAGCTATGATGGCACTGTGTGTGAACAGAGTGGGCCCAGTGCTCCCCAAAGCCTGGAGCTATATGGCTGTTAGTGGTGAAAACACTGCCATACCATTTAATTTTACAGGGGAGAAAATCAATAGCTTTGAAAAGCCTCTTTCAGAGTGGTTTAGACAATCAGCAGGCATGCTATAAGAAAAACGTGCGACTATTTGGACATTTCATTTCATATAGCAGTATTAGCACTATATTCCAGCTTAAACAACAGAAATAGCAGTTTAATATGATACACTTAAATGTAATTCCATAACTATGGCACCTACTTTAAATAACAACATGAAACAAACTTTCAGGGGTTATAAGTAAAAAATGGAGGATGAACAAATCTTCTGATAGGTGGATAGTTTTAAGCATTAATGACCTCTCCACTGTGTTGCAATGTCAGGTCATATTCATCAGAATATACAACAACTATAATAGTTCCAGTGCAATGTTGGATGTTGGAAGTTGAAATGCTTTTTCACTTTCTTTCCCCCCAAATATTAATTATACTTCACTTTTGTAATTTGACCGTGGTATAGAATAAAAACATGATAATTAATGCTATGTGCTTTTCCACTTTTGCTTTATCTATGAATGGCATTATCAGTAGTGATAGAGCAATATTCGTACAATGGGGCTAGTCTTTAAGTAAGTGCCCGAATCAGCCTCAGAATATAATACACACTAGAAGACCTGACACAGAATCACATTTGCTATGTCTCCTTCCCACTTGCATGTACTGTAAAAATAATAAGTACACACGGGGCCACAGTGCTCATGATGGATTTCATAAACAACTGCAACAGTGTTTATCATAATACACTCTTATTAGCTCAGAGCACAGAACCAGTAGATTTCCTTTGTAGCATCTCCAGGACCAGGACTGCTCCAGTTACACCTGCTGGTGTTGTTTAGCACAGTATTTTCAGATGCCATAGTGGCTTGAGTGGATGAGAAAATAGGAGAGAATGTAAGGAAGCAGCAGTCTAATTGGGGATATAGCAACACAGGATTCCAGTCTGAAAGGATACAGTGTGCAACAATAAATGATGATGTTCAAATGGGCCTGTAAAACCCACTGTGCTCACTAAAACTGTGTTTAAACACATATAGAGATGCCTGACTGGTTTGTATTTTTACAAAGCTTTTCTTCCACACAGTCCTGTATGACTGAGTTTGAGACTCCTGTGCTTTGGGGTGGGTGTTTATGTGAATCACACAGTGCACAGTATAGCTTCTTATCATTCATTTGCGTACTTCTTAACTCACTGATGATCCAGACCATTTCCTCTGACCATCAGCCAGGTAAGAGCATGTTGCCTGAGCCCCTTTTCAGTTCATTGTGGCTGTTTCTGTTTGTACTAATTCTCCCTGCAATATTTACAACTGATCCGACCAATTCCAAAATAGTTTCATGTGTGATTGATTACACCTGTTTTCAGAATAGCACTGCAAATTAAAATCCGCTAACTTGGTGAAAAATACATTGCATATCCAATAATTTCTTCACAATAAAAACATCCTGTTGGTTCACCAGTGGAAAGGTTTTAAAGTCAGGGAGTAAAAGCACGAAAAGTTTGGTTCACATCGGCAGTAATTTGACACAACTCTAGCTGAAAGCAATCAGTAGTCAAAAAAATAAGGCTGATATCTGAAAATATTAACAGGAATGAAACGATACTGCAAACTATAGGTGGACTGATAGTGGATTTTTAAAGGTTGATATAATAACAATATGGAGTAGGAAAAAGCCAATAGCCAATTTGAATTTAATCATCAGAAATAGAATATCATCATAAGTGTGATTTCATGGACTACATTGATGGTAACAGAAAATCATGAAGTGTGATTTGATGGATTACATTGTTGTAATATGATGTATTTGTGCGGGCCAGGATTACTTCTGTTATGTGTCCCATTATGTTGTTAAATTCCACTTTAAAAAAACCATTAATGCTCGTCCATATTCCCAAGATAAGGAGGATCCTGAATTGTGTGATTTCATCTCATGAATGGATAGTATTATTTGGAAGAGAGAGCACCTAATTGGTAAGTAAAGTAACTCTTGATAGTTTATTTTGATCCCTGCCTGTATTGTATCATGGACAAAGAACTGATAGTGTTATATACAGATTCAAGAGATAACTTTTGTGTGGTAAAATAAACTGAAAACAGCACATGGAATGAGACCCACCCACCCAAAATAGGCCATTGGCCCATACTTGTTCTACCAACTATGCTTGCTAGCAAAACGACGATGGCATGCTTTTGGCAGAGCAGCAGTCATCTTCAGTCTAATGCATTAATGCCATACTATAACCAAGAACAATATTGTGCTTATAATTTATAAATAAAGCTGTGCTTAATAAAGCTTTTATAAGGTTAACTTTTATTTAAATATAAATTATCTCATACAATGACATTATCTTAACTTCCTCAATGGAACCTCCATGCAAAACAGTTATGTATGTAAGGTCCACTGATTCTGATTGGCGCTGATTACTCAGTCAAACCATTTTACTGGTCAACCTCCACTCCAAACCACAGAGATTCAGATAGAAGCTACAAAAGTACTGAGAACAGAGCACAGTAAGATGTCATGAGTTGATCAGGGAATACCTTGCAACCAAGCAGGACCAGAGTTGGGATTACACAATAGGAGCTCTGGTTAGGCAATTGATAGACTTTGTTCTCTGTGCATGAAAACCACTTAACTACTTGGACTCTGAGCACACAACAGAATTAATTACCACTCATGGCTGAAGAGCTGCTGCTCAGCAAAGTTGCATTTTGTTGCTTTAAACATACCTTAAAATAATATATACTTTAGAAGAATAAATATTGCCAGTGAATATTAGACAACATTGTCACAGAACGTTAGACTACAAGGCCTGTAAATGCACCATACCGCAGAAGCTCCACACCTCAGTCTGCATTTGCAAGCACAAGAGATTTTACTAAAGCTAGACACCTAGAAAAGCAAAGTAAAATATAACACTGACAGCAAGAAAACTTTACCAGAGCCCACCCTATATCCTATCCAGATGGTATGTTTTTTTATCAACTTAATGAGTAAACATTTTTTTTAATGAATGTATCTGCAAAATAGTAAACTGTTCATGTTTAATGTACCAGCAGAATATTTAATTTACTTTTCTACAATATTCATTTGGAAATTAGATTAGATATAATTTTCGGGGCATTTCATACCTTTAGCAGACAGATGAAGAGAGAAATAGGACATGACTTGCAACAATGGTCCCTTGTTGGACGTTGCAGTTCATGGGCACCTATGTTTGGAAAACTCAAGTCTCTAAGCTTAAGATCATCTTGATTGAATATTGAAGGAGTTAATGGACAGGGAGTGCTTACCTTTCAACACTTAATCATAACTGTGATCCCTGATCTTAACCAAATTGTTTCAGTGGCCAGATTGTTCTAGCATAAGCTTAACCACACACAAATCCATGTGTGTGATGTCCTGCTATTTGTACATCCAAGGCATCTAGTTCCACCATCTTCCTATGATTTCTGTGAGATTGAGGGCTTAACACTCAGTGGACTGAAAACCATTGCCTGGCAGTAATCCTTCAAAAATGAATTTGGCAAAACCATTTTGTAAGAAACACTATTTTTTGGAAACAAGGTTACCAGAGTCTGTTTGTATCCATAGTCAATTGCAAATCCAAAATGTGTCTCATTCTCATATTTCTACTGTAGGTTTTGAGGAGAGAGTTTAGTTTGTTTGCACATTGCAGCTATAGCATTTTTTTTGAGGATCAGTTTCCCTTTAATGGTTTACACAGCTCATGGGTACGTTTAATCATTCAATTATGCATGAATCTTTGCATTCATTACATATTTATGTAATTCATATCCACTCAGGCTCTATACAGTGAAATTGTTTGGCATACTGTCCAGATGTTCAGCTACATGATAATCACAGTGTGTGGATAAACTGCACTAGGGAATATTTAAATGAAAAACTGTGGAAATCCAGCTGTCTGATCAAGTTGAACTACAAGGTGGGGCTGAAACACACACAACCCACTGGAGATTTAGCTTAAAGTGGTTCATCACATTCTGCAGGGAGATTTCTCCCCAGTATACTCACCACTAGATTGGAATACAGTTGATAAACCCAACCTTACCAACTGGTTTACCAGCGAGTGTATATGCAGAAAGTCAGCCAAAGTAATCCAGAAAAATTAATACTGCACAACATTAGACCCTCTGCTTTTCATGAAACAGGGGTTCTAGCACTGTCAGTATGAATCTGTGTGATTTTACTGATGTCAGGACTTTTGGATGTTTTGCCAGAAAGATTTTGAGACTATGGTCTCATGAAAAACAACAGCATCAGCCATTTCCGTGAGTACCCCAAAATGACATACCCTTGAGCTCAAATGACAAAGCTCTTCAGCAGCCGTGGCAATTATAGGAGTGCAAAGAAGAAAGTCAGGTGACGTTGTTATACAGCAGCAGAAATGTCACTTGACGTCACCGTGAAAGAGGAAGTCAGGATGAATAGATAGGTCAAAATTACATTTTGTTGATCATTCCATAACCTAAAACATGTGGTTATTACTATAACCATGACAACTAAGCTCCTCTAACCTAACAAAGTAATAATTTTAACCCAAACCACAAGTCATTGCTTTGTTGTCATATCATAAAACAGATTTATTTTTCAACATATTTTTGTTTGTTTGTTTATTTGTTTTGGAAGGCATAGAAAAACTATGTTGTCCTGCTGACCAGGCTGTCATTTGCTGCAAGTTTCTCTTCCTGTCGTTTCAAATCAACCTACCTGTGCTTCCAACAACATTATCATACCGCAGTGACAAACCTTTCAAAACTCAACAAGCTCTGAGTCCCTTGAGAGTTGATTGTAATAGGACTTTGAAATGAAATAAAAGTACTGGATCCAAAGCATCCAAAAACATTGCTATAGTAGCATTGTATCACCAGTTACACTATGACAAAATCTTGTGTAATTTTCCTTTTTCTGTGGAAAGGCATCCATGCTCACACTACACCAATTGGTGTCACATGGTGTTACAGTATTTCAAAGACAGCACTGTCACAAAATGCAAAAGAGAGAGGAACATTGTTGGCCACCACAGTAAGTGGAAGAAAGAATACCATCATTAGCCATATACTGTATGTACTAGAAGAATGGCCTGATGGGTCCGATACCCTGTTCCTGTACTCGTACTCGTACTCATAAAAGTGTTCCGATACCACAGCCCGATACCACTTTACGGCAGTGTGACGTTCACTTGAGCGGTCAGGTGCTAACTGAGAGCAAGGAGGAGTAATGTCGGCGGTGTGAAGGTATTTCAAAGTGGATGATGGTGACTAAAGTAAAGCAGACTGCAAATTATGCTCTGCAAAGCTGTCAAGAAGAGGGATGAAAGCAAGTACTTTCAACACAAGCAATCTGATAAAACATCTAAAAAACCAACACGACGCCAGGTTCAAAGTGTTTGCTAATAATGGCAAACAGCAACAACCAACTTTGCAGCAAACTCTGGAGAAGAGGGAGAAGATGTTAAGAGACAACCCGCGCGCAGTGAAAATAACAGAGGCTCTTACCCAGTACATTGCTCTTGATGACCAGCCACATCAGTTGTTGATAATATGGGATTTAGACATCTTCTCAGCGTACTGGAGCCGAGGTATGAGATCCATAGCCGACACCACATCACTGACACAGTGTTGCCAAAGCTACACGACTTTGTGAAGAGGCACATCCGCAGCCTGTTGCAAGACATTTCGGCCCTCAGCTTCACCACTGATATTTGGACGAGCAGCGTTAGCCCGGTGTCCCTCATCAGTTTAACTGCACAGTGGATTGACGAGGATTTTACTCCGCGAAGAGTAATCCTGCATGCAAAACAATTTAGGGGTTCGCACACCAGCCAAGCCATCGCAGGTGTGTTTGATGACATGCTTCAGACGTGGGGGGTCCCTAAAAGTTCTGTTCATGTTGTGCTACGTGATAATGCGAAAAACATGATCAAAGCCATGAGTGACGCTGGACTCCTGAGCCTGCCGTGTGTCGCACACACCCTCCAGCTGGCTGTTAATGAGGGGCTTTTAGCACAGAGGAGCGTGGCTGATGCTGTGGCAGTCGGACGGAAAATAGTTGGACATCTTAAACATTCCACCTTAGCCTACTCCTGCCTTGAAGATATTCTGTTTGTTAAAAAAAGATGCAGTTGAATGCTAAAATGTCAATAACGGTACTTTAACAGTACTTCTATTTGAGTAAAATGTGTGGCAATGCCATATATAATGGAATGTTCAAATGTCAGTCACAGCAATTTCTTACAGCCAGAGAATGAAATAATATCTGATGAAAGTGAAGTGTAATGGCATTAATAAGTACTTGTATCGGTACTTGGTATCGGCAAGTACTCAGATCCAAGTATCAGTATCGTATCGGTTTGAAAAAAACTGGTATCGTTGCATCCCTAGTTTCTAGTGTGCACCAACTTAGTTTAGCATGCTAACATTTGCAAATCAGCATGAAGTAGAAAGCTGAGGCTGACAGGGAGCACTTTGCAGTTTGGTTTGGTTTGCAGTTTATTTGGTCATACAACAAAATATGGATAACTAAAAAACCTGTCCCATAATTTCTTTAGATTTGTCAGCTGCACATTCATGTGAATCTAATACATTCCGAAGGTGCTGTATTGGATTCAGATGCCATCACTGGGGATGTTATTAAACTGAACTCATCATCATGTTCAGTTTGAGGTTACTTTTGCTCTGCGATATGGTGCATGCTGGAAGTAGCCATTAGAAGATTGTGGCTAAACTGGGATTTGCATGGTCAGCAACAATACTCAAATAGGCTGTGCCATTCAAACAATTGGACTGGACAAAAAGTATGCCAAAGAACATTGCACACACCATTACACCACCACTGGATTGTTGGCACAAGGTACATTTGGTCATGGAATCATGCTGTTGAAGCCAAATTCTGACCCTACCATCTGCGTGCCTCTGATCAAGATTCATCAGACCAGTTTTTCCAGTTTTTATCTGTTCAGTGCAGGGGTGGAACCCAATGTGGTTTAATGTTGTTGTGGCTCATCAGCTTCAAGGTTCAAAGTGCTGTGCATTCTAAGATGCTTTTCTGCTAAATACAGTCGTAAATAGTGATTATTTTGATTACCATAGTTTCTGTCAGCGCCATCTAGTCTGGCCATTCTCCTCTGAACTTATTCATCAATGAGGTGTTTTTGTACACACTAGTGTCTCTCCCTGGATCGTTTTGTTTATTAGTTTTTTTTTTTTTTTTTTGCATAATTCTGAGTAAACTCAAGAGACTATTGTGTGTGAAAATCCAACCAGATCAGCAGAAATATTCAAACCAGCCCATTTGGGCCCAATAATCCCACCACTGTCAAAGTCACTGAGTTCACATTTTTTCCTGTACTGATGTTTGATGTGAACATTAACTGAAGCTCCTGACCTGCATCTCATGATTTTATGCATTGCAGTGTTCCCACATGATTAGCTGATGGGGTAATTTCATGAATAAGCAAGTGGGTGTGCAGGTGCTAATGAAGTGCTTGGTGATTGTATATACCAAATACCATGATAAATTATCAAATAGTTCTTGAGATATTTCACTGGATAAATGAAAACCTTGACCTGTAAGTGGTGCAGGATGAAAAGTCAAAGTCAAAAGGCTCATCCTCTGGGGACCATTAATGTCTGTGAAAATTTTCATGGCAATCTGTCCAGTAATTGCTGAGATATTTCAGTCTGTAACCCAACTGTCAGACCAACACTAGAGTCATTCGACTAGTGTGGCTAAAATGTCATTGAAAATAATCAGTTTTGCAGAACTGTCCCATACTGGTATTTTGTCTGGAGGTAGGGTTGAGAAATAAATAAGTTTGAGTCATTTTTCTGACATTGTAGGAAGGCACTACAGGAAACAATGGCAATTACTAACTAATGTAGAATCTAAACCCCAACATGTGTAACACACTCAGTACTACAATTTATTTCACTTTTTACATTTTGAGAGTATACAAGTGTGGATGTGTGCTGAACATAGATTATCTTGCAATGTATCACACACTGTATACATAAAAAGCCCTGCATGAGAGGCAACAACCACAAATCCACCACTGATGTATTCAGACACTGAGATGAATAATTCCACACCTTTATACTCTACTACACAGCCTATGGACCTGCACCATCCTCAACCCTACTTCTTCGTCTGTTCCCATCCAGCATTTCCTCCACTCCCAGCCTGCTACACTGCATATTTCACCATTTTCTCCTGTGGCAGCTCTGTACTGAGGTGGTGGGTGGTGATTGGAGGAGGCTACAAAATGAGGCTACCCACAGGGAGAACAGGCTTGTTCTCTTGCCCATAATGTTTGGACAGGGGAAGCAGTCTGAAACCCATTTTGTTCTTGTTTTTCTATTTCCCTCTGCAGAGATCCTTCTGCAGCGCCATGGTGGACGAGCTGCGGGTTTCCCTCAAGTGCCAGCGCCGGCTCAAACACAAGCCCCAGCCGCCTGTCATGGTGAAAACAGAGGAGGTCATCAACATGCACACTTTCAATGACCGCAGACTGCCAGGGAAAGAGACCATGGCCTAAAATGGGAATCTCAATCACTTTCTCACCCTCTCTCCTGCAGTAAGAAGTTGTGCAGAGACACTGGGGAAAAGGGTGGGAGTACTTGGTAAGGTGGGGCAATGGGTTGTAATGGTTCACAGTTGGGTTGAGCAGAGGTGCTTGGGTTGTATATTGACGAAACGTCACACTTGTTTCTTTATAATTAGCTAGGGATAAGAGTTTCAACAATATTTCCTGTGGAAATAACTTGAACCTGGGTAGAATTTCAGTGAGTTACCTCATTACTCTTACCACCTTTGGAAAGGTGGTAAACTACAGGTGCCAGGATTTTCAAAACCCAGGAGTCAAAGAGATAGAGAGATAAATCTAAATTGGGACAGAAGTGGTCAATGAAAAAAGAAAAGAAAGAAAGAATAAGAATTGGACCTCAGCTGCTACTCAGCCAGTCTTTCACCGCACAGTTCAAAAGAGCCTCGTTGAGCAGCCACAAGAGCATCTCAGAAATTATGAGTCAACTGAGGGAAACAGGAGAAAGATTTGTATAGGATTGTTTATTTTCAAAAGTTGACAGAATGACCACAGGGGCTCTTAACAAAATTAAACCCAAAGCCCTAAAGACGATGACAACCTTGGCAGCTCCCGAAATGTACAGAGAGGCATTGCTTAGTCACATATGATATTGATTGATACTGATCGACATCAGAAATGGATAAACTATATATCATCCATCAGGCAATAAGTGATATCATTAATTTGTGTTTCAGAGTATTAATACTTTGTCGTCAATGTAGGGTGGGGTGGAGGGTTAAGATTTAAGATTATATGGTAAAATATAAGCAGCCAATGCAGGAGTAGGGGCAATGTAGTGAGCTGTTGATGTCCATGTATTAGCCAATAATCACTTAAAGAGGATTCTGTGGAGGTATACACTCTTAATATCAATGAGAAGGAACATTGCAATGGTGCGGGCACGGCTCACCAAGTCTAAATTCACAGCAATCACACAACACTCAAAGTCTATTTATTCGAAGTATTTATTGTTTTATTTATGAAACTCCTTATTTATATCTGTATGGACTGGATTTTCACTACTAAATACACCACAACTCTGTATGGGTATACACAGTTTCTTTCCATTTGCTCAGTATTAAGTCTCCACTTTCATTTTGTACTCCTGTGGCTTTATTTTCTTTCTTTGGCAGCAAAGCCCTACATTTACTTGTGCAAATGCAATTTCTATAAAAAAAAAAAGTGTTTTTGTACGAAGAGAATCAAATTTTGTAATGATTTTTATCAACAGAAAAATGCACCACAGGGAGTGTCATCCACAGCAGAGGTGGGGCTCCAAGCCAGTATTTCAGGAGGCTTTCCTAAACACTAGATAAAGCTGACACCCACCCAAATACACAGACACACACACCCATGAGTGCAGGATGCATCCATTCTCCATGGAGCAGATTCACACAAATTATTACTCTGTTCTCCAAGAGAGAGGCAGAATATTCTGGTAAAACATTGGTGACATAATATTGTTAAGAAAAAATAAACTATTTTTATCATGTAAAGGAATCATATAAAAAAAAAAGAAGATATTTTTACTTCACATGAAAGAAGAGTAATGATAATACTGGTTAGAGCAACTATATAGTGCACACACACCGAAAGGGAGGAAGACTGCTGATGATGCTTATCATTGTACACCTCGGATTACTGATAGACTGCTAGAATCCAGTACTGAGCAATTGTGTTTAAATGGTTTTAAAAAGGAAAAATATGTATTTAAAAAAATAAGAACACATAACTAATTTTGAACTTGTGAAAACAAAATAGAGTGCACACAGTTTACCCTTTGAAGTTGATGCAGTTTAAAGAAAATTAAAAAAAGTATTCACAATTTTCATGTCACCTGTGTCTTTATTGAATGATTGAGTGAAAATGACAGCACTTAAAGTCTTCTATTTTAGAGAGGTAGGGCAACAGCGTTATAAGAATTTGATGCATACAGTAAAAATATTTAGCCGGCAAAAATGCCCATGTGGGCTACATTAATAATGGGATGAAAGCTGGGCCTTATTATAGTTCACCCCATCATTCAAAATAATCTCAACATGCCCATGCCAATATTGTCTAAAAATATTTGCTCTCTAGCTTCACAGTGGGCTAAAACTGGGGCCAATATGAGAAATCACTGTACGGCTTCACATGACCCTTTTTTCTTTTAACTGACAGCACATGATTACCCAATGGATCGTGGCAAGTCCAATTTGACACAATTTGCACACCAATGGTAAATTCACATAGGTAAATTGAATCACTTTGGCTGATTTCTGAGTTTTAATCAGGCAAAATAACTGAAAACACCTGTATGGGTGTACAGGCCCTTTGACAGATCTGTCATAGGACCAACCACTTAATGCATATTGTGTCTCTGAGATTCAAAGAAATCTTGCATACTCTTGTCAATAAGGGCCATAAGTACTTGGCCTCTAGTGCCAGTGTGTGAGAAAATGGGCTGAGGTATAGGTCCCTTTTCAGTTCACTTCACTGACAATATTCAGGGTAATTATTCAGCCAAAGTGGGCAACAAATAGGCCCCAGGTGTGATATATCTTAGTTGTGTGCAAATGTAAAAAATAGTAATTAAAGCAGAAAACACATGGGGGCTTTAGGGTAGCTGCTCATTTGGCCTTTTTCAACAACTAAAGAGTATGTGGCCTATATTATGGTTTGTGCTCAACATCCATGGGCTGCTTTTGTTTTCACTGATAATATGTTGGGTTATTATTGCGTCAAGGTGGACAACAAATGTGCCCCAAGTGGGCTATCATTTTGTTGTTTACAAATGTAAGTAAAAAGCTTGCGGCCTGAGTCACTGATACAAATAAATGGATACCAAAAGGGCCGATGTGGGCCTTTGGATGATTGCTCTTGTCAGTCACATGGTAATGATGTCTATTAAGGGCAGTTTGGTACATTCTTATTTACATTTTATTTCATTCTTAATTTTGTAAAATGATGCTGGAAAAAATCTGTAATAGTTGACCTAATCTTTCAAAAGAAAGTGATCATGTAGGTCATATATCTGGGCCCCTATTCTTATTCCATGCCTGGCCAGTCACAGATCAGGAGACAACACGATATTTGACACTGTAACCACTGCACTTGCAAACATTCAAATGTATTTCATTGTCATCTAATATTGTAATATTGTATACTGGTTACAGCATTGGAAATTTTCTGAAGCAACCTCACTCAGCAGAAACTGAGCCACTTGACAAAGTCGCTGTATAACCAATACCTGACCTCTGTCAGGGACTCTGGTCAAAGCTAGCCACAATGACTCAGCAGAATGGCAGCCAATCAGATTAAAGTGCTCATTCTCCTTGCACTGAACCCAGTGGCAACACAGAACTGAGGAGAGATGAGCTGTGGGGGGATGCAGCCAAAGATTACATTAAACACATTTGTACTGAGTTGTCTGCCCTGCTGGTCTGTAACGGACTACGCCCTTATCTACTTGACCTCAGAGTTTAGCTGTTAACTTCATGTGTGTCTGGCAACAGAATGCCCTGGCATTCAGGCTGTGTCAGTACATATTTGTGCTCACTGACCTATACAGTAAACTTAGACTGTTGGTGAGAGAGCATGGCTGCTCCATCAGTCAAGACGACATACAGGAGCTGCTGGATTTCATGTTTAAATATCTCTCAGATTAATGACTTTTTCACTCTTTTTCACTGCTCAGAAGTGGATGTTGTGATGCTGGCACCAATAATACTGTCACAGATGACGATGTATGACGATGAATAGTAATGTAGTGTGTGCAACAGTGTCCAGGCCAGGTCAGGTTGTTATTAGTTTCACAGAACTCTTAACAAACAGTAGTAATATCAAAACAAAAAATAGTTGACCTACTGTCATAGGTGTGGCACTGACAGAGCCCACTGGAACAACGGAAATACAGTATTTGCAATTCACATAATCCAGTTGAAATTCATATACATTTTTAAGCACCTGAAGATCCAATCATCACTAAAGCATATGTCATGCATGAGAGCCAATGAAAACAAAAGGAATGCTCAAAGTTGTCATGTTGACATTGAAGGTACTGATTGATTCACTAGGTCAACTCATGTATTGAGTAGCATGCAAGAAAACATTCCAGCTTAACATTTGCCAGTAGCTGCAGCTGCCAACCAGTGTATGCATTGATTTGATTTAATGTATTACTTGAGCTATGTTGGTTATAATCAGGTTACTGATTAATGTTCACACATGTAGGATTGAAGGTTTTTTGCATGCAACGTGCTAACTTCCCCCTTTAACCTGGCACCTTCTGACTTGACCTTAAACAAAGGAATACTCCTTTATGAGATGGACTTTGTGAATAGGCTATCTGTTCCGAGGTTTTATGCAGACTTCCCTGGGTGCAAATCTATTGTTTTTTTTTCTGGATTTGCCTGTTTGGTACTTTCCTGGAAACAAATGAACATGTTTGCGCCAACGTGGGAGGAGAGGCACAGCTTAGGCTGTGTTTATACTGATTAGGTGGCATAGGACAAATCTGGTACACATTTTGGCATGTGTTAAAATTTGCTAAAATCACATCTCATCATAAATGCAAGGAAATCTTTGTGGCTTTACTTGGCAGACCTCTCTTAAATCGAAGAAAACATTTCTTGGTTGTGACCTCTTCACTTGTTGTCTACTGCAAACTGATATATGCATCAAAATACATCCTGAGACTAAAAAGACGACGAACAATGTTGTCCACTTGAGTTCTGTTGAAACGTCAGCAGTGCTGGCCTGCTTCTACACCTTGTTACCTCTGCCACCTGTGGTCACTAAAATTGTGAGACAATTGTTGGTCATGCCCATTTGTGTTTGTGCCTGGAGATTTTGCTAGCTGCTGACCAGTGAAAAGGTTACTTACCCTGATGTACTGTATGACACAAATTTGCTCCTTTCTAGTTTTCCCCCAATTTTTCTCTCCCCAGAAGCTAAAACACTCAGCCCCTAAGTGGCTGATACCCTATTAAAAATTTTCACGATGTCCTCAAAACATTGAAGCCTCAGATTGAAATGATAATTAGGATGCCAGTGGTCAGCAATTTCAGCTGCTACAGAGAACTCAGCTGCCCCCGATCCCTGTCCAAAAGCGGAATAAACAGATAAGGTTCCTCATGCTTAATCCATGAAAAATAAATCAAATATGGTGTTTGTCTGTCTCAGTTGAGATCACTTGAACACTTGGAAAACATACTAATACACAATGTTCTCACTCACACACAACACACACGCACACATACAAAATGCTCTTCCTTACTGTGTAGATCCTTACAATGTAGTCTGTGGTGTTTGTCGCCTTTGTGTGCATTTGTGTAGATGTCAGCCTCTCCATTATCATATTGATGTTTTCAGTCATAGGTGCCCTCAGATGAGATGTTAATCTTGGTGTCTCAGCTGGGTCAGGGGGCAGATAACCAACTCACATGCCAGATCCCATTAATTGGCTAATTATCTCGGCTGGTGTGGAGTGGCTCTGATCTCGGCAAGAGATACAGAGACTGTGTCCTTAGCTGCAGCTCACATCTCAAGGGTCCTGTTGATCAATCAGGTATTTTAATGAAGCCTTTAACAGAACTGTAGCAGGATGATATCTTAAAGACGTATGTTCATATCTGATATTCTCTGTAGTCCTTGTCTGTCAGTGATAAAGCAAAACTGAAGCGCAACAGCCTTTTTCGACCTGGACCTTGTTTTTCCCATCTTCTTCCAAATCCTTTTGTTGTTATTGTTGTTGTAGAGCTACCTACATATTTCTGTAAGTCTTTGTCTAGTCTCAATTGAACACTCACTATTTTTGATTCATGTGAGTCCTATGACAACATCACCAGCACATCCTGCACACACAATTTTTGTGCAGGCTGTGTAATTGGTAGCTATGGAAGGTTTCATGTATACACTTACTGTGTCATTGATTAAATTATTTATTTTTTATATATAGTTATAGTCATAAATTAATCATTTGTTAGTTTTCACTGTGAAATGATTTTGCCATACCACATTAAAATCATATCACAACACAGAAAACAAAGAGGCATATTTTGTTTATGCTTCTCTGTCACTGGCTCATTCATCAGTTGCTTGGCTACTAACTGACTAGTCATGTCAAATGATTTATATGGGTGAACATGGATACCATTAAGGTTTGGTCACAAAATGTGAAGGTGGCCAAAACAGTCTCACCAGTTCACGTCCTCTAGCACCTAGCTAAATGTGATATAGAGTGGGTGTGATAGTTGGGCTGACTTTTTCAGTCAATCTGTAATGCCATGTCATATCATAAGTAAAATTCATATTGTGTAATGTAATGAAAACAATGGCAGCACTTTGGACTATGTCAGGAAGAGGAGATGAAACACAACTATATTATCTATGAAACACACACACAAAGCTGTAAGGAATGGATAGGATCAGAAAGACATGGAAAATCACATCATGTGGAATATTATGCTGGATTAGGTGACAACATGTTTCTTCCTTGTGCTATTTAGGTGGAAATCTAGTAATGAAAAAATAAAAGGGGTTAGGCTGTTGTGTTTCTCGGTCTTTGTGTTACTGGAGCTTATTGGCCCAGTAAATGCAGGGCTGAACGGTTTAAGAGAGAGTGGTGAAAAGGGAAAGTCACAGGCGTTTATCCGCCACTGATCCCCACCACAGGAGATTTACAGACATAATCCAAAATTACTCTGAGGGAGAAACACCCAAACCTTACAAGCCATGACCAGATTACACTGAGTGAGACCCATGGTGGACTAATGGAGCATGACCAGATTACAGCATCTGAGAACCACCTGTGGTGGGAGTACTTCCAAGATAGACAACCTTTATGGAAGTGGTTCCCTGTGAAAGGAAACTCAAACACAATACTGCTTTCAAGTAGTTGTTTTGAACATTATTCTATACAGTATCACTGTGTGCAGATGATTTCCAGCATCCCTCGGACAAACATATAAGGATGCAATAATATAATATAATATAGATACGCATTTACAAGAGACAGACAGGAAGCTCGAAGCACGTTCTACACAACAGTTCTAGAAACCTCTGAAAAACAGTGAGCCTTTCTCAGTCTGCACCCTTGTCTGTCTTTATTTAAACATAAAACATAAGAATAGAATAGAATAGAATAGGCTTTATTGTCATTGTACAGTTAAGTACAACGAAATTGTGGGTGCTCCACGAAGACAAACAGTGCACTATAGAAGAAATTTAAATACAATAAGAAATATGAAATGTACACAATATAATACAAGAAGTACACAATATAATACAAGAGATACAAAAATACAAGAATTACAAAAATTTACAATGTCTACTTTAAATAAAATTTACATACACACAACAGCACACAATTGTGCAAGGAGTCTAGGACACTTTAAGGTGCAAAGTGGATGGATAGTGTCCTCGGCTCTGTGTGTGCGTGTGTGTGTGTGAGGTGTGGTGTTGGTGGGGTGAGGGGAGCGGGTGGAGGGTACGGTGGGGTATGATCAATGTTTGTTTGTGGTCCGAATTTCCCAGGGGAAGAAGCTGTTGGTGAGTCTGGTGGTGTGGGACTTGATTGACCTGAAGTGCCGTCCGGAGGGCAACAGGTCAAACAGGTGGTGGGTGGGGTGTGACGGATCTCCTGTGATGGCCCCGGTTTTCCTGAGGCAGCAGGATCTGGATATGTCATCCAGGGAGGGCAGAGGGCAGCCGATGATTTTCTGGGCGGTGTTGATGACCCTCTGCACAACTTTCCTGTTCTCAGCTGTGGAGCCTGTGTACCACACACTCAGGCAGTATGTTAATACACTCTCCACAGAGGAGCGATAGAAGGCCAGCAGCAGCTTCTTGTCCAGATTGTTTTTCCTGAGCACACGCAGGAAGTGCAGCCGCTGCTGAGCGGGCCCTGCAGTGCTGAATATTGTGAATCTATCGTTGACGACTGGCACTGTTCCTTCTAGCTTTAAAACAGCTGTGGTTAAACCTTTACTTAAGAAACCACACCTTGATCCTGGGTCTTTAGGTAACTATCGGCCTGTCTCAAATCTCCCATTCTTCTCTAAAATACTAGAAAAAGTGGTGTATCAGCAGCTTTCAGCTCATTTAGCTGATAATAATCTATTTGAATCGTATCAGTCTGCTTTTAGGGCCTTTCACTCTACTGAAACAGCACTTGCTAAAGTAGTAAATGATCTGCTACTCTCTTTAGATTCAGGTTCCACCTCTCTGCTCCTATTACTTGATCTTAGTGCAACCTTTGATACTATAGACCACCGTATACTCATGGACCGACTGGAAAATAGATTTGGAATCTCTGGCCTGGCCCTCAGCTGGTTAAAATCTTACTTATCTGACAGAACTCAGTGTGTCTCTTGTAATAATACTGTATCAGCCTTTTCTGATGTGAAATATGGAGTACCCCAGGGTTCTGTTCTTGGCCCCCTGCTTTTCTCTCTTTATATTTCTCCTCTTGGCCAAATTATTCGGAGCCATGGAATTAATTTTCACTGTTATGCTGATGATACCCAGCTATATGTGCCTATAAAGGCTGATAATGCCTCTCAAATTAGGGAACTAGAGATCTGCTTGTCTTCTGTTAAAAGCTGGATGTCTCAAAACTTCCTGCTTCTTAATTCAGACAAAACTGAAATGCTGGTTATTGGCCCGGCGCGATATAGACACCAGTTCGATCATGTAACTATATCCCTTGACAACTGTGTTATCTCTCAAAATACAACAGCCAAAAATCTGGGTGTCATACTTGATCGTACTCTTTCCTTCGATCAGCATATTAAAGACATTACAAAGACCGCCTTTTTTCACCTACGCAATATAGCTAGGATTCGGTCTTTTCTTTCCATGGCAGATGCTGAAATTCTAGTCCATGCCTTTGTTTCTTCTAGACTGGATTATTGTAATGTTTTGCTTTCAGGACTACCGCGTGCTAGCACTAAAAGTCTGCAAATGGTTCAGAATGCTGCAGCTAGAATGCTGACCAATTCGAGAAGGTTTGACCATATTACCCCGGTTTTAGCCTCCCTTCACTGGCTCCCTATTCATGTTAGATCAGACTTTAAAGTTCTCTTAATGACTTATAAAATTCTAAATGGGCTAGCCCCCTCATACCTGTCTGATCTTCTTAACCCTTATATTCCCTCCCGTGCTCTGCGTTCTCAGAGTGCAGGGCTGCTATCTGTCCCCAGAGTCAAAAAGAAGTCAGCAGGCTGCAGGGCCTTCTCCTATCGGGCCCCTTTCCTCTGGAACAACCTCCCTATTGATATTAGACAGGCTGACTCAGTTGAGGCCTTTAAATCCAAACTAAAAACTCATCTTTATGCCTTAACTTTTAACTAGCATATTATTCTGGTTCCATTTTTCCCTCGGCGGGTTGGGTCAGTCTCAGTGCATCAGTTAAGATTAATAGTTAGTAAATGTTGTCCATGATGTCCTGCCGACGAGATTACTATTAACTGTCTTAATATCGTTGCATCACTTTAACTGTGTGTTCTTCCCTCAAGCACATTAGTGCCCAGGCTGTGCTTCTCTCTCTCTGCTACTGTCTATTACTGCAGGGTTCTGCCTCCAGAGCTGGAGAGTCTCCTGCTGCTCCCATGATCCAGCTCAACCCATGATGCGACAATAATTAAAACATTTACTAGTGTTATTGATAGTGTTAGTGCTATTAATGTACTATTGTTTGTTATTATTATTCCTTTAGCTGTAATAATAATTATTACTATTATTATTATTATTACTACTACTACTACTACTATTTACATTTTGACTTAGTCTGTGTATTTGCAAGGTTGTCTTTCTCCTACCCCATTCCCCCACCCCCCTCTGTTTCTGTCTAAACCCAACCGGTCGAGGCAGATGGCCGCCCACCTTGAGTCCGGTTCTGCTCGAGGTTTCTGCCTCTTAAAAGGAAGTTTTTCCTTGCCACAGTCGCCTAGTGCTTGCTCATGGTGGGATCTGTTGGGTTTCTCTCTGTAAATTTTATAAGATAAAGAGTACGGTCTAGACCTGCTCTATATGTACAGTGCCTCGAGATAACTTCTGTTGTGAATTGGCGCTATATAAATAAAATTTGACTTGACTTGACTTGACTGAGCCTTCTTCACTAGGGTTGTGGGTCCAGGAGAGATCGGCTAAGATGTGGGTGCCCAGGAACCTGAAGGTGGTGACAGTTTCCATACGTTCTCCATTTATGAGGAGGGGGGTGTGGTCTTGTCTGTCCTTCCTGAAGTCCACGATGAGTTCTTTTGTTTTCTGGCCTCCTTTGCCTGTCGGATGCCTCTCCTCAGGTTGGCTCTGGCAGTGCTGTACAGTGAGCTGTCCCTCATCCTGAAGGCTGAGTTACACTCTCTGATCAGGGCCTGGACTTCACTTGTCATCCAGGGTTTCCTGTTTGGAAAGACCCGGATGCGTTTGTTGACTGTCACGTTTTCTACACAGCACTTGATGTAGAAGAGGACAGTCTCTGTGTGTGTCTCAAATAATCAGTCACAGTTCAATTATGGTTTTAAACATTCTCAGTACTGTACACAAACAAATGTCATGTTTCTTAACTCGTAAAACACTATGCAGTGCAGTGATTTCTATCTGTAAATCTGCATCTGTATCCTATTTGCAACTCATATATCATTGTTTGTACATCAAATTAGCATTTGTCAATGGAAGTGTATTTGTGAATCCACCTTCTTATGTGGATACTTTTATGAATGTTTTATTATGCTGTTTATACACAAAATCTACAAATGCAGAGAGCATGTGGCTCGTAAAATGTCATGTGACTCATGTCCCATAAAACACATAGCACAAATAAGTGCAGAGTGATTTGTATATGTTAATCTGTATCTGTATCTTTTCCTCACATGAAACTCATCCATTATCTATACTGCTTATCCGTTAAGGGTAGCAGGGGGGCTGGAGCCTATCCCAGCTGTCATTGGGTGAGAAGCAGGGTACACCCTGTACGGATCGCCAGTCCATCACAAGGCCAACACATATAGACAAACAACCAATCACACTCACATTCACACCTACGGGCAATTCAGAGTCACCAATGAACCTGCATGTCTGTGGATTGTGGGAGGAAGTCAGAGTACTCGGAGAGAACCCACACAGACAAAGGGAGAACATGTAAACTCCACACCCGGAACCTTCTTGCTGTGAGGTGACAGTGCTAACCAGCCCCTCATATGAAATTTGTATATCATTATTTGCATGTCAGTTCAGCATTTTCCAGTGAAAATGTATTTGTGAATTTCAGACTTTTCACATGGATCCTTGTATGGACAGTTTCTGTCACACAAAACTCAAAAATGCAGGAGGGCCGAGCACCTTCCAATAGATGGTGGTAATGTAACATTTATGGATGTCATCTGCTGTTAAATTCAACAGAAGAAAAAGACCAAACCAAGCACTCTCGAAAACACATCAACATAGCTAGCTAGCTGCTATCATGGAGGAGTATCTTTTTGATAGTGTACTGTTTTATTATTAAGTTTTTTTTTGTTGTTGTTGTTTTTTAATTCACACCACAGAGCCATAACTTATCAAACATGATGGGTAGACTGCAGAGAATGAATGTATTGATCATTAAACATGGTAGCAACAACCTCTGAAACATCAGTCTGTGAAGCTTGTCACAGCCACAAAACAGGACCTGGCGCACCTTCACCTGCAGTTGCTCAAGTCAGATTTATTTGTATAGACCAAAACCACATAAAAATGGGCTTCTCAGGTCCACAATGGTACAGCACCCCCTGGCTTAACCCCTGAAAAGGATTAGGAAAAACACACAGAAAAATAAATAAATAAAAGGAAAAAAAGGGAAGAAACCCTAGATGAGCAATTAGATCCCCTCAACAAGGATGCCAGACGTGCAATAGGTGCTGTTGTCAACCAGAGATTACGGTGGAGAGCTGCTGTCAAGCTGAGGAGATAAATAAAAGTAAGAAATACGTTTAAAGTGTGATGAGTATATCTGTTGCCTGTATAGGGACTTGCTGTATATTATGGCCAGGACTAGGTCTGCAAAAAATCAATATGGCAATATATTGCTACTGTATCGATACAGCATCAAATGCTGTGATGGTAGTTTTAAAGAAGTGTCAACTATGGTGCAGTGCCCAATAAAGCCAATAGGTAGCGGCATAGACACAGTCTCAATTAAAAATAAACATGGATGTTAACAGTAACCCCTTTCACACAATATTCGCAGCAAGAATTCCCTCGAATATGCCACCAATGGTTGTTTACACAGAACCACATGAAAGCAACTTAATACCACCCCAGGGTGTGATTTTATACAGCAAGCCAGCATCGCAGAATCAGAGCCATGACATATAACACAGCAGCCTTGTTGTCGGTCAGCGTCTGTTCTACCGTTCAGGCTCCCCTTTTTATACAGAAGTGGAATAACAGTAAATCGCAATATTCCAACCTCAAAAAGGCTGTGTAAAAGGGGCTAGTGAGAAACACCACTGCTGGCTGAATGCAAAGACATAGAAAATTTAGGATTTTTGCTGACACCAAGAAGTGGGGAGTTGGACATGAGTCATGCAATGTACAAGCTATGCAGTAACAGTAAAATACTCCTGCAACACAACCAACTTGTTCACAGGACAAGACACTATGCTGATCAGATACTACACAGAGCCAATGTTTGTTGTTTCAACCAACCCTGAATGAGGCTTTCAACTTAAAATTACAACTTAAAATTACAAAATTAACTTCCCAAAATCCCCAGTAGATCACACAAGATGATATGCTGGAATGCTTGTCAGTTCAGCTGCCCACAGTTTGCACAGCATTAATCCCTGCTGAGGTGTAGATGAATGCCAAGGAGTTATGGACCTTAACTGAAGTGGACCTGTCCTGTGTTGAAGCCCTGAAGCTGATAAAAGCTGCAACAGTCTTTATGTCAGAGGAACCCTACACTATCTGTTAAAGTGTCCAAGTAACAACAGTAATAACTGTTTGTTATGAGGGAGATTAAAATCTGGGGATTTTGGGAAGAGATACATGAGTGACAAACCCTTTCTGCGCATGGCCTCAACACTAGATCCATATTTTAAAACATTGCCCTTCCTGGAAGAAGGCAAAATGACTCAACTATGTCACTGCATAATCAGGCACTGGATGAAATCAAGAAATACAAAGAGACAGAGCCATTTGCTCTTAACTGGGAATCCATGTATTTGGAGCACCATTTGGAACACCAAAGACATTTAGACAAAAATGAGGTTTTCAAGCATCAAAAAATAAATAAACAAAAATAAGCTTTGTCTTTTTTTTGGATGTTAGAATGTATTCTCTTCAATTCAACAACAGTTTATATACAAAAAATCTTGTGAGGCATATTCAGACCAAGAATAATTAGATGACATATTAAAAGATAGTTTTTAGGGATCACAGTGCAGCGTCCAAATATTAACTGTAATTTAAAATTTTTATATTTAAGCTCCAGCCCTCCCACAACCCTTGACAAATAAGAGGTATACATAATGAATGAATGAATGAATATTTATATATATATATTCATATTATATTTATTTATATTACTTTGCCAATATGCTTCCAAACACCAGGTTTTACACATTTGTCAGCAAGAATTTTTTGTAAGGAAGAGAAATTCATTCAAAATACATCAAAAGGTTTATTAGTAATTGTAATAAGAATAGATCAGTATACTGTTTAATTTTTACATAAATATATCTGTTACACCGTATGACTATGGTTTGTTGCTCTGCATGATGTTTTGTTAAAAAGGGATATAGTGTATTGGTACGGTAATTGTTGTGCAACTGGAATGCAGAGGGTGTTCGTGTCCACTGCTGAGGATGTATATCAACTGTTTCTGCTCAACTATTCAAAAACATGTTAAGCTGTAGCCACCAGTACAAGGCCACATTTAAGTTGTTAAGTTGTGTTTCACAGTTTTTCATCAGTTTCATTCTCAGGATTTTATGGGCAGGTTTGACACAGTGGCTCGATGACGATGGAGCCACCACTCAGCATAACCCTGTCCCTAACACTGTGACCTTTATAAATAGCAGTGCTGCATTAGCATTTGTGCTTCTCCAGTTCGGCTGAAAGTTATTACAGGTTTTGCCAGCTAGCTATGCCGTTGTCCCGCACATGCATCTTCCCTGGATGTCAGAGTTTGCAGAACAGCTCAGTCGTCGCCTTATTTAAATGTTTAAAGGCATTAAGAGGAGGTGGATTAATGTAGTGAAGAGCCACAGTGATGGAGAGCTGAGGAACACCACCAACACCTGTCTCTGCACTGACCGTTTCACTCTGGTTAGTTTTACAGACTTTCATCAGAGACAACAGGAACTCACAGATAATTCTCTGACACTTTTGAATGAGGCCGAACCGACCGTGTCCCTCCAACCTCCTGTCCCTCTGACATTGCTCATTATCTTGTCTGTGTGTATCCTCTTGAAGATGAGGGATCAGACTGGTTAGAGTAAAGCTGTAACACATTTGTTGCCATACTAACACACTTGTTATAACAAGTATTATTAGTGTGATGTCATTATACTTTCTTCTATTTTAATAAACATCACTAATATGACTGTAAAAACAGTGTGACTTGTTTCTTAAGTACTAGAAAGACAGACAGGCCATTTGATAAACAAAACTATGATTTCTACACATTTCAAATCAATTAGAAATTGTCCTCACGTTCTGAACTGGACTCTGGCGCTGGTGGCTCAAACATGAATGCCTGGTCAACTCCAAGGCTACTAGTATATATCAGAATGTGGTGCTAGCAGCATGTTAGCAGGATGCTAGCAGCATGTTAGCAGGATGCTAACACGATGCTAACTGTCACTGTGCTGCACTGGGCTACGACTGGGCGTGGTTTCAGCACCTTTAGCAGACACGCCCCCAACATCTCATAGCAGACAGAGCTCCTTATTTTTTTAACCATTCAAATTTAGCTGAGTGGTTAACAGCACATTTTTCTGTGGTGTGACTAACTCAGAACGCATTAGTTCTACTGCTTTACACCGACTTTAAAGTCAAGTGAAACCACTTGTATTGTGATACAAATCTTGATAGGTGATCCTATCATGAGCTTGTAGGCAATACCCAGCCCCAGCCAAGGCACATTTTTCTGCACTATGCAATTACTACAATGTCACTTTAACTCCATAAAGTGCACTAAGTAGTTTTGGTATACCAATAACATATTGTAGGCCTACATTTCATTCACTACCAGAAATGTATTTCATTTTCACTCCTACACCTTCACTTGTGTCTTACCTGAATTTACCCACCTGTTAATACAGTACTGTCATTATGATGTCATGGGTATAGAAACCATCAACAATATACAGAAACGCAGTATAACAGAACTTTGCATCACAGGCAGGCATGTTATGTGGTCATGTAGAATAAATGCCATTACTAAAGCAATATTATAAAAACCCAATGAACACAATTCAATGGGTCTCCAAACACTGCAGGCACAGCTGAGATCATGTCCAACAGAAGCATCAATATTAACAATAAAATATCGGTAAAATGCATTTTACTCACCAAAATTGCTGATTATTTGTAGACAAATAAAAAAAATCTGCTTCTGTTGAGCGGACATTCTCAGCACTAAAGTGAATTAAAACTTGTGCGAGAAATAGGACTGGGCAGACTCGACTTCCAGCATTATAGTGATGGGAAGTTCGGCTCTTTTCAGAGAGCCGGCTCTTTTGGCTCAGCTCCCAAAGAAGAACCGGCTCTTTCGACTCCTGAACGGCTCTTAATTTAGGATTTTTTGTAGGCCTTTATTTTACCATAACTTTGCAAAAATTAATGGTTTGTGTGTTGAAAACCCTTTCCTGTTCAGTGTTTTTATGAGAAGCCTTATAATTGCCTAATGTTGTGCATTTATTCTGCTACAAAACCATTCTTTTGTTTAATATTTTAATCAAACATTTTTATTGCACAAATGAACAAAAAACTGCAAACAAATCCACAGAACAGAACCAAACTCAAGCAAACAGTATTAATGTCCTCAGTGAAGGTTAGCATTCAAAAAAGTCAGATGCCTCAGCTTGGATGGACTGATCCAATTTCTTCTCTCAGTGAGTATCTGCCCTGTTTTTGAGAAGATTCTCTCGGAAGGAACAGATGTTGCCACAATACACAGTCTCCCCTCCATCACCTTCACCAGGCGTGGAAAGACTGAGGCCTTGGCCTGCCACCAGCTCAGTGGGTCTTCTGCTCGTTGGATGATGGGCTCCTCAAGATAAGCCCTCACCTCCATTACAGCATCAGCTGTAGGATTTCTCCTTGCAGCATCTCCTGTAGCTCTTTCAAGCCTCCAAACAACAGAGGTTTGTGGTTCCTCATCCACTTGGCTTTCTAATGGTGGAGCTGGCTGGCTGCTGGGGGTGCATTTTGCTGCTGCTGCACTAATTCTCTGAAGTGCCTCATCAACAGCTCTGTTGTCACTGAATGCAAGTTTTTTAAACCTAGGATCCAATAATGTGGTTTCTGAGAGGACACTGTTGTACTCCATACGCAGAAATTTTCGGTCCATGGCTGAACAAAGAGTTGCAACCAATTCTTTCACTTTCTGCATGGTTACAGTCTGTTGGTGTTGGGCTGTCACCCGCTGCAGACCTTTGCAAAGCAGGAGCATTTTTGAGGCTGTGACATAGCTGAGGGAGAGAAAACAGCAACTTTTAAAATTAAGCTTTTTTAAAGTATGTGGCATATTATACGTGGCACATTATACTGTGTTGTTTCTGCAATGTATAATAGTGACTGAATGGTAGTAGAGAAAAAAAAAATTGTTCAAGGTACCTGTCTGCACTCATCTCCACAGTCACCTCCTCAAATGGTTGCAGGACGGTGCAGACCTCTTTCACCAGCTCCCATTCCTCTTGACATAGAGCATCAACTGGTGCGTTGATGAGGGCCAGGGTGGAGATGATGGCATCTTTTGTTTCAAGAATTCGTTTCAACATATAAAATGTTGAGTTCCACCTGGTGGCACACTCTTCTTTGGGCCTCAGTTCAGGCATCCCCATCTGGCACTGTGTGGACTTTAGCCTCTGTGCTGCAACTGTGCTTTTGTGGAAAAACTCCACAACAGCCTTCACCTTATCCATGGTTGGTTTGACCACCTTCAGGGCATCTCTAATCATGAGGTTTAGTGTATGTGCCAGACATGGGTGGTGGGTCCACTTCAGAATTTTTATGGCTTTGGTGATGTTTGCAGCATTGTCACTCACACAGCACACCACTTTGTCCTCTACTTGCCACTCTTTTGCCACTCTTACTAGCTCCTCTGCCAGGTTTTCTGCAGTGTGTCTGTCGGTGAACTCAAAGCAGTCCAGAAGGCAAGATGTCATCTTGTAATTTTCAATGAAATGCCAAGTGACAGACATGAAAGAGCAGGTTGTTCTGGAGGTTCAGCAGTCAGTTGTCAGGCAAACTGATGGAGCTTTTTTCACCCTTTCTTGCCATAATGCACGTTCTGTGTCATATAGTTTAACTATTGTTGTTTGGGACAATGTTTTTCTACTGGGGAGAGTGTATGTGGGATTTAAAGCTTTGACAAAACTTTTAAAACCTCTGTCCTCCATAATGGAAAAGGGTTGGAAATCAGTAGCTATCATTTTAGCCAACTCATCATCAATACTGCGCTGTTTGGCTGGGGTCATCTGTTTTGGTATAAACTGACTTATTTTGCTTTGAGTTGCAGTAGGAGAGGTTATACTTGCATGTGTGGGGAAGCCAGTAGATGCTGCTGCAGTTGCTGTTGTTTTGGGATGAGACACACCAGGATCGGTAGACGGTGTGCTAGCTTGCCCTCTCTCCTCTAACTGCACTGTAGGATGGACAGTTCTGATATGTCTATGCAGGTTTGTGGTGGAACCTGCTCTTAAAGTTATTTTCATTTTGCAGTGAAGGCACTCTGCTTTGTTGTTTCCAGTATCTTTAAACTGCAGCCAGATGCTGCTTCGCTTTCGGGTGTCACTCATAGTTTCAATACAAGTTAGACAGTGTCTAACTTGCAGTGGAGCGCCCCCCTCTCTGTTTTCACATAATGGTATGATCCTATATCCTCACATCTGATTGGCCTTGATGCTGACCAATCAAAACAAAGTTCTGCCTTGAGCAGAGCTCAGGCTGAGCACTGAGGTAAGCAGCGAAAGGAAAAAAACTGGGAGCGCTCTTTTGATTCACTACAAAGCATTGGCTCTCAGAGCTGCATCTTTTGCGCATGACACATCACTACAGCATTAGCCTCCATAGTGATAGAAAAGGACTTACTGTTGGAACTGAGATGCACAGATAACCTCTACAACAGAGCCATTCAACTCTTCCTCCTCCTTCAGCCATTGTGGGTTGAAAAAACAGCTATTGTTGCAAATCATCATTGGCAAATCCAAGATTGCACTCATTGTATGGGGCACCAGTCCCCAGGGATAACATGGGATTATTTCGTGTTTTAATGTAATCATGTAATCATCTACATTAATATCCACACCGTAAATTTTAAATCAGTCTGATATCTAAGATTGTGATTTCCCGATCCAGGGATCCGGCTCACCATTGCAAAGGAACACACAAAACTGCAAGTGTATTTACAATTTATTGATTACTAAGGTGAATATATAGAGAGAAAACGTGAAAAAAATAAAACAGAAATGTAAGGATGATCAAACTAGCACGATGAACTAACAGCAGGTAAAATGAGAGGAGTAATATGGTGGAAGCAAGTAGTCTTAGTCTGTAACTATAATCTATTTGTACTGAATTTTGAGATGTCTATCAATGGCAAAATTTAAAGTTTCCTTAACCTTTCTCCTTTTCCTTAACCCTTGTCACAAGCAGATTGTTAAGACCAGCCTACTGTGAGTTGCGGCAGCTGCAGACTTGGCTGGAATCCAGGCGGCTGAGGTTGCGGTGGTAACCATGGAAATGGATCTAGGTGGATTCTCCCAGAGGCCGTGTCTCTGGTTAACATGATGACAGATTCTGCCGGTGTCTCAGTGGTTCAGCTTTAGTTGAGTTTACTCGTAGACTTTTTGTCTTTGCAAACTGAGTTTCTTTCAGGTTTCTCTGCAGGCCGTCGTGTAATCTATGGGCCTCTCGCAGGTTGAGAAAAAATAAGCTCTCACGTAGCCTACTTAACGTTTGCTGGATGACTTTAGAGGCTGGTGTCAGTGAGGTGACTCTAAAAATGTCAAAAATCTAAAGATAAATAAAAACAAGAAACACAAGAAAAATAAGTTCTAAGTATTCAGATACTTTTGTTCCTTTGGCTTACCTTGACGTTACTGCATATATAGAAAAAAAGTTATGGTTCCAGGGCAAATATTTGAATTAATTTCTCATAATGCTATCTTAGCTTAGCAACATTGTAGAAAATTCAAATTTTCACTGAATTACTTGTAAGCCTTTGATCAATAAAATGGTGTGCTTTACAAAATGGTTAGACAATTATTTCATACAGTTTAAAAGCTAAGGAGAAATGTGGCAAGGTTCGCCTGGAAGTTCGCAAAGTCTGGTGCACAGAATGAAGATTTGGAGAACGTTCATTGATAAGTTCCATACAAACTGTGGTCCTTTAGAGTTGCCATTTGACTTTTGACCCTGGCTTGGGAGGAAGAGTTTTATATCTGCTTCTTATCACTGGATGTTGGTCATAATTCTCAGTGACCGTACTTATACCTCTGCAGTTTTTCTATGAACTGTCTGATCATAGGTACAAAGGCTGACATCAGGCTGATGGCAGATGTCGCTACAAAATTTATACTAACATGTTTTAGCTTACACTAGTAGCTATAGATGCAGTTTGCTAGCTCTGACCACTCTGACCATCCAATCAAATTACATGGAAATGTTGACATTATTGTAGATTCTGTGCCACACAGGGACAGCCGAGAGCAGTGGACTTGCATTGTTTGTTCTGTTAGCCAACAGCAACATTACAAGAAAAGCTACAACAAATGGGAAATCCATGTATAAATCACTTCTTTATAATCTTAATTGTTACTGCAGCAACAAGCTCAGTCTGCCACCAGCTGTGGGGTGAATGAAAGCAAGCCAATGCCATCAAGGCACATCATCTATAATCCTTCCCCAGGATACAGCTCACAAAACAACAGAACACAAAATATAAACACAGTGTCCCTGTTTCAATGTAATCAACAGAGCTAGTGATTAGTGTGTAATGCTGCATTGTGCAGTGTTACTATAAATACAGACTGAATAAAAGAGCAAAATATTTGGCTCAGGTCCCCTCTGACATCTTTATAATTAAACCTTGATTTGGAAATTATGAGAAGTCAACTTGTGTTGTATGGGCTTTAGGTACTGGTAAAGTCTACACTGCTTCAGGATGGACAAATTGTTTCATAGAAAAAGAAAATACCCCCCAAAAGGTTCAGAACCTCACTGAAAACAATGAAAGGACAAGATAATTTTTAGAAAGAATTTAAAAAACAGAAATAACAAACCTCACACAGGAAAACTGTGTGTTAACTGTGTGTTACTCAATATTCAATCTTTAACTGTGATATTTATCAAAACAAGAATAATATTTTGCCTTTGGGGTAAGACAGTCCCAACTTATTCCACTGAAGTTTCCCTTTATTGACTTAGGAATAAGGAGACTTAGAAATGGGTGTGAATCTCTTTCTTGGTAATAGAGGCAAAGATAAATACAGGCAAAATACGTTTATCAAGGTTTTTCCTGCATAGAGAATTATGAGGCTGCCACCAAATTTCGTGCTGCCTCCAGCTCTCAACAAAACTCTGATGGGTGCCCCTTAAGAGAAACACTATTTTCTTGCACAATGTGGTGGTGCTGTAAAGAAAAAGAGCTACACTATTTCTCTAGTAATTTCCTCCACAGAATGTCTATGTCTTGGGTGTTCAGACAGGTAAATATTCTTTCTTTTGCATCCAAGCACATCCAGTTTCTTAAAACATTATCCTAAATTAACATTACATACTATCAATGTATTTTTTTCAGCTTTGCACATATAACTCATAGAATCAGATACTATTTTACAAACAATCTGAATCTGACTATTAGATGCAGTCAAAAAGCAATAATTTATATTACTGACAAGATATAGTAAATTTGTTCTAGAATACTGCACAGCCACGAGAAGTGGAAGGGAGCAGTGGTGGATAGGACCAGAGCCAAGACAGAATGAGGAGACAGGGCAAGGGTATTTAGTAACCAGACTCAGCTCAAATTTGTCGAGCTGCCACCCTGTGGACCCACCACCAGCTGTGATGGACATTGGGGGCGGGTGCTTTGTTGGAAGGCCGGGGTCCAAGCAGAGATCCAAGCTTGGTGGCACACACTGGTCCTAGGGACATAGAATGTCACCTTTCTTGCAGGCTCTAGGTGGTGTCCTGGAAAGGGTTCCAACTGGGGACCCTATAGTTCTGCTGGGGGACTTCAACACTCACATGGGCAATGATGAATAAACCTTGAGGGGTGTGACTGGGAGTAAAGACCCCCCTGATCTGAAACACAGTGGTGCTTTGGTATTGGACTTCTATGCTAGTCACAGGCATAAGTCTTGGACACCTGGGTGAAGAGAGGGGAAGAGCTGTCAACTGATCACCACCTGGTGGTGTGTAGGATCAGATGGCAAGGAAGGCTGCCAACAGACCTGGAAACCCCATGAGTAGTGAGGGTGAACTGGGAATGTCTGGCAGTGACCCGGTGTGGGAGGTCTTCAACTCCCACCTCCAGCAGAATTTCTCGTGCATCCCAAGGGAGGGTGGCACACATGGAGTCTGAGTGGGCCATGTTCAAGGCCTCCATTGCAGAAGCAACAAGTGGAAGCTGTGGTCATCAGTGCCTGTTGAGGCAGCAACCTAAGAACCTGCTGGTGTCAACCAGCGGTGAGGGAAGCCATCAGGCTGAAGAAAGAGGCCTTCTGGGCCTGTTTGGCCCAGGGGTCTTTTGAAGCAGCAGACGGGTACCAGGAGGCCAGAAAGGCTGCAGCTTCAGCAGTCATAGCAGCAAAAACTTGGGTGTGGGAGGAGTTTGAGGAGGCTATGGAGAGGGATTTTCACAACTGTTCAACGACTCAGGAAGGGAAAGCAAGGCAGACTCTGATTAGCCGGGGAGGGGAACTGCTGAACAGGACTGGGGACATTGTTGAGCGGTGGAAAGAGCACTATGAACCCAACCAATACATCCCCCATGAAGGTGGCAGAGTCTGATGACTCGGGGAAGCCTCACCTATATCCTTGACAGAGATCGCTAAGGTAGTCAAGAAACTGCCCAGTGGGAAGGTGCAAGGTGTGGATGAGATGTCCCCAGAGATGATGAAGGCTCCAAAAAGGAGGCTCCAACTGATTATTGAACCTCAAATTCAGGAGGTACAATGCAGATTCCATCCTGGCCATGGAACAGTGGACCAGCTATTTATCCTTGGACTTAGAGAAGGCTTATGACTGTGTCCCCCAGCAACCCCTGTCAGGGGTACTGCTAGAGTATGGGATACTAGGGCCACTGATGTTAGCCATCCAGTCCATGTTCAAAATTAGAGAGAGCGGAGTTTGCATTCTTGGCACAAAGTTAAACACATTTTCAGTAGATATTGGACTCCACCAAGGTTGTCCCTTGTCCCTGATCCTGTTTGGTATATTCATGGATGTTCATAGTAGTTCTGTTGGCTTCATCAGACCAACCTTCAGCATACACTGGGACAGTTTGCATCCGAGTGTGAAGCAGTTGGGATGAGGGTCCGCACCTCCAAGTCTGAGACAATAGAATTATATTGCTAAACTGGCCTGGGAATGCCTTGGGATCCCCCAGGAGGACCTGGAAAATGTTGCTAGGGAGAGGGGATGTCTGGAATACCCTGCTTAGCCTGTTGCCACCATGACCAGACCCTGGATACACAAAAAGAAAACTGATGGATAAAAGCTAATGTGCTAATTTACATAAACACAAATCAAATCAAATGATATAGCCACAAGCAGCAATTACAGGTTTTAGCCCTGCGCTCAACAGAAGGGAGCAGTTTGATTGGCCAAAATTAGTGCTGCGAGCAGCAACAAGTGGGTTTCAGGCTTGACAAAGTTGAGCAAAGGGACTTCAGCTAGTTTAGTTCTGTTTAAAGAAGGAGTGAGCCTGTAGCATTTCAGTAATTAGGCTTACCCCTAAACATGGCTTGAAGATATATACCAAGATTTGTGATGACTGTTAAGGACTTATGGTCATCTTCCTGCTAAGCCCCACCCCTTCTGGAGTTCATTGATCATCATCTAAATTAGTTTATCTACCCAGATGCTGGGTGGCTGGAGTATTATGTTGCACTTAAGATATTTAGAGATAGCTATGACCAGAGTTTAGGTACAGAGGGGCAGTTAATAACTAAGTTTAAGGATAACAGGCCATAGACCAAAGGGTACGTTTAAATTGTGTATTTATGTACACAGTTAGTAGTATACGTGTATATTGGTACCAAATCACACACTTGACATACACAGAGGAATTGAGCAATGAAGAAAGATGAAGAAAGTAGAATGGGAGGCAGAGCTTTCAGCTTCCTTCTCCCAGTTTGGATCCAGGAGGCAGACACCCTTTGCACTTTTGAGTAGGCTTAAAATTTTCCTTTTTGATAAAGCATGTAGTTAGGGCTGGCTCAGGCTTGCTTGAACCATCCCTTGCTTGAACCATCCCATACTGCTATATGCTTCGCATGCATGGTGATTCGTGTGTGTGTTTCTGCTGAGCTTTGTGAAGTAAAGCTTATCTACAGCCGGTAGGAGTTAATTATTCACGGATTACAGTCTGTGTATCATTCGTTCATTCGTTTTTCAAAATAAAACCAAAATTAGAAAAATAGAACCAAAATGAAAAAACGGATAACAACTCATTTTTCCAATTTTTGATTTTGTGCACAAATGGAAAATGTAACAGACAGAGAACGGGCATTCTATCGAATCTGGATATTTTGATTTGATGCAAGGCGTATGACCCGGAAGTGAACTTTGACCTTACTCGCAGGATGAAAGCATCAAAGGGAGAATAAGAAGAACAAGGACAAGAAAGAAAGAAAGAAAAATGGCAGGACTGGAGGATAATGCAGACATAATAATCAATTTTTTTGAGGACGGAAAAATGCATGCTGAGATTTCCAGTGAGCTTCAGCAGTTAGGTGTCCTGAGATGTTCAGAAAGGTCAGTCAGCAGATTCTGTAATCAGCACCAGCTCAGGCAAAAAATTGACGTTTCAGATGCAGAATTGGAATTGGCGATCATGTCTTTAATTGATAAGGTAAGTGTTCACATACACAAATTCATTTCATATGCATTGTTTTATTGGGTTGTTTTGTTATTAACACTGAAGTGCGTAGAAATCTGATGTGTATGTGGCATTTCCTGTCAGACAAACATTTCATCTAAAGTACCCAGCACTGTTAGTTGAATTAGCTAATAACACTGTGTGGCCTAATTATTACAGTTAGACTGTGAGGGATTGAATTAGAGCAATAATGAGTTCAACAGAGCGATCATAAAATTGAAGGTGTGTTTCAGCCTGTCAAAAGCAGCGTAAGCTGATGAAAGTGCAATCACACTGTAGCGTACAGCTATAGCTGTAAAAGGGTCTATTAGCTGGAAATTGTTTTATAAGGTACATCTTTGTTCTGCACACAATGGTTCTGCATCTGCCATACAAGCACATTTTAAAATGTAGTAATTGTTTGCGTTTCAAAATGACTGGTTATTGTGTGTGCACATCTTACATTGTTTACAAACTGTAAAAGGGTCTATTAGCTGTACGATATAGTGTGAATGCACTTTCATCAGCTTAGGCTACTTTTGACAGGTTGAAACACACCTTCAATTTTATGATCGCTGGAAGGCTACATCATAACATTAGTAGTTACTAGACAAGTTTATTTACACAACAATAATACACAGTATTGATGATAAAACGGAATAATTTAAGGCTGAAGACAGAGTGATACAGAATATTAGAACACGAAAAACCAACATGATGATCATTTACATGTAAAATGATGTTTTTCACTTAGACATGAATATATTTCTTGTGCTATATCTGCAGAGTTCAGTAGGCCAGTGTGCTCACCCCGCTGAATAATTATTTTCACACATTAAGATTACTTGATAAAACATTTTTTTGTCTTGACAGACAGGTCCATCCTATGGACGAAAATTTATGACAGGATACTTCTCATCAGTGGGGGTAAGAGTGGGAGAATGTCAAGTGGGAAGGATTCTCAGAGAGGTGCACCAGCCCTATAATGAGCTGCGTCACCAGGGAAGTCACCTACAATAATTATATTTGAGAACAAAAACATGATTTTTGAAATTGTTCTCAACTCAAATGTTATATTTAGAATTGAAAAGTATGCATATTAGTAGTTCATGTATGTATTTAATTTGTAAATTCTTTGAACATTTAACTTGTTGTTATTCAGCTTTGCATTGACTGAATATTACTTGTTTTAGGCAGCACATAATCTGAACCCTGTTCCTTACCACGCGGAGTCTATGGGCCACAAACTCCACCACGACCAGAACGAGAAGCTGGGAATGTTGGGGTGGAATTTCCTGGGTTTTCCACTCCTTCAGCAGATTGATATGGAATGTCTGCTTTGGATTCCTCCTCTCTGGCATCTCAATCTCATAAGTTGTCGGACTCAACTTCCTCATCACAGTGTACGGCCCCAGCCATTTTGCCAACAACTTGTTTTCATGTTGATTGTTATTGATGGATTCAGCAGCAAAATTGTTGCTGAATTCACAATGCCAGTGCAGAACAATCTTATTATTTATGAGGAAGTTTACAGGCAAGTTCTGTTAAGGTTAAAAACAAAGTAAATGATAAGCACTTTGTGGGGTTATTGTTGAGGCAGCACATATGTACAAGCAGGAGTTGGGGTCCTCCCAGACTTGGGTTTCTGCCTTTGGCTCTGATCCATTTTCATCAGAGGAAGGTCGATATCATGCAGAGCAGCTGTTGGAAGAGAGGTTTCCTGACATTTCTCTTCTTTTTGACTCTGTGGTTAACAGTGACTATAGTGTGTTTCAAGAGGCACTGTTCTACCTGATCAATGTGACTGAAAGACATGCAAGGTAAATGTCAGGTGGGGAGATATGTACTTCAGCTTTGTGAAAAAAATGATGAAATGATTTAGTAAGCTCAATTGTAAATAAATACCAAGTTTGTTTAGATCTCTGCATATTTTTTTATTGTCAAAATTATGACAAGTATAAAAACCACTTAACCCTGGAACTGAATGGCACAATAACTTGTAACATGACAGTTTAATACTGTGAAAAGTGCTTAAAAAGAAATCTTCACTAAAGTGCTTTAGAAGAACTATCTACTCCGGATAGTGATGATAAATCCGGTGTAGTTTTTAAATCCACAAAACGCAGTACAAAATACGAAAATAAAATACAGCAGAACAATCTTCTCAAGGAACCTGAGTGGCCATCACACCTGCCTCCTCTCTACTGCTCAACACTGGAGCTTTAAAGTGACAGTTTGCATTTTTTGTGGAGTTGTATGAGGTACTTATTAATAGTTTATTACCTGCAGTGGATTTCTGAACCCGAACTATCCCTTTAACCTTGAACATTGGACATTGTTACAAAAACACAATCCTCTGAAGAACCATACAAATAAACGGTTGTTTCCACTGTAACAGACAGAATAAACATACTACAGGAACAACTTTTCCAGTGGCGCCAGCGCCTCACAGAGTCCAGCAACTTCATGGATGTTGTCCTCCAAATCCACAGCATGCCACTTGGAAATATGGCCACGTTGGTGTCGTCTGTGAGATACAGGCTTTCCTTTTGGACCTATGACAAGTGTTTAGGGTTAGAGGAGAAGCTTAAACACTGTTCTCATTCATCTATTTACATTTGCACACACAATTTACCTACACAATTTAAATTTAACACATTTACACATGCACGCACACACTGCAGCACTGCAGTCATTCACTGCCATGGCGTCAGCTTCGTTGCTGGTCATCTGTAAACACATATTTCACAATGACAGTATTTTAGAATGTGAAAATATAAGGAACAAATGGTCAGTTTAATGTAAATACTGGGTAAGATGCTAATAGATTGACATCTTGTTCAGATAAAATCTGAGATGAGAAGTATGTCATCGTAAAACAGACTTCAGAGAAAACAATATCAAATTCATACTAACATTTCTGTCTGCCCAGCCAAATTCTGCCTACAGTCACACATCTTTAAAGACAACAGGCTTTGTGGGGACCTTTCACACACACAATTTCAAGGTTCCTTGTGGGGACCAGTTTTGTCCAAACTGTCACACACAATTTCTATTCAGACACCGACTGAAGGTGTGTTGTGGGGACGTCATGAGTGTCCACAACAGAGTAATAATTAATAAAGAAAAAAATTCCTCTGAAGTATGAAATCTGCCCTAAACATTGTACTACCACTAATCTTCTAAATGCATTACTTTGAACTGGTTGGCACACTGATTCACACTAGATTACCACCACAATACACATCTTTCCCCATCTTAGCTTCTTAAATATAATCAAAAATACAAAAACATGACAAAGAGAGACTACATAATTAAATCTGAAGTGATGAACATGAATGTACCTCTTGGGGAGAGCTGTTTAGACCTGGGGTATTATGCATCTGAGTGCTGAGCTGGAGTGAAGCACTGCAGTCATTCACTGCCATGGCGTCAGCTTCATTGCTGGTCATCTGTAAACACATATTTCACAATGACAAATTTCAAATATTTTTTTTTATTGATTTCTGTATTTCAAATAAACATTTGATTACAATTTTCCTGGGAGTTTGGTAGGACACAATGTACCTTCTGGTGAGTCTTTGCATTGTGCTTATCCATCTGAGCCTTAAAATGGAGCGGTTGGATAAAGTGCTCTACATTTATATCATTGTCTGTTTCTTCAGTTACCCGTCAACATGTTTTTCACAATTAGACTTTGGATTTTTTTGTGACTGCATTTTTATCATTAGTCACACACAATGACACCTGTAAAATTTAGGTAAATTCTCATAAATGAATTAAACATAGGCTTAGGTGTCAAAATAGGTTTATCCTGGTGTGTTCTAAAACAGCACAGAACTAAACAAAGCTTCAATGGCTTCTGAAAACATCAGTGTTTTTGATTTCCTGTTTCTGCAACACTATGGTTTTCTGTGTACTGTGCAACCTACTTGTGTTCTCCATGGGCAGTCTTCACCTCCATAGTCATAGGTAATTTCTTCTTCTTTAATGTCATTCAAGGCAAACAAACAAAGGTGTGGGTTTCCATCCACGTCAATTCTTTTCATCCTACAGTTTGGATGTCTGTGGTCATCATTGACGAGCCGCCCAAGTGATTCATCCTCTCTGGAGGCATCAATACTTAATAAGATGAAAACATGAGGGAAGAGGAAATACAAATATCACAATGTATCACCATAAAATCAGAACCACTTAGTATCGTATAGTATAGTGTAAGAAGTACAGTTCACATGCAACATGACAGTCTTACCACCATGTTTTCCCTCTCCACTTGAACGCAAACATAAATGCAGCACATGATGAGTGGTAGACATTTCTTCTTCTCTTGGATTCTGCATCATCTATCATATCACCTCTGTATTCAACAACAAATTCTCCTTTGCAAATTGAACCCCTTGCAAATACACCACGTCCTGTAAAAGACAACAAAAATATTTTCAACAAAACAGGAAAACCTATTCATTTTACCATTATCAGTCTAGAATAATATGCAGCACAAATAACACACACTTAGATAACGATAGCAATGGATGGAAGCTGATTTAAGACAAGTTGCATTCTATTGTCTATTTTTTACCCTGACGTTTTGCATTAGATGCTCATCGGATAATGACTGCATATGCTAGGAATTGTTTACTAATAATTCACATCAGACACCACCTTACCTTTTACTGTATTGATGTACTTCACCTCTAATTTGCATGTTTTGTCCGTCTTTGAAATGACATGATGAATGGCATCCTTGAGAGGGCTGATCCGTGGTGGCATTTCAAACTGCAGGGAAAATTTTAAAAACTGGTTTGCATTGGATTCAGTTACAATTTGAGGTCTTTAAAGTTACAGGATCTATAATATTTTTAAAAACTCTTATGCCCAAATACTTCAGATACATACTCATACTTTCAAGATTTCTCATTCTATCAGGCTGCCACGTGTGAAAACAGCAGATGTGTCAAGAAAACAAAATATGGAATCTGATGTTGAGTGGTATTCCCTCATGAGGGCTGTTTACCTTGCAGGATGGAGATGCACGCTCCGAGGAAGAGACACTTACTGTCTTTTCCTGCACCCTATGACCTTTCCTGTCTGTATAATCAAGCTTCTGCTTTATCATGGCCAGCCTTAACACTCACGATTTATCCAACATATTGTCGTGCAATAAACAGGAACAGAAATAGAGACTTAAAAAAAAAAACTTTTAAACAACCTAGTGAAAATTGGGGATACAAGCTTAATCAACCCAATCTACTTGGTGAATACGGACAAATGTAAACAACGGAATTCCGAATTCGTGCTCAGATATGTATCTGTTTTCATCCTTACCGTAAGTTGTGCTTTGAGTTGTAAATCGCTGTTATTTATGTGTTATTTATGTGGAGGTATTGAGGGTACTTCCTCAATACCTCCAAAATAATAGTCTCATAAAGGAAGTTGCAGAGAAATAGTGTTTCGTACCACTATTTTAGTCTGTTAGCTGCAAGTTTGTCATTTAAAATTACTTACCAATTATTTATTCAATTATTTAATTGTATTTTAAATTTCTCTGTGAAGCACTTTGATTAAAATCTTTTTTATATGCTACCTATTCTACAGATTCACATGTAAAATCACTACAAATACTGAACCCAAATTCATCATAACAAAATAAAAATCACAGTTACAGCTAGAATGTTTAAAGCTAAAATAATATGATCAGACTCAATGTTGCTACATAAGCCAACTGTCCAAGAGCAATCAATTAAGTTACAATTTAGCTGTATCCTCAGTTTGCATAAACTCATTCACACTGAAATGCAGGCAACTAGTTGTCACAATCAGAATCAGATAAAATAAAACACTTGAAGCCTACACTCAGTCTGTCAGAGTTAGCAGGATAGCCAATTAGCTTAATTAGCTTAACTAGCTATCCTGCTAACTACTAAAACTAATTAATTTAAGGGCTGAACGGTGGTTAAACTGGCTTGTCATATAAATGTGCTTACCTTGTGTTTCACTTTTTTTCCTCTTCAAAAATTCTTATGGCATTAGTTGGCATCTTCTGGCAATAATCCACCCTGTGGATTGTAAACTGTAACACTACAAATGTCTTTGCTGTTAAAATCCTTCCTAATGGGGACCAGGAAGTGGGTGGTACTCAACCATATTTGGAATAAGTGTGTGTGTGGAGCAGCTAGTGCGTTACCAGCCCCAAACAAAAAGGGGGCGCAACTGAGCACTCCACACACACACACACACTGACCAAAAAACGTGTGTATTGGGCCAATGCTAAAAATCACACAGGCACCTTCAGAATAGCTCCTGCACTCATTTAATAGGGTTTCCCGTATGGGGACCTGATTTTTTTGTCCCCACACCGTCAGAGGTCCCCATGAGGTGACTGTGTAAACAGATTTTTGTCCCCCCCGTGATGATTATCGTATTTCAAGCCGGTTTTAGAATGTGTTTTGTTAAAAGTGTATCAAGTAGTCATCACAAGTGTAGGATTTTAATGATGATAAAACCCTCAAAAAAGCTGGTCGCTGGACGACAAAGGGCAAAGGGACACACCAGTGCAGCAACTTTAAGTATAGAGAATATAACTTTTTAATTAAAATAAAACACAAAACAGCAGACTCCTGGGTCACAGAGGGAAAAAACAGGTGCAGCAGATTCTAGCAGATGAGCCCCAACCTGACCCCCCTCCTTGTACAGTTTCCACCCCTACCATTCTGCCAGTAAAGGGTACCCTAATATTACCACAATAGCTTCTACCACACATTTACAATTTTAAATACTGTCATCACTCTATATCATATACACCTGACTGTTGGCTGACTATGCTGAAATTGCATAATAAACTGAGGAGAAACAAACTAAAGCCAAATTTAGCAAAACCCCCTATACCCACCTCCCATGGTTGGTGGGACAGGAACCAACGAGTGATCCGGCTGTTGGTATCCTTCATCTGTTCCAGCCGTTGCAGGGCCTTATGATCAGTTTCCAGGATGAACTCCCTTCCCAGCAAGTAGTACTTAAAGGTGTTAATAGCCCACTTAATAGCCAAACACTCCAGCTCCACTGCTGAGTACCTGTTCTCCCTAGGAAACAGTTTCCTGCTGATGTAGGCCACTGGCTTCCTCCGCTCTCCCTCTCCTTGCAGTAGGACCCCACCAATTCCCCAATGAGATGCGTCTGTCTGCACTATGAAGAGTAAGTTAAAGTTTAGGCTCTGTAGCACTGGCTCCTGACACAAGGCTCCTCACCCCACACCACTTTGTTCTTTGCTGTGCTGGTGAGATCGGATAATGGTGCAGCCCTTGCAGAGAAGTCTCGGATAAAGCGTTGATACCAGCCTACCAAACCCAAAAATGACTTCACCTGCTCGGTCTCTCTCTTGCTCGGATCGCCTCCACCTTGTCCTGTACTGGCTTAATTATCCCGCCCCCCTGGATGTAGCCCAGATACTGGGTTTCCCTTCCTCGGGTTGATGGTGAGACCTGCTGCTTTGATTTTTCCCAGCACCGACTCCAGGTGGCCCACATGTTCCTGCCAGGAGTTACTGTAAATCACAATATCATCAAGGTAAGCTGCTGCAAAGGTTTCCATACCTGCCAGCACTTGATTCATCAACCTCTGGAAGGTGGCAGGGGCTCCGTGGAGACTGCCAGAGTCCTTGAGGTGTCCTGAAAGCAGTTAGCGGCTTGGCAGCATCAGACAAGGGTACCTGCCAGTAGCCTTTGCAAAGGTTTAGAGTGGTGATAAACCTTGCTTGGCCTACCCATTCAATAAGGTCATCCGTCTCGGCAGAGGATAAGCATCAAATTCAGATTGTGCATTTACCTTCCTGAAGTCAATGCAGAATCTAATGCTTCCATCCTTCTTTATCACCACGACAATGGGATTACTCCATTCGCTGGTGGAAGGCTCGATGATGCCCAGCTCCAACATGACAGCCACCTCCTCTTCCAACACTGGCACCAACTTCTGTGGGATACAATACATTTTCTGCCTGACGGGGGTGTTGTCCTTCAGGTGGATGTCATGCTCCACCAAGTTTGTAGCCCCTGGAACAGGTCTGGTGGAACAATGGCCTGCAACTCTTGCTGCTGGGTTAGAGAGAGATGCGAGAGATCAAGGGATATAGAGTTATGACTAGTAGGAGTGAACTCACCTACCACATCATTCTCCTCTTCCACTATCCGAACAAACATCTGTTGTTGGGGTGTCTGCTTTGGATTCCTCCTATCTGGCATCTCAGTGGGGGAATTTTCTTTTTCCTATTTTATCTCACTTTGTTTTTATTTTCCAACTCCGGTTTCTTTAAATTTGTTACTTAGTTCCTTGTTGACCCAGTTCTCATCTTATCTTAAGGTGAGACACAGCAGGCAAAAATGCTATTTTTTTCAAGCACCGTTAGATTTTAAGATTTTGGGCTATTTTGCTTCTATAACATGTCTAACAGTTTGTGCATTTCTCCTAAATTCCCCAAAAGTTAGCATTCTAACACGGCACCGTGTCTGCTTTCTGCACCATGCCTGGTTTATATAACGTTTAATTCCTAAAACATAGTGACAGTAATTTTTTAATGGGTGTTGACAGTATTGTCTGATTTATGGAGTGACAAAAAGACACCCCCCCCCCGTAAAACAAAATGAAACAAGAATTTTTTACCTGGCACTATCCAATATTCACATTTCATCAATATTTTTTAGTGAGTTCCACTGCCTGTTGCAGCAAAAATAATTTGCCACGAATCAGGTGTATGAATCAGTTTCCTGGGAGTGCAGGTGCAGGCTTCTTGCAGAAGCAGACGTGTGTCCATTCCCACACATGCACACATGTGCAGGGTAGCCACATTGTTAATTTATTTATTCTCTCTCTCCAGCAAATGGCACTACAATAATTGCTGTTACCACTGCACTCAGTAAAGGGAAAGAACACACACTAAAATTGCTAAATTTTAACATTAGTTAACTTAATAAGAAATATTATTTAATTTGCTTACCTTATATGTATTAATTGTTCAATTTTTTTGTATTTGTTTAATTTTTATATTAGTCTTTATTAAGATTACAAAAAAGGAGTTGGGAGTTGTACAATATATAAAGTACATATAAAGCATACAACAGAGTTATTTTTTGATCTTGCGGTTCCATGTGTCTAAAATCTACAACTGCATACCTGAGCATAGCATATATATAAAGCATATAAACTACAGAAAAGCAGAGGCTGACTGCATCTTCATCCAACCAGATAAATAAAAGTAAGGAGCGACAGCCAGGATAACTCTCATAACTTTGATCATGCATTATGAATTCTGGATGTATTATTCATAAAAGCGGAGAAGCATAGCTTGAGGATGTGGCCTTTTTTCCTTATCCTGGTGCTCACTGATACATGAGGTAATCTAGTCTTGTTTTCTCTCCGCTGCCTTGTCTCCACCTGCAAATCAGAAAGTCTCTCTCCTCACCCCTCTGAGGCCTTATGCTCTCCATCCATCCACCATCCTTTACAAGAATTCAGGGCAGAAAAAGGACTTTTGGTTAGGCAGAACAACCATCACATCATCAGGTGCATTTCACATTTCTGAACTTCAAATCATCCATTAATCCTTATTTAAACTTAGTTTAGGAATGTAACATAGAGGTATGAGTCAATAAATGATATACTTTCATTCACCAAATAAATTACATCAAGGACACCATGGAGCACATGACTTGGCTCACACAGTACTACTGCTTACCATTTAAGTCTGGTGTCCCCATGTCTTATGAAGGACAAAAAAATGTAAGTATAAATAAATAAATGAATGTAAAATGCTATTCCTACATTTATTCATATATTAATTTATTTCTTTATTTATGTATTTATTTATTTCCACATTTATTTCTGTATTTCTGTGTCTGTATGCAAATTATCTAGGTGGGCTCTGAGGTCTGACATCACAACTAAACAAAAGGCTGTTTCCGGGGTCAGTCAAGTCGCTGAGGCAGTCTTGTTTTCAAAAGGCTGTAGTGCTGTGTCCAGTGCTGTTTGAGTATATGTGAGCCCACAAAAGCTATTCAGTTGTCTTTCTGCTGCTTTATCTGTGATAAGAAAGGAGGAAAGGAGGAGAAGAAGGGGCCTGCACTGTTGATTCTGAAGGCGTCAAGGCAGCTTTCTTTTAAATTTTAACTAAGCTGGAAGAAGGTTCTGCAGTAGAGGAGCCTGATAGCTGAATGCTCTGCCTCCCATTCTACACCTGGAAACTCTAACAACCACCAGCATTCTGGAAGCGCAAAGTTCTAGTGGGATTGTAGAGAACTATAAGCCCTTTAAGAGAGGAAGGTGTCTGACAATTAAGGGCTTTGTAGGTGAGGAGAATTTTAAATTCCATTATAGATTTGATTGGGAGCCAATGTAGTGAGGCTAACACAGGTTCTAGTTCCCGTCAGTAATCATACTGCAGTGTTTTGGATGAACTGGAGAGCCTGATAATAATGAATTACAATGGTCCAGCCTGGAAGTAACAAATGCATGGACTAGTTTTTCTGCATCCTTTCGAGACAGAAAATTCCAGATTTTTGTAATATTACACATTACCTCTGTGACCTCTGTCAGGGATATGGATGGGGCTTCAAACTCTGCCTCATCCACAGAGGACATCTTGGCCGGGTTCAGGAGTTCCTTAAAGTGCTCTTTCCACCACCTGACAATATCCCCAGTTCAGGTCAGCAGTTCTCCTCCCTGGCTGAACACAACCTGAGCCAAGACCTGCTTTCCCTTCCTGAGTCGCCGAATGGTTTGTCAGAACTTTGTTGAGGCCAACTGAAAGTCCTTCTCCGTAGCCTCCTCAAACTCCTCCCACACCCGAGGTTAATTTTTTTTTGCTTTGGTCTCCTTCACTGCTGGTGTCCATCAACAGGTTCTCAAGTTGCTATCCCAACAGGCCATAATGACCTTCTGCCCACAGTACCTTTCTGCCACCCCCACAATGGAGGCTCTGAATATTGGTCCATTCGGACTCCATGTGCCCGACCTCCCCCAGGATGTGTGAAAAATTCTCCTGGGAGGTGGGAGTTGAAGATCTCACGGACAGGGCCCTCCGCCAGACATTCCCAGTTCACCCTCAGTACACGTTTGGGTTTTCCAGGTCTGTCTGGCAGGCTTCCCCGCCATCTGATCCAAGCTGACAGCTCTGCCCATCTTTTCACCCAAGTGTACAAGACATGTGGCCACAGATCTGATGATACGTACACAAAATTGATTATTGATGGATTGTGGTGCCAAGTACACTTATGAACATGCTTATACTCGAACATGATGTTTGTATGGCCAGCCTGTGACTAGTACAGAAGTCCAATAACAATGCACCAGTTGGGTTTAGATCAGCTGTTCCTCCCAATCACACCCCTCCAGGTTTCTCCATCGTTGCTCATGTGTGCATTGAGGCCCCCAGATAGAACTATAGCCGGGACCCCTTCCAGGACACTGCCCAGAGACTCCAAGAAGACTGGGTACTCTGATCTGCTGTTTGGAGCATATGCACACACAACAGCCAAAGTCCTCCCCTCCGTGACCTGCAGTCACATAGAGGCGACTCTCTCATTCCCTGGGCAAAACTCCAACACAGCGGCACTCAGCCGGGGGCTTGTGAGTATCCCCTTACCCACCTGGCGCCTCTTATGCTGAGCAACTCTGGAAAAAGAGAGAGTCCAGCCCATCTCCAGGAGTTTGGTTCCCGAGCCAGTGCTATTGGTAGCAGCACCAGCTCGGGCTCCTTCCCCACCAGCAAGGTGACATTCCACGTCCCCAGAGCTAGTCTGTGATGCCAGGCCTCAGTATGCCTGAGAGGCTCAGAGTAGAGTCACTGCTCCTTCACAATGGATGGATGAATGGTTGGATGGACCCTTATACTAGGAGAGCCCAACGCATAAGCCATTGGTTGTGGTTGTACATCTAAGCCAGGAAGACCAGAGGGTTATGGTCAGTGTACAGTCAATGGGAGTGTACTAGACCCGATATACACTTAAAAATGCTGCAAAGTAAGAAGCATAGCCAGGGTGTCTTCACCAGCTCCAGTGGCACTAGCATCAACTTCTAACTTGAAGGGAAGAGTGAAGTTAGGTGCAGCTAGAACAGGGGTACTACAAGGGATAGACTTAGCTGCTTCAAAAGGGTGAGGGGCAACCACCACTGAAAAGTTTTTGCAAAACTGGGTAAGTTAACACAGCCATGATGTTGGCATCCACTGGGTGGGCTTGCCCATGCCCAAGCTGCTTACTCAAATAAGTCATGGTGGCCTTGCCAAACTCACACTCGCCAAGATTCAGAGTCAGGTTGGCTTCTGCAAGTTGTTGAAAAGCTGTTCTTAAACTGGACTCATGGACCACTCACTGGAGGACACAACTACATTATCAAGATGCACATTACACTCTGGAACATCACCCAACACTGTGCATCAAACACTGGAAAGTACCAGGAGCATTGCTAAAACCATTATGTCATCACTGTGTACTGCATAAAGTGGAAGAAGAACGTTGTGTAGAGAGAGCTGAGCAGCTGCATCCAAGCCTTACATCACCAAGTGCTATGCAAAGCGTTGGATGCAGTGGTGTAAAGCACACCACCACTGGACTTATCTGACTGCATTGTGCCAAGTGTAAAATTTGGTGGAGGGGGGTTATGGTGTGGGGTTGTTTTTCAGGGGTTGGGCTCGGCCCCTTAGTTCCAGTGAAAGGAACTCTTAATGCTTCAGCATACCAAGACATTTTGGACAATTTCATGCTCCCAACTTTGTGGGAACAGTTTGGGGATGGCCCCTTCCTGTTCCAACATGTCTGCGTACCAGTGCACAAAGCAAGGTCCATAAAGACATGGATGAGCAATTTTTGTGTGGATGAACTTGACTGGCCTGCACAGAGTCCCATAAACACACTCCTAAAGCCTTCCCAGAAGAGTTGAAGCTGTTGTAGCTGTAAAGAGTGGGCCAACATCATAATAAAACCCATAGATTAAGAATGGGATGTCACTCAAGTTCATATGTGTGTGAAGGCAGACAAGCGAATACTTTTGGCAATAGAGTGTATTTCTGGTTAACAGGCCTCATTAACTTTAACAATAGCAATCAATGGAAGTTCTACTGGTCACTTTACAGACAACATTAGTCAAAACATCAGTTACTTTTTTGATTCTGGCCTTTTTTGGTCAAATATTGACTTGTAGATCATTTGTTTTGTGCTCACTTTGTAGTTTTGTTATGAGCTATCTTATAATAGTAAGAGAGGGCTCCTATTCTACATTGAGTTCTCTTGTTTAACATCACCCATTAGGTCTACTCCCATAGCCTGTCAGATAACTGATGGAGAGGCTCATCTTAGACTAATTTGGGGTCACAACAACTGTTTGGACTAAGTTGCTATTCACTGTAGTGGCACTTCTCTGTGATCCATCTTACAGAATGATAAATCTGTCAGGGATTCAAAGAGCCAACAATACTGTGGATTATTTTAATGTTTTAACAATCAAATAAAACCAGGCCAATCAGAAGGAGGGTTCTGGATGTAATAAATGTCTCTGATCACAGGGAGAGTGTGATCTATAAATTAGATTAAAGATTGATAGAATTACAGATGTAGTCCTTGTTATGCTCTTTTATACTCACAAAAAACAAAGGTTATATAGCATAATTTAGATAATGAATAATCAAGTCAGTCATTGTGGTGGAAAGATAATGTGTGAAAGATAAATTCAGTTTGATCTCAGAGCTTGAGGAAAAAAAACTGCTCTGAAGTCTGGCGGTATAGCAGCAGATACTTCTGTATTGCTTGCTATTGTTTGTGATGTTTCCAATTTAGATGCTTTCAGTTGCTCCTTTGTAGAAGTTAGCAAGAACTTGACAAGGGAATTTAGCATTCTTAGGTTTCCTAGTGCAAACATTTCTGAGTTTTTTGTTTGTTTGTTTGTTTTTTTACCAGGGTGGGGATATGTGATAGCCATTACAAGTTCTCTGTGATGTTGATTCTCAAGAATCTAAAATTATCACCTGCTCCACCTCAGCTCCACTGATATAAACAGGTGTGTGTCTTTACCTCATTTTTTCTAAAATCAACAATCAGCTGGGTTTTTTAATGCTGTTCTCTGTGCACCACTCTGCAAGATTGTTGATTCCCTCCTGAATTCTCGCCATTGTCTGATGATGGTGGTGTCATCCACAAACTTCACATTAGAGTTCTTGCCATGTCAGGGAATGTGGTCATGGGTGTAAAGCCTGAGCAGGACAGGGCTGAGCACACATACCTGAGGCTCTGGTGTTAAACACTAAAGTGAAGGAGGTGTGACTGGCAGTCCAAACTGTCTTGGGTCTGTTTGTGGTGACCATGATTGCTGGTAGGTTTCATGAGGGAGATTGAATGCTGAGCTGAAATCAACAAACAGCATTCTGATGTAGGTGTTATTTTCAAGGTGTGGGAAACTGAGTGGATGGAAGTGGAGACGACATCTTCTAAGATCTGCTGGTTCTGAATGCAAACTAGAGGGGATTCAGGCTGGATGGAATGTTGTCTTTGATGTAATGGAGGGCCAGCTTCTCAAATCATTTAATCAGAATGGAGGTGATGCCACAGAGTAGACCAAAGATTGCAGACTGTCTTGGAACAAATGGGAACACTCTCCTGAGATGTCAGTAATAATGTCAGCTAGCAACAAAACAAATATAGCAAAATGTGATATATGGGCTTCATCAAGAGTGATAGTTTGTGAGAGATATTCACAAACTGTTGTATAAACACAGTCATTAAACTGATGATGAAAGTGTTGCTACACACCCTACACCTACCATTATCACAAGAGGTGAGTTAGATAGATGAGGGGTTGCGACCAGGCCATATTGCTAACCACTAGATTAATCATTACACAAAATCTTAACATTTGCTGAAAAAAATGTAATCTTTCTTGTATATTCTTCATTCAGATTTAACTGAAGTATTTGCAATTTATTTTTGCTTCAACTTGAGTAACTTTCAAATCGGCCTCAACTTTGAGCCATGGTGGCACCATTAAAGGTTAAAGCAATTCCTTGTCATAGTACATCATACTGTGTCAGATGTTTTTTGTCAGGTATTTAATTGACTGAATCAATCAAAACAGGCATTGCTGACTGGTTATTCTATAAATAAATGTCTCTTCCTCAGTGTACTATATCATTGCATACAGCCATATCTCACCACAAATTAAATACATTTTGAATATTTTTTAATCAATATTAGGTTTGGGCAATCATGTACAGTTTCACCATTAAGTTTGATCACCAATAGCCCTTATTGTTTGGGTGGTGGGGAGGCAGTGAGGAGAGTGACCACTATGTAGCATGGCAGCTCTGTCTCTCTTTAAACATGGACTGTAAACAGGCTGAACTACTTCCAAAGGAGCAGTACTCCAAAATAGCCGGAAGTAACAGAAATATTGTCTGCTGTTTATGATAATATCATTTCCATGTCAAGTTTTATAAAGTAAATACAGACAAGTTTTTACAAATAACTTGTCTGTATTTACTAACAAGCCTTTAAAGAAAATTAATTGACACACAGATTTATTTGTGTGTGTGTGTGTGTGTGTTTTGGTTAACTGCAAGGAAAGCAGCCAACTGTATATCAAAATCTAACCAGAAAAAAGAATGTCCTTGATTTACTCATTCTTTAGTTTATATCTCCTGCAGAAAAAGGTGCTTTTTAATATTAAAGCAGTCTTACTATTATCAGCCCTTTGCGCCCATGCTTTGGCAGGTATCCACTGTTATCATTGCTCCAAAGGAAATTATAGCTCTATTATTTGGGTCAGAGGCTGTGTCAGCCCACCCCCGTTACGACCCCCACCAACCCAACCCCTACTTCCAACCAGCTTCTTTTCATCTTTATTATACAGGTTGGGAGCTGTCAGTATACCTCCAGCATATTAAAGTTGACTGAGCATTGTCCCTACTTTTCAAAGAGGGTCAACATGGCCATCACAGCACAGACCACCGAAATTCAAGATATTTCTAAGACTTGGTCCAGTCCAGTCAAGAGCTGATCCTAAAATCCTAAAGCAAATGGAGTTATACTCAAGAGGAAGACAAACATAGGCATGCTTTATTTTTTAATGTATTTAATATAAATAATAAAAGATTGGTCTGCCAAAGCTAGCATTCAACTAATCAATCCAGGAAGTAACTTAACTATACATGGAAATGTCAAATGTGAAGTGGAAAGATTGAAAATCCCTGCAGTTGCCTGTAGTGATAAACAAAAAATAAACCAAAAATCAGTGAAATTATTGCTTTGATGATTATTACCGCTTGACTTTCTTGGATCATTGTGTTTCTCATACACTTATTCTCATGAAGAAACTTGTCACTGCACTTAGTCTAAACCAATCCAGACATTTCTGTGTAAATTGTATTGATAACCTTCTACCTCCTGTGGCTCAGGAGGTAGAGCAGTCGCCCACCAATCAGAAGGTCAGTGGTTTGATTCCCGGCTCCTCCAGTCTGCATGCCGAAGTATACTGAACCCCAAATTGCCTCCGATGTGTGTGCATTGGTGTGTGAATGTATAGAAAAAGCACTTTGTATATACATGTGCTGTATGAATGTGTGTGAATGGGTGAATGTGATCTGTAGTGTGAAGCGCTTTGAGTGGTCGAAAAGACTAGAAAAGCGCTATGTAAGTACAGTCCATTTATAGAAATATCATAATAATCTCATCAAGATGTAACAATGGAAATGTCTCCTCAGTTTACCATCAGAAAGTTGGATCACTGACTTGATGTTCAACATGCAATGGCTTTTTCATCAATCCATGTGGTCAATCAGCTTAAATCAAGTGGAGATTAATGCATGCATAGACATATTAAAATATTATATTCAAGATTTAAAATGTAGATAAAATGATCAAATGGAAATAAAATGAAAAAAAATTATGTAAAATGATAAAAGATTCCAAATGTGAAAAAGTATTATGTATGTATTGTATGTATGTATGTAACAATAAAATGTATGTTTACGTGTTATTACAAAGGACTGTATTTGGACACAGAAGCAGAACACAGACTTAGGTTGAGCAAGTTTAACTGGTTTTATTGAAAAAGTTAATGCAGACAAAGAGGGCTGATGTGGTAGATGAGGTAGAAAGGTGGGCAGGCCCTGAGTGGCAGAGTGGAGAAGCCAATTGCAGGCAAAGCAGGGTTGGGGAAATTAAGGCAGGCGGAGGGGTTTAGATCCAAAGCAAAGGAGATATAGAGCATTCAGAAAGTATTCACCTTTTTCACATTTTCTTACACCTGGGACACGCTGCTTGCATATGGAACACAGATTAGGTCAATACATCTAGTTCAACATCTGCTTTAGATTTCAATGTTGAACATCTTATAGCATTTGGACCACCACCTAATTTCAAACAGAAATTCACTCAACTGCCTCCAAACATACACACCTCTTTCAAGTACCATGCTGTTATGGTGACTGCGTGAGTAAAAGTCTGTGTGGTTGTCATTTACTGTTCACCAGGACAAATGGGTGATGTTGTGGATGAGGCAGACACACTGTTGTCTTCCATTCACAAACATGGCTGTCAACTTATCATCCTAGGTGATATGAACATCCATATAGACAATCCAAGCCCTGTAAACTTTGTATCTAATACACTCATTTGAACTCAGGCTTCATCTGCAACTTGTCTCCCATCCATTTTTTGTAGGTCTCCGCTCTAATTCCTCACAGCACATTCTCCTCTCTCTGCTCTACACTAACATCAAGTCTGGATAGCCTGTTTCCTCTATCCCACAAACCTACTCGCTCTACCCTGCCTCACCCATGGTTACCGAACATCATCCAAGAGCTATGCACCAATCTAAGAGCTGCTGAGAGAAAATGGCATAAAACCAGTGCAAGGGTCCAAAAAGCATAACATACAGTTAGTCCTTTTATATGTTCCTCTCTGTTTCCCCAGGTCAAAGGCACATCATTTTTGAGTTGAAAACTATGCTTACATCATGTATGCTTGTATGAATGAACATTTCTAATACCCCATAGAGAAGCCTGGATGAGTGCTAGAGACGTTTGAACAAGGAAAAAGTATGGATCGCAGCTGCAGATTATCACTGGCCACAAAAAATTAAAAGGTAAGCAGAGCCATTTTTTCTGCAAATACTGATTGCAACTGAGTGCTATATCAGGTCTCAGATACAACCATATGATTTTATTTATAGCACAGTACTGAAAATACAACAAATAGACAGTCTTGGATGAGTATTGACTCAGTGCTGCTATGTACACTGTCTTTTGTTTACACCTATCAAAACTGTTGCTGAAGCTGCTGCTACATATGTTTTAATGCACAAGGTTACTTTCAAGTCCTGTGCCGTGATGCTAGTGTTAAAGCGCAATTTGCAAAGTGGTCAGATGAGCAGAGTGGTAGGTCTGAGGGGCTGACAGGGGGACAGTCTGATGCTGATGTGTGTAATTATTGTAAGGAAAAGGGGCATTGGCAAGCTGAATGTCCTGCTATATGAGATAAAAACAAGCGTAATGGGGATGTGCTTGTGAAATCCAGTGTGGATGATTCAGGAAGCTCCAGGAAGCCAGGCTAAGCATTGAGATGACCTACCATTTGTGTTGGTTTTGTGTCATTGGCAGGGATTTCTGTGAAGGTGCCAGTTAAGATTTTGAGGGATACTGGGTCTTTGGATTCATTTGTTTTGGCCTCAGCACTGCCGTTCTCTCAGGGTTGATTTTGTCTCTGTCTGTGGTATGGGTTTGCAGGTGTTCCCAGTTCCACTGTATAAATTGATATCGGACTGTGATTTAGTGAAGGCTGAGATTAAGATGGGTGTACCCCCTTGTGTTGCCAACTGAGGGTATAGCTGTAATTCTGGGAAATGGTCTGGCTGGTAGTTGTGTCGGGACTGATATTCCTAAATTTGGGAGTGCAACCTCTTCTCTTCCAGAACAGCCTGGATGTGCTTGGTCATATCCTGTGATGTCAAGAGATGCTGGTGCCATGCAGACCATGAGTGGAGCAGTGCAAACACCTGAGTTCAGTAAGCTTCATGAGAAAATGCATTGCTGGTATGATAGTAAGTCTAAGCATTGCAAAATTGCTTTACATGTTAAAAAGAAATCACTGTTTACACAGTCTAATGTGAGGAGTTGTTGTGTACAACAGCCATAGTTGGCCAGGTTGTGCGACAGAGCAACAGCGGACCTATCTGGCAGTGAGTGGAGGAGCGGACGGGGTACTGCAGTCGATAGCTTGATAGGGAACAGGTGTGCAGGGAGGCTCTCTGGGAGAGGAACAAGTGCCGGTTGGCAGAGACCATGTTATGTGTGAATAATAATGTGAATAATTCCTCAAGGATAAAACAGTAAAGTGCTTGAGTTTGTGGCTTTTGGTTGCATTTTGCTTGCATTAATCATTAAGCTTACATCCATTTGCCATGCAAATTTTTGTCTTTGTTCTTTCACCACATGCTCTTCAAGTAACTTTTTCTTTTGTCTACACTTGCAAGTGATTTCCTTTGTCTTACAAGCCAAGTATCAACAAATTAAGCCATTTGAGCAGTGGAGACTGATCGGTGGAACAGTCACATAACCATACAAGGTCCAAGAGAGCATCCCTCCTAAGTCCATTGTTAAGGTTGCAAGTTCCAGGCACTGCTGAAGCAGATAACCAATGTCATCACACATGACAATGTCATCAGAGTGAATCAACTGGGCATCTGGGCATCTGTGGAGACAGGCTACAATGTCACACTACTGAAATGTATCAATATAGATATAGCAAATCAATATAAAACAAACACAGCAGTACAGAGAGCAGTAGTGCTGTGCGTCTTTATTAATCTCACAAGTCAATTCAATTACGATTATCCTGTTAACAATTTGATTCGATATCATGATGCATTACGATGCATGACAATGCGTTGCATCCCCTATTTGCTATATTACTGCATTACTGCTACTTTTTCATCAATGACTAAAAGCAGCCAGATAAATATGAAATCCCTTTATTATTTAGAAAAAGGCTTTAGAAGTCAATGTCAACAGAAATGCCTTTACATTACAAACCGAAATAAATAAATTGTATAAGTCTAGCTTTCCTATATTTGTATGTGAAATTGTTCCATCCTCATAAACAAAATGAATACTAATATAGTTGACATTAAGGCTGGTGGCAAGGAGCAAAATTGCTGCTGTACACAAACAATATCTTACTACTGTGCACACCCATCAACAACTATACCTCACATACTCACTTTGATCAACTTTTTCTCAGGTGTCTCCGGTTACAAAATAAACTGGTCAAAGTCGGAAGCAATGCCCCTGTCGAGAGTCTGTCCACCTAGTGAGAGGCAGGGATGGCAATTTTCATGGGTGGTTCAAAGTATCATGATGATGGTTCAAAGTATCAAGGGAAATGCAGACACGTTTGATTAATAATAAAATTATTAATAGGATTTATTGGACCCCAAGTAAAATGGCACGGCTAGGACTTAGAAGCTCTGACCTTGTTGTTCGAGTGGTACTCTCTTACATATGTTGTATTCATGCCCCATGATAGGTTTTCTATGGTCGAAGAATATCTCCTTTATTAATACTGTAGTGTCCTCTGCACTGGCACAACAACCGCTGCTTTGCTATTGGGTGTGCTACCGATGGGAAGTGGGCTAAATGTCCACCAGATCTCATGGTGAAGAACAGCACTCATTACTGGATGCAGGATAGAGCTGTGATATTAGAAAATTAAAGGAGATATATCAGTGAGGGAGTGGTTTGATGTCTGTTTTATTTTTTTATTTTTTATTATTTTTTTGTTTGTTTTGCTTTTTGTTTTTTTGTTTTTTGTTTTTTTGTGTAGATGTGCCATTGTGGTTCTGTTTTGATTTGTGGTACGGCTACTGGTACGACATGTACATATGTATGTCATCTTTTACTGAAAATCAATGAAAAGTGAATTACAAAAAATTAATTACAAAATACTTACTAATACTGCAGTCTAGCTAGCAACTGTCTTCTGCTACATGATACATGACACAGTAGCTCTGCCAGATGAGCACCTGTATGAGACTCATATGTATATATGCACCACTGTTGTTACTTAAGACTCCACCATGACTGAAGTCTGGACATCACATTATCGCTAACATGTCACAACAGTGTCACATCAATTGGGTCCGCTATTTCCTTTACAGTGGCAGGCGTTAGCTTCTCAGGGTGAAAACGTAGCTACATCTCATGCATCACCAACAGGATGTAATTTTGAACCATACCTGTCACATCCCCTGTCCACTGCAGGTCATGTTTTCCCCCACCTTTTGTGTCTTGTTCTGTTTTATTGTGAAACCCTAACCCTGTCTCTCATTCCAGACCATTTACTTCCTGTCCTGCCCTCGTCCCTGATTACCTGCCCCGCCCTAATGGGTTGTACCTGTACCCCATTTAAGCTCCCCCTTCCCTCCCTTCTGTGCCAGTTCGTCTTGAGTCTTGTACCAGCGTTCCAGCATTGTTTTTGTAGTTTGTGATTCCAGGATTTAGACCTTGCCTCTGTTTTATGACCTGCCCTTTGCCTACCATCTTTTGTACCTCTGCTTGGATTTGTGTTATACCTCTTGTGCCATTAAACCTCTGGCTTACCCCACGTACTGAGTCTGTGAGTCATGCATTTGGGTCCAACCTGTTGAGTTCTGACAATACCTGTCATTTTAACACATGGAGGCAAGATCTCAAAGGACCCCGATAAGAATAGATTATTAACAGAGTGCTGGCAGGAGGGAGCCTCCTGAGCACCTCAAACTGTCTGCAGGAGTGTTTTTTGTTTTTTTAAGCTCCCCCTAACACAGTGATGTTAAATTGTGCCATAAGGCATCTCCCTGAATACAGAGATTTATTATTTATTTAAGAACTCCATCTTCCCACAGAGACTTTGTGTTTATTGTATTGTGTGTGGGAGACAGACAGAGAGAGATATGCTGCTACCATATTGGTTGATATATTAGCTCATTTAAATTCAATTTAAGTCATCCAGTTTTCTAAACTGCTTATCCTCGTCAGGGTTGCAAAAGACTGGAGCTTATGCTGCAGAATTGAAGTTTTTTTTCACTTCTACTTTTTCACTTTCACTTTTTCTTTACATATATTTTGAGACAAAAGGTAGATGCAGTGAATAAAGAGGCCTGAACTGAGCCACCTTGTAGCATCCTGTTGACATGCCCTTGGGCAAGACACTGAAGCCTTCTCTGATAACTCTCAGCCAACCCTTTGTTCAAACTTCCCTGTGGAGGTGCCAAGCAAGAGGAAAAAGATACTTTTTGTAACTTAATAATCTCAGCATTCTGTTACAATGTGGACTGACCTAAGTACACTTGCCAGTCTAAACTCAATACTCAACAATCGCATTTCTTGACTTGTGACCCAGGTAAATGCTACAGGCTAAATTGATGAAACTGGAAAGTTTTATCATTAACTATTAATGCTTTTGCTGATGATTGTTCCAACAATGCAGAGCCATTTTCAAGTTGAGGCTAGAGCAAATGTCACTTGATAAATGTGTCTTGTTCCTCACTCTCAACAAAGAACTTTTTAAAATTGGTACTTTAGAGCATTCTTAAGTGTAGTTTGATAAATACAACTCAATGCAAAGAAAGGGATTTAATTGATGATTATCTAACAAATCTGAATCCAGATAGCACTGCAACACTTGATGTGATTGTGTCTGTGAGATTTTAAGCAGACTGAGTAGCCTGAGGATTAGGATGAGGAACCACAGACAACAGCAATAGTTTGATGCCTTGATAGTCTTGTTGCCAATGAGTGTCTGAACCGAGGTAAAATGTATTTTCTGAAACTTTTTGTGATAATGTCAGGATTAGCTACCAGTTAAATGCTATTGATTCCAGGTGCTTAATGTTAGGCTTAGGGCCTTGGCTGCTTGGACCTGAGAGGAAGGTCCGTCTGGGTGGCCCAACCAGTATATGAAGATCCTATGGCAGCTGTTGATCAGCCAGCTATCTGTCTGTGGTCTGTGCCATCCATGTGTCAAGTCTGTGGTTGGAGGTTTTGAGTGTTATAAAAAATGAGATTCCTGAACTTCTTAAGAAATAAGCAAGACCTAGCAAGAGTTGATGCAGGCAGGCTTTAGACTAACTTGTAAAAGCTTTGTCCCACTGATATGTGCTATCACTACATATAAACTGTATACATTATGATTACTACAATATATGAATTAGAATCAGTCAACTATAATTCACAAGCTGTGATTTTGAGTGAATTCCTTCATTAGTTTTTTATTGCACACATGCAGCACTTGCAGTTACTGTATACAGGTGTAGCGACATCTGGCATCAGCCTGACGTCAGCCTGGCACCTATGATAAGACTATCACACAATTCAAAGAAAAAGACATGAATGTGTTCCCAGAACTGCACCGAGGTAAAAGTACGGTCACTGAGAATTACGACCTGAACCCCCATCCTCTCTTCTGCCTCCCCAACATTCTGTGATAAGAGGCAGATATAGAACTCTTCCTCCCAAGCCAGGGTCAAAGGTCAAATGTCCCATTCAGAAGAGACAATTCTAATGGACCCCAGTTCATCAGGAACTTATGAATAAACACTCTTCAAATCTTCATTCTATTGCAATAAACTTTGTATCTGCATTATACATTCAACTGTGACTTTATCAAGAAAGTAACCTGAAAAAGAACTATGCAGATTGGATTCTCTCAGATCCACAGACCTAACTAGGTCCTGTCTCCTCCATTGTTTATCTTTCTCTGCACCAGAGATCTGCTTGTAAATTTAAGTCATATTCCAGGATAACCTTGCACACAATCCTCTAATGTTTGAAACTATATGAAATAATTGTCTGACCATTTTGTAAAGAACACCATTTTATTGATCAAATGATTATAAGTAATTCGCCGAAAAACTGAATTTTCTAAGATATTGCTCCGATAATAATGGGAGGAATAAATTCAAACATCTGCCATGGAACCATATTACCATCTATTGACCATGTCTAAGCTAAAGAGGTTAGACATAATGTTTCTCAGGTATTGGAATCAAATGATAATTCTTCGTGTTTTGTGCCACTCATTTATTACTAATAATGAACACAATTTATTCTTTTGCAGTTAATCAGCTTAATTGTCTTAAGATTTGCAAGTAATGTGTTTTGATTCATGTTTGTATTAATGCATTGACTTTCTTTAAGTATTAGCGCCACCAAGTTATATCTCGTCTTATACAATGTCTCAACTGATCATGGTGGAATATGTGATATGCTCAAGTATTCCAGATTAATAATTTAGAGTTTTCACTCTATATCTATATTCACCTTAGTAATCAATAAATTATAAATACACCTGTAGACCAGCCGTTTTGTGTATTTCTTTGCAATGGTGAGCCGGATTCCTCAATCGAGAAGTTACAATCTTAGATATCAGACTGATTCAAATTTACGGTGTGGATATTAATGCAGAATATTGATATCAAAATTAATATCCCTGATTTCCGTCCTAAACTGGATGGTAGTGCCCCATTCAACAAGTGTAAATTGAATTTTCCAATGATTATTTTGTGCATTTATGCAGCACAGGTGTTCAAAGAAAACCTTTCTTTTACCTCTCTGTGATTATTTCCCAAGGAATTACTGTAAAACCATCAGGAAACACACCTGTGAATCAAATATTTCCCCCCTCCTATAAAGTGCAAAGTAAATGAATTCTTGGCCTGTCCTGCCTGCTGTGCTGTCACAGTGCACAGTGTCCTTCATGATCACCACTAACTGACTTATTGCTACTGCTCACCTCTATCCCACTAATGGAGCAGCTGCAGCTCTAACAGCCCTTGAGCTGCACATCAAAACATGTAAGGTGCTCCTTTCTTTTTCATTATTCCATGATAATGCATCCAAAGCTGCACACAAAAACACACACCCCTATTACACATCCATACAGCACGCCGCATCCCCGTCATCAACGTAACATTTGCCCTGTCCTTGGGGAATATGACCAGTAATGAAGCTCATCTGTGATGGAGCCTAAGCTACTTGCACTATCCTGTGTACCACAGTCAGGACTGTAATGTGTAGATTTATCATCCCATTCAGCAGCTTTCACATTATTCACCTGTCAGGACGGCAAGCGCTGAGCTTGCACTGAATGCATCTATTTGTCTCTGACAACTGACAGAGTTTAACATGTCTGTCAATAGATACACTAAAATCATGCTTTTGAACACATGCTTTTGTTACCATATAAGGATATGTTCATTATATTACTTTTACATTATATACATATTTGTATTTTTTCCTGTTTATAACATAATGTGTATATATAGTCCTGTCTGTGCCCTCCTGAGTTGCCAGAGTATTACCTTGTTCCTGTGTTTCTATGGACTTTATTTTCTGGATTTTCCACTGCTCTGTTTGACAGTGAGTTTTTGGTTCTCCTTTTGTTTTGTGTTTATCTTAAATAAAGTAGAGTTTGAACTCTGGGTCTGTCTCCTGTTTCCTGAACCCGCATCGTGACATATATGTTTGGACACTGTCAACATTTGCTATGAGTGTGTTGCTGTGGCTATCAATAAGAAGCTATCAGCTTCAAAGCAGGGAAGTATATAGTAATAAGGAAGTCAACAGAGAGGGAAAGAAGATCTAAGAAATGTCACTAAGGAAACTAAAGATTCATACCTAAAGCATCAGGGTGTCACATGAGCACTGGACAGAACTGATTAGGCCTGCCAGACATGTCAATATGTTTTTTTTCTGGTACTTAGCAAGAAGTGCCTTCATCGGGATGACTGAAAAGTGTGAAAATATGAACTCACCCAGCTGAGGGCCAGGGTGCAGAACTTGCTTCACTTCACTCTTTGCTACAAAAGTCTCAACATTGTATAATGTTGTCTAGATGGGTGTAATGGGAAGCATTAACTGCTGGCAAGGATTGTGGATGCTTAGGTCTTTAGTTTGTCAAAACATTTATAGAAAATTCTCAAACTGTTCCTGTCCACTGACATTTTCACTAAAATATGCCCAATTACACTCAGTGCTTTCTCTTCATTTCAACACCTCTAGCATCTTCAGTGTGCCTGTTTTTCTTTGGTTTGAACATCAGAGTTGTTCAATGGCATATTAGTTCAGTGACTTATTGGGTCAAGTAGTAAAACATAGCTATGAAAGTGTTACAGGGAAAGGGTGCATATATATTTTTACAATTTTAGTCTTTTTCAGTAGCATTAGATGTTACGTTATACATTGCAGTGAATGAGACACAGAGATTTATCAATGTGCATAGACCCACTGCAAATGCTACTCTGCTAATTGGATTATAAGCCAGTGGAAAATGTAGGTTGTTGTTGAGCGTGTCAGAAATGTTTCCTTTCTCCTGTAGGGCAAAATGAGTTTTCCTGACATCAATCAGCCCTGCAAATTAATTGTTATTCCCTCAAAACATTAAGCCATGATTCAAACCTGCCTCAGAAATCAATGCCAAGAATTATTAAAAGCTCTCCAACATCAGAATCATTTAAGTGTGATGGCAACTGTGAAATCCAAAATAAATCTGTTCACAGTGTGTGGTGTTGTAAAATGATGTGGGGACAATGTGCTTATATCCCTAAACAGTATTTATGAAAACTCTAAATCAGTATTTACAATTCTTTCTTTTATATATATATTCTCTTATACTTTTTGTAATGATTTCCTGTGTATTTTTTCTAGGATTTCAAGATTTGCAGTCGGTGCCCAGTAAAATCAAAACCTGTAGTAATGCACTTGTATAGAATTAATGAACCCTACCTGAAACTGGAACTGTTCAACTTGGTTTTAGGTGTGATGATAAAAATAAAAGTGCTCTTATTAAAGGTCTATATAGGACACCAGGGTCCAGTACTGAATTGTTTAAGGACTGGATGGAGGGAATGTTCACAAGAAGAAGTCATAAAACCATTTTTATATGTGGAGACTTCAACATTGATTTGCTCAACCCAAATAATCATAATATGACTAATGATTTTATCAATACGATATACAGTATGAACTTGTACCCAGCTATCACCAGACCCACCAGAATAACTTCCCACTGTGCCACCCTTAACGATAATATCATTACAAATGACTTCTCAACTAAGATAGTAAGCGGAATATTACTCAGTGACGTCATTGTCCATCTGCCTGTATTTAATGTATACGATACAAACTACAAAACTCATCAACCAGATGAAACAAAAAACACAGAGCAATTAAGAGTGAAATCAGAAGAGTCATTAGGTGCACTCAGAAGTGAATTATTGGTGCAAAACTGGGACATTATATATAACGTTAACAATGTCAACAGTGCATATGATGCATTCTTGCAGATATTTAAAGATTTATATGATAAAAATTGTCCTGTACAAAAGATCAAAAAGAAAACAACGTATAAAGACCATCCATGGGTCAGGAAGGGAATATGGAATGCTTGTACTGTCTCTGTACCTTTTAAGAGTAGGATTAAAACTTTCCTTTTTAATAAAGCTTACAGTTAGGGTTGGCTCAGGCTTGAACTATCCCTTACTTATGCTGCTATAGACCTAGACTGCCAGGAGATCTCCCATGACGCAATGAGCTTCTCTCTCTCTCCACAGTATGGATTCATATCCCATAAATACATGTTACTAATGTGGTATATTTGATGGTGATGATGTGAAGATGATGAAGAGAAGATCTCCGCTGACACTGACTTGCTTGTATATAGAAGTTTATTACAAAGAAGTCCAGCATCAAGACAAGCACTGCAGTAGCTTGTGAGAGGATCCGAGCCAATATGGATCTCTCTCCCTAACAGCTCTAAACATCAGTATATATATGTTAGTTGTCTTTATGATTTATAGCGAGACCTTGGGATCCCACTCATGTCCCAAACTTTCCCAGAAACAGAGGGGAAGGAAGGGAAGGAGGCCCCTCTCCCTAACACTTACAGATTTACGTTCACAACTATTTAACCTAAACATGAACCCCCAAAATAGAAAAACATACATGGGAAACACTTGTATTCAGAGACTCCAAGAGAATAAGAACCATATATGAAACTTCAGACACTACACTAACTCAATATCTCCCCTTTCCTGTAGTATTGTACTTCCGTCTCTCTCTCCTCTTCTGTCTCTTTCTGCAGGTATTTCTGCCTTTGGAGCTGTAGAGTCTGATCTGTGATGACAAGTCTCCTGCTGCTCCTACAACTCCATTTCAACACCTAATACTTTAATTATTACTATTATCATTACTACTACTGTATTATTGGCATCACCTTACATCTTATATGGAACCTGTGTTATGCTATGTTCTTCTCTCGCTATTCTCTACCCCCCCCCCCCCCCCCCTTCTTAACCCAACTGGTCAAGGCAGATGGCCGCCCACCCTGAGTCCGGTTCTGCTCAAGGTTTCTGCCTCTTAAAAGGAACTTTTTCCTTGCCACTGTCACCTAGTGCTGCTCATGGTGGGATTTGTTGGGTCTCTCTCTGTAAATACCTATTTTTAAGAGTATGGTCTAGACCTGCTCTATATGAAAAGTGCCTTGAGATGACTTTTGTTGTGATATGGCGCTATATAAATTGAATTGAATTGAATTGAACTGTAAAAAGAATAACACACTCTACAAAGAATTCATAAGGCAGAGAACTAAAGAGGCAGAAATTAAATATAAAAAATGTAAAAATAAGTTAACTAATGTTATAAGGGCAAGTAGGAGAAAATACCATTGGATAATAACAAAAATAACATGAAAGAAATGTGGGTGATAAAAAGTAAGACAAGGTACTTACCCAAAATATTTTATGTGGATGATAAAGAAAATTATAATATGAATGATGTTAACAATCTCAATGAATTCTTTGTGAACGTTGGACCTAATTTAGCAGGCAAAATACCTGATACAGAAACACCTGAGGGATGGAAGGAAAATGTTATTGATAGGAATCTAAGTTCAATGTTTATTACAACAGTGGAGGAAAAAGAAGTTATAGATACTGTTGCTAAAGGTAAAAACAAGAAATCAATAGACTGTGATGATATTGACATGTCTGCAGTTAAAAGGGTAATCGAGGGTATTTCAAAACCACTTACATAAATCTGTAACTTATCATTCAAGACTGGTACATTTCCAAACAGGATGAAAACTACAAAAGTTATACCGCTGTACAAATCTGGGAACAGACACCAATTCACAAATTACAGACCCATCTCTCTGCTTCCTAAATTCTTGAAAAGCTTTTCAATAACTGGCTGGATAATTTCATAAATAAACACTACACTACAAAACTACTCTCTGATTGATTGACTGATTGATGGTTTCTGGACAAATAAAACTTAGCAAAAGTTCAGTAAGGAAGACTGTCTATCTACCTCTAAGCCCCACCGACTAATTCTGTTTTCATTCAGTCACAACCTGGCACACTCAACTAGAGCCAATCACCTGTAAGCTATCACAATTTAAAATGTTCTCTCTCTCTCTGTCATTCAGCTGTCATTTCAGCACCACGACGTAGTGCGACCCACCTCCTCCCCTTCACCACCTCAACTGCAGATGCCTGGCCATGTTCTATCTACCCCTGATCAGAAGTTCCCTCACAGGAAACTGTCCCAACCTCAGGCCCCATTCTCTCTCTTTCTCTCTCTCTTTCTTAACCCAACCGGTCGAGGCAGATGGCCGCCCACTCTGAGTCTGGTTCTGCTCGAAGTTTCTGCCTCTTAAAGGGAAGTTTTTCTTTGCCACTGTCACCTACTGCTTGCTCATGGTGGGATTTTACTCACCGTCACCACCACCAGGTCTAGGCTCTGGGGGAGTAGTTTCCTATATATCAGAAGCACCACTTACATTTGAATGCTTCCCATGGTGATCTACTTCCTGCTGGGGTCTAAGCGCCAAAACTCTCCAAAAATGTCTCCTGTGCACAATAAAATTTTATTCTACTCAAGATTTGTACATGCTTTTGTTCTAAGTCTGTCCTGATTGAAATAGATCTACATCATTGGCACTAAGAATCAGCTGAGGAAACAGCACATATTTGGAATATTTGTGGATTAAAAAAAAAAAGCATCTGATACAATAAACCATGAAATCTCACTCACTACAGTGGAGTGATATGGCATCAGGGGTATAGTTCTGCAGTGGGTGAGGAGCTATCTGAGTAACAGGAAGCAATTTGTGAGGTTGGGTGATTACTGTTCAAAAGGTTTGAGCATTACATGTGGTGTCCTGCAGGGAACAGTGTTGGGACCTAAATTATTTATTCTTTATATTAATGACTTATGTCAAGCATCAAAAATATTAAAATTGGTTTTATTTCCTGATGACACAAATCTTTTTTGATCTGGTACTGATTTACAAAAACTAATGCTTGATGTTACAGCAGACTTGAGTAAATTAAAATTATGGTTTACCATTAACAAATTATTATTAAACTATTATTGGATGGCATGGATATTGAAGAAGTAAGGGAAATCAGAATTCTTGGGGTGTTAATGGACGATCTAATTATTTGGAAATCTCACATTAAACATGTACAAAAAGTTTCAAAGAGCACTGCAGCACTAATCAGAGCAAAACAGGTTTTGGATCACAGAGCACTACACATTCTATACTGTTCACTAGTTCTTCCATATCTCACTTACTGTGCAGAGGTTTTGGGCAATAATTATAAAACTAGGTTACACTCATTAATCATACTTCAAAAGAAAGCAATACGATACATTCATAAGGCTGGATATCGAGATCATACTAACTCACTATTTTTACAGTCAGAATCACTCAAATTAACGGATCTAGTGGCATTTAAATCTGCACAAGTAATATTTAAAGCAAAAAATAATTTGTTACCAGGTAACATTCGGAAATGATTCATTGGGAGTTATAATTTAAGGGGAAACCTGAACTTCAAATCCTTGTACGTGTGTACAACAAAAAGAAGTTTTTGTGTTTCAGTTTGTGGAATGGTTTGAACAGTGAGTTAAGAGAATGCACAAACATGAAACAATTTAAAATGAAACATAAATGGTTTAACTTAAGTATAAAAGCAAAGACTGTGTTTAAGATCACCAGCTGTTCACTGGTATCTAATTTTCCATGTTTGCATTTTGTATGTTCACAGACCTACATATATACTTATTATATTACATTGCCTTAAACATGACATTTATAATAGAGGTTTACATTCATTAAACAGGGCTATTAATCAGGAAGCTGAATACACAAATTTAGACTCCCTCCCACTCTTTTTCGAACATAAAATGGAAATGTTGTGTTTTGATGTTGGTTTTTCTTTTGTGCTTTTATGTCTGTCTGTTGTGGAATGCCCACCTGCTTTACTTTCTTTTTTGTTTTTCTTTTCATGTGCTCGAAATAAATAAATAAATAAACAATAATAATAAGCAATAAATAATGAAGTTAAAAGGTTAATAAATTAGCTCTATGCTATCAATAAGTGTGTTATTATTACAAGAAGTGTGTTACCTTTCTCTAACCAGTTTAATTCCTCATCTTGAAGAGGTAGAGAGATAGAAAAAAGTCCAAAAATAGACTTTTGGACCCCTATCTATCTATCTACTGTGCATTCAGACCGCTTCACTTTTTTCACATTTTATTAAATTACAGCCTCATGCTAAAATTTTATAAAATTATTATATTCAATATCCCTTAATGACAAGCGAAAAAAGAAACAAAACACATCAACATAAGTATTCAGACCTTTTGCTATGACACTTGAAACCCTAGTTTTGTCATTATGGGGTATTGATTGTAGATTAATGAGGGGAAAAATGATTTTGTTTTATGTTAGCATGAACTCTTTACTGTCACTCATACAACACAGCCGTGAGTGTTATTCAAAACAATTAACAGTAACCAGAGGGACCAGACTGGCCAACCCACACATGCCAATTCAATGGATGGACGACCTGACAAGAATAAAGGCCAGACATAAACACCTACCCAACTGAGAAACCAAGCTTAGTTGGCAAGTCTTTAGATGGCCACATATGTGCTGAATGGTCATGTACATCATATGAGAAGATCTATAAGGATAGTAAAGCTTTGAACTTCAGAACGTAAATTCTGGTGACATGGGTTCAGATTCTGGTGTTTACTCATAGTATTTGAGCACCATCTTTCTCTAACCATCACACTTAATCTCCTCCATGCTCTTGAGACTGTGCTGGGAGACACAGCAAACCATCTTGCAACTGCTCATATGGATGTGCCATCCTGAAGGAGTTGGACTACCTGTGCAACCTGATTGGGCTGCAGGTACCACCTCATGCTGCCAGTAGTGACAACGAAGAAGTTAAATAATGTAATAATGAACAGAAGTTAAATAATGTCATTTTAATCAGCATTAGTTGGTGTTGAGGACTATTTTATAAGTGGCATTGTGGGTAATATAAAGGGAAGATTTGGCAAGGAAGAGGAATAATGTGAAATGAAAAGACAAACCTGTCCAACAATGCCATAGAAGTGCAATGTTCAATCAGTGGTGTACTTCTTTAAGCCTTTTAAGCCATATAAGCGATGCAAACAGTCATTATTTTTTAGCGTGCTTCTTTACAAAAAGAGGTGCAGATCACTGGTATCAGCAAAGGAAGAGAGGACCCAAATGCAGACTTAAAGAAAGGCAGGTGCAGGCAGGTTTAGTGAAGATATTTTAATGATGAAAAAACAGGCTTACTGGCAGGGTGGATAATCAGGCAGGCAGGCAAGCAGGATTATATATGCAGGTAGCTGATAAACAAAGACAACATACAGGAACGTACAAAGGGATATAAGCAGGTAGCACAAATTCTAGGAAGACTCTTTAACATACACAGATGAAATGACAAAGGACTAGTGACAATAGGTAGGCGTGATGAAGAATGGTGGGCGAGATCAGGGCTGATCGGGTAAGTGGAAACAGGTGTGTGGAAGAAACGCAGGGTGGAGAGTCTGAGGACATCTGGTGGGTGAGTAGAGAAAGGCAGATCTCAGGGGTGTTAGGGATAGGGATGTAACCCATTCACAGAGTCAGTGTGCAGCAGGCAGCAGGCTGTCAGCTGACCATTCCCAGTTGTTACCCAGATCTAAATTGTCAACCCACTGAGGGCTAGATTCAAAATCACACGAAAGTAAAAAACTGAAACCGCAGGCTGATCCAACTTGTGTGAATTTCATCACAACAACTCATAACGTGACTCCCAACAATGTTTGGGCATGCTGGGATGGTGTCCCGGGAGATGTCCTCCTAGATCTGGGTCAGGGCATTGGTTAGCTCCTGGACAGTCTGTGGTGGTACTTGGTGGCATCAGATGCACAGATACATAATGCCTGCTGGAGGTCATTTTTTAGGGTTTTGGTAGTGCTCCTCCTGCTCCTCCTTGCATAAAAGAGCAGACACTGGTCCTGCCGCTGGGTTGATGCCCTTCTATGGCCTTATCCAGCTCTCCTCGTGTAGCGGCCGGTCTCCTGGTATCTCCTCCATGCTCTTGAGACTGTGCTGGGTGACACAGCAAACCATCTTGCAACTGCTCATGTGGATGTGCCATCCTGAAGGAGCTGGACTACCTGTGCAACCTGATTGGGCTGCAGGTACCACCTCATGCTGCCAGTAGTGACAAGGACACTAGCAGAACACAAAACTAGAGAATCAGTCAGGAGGGAAAAGGAGAGAGCAACTGTCTGTGGCCACCACATATAAAACCATTCACTTTTGGGGGGTTGTCTTGCTTTTACCTCTCCATTGTACCTGTTTGCTGTTACTTGGTGTTATACTGTGATGATTAAGTGATCACTTAATTTTTTTTGAGCAGTGTAAAACAATCAATATAGTCCAATATATATCAGTATATAGAAATGCTAGCAGGATATTAGGGTACAGGATATTAAGCTCACGTAGTATAATTGTTATAACATATTTTATTACTTTTTGTTTTCAATGAAAGACTGAATGAATGAGTGACCACATAAATAAATAATGGAGGTCAAATACAGTGTTGCATTGGAATGTTTAAAAAAATTTTTTTTTTATGAAATAACCTAAATAAAAATGATGACTGCAGGAATTAAATGAGGGACATGAATAGTGTTACCCCGTCTTTGTGCCGTTTATGCGGCCATGTTACTAGATTTGCTGTAAATTAGTGTAAAGGCAGGTAGGTCGGGGTTCGGGGCAGCCACTGTGTTGTGGGTAGACGTGGTGCATTCCATATCCCTTTGGGTTGTCCACCATCGATGGGCTACAATCCATTTCGAATTGCTCCTGGTCTGCTACAGTCCAAAAACTACCATCTCTGTTAACAAATGCCATTTGTTAGCTTGTGACTGTAACATGGAAAATGGCTAATGGAAATTTATATTTTCAAGTCGTGTTCGGGTCAAATCTGACCGATTTACAACGTAAAACACTCATATATATTGTGTTTTGCATCTGATTGCCTCAAGACCTTATGATATCCTCCACACTGTGCACTTGAACATATAAAAGTGATGATCACCACTTTCATTGAATTTTTTGTGTTTTAGTCAACCTTTGTTACACCTGTGGTGTTCCCGGTCAAAAGTTACCGCCATAGGAAATGAATGGGTATCCAAATTATATTCATCCATCAGATGAGAAAACATCCCCATCCACACCACCCCAACACACACACACATTTCAGATTGAACAATGTCTTTTGTGGGTACACATCTCTATCCCGCGCTTATGTGCCGATCCTCCCACATGAACCAACTTCCTGATGAAACAATGTATTATATCTTCACACAGACCCCCAAAATATAGCTTGATGTTTGCCTTGCACTCCTTTTACTCTGAGTACAATGAGTAGGCGACTGACCACACGGTTATCTGTCAGAGAGGCTCTGGACCAGATTTTAGAACAAGATGAAGAGCACCAGCCAGAACACGACATGAGGGTTAAATCATCGAAGAGGACGTGATTCTTCGCCATAGCAAAACAGCTGAGGATTATGGGTATTTTGGAGCCCAAAACAAAACTGATATAAATCACAGAAATGTAAGATAGAGAACAGCAATGGAATATACAAACATACATTAAAGTACCTGACAGACACTTAAAAAAATAGCAAACAGATAAGAAAAAACAAAACAGTTTTTTATTTACAGCCTATGGTTTCATCCACTGATGACTGAAGTTCATTAAACCTGATATCCGCTCAGAATAACCACATTTATTTCTTTATTCAAGGCTTAAACTGTCTCAGTGGGGTAAATCCTCCTCACTGAGAGGCAGACACCCTACTAGGCTTACAACTTTCCTTTTTGACAAAGCTTATAGTTAGGGTTGGCTCTGGCTTGACCCATCCCTTAGTTATGCTGCTATAGGCCTAGACTGCCAGGGGATTTTCCATGATGAACTGAGCTTCTCTCTCTCTCTCTCTCTCTCTCCACAGTATGGATTCATATCCCATAAATACATGTTACTAACTCAATATCTTCCCTTTCCCGTAGTTTTCAACCAGTCCAGGCAGACGGTCACCCACCTTGAGTCTGCTCGAGGTTTCTGCCTCTTATAAAGTTATTTTTGGGGGGGCTTTTCACCTTTATTTTGACAGGACAGTGGAGAGGAGACAGGAAACAGGGAGAGAGAGTGGGGGACACGCAGAAAGGGTCCAGCCAGACCGGGAGTCAATCCGGAGACCAGCTGCTCAGGGCACTTAGACCCATGTGGTACGCGCCTCAACCATTCGGCTATGGGGGCACCCCCGTTTCTGCCTCTTAAAAGGACGTTTTTCCTTCCCACTGTCACCTAGTGCTGCTCATGACCTGCTCTATATGAAAAGTACCTTGAGATAACTTCTGTTGTGATTCAGCGCTATGTAAATAAAATTGAATTGAATTAAATCACGGATGGAGCTGGTTGCGGTGATAAAGCAGAACCTGCAGTATCTTCACCTGAAGTTCCTGGGGATGCTGATCATCTTCTTCTCCGTCGCCCAGAGGCGCCAGTAGAGGGCTGTAAAGGAGGGGCCAAGGACAGTTAAATAAATCAAGTGAAAAAGAATATTTCAGACCCTTAAACCCACTATCAGGAGACAGTGAAGCTGCTGTAACATATATGTACACTGTAGTTAGTTACATGCTCATTAGCTTGTTTATTACAAATTGCATGTGGCTCATGTCCAGTTTGTTCGAAAACAGTCACAAATTAAATAGCTTCACCTTCAGATATTTGCACTTATTTTTGTTTTTACAATGTTAAATACAATTTGCTATTTAATAGTATCGTAAAATAAATAAATACATTTACAATATTCGATCTAATTTATTTATCCTGAATGTAACTGTGGAGAACAGTAAAACAATAGACAGAAGTGTAAGTAATAACATGGGAAATTAACCATTAACTAGCACTGCACATATGCATTTTAATATAAAAAGTTAAAAAATTATTTGTAAAAAACTGTCACAGCCCAGCTTGACAACTGTGACAAGGAAGGGAGACGGCATGAGTTGGAAGGTTAAAGTGAACAGTTTATTTACAAAACAAGTAAATTAATCAACCTAACTAAACAACACATGAGCAACCAAAATTAACGAAAAGAAAACGGCAGCTGCCACCAAGGTTGGCTGGGACCAGGAACCATCCTCCCAGCCCCCCACCAGACTCAAGACTGAGGGTTAATATAGAAGGAGCACGCACTGGGCCCAGGTGTGGCTCAATCAGCTGATGACCCTCCACCCAACACCTGCAGCAAGAAAGAAGTACAAAGGAAACACAACAGGGACACCTAGTGTCCAGGTGGAGGAGTCGTCACAAAACTTAATAACTATAGAAGCACAGACAGAAGCACTCTCTAATTTAAAAAAATGCCCAAAACAAATTAAATTAATGCTCAAAACGACTTAACCACAATATTAATGATTTCAACATTTAATACCATCTTACTTTATGGATCATTATCTTCACTGTCGGTTGCTATTGTTGCTATACATCCATGGTTTAAAGCCAGGCTAGTCCTGTTTAAGTTTTATTATACATCCATGAAGTCCACTAGCATAGCACCAGGGCCAGGACACGGTTCACTCATTCTCGTAACCCAGAGGGAACACTACTGTGCATATTCAGTGGGCCACATAACACAGAAGTAAATCTGGAAGCCAGAAACTTTGTCGGCCTATGTACCAAGCAACTCTGATAGGACTGAATGGCCACCATTTTCGATCCAGTCGATCTGGCAGCTAAGCTTCTTTCAAACCCCTGCAACCTATACATCAAAATTAAGGTAGAACCTGTAGTTTTTAGCTGTGTGTGTTAATTTCTCCATTAAAAACAATATAAAACATTTTGAAATATATTGTATGTATATATCATGTATTTCAAGTTAAGATATAACATGCCATATGTGCACCTACACATTAAGACACATTAACATTTATCAAAGAGAGAATGTAGCTGTAAAAAAAGTCTGTTGTTCCTTTAAAGAAATAACATGGAATGGACAAAATAGCAATAATAATGATAATTTCTCAGTCCAAACTGATTATTCTCTGACCCATGTTAGGGAGGGAACTTTACAAAAAGCACTCAGTGAAAAAAAACAAAAACAACATGCAAAGCATCTGAAACCTGCCACTGCCGGGGTAGCGGCAGGTTTCAGATGCAGTCAATCCAAACTTAAATAAATACTTACATATGTACGTACATACATAATATAAAAGGTGGCTAATATAAAAGGTGGCTTTTCTGTGTGGAGTTGGCATGTTGTCCCTGTATCTGCATGGGTTCATGCCAGGTACTGTGGCTTCCTCCCACAGTCAAAAGACATACAAGTTGATTGGTGACTCTAAATTGTGTGAGAATGTGAGTGTGAATGGTTGCTCCTCTCTACATATCAGCCCTGTGATAGACTGGCATTCTGTCCAGGGTCCACCCTGCCTCTCACCCAGTGTCTGTGGGTGGGGTTCAAATAGTTCACAGAACTTGATTAAATATATATATATGAAATATATATGCCAACAACTATAGAATGACCCATTGAATCAAATGTGGAGTCAAGATCTAAAAGGGCAGGAAATGATAGATTTCCAGGCTTGGCTGATAACAGATCATTCATCAGAGAAGTAAAATCTCTGCACTGTGATGATGAGCTAAACTGAAACCTCTCAAACAGACAGTGCTTGTTCATTACAAGTAAGAGTTCAGTGATTAAAAAAAAAAAACCTTTGCATGAGAACGGAGTTATTAAAGCACTGCAACGAAATGTTAACTCCTTCAGAGATTCCAAAAGACAGTGGATGGATGGATGCAAAATGTTATAGAGCAATTTATAAAGAAACTACATAGACTACATAGAACTACATAGAATACTAACTACACAGAAGACCTCCTTCAGAAAATCAATATAAATACTAAGAGGCCATTATTAAAGTGTTTGTCTGCTTTTATTGTGTCTTTAGGCTTCTACTTAATTGTATGTTTTTCTCTGGCAGTTTCTTCTATGGAAACAGTGCAGTTTTTTTAGCAGTTTAAAATCATCATGGTGCCACATTTATGAGCTGCCATATTCTCCATTAGTAAATTCTAATTTATTGAACACTTTAGGTATGTTTGACAGGGTGCAGCCTTTTACTCTGGTTAGATACTGACACAATAGACCCTCAGGAAAGAAGTCAGTCTTCATTTTTTGTACACCATTCATCAAGCCCACACTCACAACACCTAACTCCAGCCCGAGTCTTTGATCACAGTCTGTGACCAATTCACCTCAGTCCTCAAGCTTAGTGCTAATTGTCAGAAGCCATGTGTGGTCGTTTGTTTACTTGTCGAGCAAATCCGAATGCTGTTTAATGACCACATTGTTACACATCAGTCTAAATGGTAGTTCTTCTGTGGCATTAATTATCTGGATGACTAAGTACAGTTGCAGTCTTGAGGGGTGATTGGTTTGCAACAATTTTGATGGGTGGTATGTGTGATATATGTGACCCAAGGTTTCCTGGCAGAACACTGTAACACAATGATCAATGTTATGCACTTCATCTGTGAGTGGTTTTAATGCTGTGGCTTAGCAGTATAAGTAAATACAAGGAATGCACAAGTGAAATACTACTACTTCAGCCTCACAGTTGCAAATGTGGAAACCCATGCTACACCATGCCTTAAACTACACTAAACCAAAACATAGTGTATTAAGACAAATGTATAACTGAACTGCTGATTTTGCTAAATCACATAACTTTAGATAAGAAGAGAGGACAAGGTAAAGTGTATATTGGCAGCACCTTGGTGAGGACAGTGGACCCTGACATTCTGTGAAGTAAGTGTCATTTCATGAAAACATTGAAGCTCTTTATCTAACCCTAGGGCCACAAGCAGTTGAGACAATGGAGCATTTAATTTGCATATATTTGCTCAAATGGTTTTTCCATTAGGATGAAACACTCATCAGCATAATAAAATTGCTCTAGCAGGAAAGAGAATCAGTCACATCTGGAGATAGTCACACAGAAGCCTGAACCAGTAATTCTGGATTAACCAGGCCTGCCTGTTGCTCCGGCACAATGGGAGCTTTTGTTTAAAGGATAGGTGGGGTTACATTACTCAGTTACTCACAAAAACTACAACCTTACAAATTCAGAAATACAACATATTGTAAGGCTGAACACCACAAGGCAGGGACTCAAAACACACGACAATATGTGATTCTATAAAATATCAAAAGGTTCAGTACACAGGAGAGCAGCCCAACACAGGAGGACAAATCAATAGGGCTGAGGTAAGAAAAAAAAACATGAAGTCACACACAAGAGGACTAACACTGACAATGACTAGTGCACTTGTCACAGGGAATGAAGACAAACTGGCACAGGTGTAAGGGAGCACAGGGACTAAATGCATTAGAAGATGGGGGCAATGAGAGACAGGTGGGACAGACAGTAGAAAACACAAGGGCTGGAAGTGAAGGAAAAGTCAGAAAACATGACCTAGGATGTGACATAGGACATGACACATATTATTGTGTTACAACTGTTAAAATTATGGAATTAAAAATAAATAACAATTTAAGGGAGAGCTGAATCCATACACAGACACCAGTTAGATTTTTGGATGATATATGCACATATTACAGAACTCAGTTACATATGCAAGAAATTTCACAAGATGCTTATTAACCAGGATAATCTGAATCTTATCTGAAAAACAACAGTTTTTCAAATTGATTTGAAGCTGAAACCGAACATACCTGTTACAGCAGCAAGCCTGTCAGTTAAGATGGTACCTAAGGTGTCAGAACTGGCATATCTGTTCGGCTGCAGGTAAACAAGAAAACATTTCCTGATTCACTTTTCTTCTAGTAGTGCCTGTACACACATCATGAAATGCACGCACAGTTCCTTTACACACAGCAATGGATCTAATTTGTTGCGATACTTGATTCAGATGAATTACACTAGACGGCACTAATGTTCACACTGACATCAGGTGATTGTTTTCCTGCAAACCACATAAACTGTGAGCACTTTTTACTTCTAGAACTTCCACACACTGTCTTTAGATGTGTAATGTAGTACAGAGTACCTGCTGGTTCTGCAATTTTCTCCTCTAATTTTATGTGTACCAGCGTTATCAGTCCTTTTTGTGTTTTTTGTTTGTTTGTTTTTGCCTGTAATGGACAGGGTTCCATCAGTGATGATGCCTGTACATGTGCAATCGCATCGCACAGCTGCTGAAATATAATCAGCTGTGGTAGCACCATGAAGTGGACACAAACTCTGTCACTTTATTAATTGGTCATTAATACCCCTGATGCAAATGGCTAGCTGAACACTGACAGTTTTGTCTCTGCTTTTGTCGTGTGCCACAAGTATGCAGTGAAACCTCTAGCTTTGTCGCATAAGTGATCATAAATGTCACTTGACAACTCGCTAATCTGCTCTGCTACTGTGTTTTCCATTAGATATATTGTTGAACAAGCTCTTCTTTTCTGAACATATGATATCAGCAACTTGCAAGATGCAGTCCTTCAAAAACTACCCTTTAGTGAATAGCTTTCCTACTTTGATGATTAACTTAGTCACCATAACTTGCTCCAACTGCAGCATCAGCATCCTCCTTGGCTTTACAAAAGAGACTGCTGAGACATTAGCCCTCTCCAGCTGCATGGCTAGTTTTTTCCTCTTGTCTCCCTGGTACTTCTCATACTGTTCACGGTCTTTAGTCCAGTAATGACGCTTTAGATTCCTTTAGAACAGTGACTTTTTCCTTGCATTTCAGGGATGTAGCATTTCTATTTAGCTCCACAAAAAAATCTTTTTTCATCATCAATTTTCCTTTTCAGTTTAGAAAGACACATCTTTGTTGTTTGCAGCCAAACAACAAATAGAGCTCCGAAACATGCTCTCTGCCAATCAAAAATGATCAAAATCTAAGCATGTGGTGACACCTTCGACCTTTGCTATTACTTTGCACTAAATAAAATACTTTTATGATCTGTGTTTTTCTTTACATTATATAACATACATTATATAACATACATTATATAACGGGGTAGTTTAAATTGGTATTAAACAATACAAAAATAATTAAATAAAACAGTACTTTTGCAGGCCAGACTATATTATAGTTATGATGTCAGGCATAGGCTGGAAGGAGGGAAAGCCCACTAACTGGTGGTTTGAGACACCTGCTCTATGTGCTTCAGCTCTGCTAGGACACAGGTCAATAAAAGCTTAACACTCCATCCGTGAATAGTTTGCCATCACTCAATGCTCCAGACATGTAGCCAACAGGCAGAGCTCAGCAGGTGGTGCGTATGTGTGTAGTGTGTGAGCTTCCTAACTGGCATTAAAACCATATCAAACACCAATATCAAACACACATTTTGCAAAGTGAATGGAAAAGTTTGCAACTTTCTCATTCATGGAGGGCACCACAAGTAGTTATTGTGGATTCTGTCCAGTCCGTTTGCAGCTGGTATGCTCCAGTGTGTTGTATTATTGTTTCACAACAAAGGTCTGGTATGCCTGCTGCTGGTACACTGCTATATCCAAGGATAGGGATAGGGATTTGGTCATTATTATTCATTTAGCTATTATTATTATTATTATTATTATTATTATTATTATTACTACTACTACTATTTACATTTTGACTTAGTCTGTGTATTTGCAATGTTGTCTCTCTCTTACCCCATGCCCCCACCCCCCTCTCTCTCTCTGTCTAAACCCAACCGGTCGAGGCAGATGGCCGCCCACCCTGAGTCTGGTTCTGCTCGAGGTTTCTGCCTCTTAAAAGAAAGCTTTTCCTTGCCACTGTCGCCTAGTGTTGCTCATGGTGGGATCTGTTGGGTCTCTCTCTGTAAATTTTATAAGATAAAGAGTACGGTCTAGACCTGCTCTATATGTACAGTGCCTCAAGACAACTTCTGTTGTGAATTGGCGCTATATAAATAAAATTGACTTGACTTGGCTTGACTTGACTTGGCTTGACTTGACAAGCAACCTATACGGACATTTAGGTTGCACGACATGTTGTGCATTACAGTTATTCACTTGTCGTGAGTGACTTGAGTACAGCATATTAAACTTGTGGTTACGTTTTGGCACTCCATTTGAAGCCTTTAACAAAACCATGATCTTTCCCCAATCTTAACCAAAATGCATTTGTCTAAATCCAACCACAGAGGGGAGGTCTGGATGCGAAGCCTGAACCCTGGTCTCTGGTGCAACTGTCCTATGCTTTATACACTCACTGTCCCAACCATGTCTTTATGAAATAAATACAGCACATCATTCAGTCACAAAATAAATGAATAATGTTGGCTTGAGACAGGGTTGCACAAGCCCATCATCTGTTGAAAACTGTCAAGTGCAATATAGTTAAACAGCACAATAAACTACATCCTCCCAAACTGTCATACATATCTTTAACACCTTTTTAAAAATGATTTAAATGAAAACTGAACATTATATCCCTCAAGAAGGTAGAATTTATTGCAGGACCTGTTGTATCAGTATCAGGCTGGATTAGTCTTAGCTAGGTGTACCTACTAAACCGCAAGCTGAGTGTACAAAGCAGCTCTGTATAAACATGAATACAGATTTCTGCAGCCCAAAGATTAGAGAGGAAAACTGTAGCTGTTTCAGACCATCTCAGACAAACAGCAGGGAGTCCTGGTTCAGGGAAACTGTGAGGCATCAGTAGTCACATCACATCATTGTGTTCCAACTGCAATTTTCAACCGCTGAGTGTTGGAGAGTGCAAACAGAGACCGGAAGGGGGGAAATTACAGTAGTCACCTCTGTGATGCAGTCTGTCTAATGGCATGGTGCGGAGGCAGCAGACACACCCCGCACAATAACCCAGCAAAGGAAGAAAAAATGCTACATGGGACTGATAATACAATAATGTCAGAATTCCACATTAACCAACAATGAATGACAAGAAAAACCATCATTAATCATTATCGTCATCATGGTGACATTGCAAACAGATTGTGCTGAAGGTGCTTTGAGGTAAAACTGGAATCTTTCTGAGCAAAAAATGTCTATGCTTCAGTTTAGCCTTATCAATATTATGCTTTGGTAAATCAATCATAATATATTCACAATTGTAAGCATTTATACTTCTTTTGGCTTTCTCCAGCAAAACTCACTGCCAGCTGGTTGTTGTTGAGAATATATTTATTCTTATATTTATGCAAGTAAAAGCAACAGCAGACTGGAGGGCAACCAGACAGCTTGAAGAGACCCATCATTATGGGCAGGGGAGTAGAGCAGTAGTGAAATAACTTACAAAAATCCATGCATGGATTACTGATTTATTTATGATCAAAATCAGATAAATATAATTTTTTTAACTGACATAAATATTTGCATATGTAGATAGGTAGTCAGTTTATTGTATTGTTAGATGCTGTACCTGCTTGTTTGAGTTGTTGTTCATTAATGTGACTACATAATTCAGTGTAGGATGGGTAATGAAAATAACCAGACACGAGCAAAACTACTCACTGATTATAATTATAGTACATCTGCCATCCAGCTGTCATTGTAGCTGGTCAAAGGTCAGCAACTAATCCTTTCACTTCTTACAGACACCATTACTTTTACATTAAAGCAGTTCTTGCACTCATGCATTCAAGCTGTCTGGAGATTCTGTAATACAACTGACTGTCAATTTTGTATATTTATAAATGCTTATAAATGACTGTGCCAACTGTGTTTGCTGCAGAGAAGTAGTGACTTTATTTGAAAAGACTCTATATGTCATTTGCAATCCACTGCATATTGTCTCCCCTGCAGATCAATGAGGCTTATAATAGGAGTTGGTCTTCACTGCTGTGATAACTGGATAAAATAATTACACTGGAGAGAGCGATCATAACAAGAAAGGAGGAATGCATTCTATTACAAGTTGTGTTTGAATTGATATAGTAAAAGTCTGATCAAAGCTGTGAAGATTAGTGACAGAGATAGCAGTAATACAAAATGACATGCAAGTATACCAGCATGCCAAGCAACCAGCATTGTTAATTGGATATGAATAATACTGCAGCCATATATAACAATGGTAACAATGGTTAAGGAGAGGGGCATATTTTTGAACTAGCATGATGTATTAATAATTGAGTTGGCTACATAACCAGAAAGAAATTAATTTTATTGATTTGCTATAGGGCTTGCCCCCCTACTCACTTTAGTTCTTCACGCTTCTTCTTTAAAGGACTAGTGTGTAGGATTTTGCAGTAATTAACAGTTAGAATGCAGATTTACAACCAACTGAATTCCCGTCCTCTCACCCCTGCTTTTCCAAGCGTGTCAGAGAGCATGAGTCAGGTGATGAAATGATATCAACTAGTGCACTGACTACTCTGTCAAGTGAAAAGGTTTGTTTATATAGCTTTATTTAGATATTGTAATTAGCTAGTCTATAAAACTATACGTAATAGCTGACATGTAACTGAGATACAAAGTCAAGGTTTCTCATTACTTATTGTTCTCTCATTACCTTGAGAAAGTTTCTTATTATAATGACTTATAGTATCTTATTTCTGAATGGGCTTCCATATGAAACGAATGAATTTAACTATGTCTGTCTGATAAACACATGACTGAGTCCATCAGGGAACAGCTCTTTGGAGGTCTGGAATATGTTCATGTGTTGAAAGACTCACCAGACCCAGAGATGGTGTTTGACATTGCTAGGTTCCTGGCTGATGTTGTTCGCTTGTTCCATGCCTTTCTCCAGGTGGATTGACAGTGGCTTTGGCCAGTGTTTCAGCTTGAGTGAGAAATTCTGTGTGGTTATTTCTGACTGCCTTTGCCAGCTGCTCGCAGTGGTCTATGATGGTCTGAAGGTCAAATAGGACCTTGAGGATCATCTTTCTACTTTCTCTTTTGATGCATCGTTCCTCCTCTCCTTCATCCTCATCCTCTTGTTCAGCGTTTCATTTCAGACCATATATTTCCACTTGTACTTCAGCTGACTTAACATTAACAACTGGCATGTTTGTTTCTTTAGAGTAAATTGTGAATTATCCCAGTAGAACTAACATAAGGACACAAGGAAGCTTTATTGTCATTGTAGTCCTGTGGTCCTGACCCCTGTGTTTGTCTAAGGACCCTGGAGAATCAAGACATGTAGGACGCATTGAGAAAGAAGTCACTGTCACTGCTAAGCAGTTCATAGTAAATTTATCCTCATACCACCACAATTTACCTGCTGCTTAAACAGTCTGGTCACCTTTAGGAGACAGGTGATGTCAACAACCTTATTACTGGATGAGTGCAATGAATGCAACTAGTCTTCCCAGAATATGGCTTTTATCATATAATAATATGTGAGCATATGGAGCATAATGCTCATAATATTGTTGGAAGATCTGTTTACAGTGACAGGTAAAGGATAAAATCTTCAAAAGGTAAGTAGGCAAAAATAAACAAGCCTGAGCATCGAAGCCTCACTTCAAACCTGCTGAAAATAGGCTGGCTGTCCTCAAATGTTTACACTGTAACTGCACTTCTTGTCAGATATATACTATGATAGCAGTTCACTGTGTTTGCTCTGCCAGAGACATTATGGGAGGGGGCCAAAACGATTTACCTACACAGGTCCTTATAAAACTGTCCACTATGCTAGGACTGACTACAACAGATCCAAACACATCAGACACATCACCACATCAGTAATTTTTGCTAAGAAAAAAACAAAACAAAAAAAAACAACAACAACAACAAAAAAAACATAAACATATGTCTGTTTCCTCCACTGTAAATAAGTTAGAAAATTAGTTTAGTTATGTATTTGAGGGAGATTAATCAGAATTCATATATGTACCCAATTTAATGATTCACAACCAAGATGGCTTTATACAGTCAGGTGTAATAACACTAATGCAAAATATCTCTCTCTTGACCAAGAACCTCTAACACTGAAATTATTACCTTTTGGGGAAGAAAATAACTAACTAGGCAAGGTATCAGAGAGTCTACAGATAAATTATATAAAATTAAGATGTGAGAAAAACAGAGAAATGCAAAACTGAAACGTTTATTGCTGCTACTTCAAACAAAACACACTAACTAAACAACATTAAAGCCCAACAACAGTGAAAGTGATGAATGAACTAAGTTGATACTGAAAGAGATGTATGGAGTGACCAGTAGCTGGTAGGAGTGGTTATATGTGGAAGTTTTGGCTAAACCCTCTTAAATTTCTTAAGTTGAAGTTCCACAAGAAGTTGCACTATGTTTATGTTTAAGTGTAAAGGAGACAGAAGCAAGGAGCAAGGAGACAGAACAGGCTGAAACAATACTGATATTTAGTTGTGAATGTATTGTAATTTAGGCACAATACTAACATACCTACTCAACTGACATTAGTTCTATACTGTAAAAGAAAAAAGGAAAATTAAAATGAAAAGGGAAAAACAAACAAAACACAAGCAAACAAAAATAAACAACCAATAACAATTTCTCAATGTACACAAAAGTTAGATATGGAGTTCCACAAGGGTCAGTGCTTGGACCAGTTCTATTCACCTTGTATATGCTTCCCTTGGGCAACATTATCAGGAATCACTCCATAAACCTCCATTGTTATGCAGATGATACACAACTGTATTTGTCAATGAAGCCTAATGAATCAGTTAGCCAAACTTCAGGCATGTCTTAGGGACATTTAGACTTGGATGACCAGCAATTTCCTATTATTGAACTCAGACAAAACCGATCTAATGATGTAGTTATGCTAGATGGCGTTGCCCTGGGCCTCCAGCTCCACTGTAAAGAATCTTGGAGTTATCTTTGATCAGGATATGTCCTTTAGCTCCCATATAAAACATATATAAGACATTTTCTGTCTCAAAAGGATGCTGAAAAACAAGTCCAACCATTTGTTTCTTCCAGGCTGGACTATTGTAATTCATTATTATCAGGCTGCCCCAACAAGTCTCTAAAGACTATGCAGTTGATCCAAAATGCTGCAGCACGATTACTGACAGAAACTAGAAAAAAGAGACCATATTTCTCCTGTGTCAACCTCACTATATTGGCTCCCAGTCAAATCCAGAACAGAATTTAAAATCCTCCTCCTCACCTACAAATCCCTTAATGGTCAGGCACCATTCTATCTTAAAGAGCTTATAATGCCCTACAATCCCACTAGAACATTGCGTTCCCAGAATGCTGGTTTGCTGGTGGTTCATAGAGTTTCCAGGAGCAGAATGGGAGACAGAGCCTTCAGCTGTCAGGCTCCTCTACTGTGGAACCTTCTCCCAGTTTGGGTGGCAGACACCCTCTGCACTTTTAAGAGTAGGCTTAAAACTTTCCTTTTTGATAAAGCTTACAGTTAGGGTTGGCTCAGGCTTGCTTGACCCATCCCTTAGTTATGCTGCTATAGGCCTAGACTGCCGGGGGATTTTCCATGATGCACTGAGCTTCTCTCTCCCTCTCTATCTCTTTCTCTCTCTCTCTCTCTCTCAGTATGGATTCATATTCCATAAATACGTTACTAACTCGATATCTTCCCTTTCCCATAGTTTTGTGCTCTTTTGTCTCTCTCTCTCCTCTTCTGTCACTTTCTGCAGGCTGTTGTGCCTCTGGAGCTGTTTGAGTCTGATCTGTGATGACAAGCCTCCTGCTGCTCCTACAACCCCACTCAACACCTGCTGTTTTATTTAAAAATTATTATTACTGCTTCTTGTATTACTGCTACTATTGCATTAATGAATTTGTCATTACTATTATTACCTCTTTTGTATTATTGATACCACTTTACATTTTTACATGGAATCTGCATTATGCTATGTTCTTATGTCGCTATTTTCTACTCCCTTTCTCCCCCTTCCCCTCTCTCTCTCTCTCTCAACCCAACCAATCCAGGCAGATGGCTGCCCACCCTGAATCTGGTTCTGTTCAAGGTTTCTGCCTCTTAAAAGGAAGTTTTTCCTTGCCACTGTCACCTACTGCTTGCTCATGGTGGGAACTGTTAGGTCTCTCTCTGTAACTATAATAATCTAAAGAGTACGGCCTGCTCTATATGAAAACAGCCTTGAGATAACTTCTGTTGTGATTTGGCACTATATAAATAAAATTGAATTGAAGATCCTATCTAATACCACTTCTCAGTACTTAGTGGGACAGCTTTGACACCAAGATGGCATACCTTCCCATGGTGTAAGACTCCAACCAAGGATTGAATCACAACCATACTTTTAAATCACATTGTTGTCAGACCTGAAACCATGGCAACAAGCATCATCCAGCCTCCCAACACACTCCAGCATTCACATGCAACAGATTTCCATGATTGATTAGAGAGCGAGAGTGAGAGAGAAATATATATTTTTTGGTGAAAACTGAAAAATAAGTATCAGAAACAATATGAGTATAAAAAAAACGAATAACTCAAGAATACGCAGACAGTTGTTCTAAAAGAAAAGCAAATTATAGTGTTAATATAAGAGTGTTGTAATTCTTCAAGAGAAAGTGATAATATCACAAAATAAATGTATAATTTTTCTATCAAAATATGGTAAATGGGCATGCAGTGACATGTATTTACATATAATTTTATTTACCAATGTGAATACATAGACAAGTGTCTACAGTATGACTGTCCACAAATTTGTATGTACTTTTTTGTTTGTATTAGGAAATATACACTGAGGGACAGATCAGGGCTGAACTATCACTCCATAGTAAATGTTCCTTAAGAACTTAACACTCATTTCTCTTCTACAATTCTCACCATTGTTGTTGGTTCAGAGTCTGGTGCTGACCTAACTTTACATCCTGATATGCTGCCCCTTCATTTGTGTGCTTGATGAAAAGTTGTGAAAGTACTGCATCTGAGGATGTGCACAGCACAACCAATGCTTGGTTATGCGTGGTATCTGTCATGCATGCATCACAACGTAAAAGCAAACTTTTCATCAAAAAGAACAGACATTCCATATAGAGCACTAGACGGTTCTGTCCTGGGTCCACCTCTTTTTAGTCTCTATATGGATCATAGTACTGGACCTAAGTACAGATTTTCACTGCTATGCAGATGACACCCAACTCTGTGTAGCTGTTGATCCTGATTTTCTTGAGCCTCCCCAGTTACAGCTCATAAGAGCTCACATTACTCCTGTTTTAAAGTCTTTCAGTGGCTTCCAGTGAGATTTAGGTTCAATTTTCCCGTTCTTGTACATATGTTTATGTAGCCTACTTACTGAGTACTTGGATGTTGTGACATGAAAATACAGTGGTGGAAAAAAGTTTTCAGACACCCCATGCATTTGTGAAATATTGCATTAAGAATCACTCTTAGGTCTTCAAGTGCAATTTCTTTTAGTACAGTCACAGCCAAAATACTAAACAAATCCTAAAAAAGCCATTAAAAACTTAAAATTAATTGGTTCCATAAAAATACATAAGAAATTTTGAGTATTGGGTCATTTTTGTTCAAGGGGTCCACTAATAAAGGTTGTGCTTTTTATTAAAAGACCATTTTTGTTGCCGTGCTTCATGTCTATATAAAGCCAGCACATTTGAAAGTTCTTCAGAAACAAAAATGCCTAAAACAAGGAACCTAACACAGGAAACATGCCTAAAGATACAGTTTCTCAGTCAGGAAGGGTACAGCTGCCACCAGATAGCCAGGAAGTGCAGATGCAGTCCTTCAGCAGTTGGATACACTCTGCAGAAATACAGACGAACCAACAGCTTGGAAGACAAACCAAGATCCGGGCGTCCAAGGGTTTCTTCAACAAGAAATGACCGCATCCTGACCCGCATGTGCAGGGAAAATCACCGCTGCTTCAGCAGCAGTGGTGTCCTGTGTTCCACCCACACTGTACGTGGCTGACTTTTAGATCATGGCTTAAGGACCTACAAGGCTGTCAAGAAGCCCCTGATCAATGAGAGACAGAGGTTAGCCCGGCATCGTTGGGCCCAAGCACACAAGAACTGGACAGCCAGAAATTGGAAGAAGATTCTGTGGTCAGATGAGTCCAGTTTCCAGCTTTATCCTCCTCCTGATAATGTGAGGGTACACAGAAGGCCAGGCGAAGCGTTATCTCCAGCATGTACAGTACCTACTGTCAAGCATGGTGGAGGCAGTATCATGGTTTGGGGATGCATGAGTGCTGCTGGTGTTGGTCATCTCACTGTCTGTGATGGCACATTGAACTCTGTATTGTGCCATTCTCAAAACCCACACGCTCCCTTCTGCACATGCACTGTTCTGTGGAGGTCAGAACTGGATGTTTCAACAAGATAATGCCCCTTGCCACACATCCAGGGCCAGTAGAACTTGGCTGCAGGAGCACTGTATCCAGGTCTTAGAGTAGCCAACTCAATCGCCGGACATGAGCCCCATTGAAAATCTGTGGTGGATTATCAAAAGGTCTGTTTCAAAGCATAAACCAAAGAATTTAGAAGAATTAAAAGTGTGAAAGGCCTGTGGGGAACTTGCCAGCCAGGATTAGAGCTCTACTGCGTGCTAATGGCAGGACTACTAAATATTAATTTGATGTGATGGTTTATTGGTTTATTTATTTTTTGTTCAGTTTTGAACACATTCTCTCTTATTTGTTGACTTTGATAAAGACAATGTTGAGAACTGAGATATTGAAACTGTCAAAAATTTAGTTTTGTTAGTTTTTCTTGTAAACAACAAACAAAAAAATATCATTTGTATTTGTTTGTGTCTGTCTAATGCAGTCACACCTTTTGAAACACAAAAAAGATTTTTCCCCAAATATTTCATGATAATATTTGAGATTGTGTAAAATTTTAAGGGCGTCCGAAAACTTTTTTCGACCACTGTATGTCTGTGGTAAATCTCTCATATCCACAGACCCTCTGCTTCTCAGCATACCAAAAATTGAGACAAAATCTAGTAGTTCTGAGCCCTAACTGGATTATTTTATCTCCGAATTTCATGACAACAACATCAGCTGAGGCCTTTAAGTGTATTTTTGCCTTGCTTTTACATAGAATATGTAACTAATCCACTCTCATTTCTTGATTATGTAAACTATTGCTCAGTTTTAGAGTTATCAGGATGATGACGGTCAAAATGGTTATGGTGATGATAATTGTTGTTGTTGCTATATTTATTATTACAGCTTAATTTATTTGTTTATTTTTATTCCCCTCTTTGTTTAAAATGTACTTTAATATTAAATTGTTTGAATTACTTCATTTGAAAGCAGCGAGGGCTGGTGGTGATACTGGGTGGGTGGGCTTACAAATACATCATAAAAATCCAGTTGACTACATTACAACAACAGAAGTAAAACAAACAAGAAGATACAAGCTACAGCACATAACTCTACAATGTCAAATAATGTTCCACTACAAAATGTGGTCTAACTGTAATGACTACCAGTTCATACTGCAACTGATTTTTTTTTATTTATTTTTTTTTATCACAACTGCTTTCCAACACATTGTGCAAAATATCATGACTCCATTAAGCAATTCAGACATTAACCCTGCAAACCCTACACTAGTGTACATCACCATCAGTCCACCTCTCAGTTTCTCTCTGCAGATACTTAGAAAATGCTCACTTGAAATGTCCAACTCTTTCTGAGGGAAACTGGTCTGGAACAGTGTAAATATTTCAGAGTCAATGACATGACAATGACATTAAGTGTCAGGCTCTCCCAAAGTGAACCTTTGAATGCTCTGCCATTCCTTCACAACACTAAGCGGCTACTGACACAGTCAGGCCTCCACATTCTGCACGGTATACAATAATATATTGCTGCAACAGCTGTGTCTGCATCAGGATGTGGCTGGGTGTTATCAGTAGTTAGCCGTCCTTCAGTTCAACTACGGAGCGGGAGAAATTCTTCAAGGCCTGTGGGGCTTTCCGAGGATTGCATGGTTCGTTTTTGAAGAATGTTGCAACGAATATCAACATCCATGAGGGCGGAGTGGAACAATGGTAAAAAGAAGGGGTGGGCTTGTTGAACTGACACACTGTCCCAAGTCTGATCATTCTGGATTGTTTTAAAAACACTCGATGCGACTTTTGAAATTCCCCCTTGTTTCTCCTGATGCAGTAATCCTCCTGCCACACACTTCATCCAGGACTGCAGATCTCTTGGGAGACATAGAGGAAAGCTAATATGTTGTCAAAAAATATTCTGACAGGTGTGAAAGATGAGTAGGCCTGTTGAATTCTCAGGTTAAACTAATGGGCGTAACAGTGCACAAAGTGCGCATGAGGGAATGTGTCTTTTAACCTTGCCTGTAAGCCACTCATCATGGCAGCGCCATCATAAGTCTGTGTGATCAGTTTGTTTTCCATTTTATATGGCTGGAGCTTGCCCTTCAGGGGTTTCTTGAGACCCTCCGCAGATCTGTCTGCTAATGGAGAAAAACAGGGAAATCTCTCCACAGGGGAACATTCAGTGATGTACAATCATGCACTGGCTTACACATGCCTGGACGATCCAAAAAAGAGAACTGATTAACGAGGTCCAGAAACACCCCTGCTAGAGTGAAGTGGAAGATTCATTAGACCCACTCAAAGCTAGCTCCAGTGCTCCACAACATTTTAATGCCATCCACAATCTGTGATAATGAATGCCTGTTTTTCTTCTCCAACTCATTGTGTCTCTGTGAAGAGATGTGGTGGCCCTCATCAAGTTGACAGGTGATGTTTACTTTATCCAGCAATTTATTTATATTTTATATTTACTCAATTTCCAATGTGCATTCATATTTCCTGATTTTCTCAGGTACATGTTTAAAACCCACAATTCCTTGTAGAGTCCAAGCTGTGTCTCCTCCAAAGAGCAAGCATGGTAACCAGAAAAGTGAGTTCTTAGCAATGCTTTTTTGTGCTATTTGAATATCATTCAGTTGATGTGTCCCCAGTCTCTTCACTTACAGTTTTTCCTCCAAAGACATGGTAAGGACTGTCATTGCGATTCTTCTCCCTCCTGATATTAGAACAAGTCGTACCTGTACTGTCCTCTGTCATTGGTCAGACATCAGTGGTGTTTGGGTTGAACCAGAGCCATTCTGATTATACATACATACACACACACACACACACACACATATATATATATGCATATTTTTTGTTTGTTTGTTTATCCAGATTGCTTTAGGCATCAAACTCTCAGAGACAGAAAAATCTATGGCATCCAGAAGCTCAATGGGTCATGATGCAGCACATCAGTGGTTGAGATTTTGTTTCAATGTAAGAAGAATGAAACATCACAAATATGTAGGTATACAGGTATGTATCATGCTATGGGCACATTTGCATTCCTCCTGCTGTTTCTGTCCTCGTGGTTTTCGTTTTGGTTTGTGTGTGTTTTGTGTGCGTGTGTGTGCGTGTGTGTGTGTGTGTGTTTTTTTAACACTCTGCCACAGCAGAGATGGTGATGATTTACATTAACCAGGATTAAATGCCTTCAGAGTTATTGTACAAGGAACTGATCCAACCACTGGAGCCTTGCAAGATTAATTTGGGTTCAATAATAATTCCAAAGCCACTAAATGACTCACACTGTGAGCACAGGACAGTATTGATAAGGGGGGTGTCTAATTATGATAAGCAAGTAAAATCAAATTTATCACTTTGGAATTCTAATTGATTAATTCAAGTCATTTCCTGCCTTTACTGCTGGAAATAGAGAATGGGTGCTAAAAGGAATATTATGAGAATTATGAAATAAGCTCTTGCATTTGAAATTAATAATGTATTAGTTTAGAGGAAACTGGAGAGACTGCTTTGTCCTCATATAGCTATAGCGAACAGCAGTGATTACACATCCTCCTTCCAAGTGCAGTGTTTATCATCACTGTATATTCTGTGTAGTCACTATGAAATGGACATGATTCAAATTCAGAGGTAACATAATCCACAAACTTAATATATTTCCTCCAGCTCCACAGTGAAAGATGAAAACAACAAGATAAACAACAACAAAATGTATAATGTGAGCAAATGAGAGCGCATTTAAAAAAAATACAAACTCAAATGTAATGGTATTTATATTGTCGTATCATATATTTCCTGCCATTCCTAGAAGATTTCCTCATTATCATGGCCCATTTTCCCTGGAGTATTTCATATACTTCAAGGCGAACATTGTTGTTGGGAACATATCACTGTACCACAACACCCCTCACTTTAAACACACTTTATTTTTATTTCATTCTGCTCATTTGGCAATGGTAAATCAGACCACAAGTTGCTGCCTGCTAGCATTCTCTGGAGTATGTAATGCTCATAATACTTCACAGTAGCTTTTTGATAAAGCTTATAGTTAAGGTTGGCTCAGGCTCGCTGGAACCATACATGATCACTAATAATGGTGTCATGCCCCCATGTCACTTTAAGTTTCTCCTCATGTTTGCAAAAAGGGGGGATGTGTCAGTGTCCAGTGTTGAAAAACTGGTATACTCCAGGATTTACATCTCTTGAGGCTCTGCATAAAGACTTCAGTCATATGCCAAAATGACAGTATTCTTGTATAGGTTGACATGTTCCCAACCTGGCCCGAAGCCTGAGCTTGCAAGATGGCTGACACTATCTCTGATGTGAAATGCCTTGTTTCAAGATTTCACATCCCACAAAGCATCCGTTCTGACAACCACAAAGCAAAAATTGAGGATGCCATCAACTTCTTCGGGATTCTAGCTTCAGAGACCTCCAACAACAAACACCAACAATAATTGGGTTTCTCTTGGTGTAATTTGGATTTGCAGTTCAATGGTGTGTCTTTAGCCTGGGAGAATGAGTCCACTTGGATGTCTGTTGCCATTTGGGTTACACGTCCTTAGTTTAAAGTTTGTTGTCGTGGTGGTGGCTTATTGATACTCTAGGGTACTGTAGGGTCTTGGTCCACTCAAAATGGAGGACAAAACCAAACAGCTCCTTGTGTTCCACAGACAAAGGAGAGCCATTGAACTCAGTCTCCCATGGCCCTTCACCTTTTGAAACCTAGATGTAAAATCCCCAACTCCAGCTACCATTGGTCACTGTATGGCCCAGGACCCTTGATGTCACACCCTCTCTTCTCAGCCAGTTCCCAAAGGAGAGAGTTGTCTCTCTGTTCTTTCAACTCCTCATGGAGCTCTCTCTGCCCAGCTCCTTAACAGGAGCTTATGCTCCCTGACCTCCATGAGGCCTTCCTGCAGCACTGGACTGAACTTTGGCAGAGACTACCAAAGGATTTAAGTTCAAGCACCAGCAGGTATGACACAAAGTGTGCCAGCTGGCTTTTCTGGCAAAAGGAACCACAAAGCAGAGTTAGCGTTAACCAGCTAACTCTGCAAGGAGAACAACAACAAATGTCCTTATCATCAACACTGAAGCCACACAGCCAGGACACAGTTTACTGGAATAGGACAGCAACAACAGGACTTTGCCAAGCAGTATATCGAACAGCATCTTCTTTTTCCCATGGACTTGGGAATGTAACTGTTTACCTTACCTTGCATAGCACAGCTTGGCTAAGCAAAGAGCCACTAAACTTTGCCAGTTTGTATTGATTTAATTCAGTGTTTTACTTGAGCCCTGTTGTCATGTATGTTTATAGTCTGGTTAAAGATTAATGTTAGTTCACACATGTAGGATTGAAGGTACATCTCATTGTCTTGCATGGAACTTATTAACCTCCCCCTTTTTCTGATAACTTCTGACTTGGCCTTAAACAAAGGAATACTCCTTTGTTAACCTCCCCCACACACCATGTGGTTGGTCCTAGAGGCTATCTTTTGATTCTGCCATCTTGGTTATGGTTCCTTTGTTTTAAGCCATGCAGTTTAAGACACACACGCATGCACTCCTGTGCGTAGTGTTTGTAGTTTAGATTAGATTTTGTGTTTTGTCATTTTGGTATTTGATCAAATAAATACTTTTGAAGATTTAATATTTTGCTGGTCTGTTTAATGTTGTACTGAATTAACTGCCAACCTGTCTACAATGTAGAACTCCAATCCTTCAACTTATTATTGATTGGGTAATTTTGGTTGTAGTTATTAAAATTAATTATTAATAGGGTCCCAAATTGATAGTTAGTATACTTAATGAGACTGATTTAGTGTATTGGTTTGAAGTAGTAGAATGACCCAGAGTGAAGGGCAGGGGGGCAGTTATACCATGGGTAAAGGGGCAGTGGTCATACTTTATGTAAGTGCAAGTTGAACAGTACTTACAGGACTGCTGAAATGGCAGGATGCAGTTACAGTACACAGACCTTACAGTGACACAGACAAGACCATTTGTTGCCTTAGTAGGGGGCCGGAGGGGGGCCCTCAGATTAATCAATTAGCCAGGGTACGGGCATCACAGTAATGAAATCAGCATTGTAAGGTGATGAAATCAAAGGAACAAGGCAAAAAAAGGGGGCACTGTATATAAACATACAGTTGTCAGTGGTGGAGCCAACAGTTGTTCCAGATGTTATTAAGTCTTTACTAATCAAAATTTGTATTTTCTTTCTTAAAACCTTGAATTGCCAATAGGTGTGAATGTGCATGTGAATGGTTGTCTGTCTCTATGTGTCAGCCCCATGGCAGACTGGCGGCCTGTCCAGGGTGCGCCCTGTCTCTGGCCCACTGTCAGCTGGGACTGCCCCCCACCAACCCAAGAAATAAAAAGACCTCAGGCTCTATAGGCTTTATAGAAAATCCGTACAGACTGTTGATTAAATTATCTTTCTTACCAGTCCTCCACATCATCAACATGTTGGTGGGCACACACTGAAAATTCTCCTAAATCCAAATCCAAATTTCTAAATATGCCAGTTAGACTCCCCAGAGCATTGAAAGAAAGAGAGAGATGTTTGTGTTTGTGTTTATGTTTTTTAAAGGCTTTAATAGCTGTGCAGTTCCCCTCTTTTTAAGGCCAGATTCTATAATTAAAAATCTTGGCAATGGTGTTTTTATGTCATGTTGCTATACAGACCCCACACAGAACTGTGACTCTTCCACTTTAATGTTGGTTCTGAAAGCCAAAAAGACTTATATACAGCAGTGTACGACGGAGCGAGTGTTAATCGCAGAGTCTTAAAGTTTATTTATTTTTATCCTCCAAAGAAAAGCCTTACAGTAGCTGGCTATAAGCTGCCAAAGTTAGATGTGACGGTTGCATAGAATTTTCTTTTGCTTAACAAAAATTATTTGACCCACACTGACAATTCCCTCCATTCATTATCTATACGCGGTCTTTCCCAGCCGAGATGTGGCTGATGTTATTATTAGCTTATTGGATAATAATAATCATCATCATCATCATCATCATTCACTGTCCCAACTTCTACTGTGCAGTATAGAAACAAAGTATGCATACTCCTGGTTTTTATTAATGGGGGCAACTCTTCAACCAAATCAAAAGACTGTAAATCTGAATTACTGTAACTTAACTTATACCCCCCATTACTCTGGTAAATGCTTATTTATTTCATGCAGTATGTAAATGCAGGGTGTGTGTGTGTGTGTGTGTGTGTGTGTGTAGATAGATAGACAGATAAATAGATCAGCCACAGCATTATGTTAAATGTTGTAAATAAAGTGAATATGGTTTTGTTAAAAATGTTGACGGTGTATAAATTTAGGCATGTGTATGCACACCTCCACAGTAGCACAATCACAACATTGAACAAACTTAGAAACTGAGCAATGTGAGCAACACTGTATATTTGAATTTGCACTGTTTACCTTTGCCATATTTGAAATGAAGCAGACTTTATTTGCCAGTAGAGAGCTGAACAACATTCAGTCAACCAGCCCCTTGCAGGAAGACAGACACCATAGCAACTGCAAAAAGTTTGAGAAGTTGTGAGAAGCGGCAGCAGCAGTGCTTGTGTTGAGTCATTGGACTGGAACAGATATACGTTAATTGGAAGTAAATCTGACAGCTCTGGGGGAGATATGAGGTACGGCAAAGGAAGGGGGGGAAGCAACACCATCAGCAGACACCTAGACCTAGGAATGTATTAAGCAGTAAGCACCTAAATCTGAAGAGGGTACTTCAAACGTCTTGTCCTCATTATGTATTTATTGTTTGTATTACAGCCTGTATTTCTCCCCACTTTGTACAAGTACATCTGAGGAAGAAGCAGGGGGTGCACCCAAGGTCTGCATTCACAATTATTTCCTTAGAGGTTTAGGGGAAAAAAAGAGAAAAAAACAGTCATGAAGTTATTTTGTTAGCCTTAACTTTGAATTTCACTGACAGCTGGTAATTCTAATCAGAAACAAATGTAATAGAGTGATGCTTTCAGAACGGAGCGGGACAGGAATGGGTGGCGTACTGGTGTTGATGGTGGAGGTGGGTGGGATGGGGAGGCTGGAGCAGGGGAGGGCAGGCATGCTGCTGAATGAAAGGGATGCTTTAGAGTTTTCAGGTTGGACTGGGTGTCTTTGAAGCTGACAGCTTCCCCTGCCATCTAAAAGAGCACAGTGGGAAGTTAGCAAAAAAATATGGGCTATGAAAGAGGGAAAGGGGCCTGCATTGAAGCTTGCTGCCAGGGGAAGCAGAGATAAAAGCACATGGAGATAATACAGAAATATTAGAGGTGTGTGGATCTTATTTAAGAAAGAGGACTGTTTATCAGAAAGCACCTTTCAGGTAATACAGAGTTTTAAAGGCAGCAGTGATTATCTCTCAAAAACTTTGGGAAGGGAAACAGATAAACTGATAAGTCTACTGTATCAAATGAAGATTTAGTTCCATTAAAGGACCAGTTAACATGACATGGATGGGTTAACAAGACTTTAAGTCTAATGCCATGGGAGTGACTCCTTTGTAAGCACCTCAAGGATCACGGTGTCAGCCCCTCAGCTTGAATTTCATTTTGACAAGACAAAGAAGTCACACAGAGCAAAATCCGGTAAGCAAGGGGAGTGGAGAGCACAGATTGTGTAGATGTGGCCAAAAAGCTTGTGCATAAAAACATGCCATTAGGAGGCATGTTGTCACGCCACAGTTCAGGTCATTGAATGTCTCCCCTCAGACACCTCAGGATGGTGCAGTAGAACTTGGTGTTAACAGTCTGACCCTGCAGGATCAATTCCTGGTGCACAGCACAATGAATGCTGAGGAAAACACCCAGCATGCTCTTGGTCATACTCCTGACCTAATGTATCTTTTTCAGTCTTGGAGACTGTGGGCTCTTCCACATTTGTTCTCTGGATGGTAGCTATAGATCCAACTGTCATCACCAGTGATGATCCTCAACACGAAGGCGGGGTCATCCTAGGCCTGTTGATGGAGATCCTCACAGACTTCAACACAACACTGCTTCTGCTATGTGGTGAAATGTCCAATACGCTCCAGCAAATGGTGCAGACTTTTTAAAACTTCAAGGGTCAGTGCAGCCTCATGCCTTCCTTTTAAAAGTCTCCAATTTTCAAGATATCAAGTTTACACAGCAAAATCAGGAAGAGGAGAGTGCTTCGAGTACTATTCAGCCCATAGCAGTTGTATGTCCTGTATGTCAACCCTATTTCCTAGCAATTGCACATATATAACTGATTCACAGCAGCAGTCTAGTTTTGACATATTTGCAACCAGACTATGTTTTCTAACATAATGGATTTGTTTAAATCTGTCTCTTGTGAATTGGTCTTAAGACGCAAAGTACAGTGTGGTGTAACCCTGGTTAGAAACTAATAACAATCTTGCCAATCCAGGACTGCTCCTGAAATGTCCGGGGTCAAGGTTAAGACAAGGTCACTTCCTCTCACTCCACTCTGACTGTGTGGTAGACACACATTATTAACCCCTCTATACTCTGTTGCCAGGGTTTGTTGTGGTGTCCTGTCAGGTGTTGCCATGATCACCTGGATCTTCAAACTGGATCCCTTCAACTTTCTTGTGATGGTGAGTTAATCTGGATCGAAACTGATCTGAACCAAACCTCCCCTTCACAGTGTGTGGTAGGAACAAACTGACCTTTTCTGTACTTTTCTTTCCCACTCGGAAGTATTGAACTAACTGAAATGTGAAAGCCTTTTTATGTTGTGCATTAATGTCTGTTTTCTGATTACTGAATTACTGCAATAACAACATATTATTTAAAACTAAACTTAACCGTGTGTCCTTGTCTGTGGTATACATACATATTGAGCTCATAAACTAGCCTATCTTCTATCTTCTGTGCATCTCTGGTCCATGAATTACATTTGAAATTCTTTAAATTTAGCAAATCCCACTTGCTACAGTAGCATCAAGCTGGCATCAATTCTTATTCTTACTTATGGCATATTTTAACTTTACATTATTAGGCTTAACTTTATCCTCTTAGTTTGCAACTAATAGTACAATGAGAATATAATCTGATATTGATTTAATGGTGGTGGTGATGATAATATTGCATTTGCTTACATTTCCACTAGAATTATTCAATCACACAGAAACCTGGCAATCAGAGTGTAGCAGTCGGTATGAGCAAGGCAATATGTTTGATTTCCTCTGTCATCAGTCTTATTCTGTGCCCACTACCTCCCCCCTTTATCTCACCTCCTCATGAACAATGCTGAGATGTAAACTGGTGTCACAGGAAATGTGTTCAGCACAGGTACTTCCCTCATTTAGTTCATGTAAATATTTGATAGCAGATTTGTGTGCACCAGTTTGCCCCCGGTGTTTGTGTTTGCTTAGCTGCCATATGGTTACACAAACACTCCACACATCCAGACAGCACTTGGCAGGTTTGATGTTTCATCCTGAAGCTGTGAAAAATTAGCACTGTGCCCTATGTCAGGATACATCTGCCAATTTGTTCTCAACGCTCATAGAAATATTTTGTTTGACCTACTTGAAATATTAATAGCAACGCTTTCTGGCTACAGTTTAATAAAAATCCTATTTCCAATAATGAAAGAGATGAAAGAGACATGATAACCTAATTTGTCAGTGTAAACAGGAATAATTTTTGGATGAATGAATAAAAAAAAACATTATCCCTACTGTACTATTTACCTTTACATTAATGAATGAAGTATATATAAGTGTGTGTGTGTGTGTGTGTGTGTGTGTGTGTATATACACACACACATACACATTGGATAGGGATACACACACACACACATATATACATACATATACAGCTCTGGAAAAAATTAAGAGACCACTGCAAAATTATCAGTTTTTCAGATTTTACTATTTATAGGTACTGTATGTGTTTGAGTAAAATAAACATTTTTGTTTCATTCTTTAAACTACTGACAACATTTCTCCCAAATAAAAATATTGCCATTTATAGCATTTATTTGCAGAAAATGACAAATGTTCAAAATAACAAAAAAAGATGCGGTGTTTTCAGACCTCAAATAACGCAAAGAAAATAAGTTCATATTTATTTTGAAACATCACAATACTAATGTTTTAACTTAGGAAGAGTTCGGAAATCAATATTTGGTAGAATAACCCTGATTTTTAATCACAGCTTTCATGCGTCTTGGCATGCTCTCCACCAGTCTTTCACATTGCTGTTGGGTGACCTTATGCCACTCCTGGCACAACATTTAAGCAGCTCAGCTATGTTTGATGGCTTGTGACCATCCATCTTCCTCTTGATCACATTCCAGAGGTTTTCAATGGGGTTCAGGTCTAGAGATTGGGCTGGCCATGACAGGGTCTTGATCTGGTGGTCCTTCATCCACACCTTGACTGACTTAGCTGTATGGCATGGAGCATTGTCCTGCTGGAAAAACCAGTCCTCAGAGTTGGGGAACATTGTCAGAGCAGAAAGAAGCAAGTTTTCTTCAAGGATAACCTTGTACATGGCTTGATTCATGCGTCCTTTGCAAAGATGAATCTGCCCGATTCCAGCCTTGTTGAAGCACCCCCAGATCATCATCGATCCTCCACCAAATTTCACAGTGGGTGCGAGACACTGTGGCTTGTAGGCCTCTCCAGGTCTCCGTCTAACCATTAGACGACCAAATGCTGGGCAAAGCTGAAAATTGGACTCATCAGAGAAGATGACTTTACTCCAGTCCCCTATGGTCCAATCCTTATGGTCTTTTGCAAACCTCAGCCTGGCTCTTCTTTGCTTCTCATTGATGAAGGGCTTTTTTCTAGCTTTACACGACTTGAGCCCCCAGGAGCCTGTTTCCAATCGTTCTCGCCGTGCACTTCGCCCCAGCTGCCATTTGCCATTCTTTTTGTAGGTCACTGGATGTCATCCTACGGTTGCTGAGTGACATTCGAATGAGTTGACGGTCATCCCGGTCAGTGGAGAGTCGTTTTCACCATCTGCCAGCCTGTAGCTTTGTTGTCCCCAATGTCTGCTGCTTTACCTTGTTCTTATGAACCGCCATCTTAGAAATTTTAAGAATGGAAGCAACCTGACGCTCACTGTATCCCTCTGCCAGTAAAGCCAGAATTTAACCCTTCTTTTCCTCACTCAAAACTTTTCTTTTCAACTCTTTTGGCATGGTCAGTAGTTATTTTTTTGATTCCAATTACTTTTGAGGTACTACTAGCACTGTTTTTGCCATCCAGCTGGTTGCAATAGGATAGTGATGACCACAGCAGTGGTTTTCCTTGTTAAACAAGATTTGGTTCAGGTGATCACCTAATCAATACCTCATTAAGTAGAATGAGGTGTGCTTGTGTTGGAATTCACTAGAATGGACACTAGAATGGAATGGCTGACAAAATGTAGAGATGCTGATTTCAGAAAAATTTGAAGTGGTGTCTTAATTTTTTCCAGAGCTGTAGGGAGAAAGAGAGAGATAAAACTGTAAAAACAGTAGAAGAATTTAAACAATTTAAATACTTGAATTTTACAATAGTATAGGTTGGACAGAAAAAAAATCAGGAGAGTTAAACTTCAAACTTTTCTTTTTCTCCTTTATTGTATTTCTTTTTAGTATTATCAGTGTTCACATCTCTGCTGTTAAACTGGTGAGTCTTTAGAAATGATGGCTAAACCAACAAACTTAAGTTGTAACGAGATAACTTCTGTTGTGAATTGGCGCTATATAAATAAATTTGACTTGACTTGTAACCAAAATTATCTTTCAGTTCAGTATAGAATGAGAATACACGCGGACTGGAGGAGACAGGGATCAAACCACTGACCCTCTTGTTAACGGACAACCCACTCTACCTCCTGACCCACAGCCGCCCCTAATGAAGTGACCTGATATCTCATATGTAATATCGCACATCTCCCTTATGTAGAGGATATGGAGATTGTTCAAATGAATTTGTGAGAACTCAGACTTTGAGGACATTAATCATTGATATGTGTAAGTACCCTGGTAGCACAAAAGACTAAAGTCAGGGAAGAAACATAAAGTCCCAGAATTTGTAATTTAAAACAATAATTTGTAATTTGAGGATCAAACGCACTATTTTGAGCATATTATACACAAAAGTTATGCATGGTTGGTATTGATATTTTTTTGGTTTACACAGTCAATTTCCTAGTTTAGATTGCAAATTGAAGAAACAAATTTCCAAACTCCATTTCAAACTTATTTGTGGTTTAGATAGTTTAGATAAACTATTAGTTTGTTTATAGCATGTGAGACTGTTGGTATTTCTTGCCCTCCTGAACTTTGTTGCAGTCTTACAGTTCCTTAGTCTCAATAATTACATTGGTAAGGACAGTTTTATCATAACTTATGATGGACAAAACTACAAAGATAATGAGCTTCAAGCTTCCGCCAGTAGAAAATAGTCACGTCACTGCCCCTTTAAAGGACCAGTCACAGCACCTCGGTGACAGGGCAGAGCAGAGATCGGCGTCAACAAGCAGCTGTTAACGACTGACAAAAAAGTGATAACGTTGATTTATAACCTATAAAACTATACCTGGGGGAAAGGTAAAAACGAAGCCACACCAGTTTTGGTGAGTTTTATGTTAATTTATTATATTCTTACCGTGTTTTACTGTGTTACTTGTAGCGGGATAGCTAATGCTAATAGCATAGCTGTTTATAATGGAAACTTTCACCATAAACTGTTAATATTTTTGGTTTAAGAGCACTATGAATGTAATTAGAGAGAGTGTGTGTGTATGTGTGTAAATGAAAGCTGTATGAATTTATTTTGTGTGGAAGATGGAGCCATTAATTAAAAAGAAAGACCGCTCCGCCACCATTTTCAGATGAAAAAACACTGTAGCAGTAACGTTGCAACTTACTTAAAAGACTGTGAAATCGTTGTGCGGTAGGAGTATCAGGATTTGTTTTATTTTGGACCGGACTGGAAACTGATGAACACAGTTGAACTACACTTGAACCTGGACGGACATAATTTGAACTTGAACTGACTGAAAGTGTCAGCGCTTTTATTTATTGTTATGTTCATCATTCTGAATGTGTAGTGATTGTGGTTTACTTGATTTTGAACTTGGGGTACTTTTTGCCTGTAAAACAATACAGAGATAACTCAAAATAAAAATGGGAGATTCAAAATAGGTGTAACTTACCTGTTTAAAAAATAATAAAAAGATCGTTCAAATTTAATAAAAATCAATTTTAAAATATATTAACCCTCTGAAGTCGCTCCAGTCGCGGGTGACTGGAAAAGTACTCGTCTGATACTTTCATTAATATTTCTGTAACGCATTTGTGTAGAAGCTTACTTTAAAAACTGCCATGCTCCACTCTATTTTGCCTTTACAACAAGCCCTTGTTTGCGATTTTCTTTGTAATCCATCATGGAAACTTCATTTTTCGGTATTTCTGGGGGAAAAAATTAATAAATCTGTGTTTTGCGTCTTTATTTATGCATAATTTATCATCAAAATAATGTTTACTGTGTTCTGGTTAATGAAATTCATGGCAGCCATGTTGACTGTGTAAACCAATCATAAGCTGTGTTGTTGAACCATGCGAAAACAGCTGATCCAATGAGAGTCGCAATATGGCGGATCCCCAATTTACAGACATTACTTACTATCAGCACCGGCTCCCCTCAAGGCTGTGTTCTCTCCCCTCTACGCTTCTCCCTGTATACAGCTGCACCTCCAGTCACCAGTCTGTCAAACTCCTGAAGTTTGCTGACACCACCCTCACTGGGCTCATCTCTGGTGGGGATGAGTCCACCTACAGGAGGGCGATGGACCAGCTGATCATGTGGTGCAGTGAAAACAACCTGTAGCTCAACGCTGTGAAGACAGTGGAGATAGTTGTCGACTTCAGGATGAACACAGCTTCACCCTCCCCCTTCATCCTGTGTGACTCCCCAGTCAGAACTGTGGAGTCCTTCTGTTTCCTGGGGACCATCATCACCCAGGACCTCAAGTGGGAGCTAAACATCAGCTCCATGATCAAGAAGGCCCAACAGAGGATGTACTTCCTGCGGCAGCTGAAGAAGTTCAACTTGCCAAGGACAATGATGGTGCACTTCTACACCTCCATCATTGAGTCTATCCTCACCTCCTCCATCACCATCTGGTACACTGCTGCTACTGCCAGGGACAGAGGCAGACTGCAGCGTGTCATCCGGTCTGCTGAGAAGGTGATCGGTTGCAACCTGCCCTCTCTCCAGGACCTGTACACCTCCAGGACCCTGAGGCGAGCAGGAAAGATCATGGCCGATCCCTCCCATCCTGGTCATAATCTTTTCAAGACACTGCCCTCTGGCAGGAGGTTGCGGTCCATCAAAACCAAGACCTCACGCCACAAGAACAGTTTCTTCCCCTCTGCAACTGGGCTCCTCAACAAGACGTTTTATTTTTTCTTTTGGGTTTATGTTATTTTAACTTACATATTCAAATAGCCCAGGTTGTGCTGAAAAAAATGATATCAGTTACTTGCTTGTATCTTATAGTATTGGATTTATACAGTTCTTTAAATAGTGAGAGGTCCAAGGCACAAGTACACTGACAAAAGTGGCCTAGAACTCAGAGGGTTAAAATAGTTCATAACCTAGGTTGATTAAAAGAAAAATAGAAGAGAGTGAAATACCTTTTCTACTTACCTCTTACCATACCTACCTTATTATTGGAACCTGCAGGGTATTTGTTTTTTTGTTTTTTGTGTGTGTGTTTTGGATACTGTATTTTCTATATTTTCTTACTATCAGTAAATTGCCGGCCTCTACATTTAAAGCTGTGGTCTCTGGTGTGATTATTATTTTTACTCCCCACTGCTTAGAGCCTAGAACTGGTTCAGTGGCATAGTTTGGTGTGATACCAGTGCTACACCTCTCCTTAGTAAAAAATAGCAAAAAAACACCTAAAGGACTGGTTTGATTAAACAAAGATTTAAGATTTGTTTGGCCTTAATTCTGCCTTAAAAGAATTGGTTGTTCAATAACAGAACCGTTACAGTGGAGTGGCTGCTCTTAAAGCCAGACTGTTTTGGATCAAGGAGGGTGTTCTGTGGAAGGAATTCTGAAACCTGTTCGAAAACAGCCCTTTCAATAGCATTAGATGAGAAGTAACAAAACCAGGTGATAGTTCTCAACTTAAGCAGGGTTGACAGAAGGCTTTTTTAGCAAAGGTGTTACCCAAGCCACTTTGAAAGTGGCTGGAAATGTTTCCAAAGCCAGTGAAATATATTTATTATATAGGTGATTGCTGGCACAGTGGTGTGAGAAATGGCTTGGAGGAGGTTGGTGTGAATAGGATCCAGGGCACATGTAGTAGGACAGTTATCAGTCAGGAGTTTCGATATATTGTTCTCAATGAGGGAGCTCAATGAGTGGAATGATGTGCCATTGACCTGGGGAGACGGAGAGGAACAAGTAGTAGGACTACTACATGTTATGCTTCTTGGAGTCTGCCTCCTCCAGCTATTGCTGGAGAAGGCAGGGAAAGGCATGAGAGCAGAGAAGACCAGCTATCTCTGAGTGATTCACAGAATTTGCTATTGATGGCTGCCACCTTTTTAGTAAAGCAGGTGGCAAAGATATCAGCTGAGAGGTTAGTGACCGGTGGAGGTGAGGAGGAGGAGGAGTGTTTTGAAAGTGTCTCTGGTACTGCTGATCTTGCTGGATGAAGATCTCCATGATATTCTCTCTTACATTTCATCTTGTCCTGTATCACTTTCCTTCTCAAAGCTGAGCTTTGATTGATGCAGTCTTCTTAATTTCCTGTGTCACTGAAGAAAGTAAACACAGGGACAGTTGATATTTATATGAAAATGGTACTGGCTGACAGGATAATGTTGCAATGAAAATAAAACTATATAGGGATACCTCATTTTAACATGCATTTAAACACTTTTCACACTGAACTTAAGTAAAGTATTTCCACTTTAGTTTAAAGTTCATTAGTCTGACATTGGATGAGTGGACTCCTTTTCTCCCATCGACCTAGCCCAGCTCATTATCTGCTCAACTCAGCCCTGTCTCATCCGGTCAGCTGCCATGAGTTTCGCCCCTCAATTGCAGTCCGACATAGCTAGTCTGTCCCAGCACGCAGTCAATGGCTGGTCTCTAAAGCCTCTAGATTCAGACACACACACAGACCATTCATCCTCCCCTTTCTAAGATCCTGGAGAAAGAAGGCAAAACGTTGTGTGACTTCACAGGACAATAGTTTATTTGAGGATTTTCAGTCAGGATTTAGGTTAGACAAGACAGGAGACAGCATTCAGCAGGACCATTTCGATCGCGACAGAGTCAACAGACTAGCCTTCGTATTAAATCTGTTAGATCCGCGTTAGCTGATACACCCACAGAGACCGGAGCATATCAGCGGACCGCATTCAAACTGTTTGTCCTGATGGGCTCAGCCAGGCCACGCTGGTCAACCACCCTCCGCTGCCACCGAAAGCCAGACGGAGCCCACTGGTGGCCTGCGCTGAGTCTCGTCCTCTTCACTCCCGTAGCGCCCGCCGACAAAACGTTCCAGGTCTCCACATGCAGAGATACAGCGCCCAGTCCGTCACGGAACCCGACGAGTCCGTCGTTCAGCCAGCCCGCCTGTCTTGGGACACAGGCCCGACGACGCCAACTTCATCAATCAGATGTCCGGAAATCACGCACTGTCTCAGCCAGTCCTTTCATCGACAGTTCACCACCCAAGCTTCCACCGTAAATCCACATCAGATGTCCTTAATCCACATAAAACAAACTTCGAGATCGTTCTTTCATCTGCGTACATTCCGTACCAGACATTGTCCCGAAGATGCAGGAACGAACCACGATTTAGCTGCTTGTTGATCATCAACCATCAGGTTCTGAAGATTTCAGTCGATCAGGTCGTTGCAGCATCATCAGGCCCTCCACGCCTCCAGCTGGGTCCCGGAGGCAGATCACCCTCTGTAAATTACAGGCTGATAAAGTTTCAGGTTGGCTCAGCCTGAACCATCCCTGTCATAGCCCAGAGATCTCCACTGACTGAGCCCTCCTCCTCCTCCTCCCTCCTCCTCTTCCTCCTCCTCCTTCCCTCCATCAGCACCACATCCACAACACACAACACCAACTGTCATCCTTCCCGCAGTACAGGCCTTCTCCTTCCGTCTGCCCCGAGTCGTTCGATTCGTGACGGTCTCCACCCGCCGTTGTGACCACAATTACCACACACAACACAAAATATAGCCCACTTCACCACACACTGCCGTACCACCATCTGAATCCCAGCTCACGTCGCCCGCTTGCCTCCCTTCCTTCTCTCTCTCTAATCTCACTGTCGCAGATGGTCGCCTGTTCTGAGTTCCGCCACTGGGAGGTTTCTGCCTTCTAAACATGGTGGAGTTTGTTGTCTCTCTCAACACTATTTTGAAGAGATAGTTCAGACCTTTCCATACAGTGCGGCCTGAGACGACTGCTGTGATATGCGCCATATAAATAAAATTGAATTGAATTGAATTGAATTGGAATTAATGTTAGCTAGCTAAAGAGTCAGGTCACTCAAGTGAAACTAACTACCCCCAAGGTTCAGGGATGAATGACACAGAACCACAAGTCAACTACTAAATTTTACTCCGTATCACACTTTAGTGTATTCAGCTTGTCCAGTTTGTTAAGAAGTACCATGTTGAATAAAGATTTTGTAGCAACAATAAGACAGTTCACCCATTAAAGTCCGCGGCATGAAGGTGATCAGAGGAGAAGCCATGATCTTGCCATTGTACACATCTTTTGCAGCACCAAAGTAAAGTTAATTTAGGTGTTATTTACAACTTATATGTGTTTGTTGGGTGATGGCAGATTAATAGACATAAAGTTTTGTCATTTTGCTAACACAAGGAATGGCATCCCTTTGAAAATGACTTTGATGTACGTAATCGTTTTGGAGACCTATTACTACACAGATGGAATTTTTCTATGTCACAGAATAGAAGAGGAAGATGATTTATTTGTGTGTGTTGACTGAAAGGTCAATCTCTGGCAAGATTGACTTTAGAGGAAAAGGCAAAGGTTGTTAATCAATAGAACTTCAGATTGTACCCAAAAAGTCTGTCAGAGCCTGAATATCACTGCCATCTTGATTACCCCAATGATTAATTAAAACTTATGTATCCTGCAATCAAACTGATTTAATCAATAATGGAGTGTACTAGCCAAAAGTTGAGCTCATATTTCACACTCTCAATAACAAATATCACATCAAAACTTTTCTGCTGTATATTGCATTTCACTTATATCATCACAGGTAAACACCAAAGCTGAGGATCTCCAAGGCAGTGGCTGTTAATTTAGTGCATTCTCATCATACATTAAAGAATGAAATTCTTAAGAACTAATTGTAATAAAAACAACACCAGGTCCACTGCATCTAACGAGTCCTTCAAACTAAATGACCATATACAGTAACTCATTTTACCTTGTATACCCAAGGATCATGCTAGTGGCAGGCATACCAAAGTTTTGTTGTCATGATAACAATTATATATTTTATATATATAACAATCTTCATCTGTAAGGCTGTTCCATCTTACAGAGGAAACCCATTTTACCACTTTTGTACTATGACCATTCTTTGGTCACTATCCAAAAAGCTCATGACCATAGGTGAGGGGTTGGAATGGTACATCAACTGGTAAATTGAACAGTCGAGGCCTTAAAGACACTCTTCACTTAAGGCAATCCAATTCAATTCAATTTATTTATATAGCGCCATATCACAACAAAGAAATAGTCCAAGGCACTTTTCATAGAGGTCTAGACCACTTTAAAATAGGTATTACAGAGAGACCCAACAAATCCCACCACATGAGCAAGCACTAGGCTTATTGTGCAGCAAGGAAAAACTCTTTAAGAGGCAGAAACTCCTCGAGCAGAACCGACTCAGGGGTGGCGCCATCTGCCTCGACCGTTGCTGTTAGCGAGAGAGAGGGGAGAGGGGGAGAGGGGGGAGAGAATAGTTGAAGAAGAACATAGCATAAATACAGGTCTCCATATCAGATGTGTAAGGTGAGGTAATACAGTGATACAGCAGTAGTAATGATAGTAGTGATACTGAAGTATTAGCTGCCAACACAGCAATACAACCACACAGCAGTGTAAGTAATTTGTAATTCTAGCAGCAGGTGTTGAGTGGGAGTTGTAGGACAGCAGGAGACTCCTGTTACCCACAGATCAGACTCTACAGCCCAGAGGCAGAAATACCTGCAGAAAGAGAGACAGAAGAGGAGAGAGAGACGGAAGAGCACAATACCACGGGAAAGGAAGATATTGAGTTAGTAACATGTATTTATGGGACATGAATCCATACTGATGAGAGAGAGAGGAGAGAGAGGGGGAGAGAGAAAGAGAGAGAGAGAGAGAGAGAGAGAGAGAGAGAGGAGCTCAGCATCATGGAGATCTCCGCAGTTCAGGCCTATAGTAGCATAACTAAGGGATGGTTCAAGCCTGAGCCAAATCCCTAACTATAAGCTTTTATCAAAGAGGAAAGTTTAAGCCCACTCCTTAAAGGTAAGAGGGGTCTGCCTCCGGACCGAAACTGGGAGAAGGTTCCACAGTAGAGAGCCTGATAATCAGTTGGCTCTGCCCATTCTACTCTTTGAAACTTGGAAACCACCAGTAAACCAGAAAGCATTCTGGGAGCTAGAGTCCTGTGGGATCAGAAATTATGAGATCTTTAAGGCAAGATGGAGCCTGGACCACAAGGGCTTTGTATGTGAGGAGGAGGATTTGAATTCCAATGTAGAGAGGCTAACACAGAGAAATATGGTCTTTCCAGTTCCTGTCAGTAATCGCTGCAGCATTTTGAATCAGCTGCAGAGTCTAGAGACTTGCTGGGACAGCCTGATAATAATGAATTGACAGTAGAACCAGCCTAGAAGCAACAAATGCATGGACTAGTTTTTCTGCATCTTTTGGACAGAAAAATGTCTAATTTGAGATGTTACGCAGATGAAAAAAAAGGGGCAGTCCTAGGAAGTTTTGTTTTATGTGGAGTTAAAGGACATATCCTGACCAAAGTTATTTAATTCCTGATTGGTATAGTGGAGTTGGAGCTAGGCAATGCTGTCTAGTGGAGCTACATCACAGAAAGTTTATTTCGATGTGTTCTTTGTGACCAATTATAATGATTTCAGTTTTATCTGAGTTTAGTAGTAAGAAGTTGCTTATCATCCAGATTTTTAATGTTCCTTAAGACAAGCTTGAGTTTGGCTAGATGATTGTTTCATCAGGTTCCATTGACAGATAAAGCTGTATCATCTGCATAACAATGGAAAATTTATGGAGTGTTTTCGATAATACGCTCAAGGGAAGATATATACAGAGTGAAGAGGATTATCCAAGCACTGAATTTTGGGAACCTTATGTTCAACTTTTGTGTATGGAGGAGAAGTTAAAGAACATGTACAAACTGAAGCCTATCAGATAGATAGGACTTAAAACCAGTTTAGTGTGTCTTTAATGCCAATAAATGCCCAGTCTCTGTAAAAGGATGGTGATGGTCAATTGTATCAAAGCAGCACTGAGATCTAACAAGACAAGTACAGAAATGTAAGTCCGTTGTCTGCTGATGCGATCAGGAGGTCGCTCGTAACTTTTACAAGTGTCTCTGTGCTGTGATAAACTCAAATCCTTGACTGAAATCTCAATAACTATTATCCTGTAGAAAGCTCAACAACTGTTTTGCAACTGCTTTCCAGGATCTTAGAAAGAAAGGGGAGGTTAGATATTGGTCTGTAAATTGGTTATCACATCTGGGATCTAGAGTGGCTTTTAGAAGAGGTTTGATTACAAGTTTACTATACGACTGGTGGCACATAACCTGTTAACAAGTGACAGATTTAACATTCAATACAGGACTGCAAATTAAGGGCAGAGCCTCACAGCCTAGCTGGGATGGGGGGTCTAAGAGACAGGTTGAAGGTTTAGGATGTTGAGATAATTAATGTGACCTGGGCTAGGTCGATGGGAGAAAAGGAGTCAAGGTTAGGTTTTGCAGCTGACTCTATGGATCCTGTGTTATGACATAAATCAGTACTGATTGAAGGCAGGATGTGATTAATTTTATCTCTAATGGTAGAGATTTTATCATTGAAGAAGTTCATAAAATCATCACTGCTAAGGGTTATAGGGATGCGTGGATCTATAGAGCTGTGACTCTCTGTCAGCCTGGCTACAGTGCTGAAGAGAAACCTGGGGTTGTTCTTATTATCCTCTATTAATGACGAGTAATAGGCGCCTCTTGCATTACAGAGGGCCTTTTTATATCTTTTGACACTATCCTGCCAGGCTAAGTGGGATTCTTCCAGTTTGGTGGAACGCCACACTCTTTCAAGCCTACGTGCTGTTTGTTTCAGTGAACGGGTTTGGGAGTTAAACCATGGAGCTTGCCTCTTTCTCTTTATTGTTTTCATTTTTAGGGGGGCGATGGAGTCTAAAGTGGTACGTTATGAGTCTGCAACACTGTCTACAAGATGATCAAGCTGGGAGGGAATAGCTTCTGCAAAATTAAGATGAGGCACTGGACCTAAGTTAGTGGGAATCATTTCCTTGAATTTAACTACTGCATTATCTGAAATATTTCTAGTCAGGATGTTTTTTGCTGATAATACATAATCCAGCAATATGAAGTCGAAAGCGATTAAGAAGTGGTCTGATAGAACGGGATTCTGTGGGAAGACTGTTACATGTTCAATATCAATACCATAAGCTAAAACAAGATCGAGAGTGTGACTGAAACAGTGAGTGGGTTTATTTACATACTGAGAGAAGCCAATACAGTCTAGTAGTGAGGAAAAAGCAGAGCTAAGGCTGTCATTGTTGACATCAACATGAATATTGAAGTCGCCTACAATAATAACTTTATCTGTTTTAAGAACCAAACTCGACAGGAAAGAAAATTCAGACAAGAAATCAGAGTATGGACCAGGAGGACGGTACACTACAACAAATAGAACTGGCTTTAATGTTTTCCACCTTGGGTGGGACAGACTGAGAACAAGATTTTCAAATGAATTATAACTGAGTTTAGGTTTAGGGTTAATTAATAAAGTGGAGTTGAAAATGGCTGCGACTCCACCTCCACGGCCAGTGTCTCGGGGAATGTGAGTATTAATATGACTGGGGGGGTTGATTCATTCAGGCTAACATACTCATCCTGACACAGCCAGGTTTCAGTCAGACAGAAGATATCCAGATGGTAATCTGATATCAAATCATGTACTAGTACAGCTTTGGATGAGAGAGATCTGATATTGAGTAATCCGCATTTAATTATTTTATTTTGCTGTACATTTGAGGTGGATGTGCTGATTTTTATTAGATTATTGTGACTAACTCCTCTTTTGTTGACCTTTGGTTCAGTTAATTTACATGGTCGGGGGGCAGACACAGTCTCTATGGGGTAATGGAGGGGTGACTGCTCTAAAGGAGGCACAGAGAAGCGTGTAAGACTGCAGCTCTGTCTCCTGGCCTGAACTCTGGATTGTCAGGGCTTTGGCTTCCTAATAAACTCTGTCAGATTTCTAGATATGAGAGATGCTCCATCAAAAGTGGGATGAATGCCATCTCTCCTAACCAGACCAGGTCTCCCCCAGAAACTCTTCCAATGATCTACAAAGCCCACATCGTTTTCTGGACACCACCTCGACAGCCAGCGGTTGAGTGAAGACATGCGGCTATACATGTCATCACTGGTCAGATTGGGCAGGGGACCAGAGAAAACTACGGTGTCCGACATGGTCTTTGCAAATGTACACACCGAATCAATATTAACTTTAGTGACCTCCGACTGGCGTAGTCGGGTGTCATTAGCGCCAACGTGAATAACAATTTTATTGTATCTACGCTTATCCTTAGTCAGCAGCTTTAAATAAGATTCAATGTCGCCCGCTCTGGCCCCGGGAATACATTTAACTATGGTCGCTGGAGTCGCTATCTTCACGTTCCGCAAAATGGAGTCTCCAATCACCAGAGTTGGCTCCTTAGCGGGTGTGTCGCTGAGCGGGGAGTATCTGTTTGAAACGTGAACTGGGTGGTGGTCGGCAGTGGGCTTCTGCTTACGACTACGCCTGTCCTTACGAACAGTCACCCAGCCAGCCTGCTTTCCCGGCTGCTCGGGAACTGCCGGGGGAATGCTAACAGGAGCTATGCTAGGCTGCTCTGCACCGGCTACAGGGGGCTGTTTAGCACTAGCTGCTGAATTATATTCCATGGTGCGGAGCCCGGGACTCTAATTCGCTAAGCCTCGCCTCGAGTACAGAAAACAGACTACATTTATTACACATACCATTATCATTAAACGAGGCAGAGGAGTAACTGAACATCTGACACGCAGAGCAAGAGAAGGCAGGAGAGAGAGAAGGAGAGCGAGAGGCCATGGCTGAGAGTTCAGCTAAATCAGTAGCAGAAGATAGAATCGATAAAGTACCACACATAAAGTGGAGAAAGTTGGTGATTTAGCAACTACTGTTACTGTGAAAGTGCAGATTAAATTGGTGATAGAATCAGAGAAGTAATGTCGGTAAAAAGAAAGTATCTAGTCTGAGACAGGTATACACCAAATGATGATCACCAAACACCGGTAACCGGAAGTGACGGAATACGCTTACCGCAGTACGCGCAAAAAACAACTGTGTACTGCTCCCTTCAAACCAGTGAGCAAAACAAAGACTTGCAGTCTAAAGGGAGCAATCTGCCATTTTCCAGCAGAGAATCATTGCCTCAGACTTGGAGGTGCCTTTTAAAACAGTTAAATCTAAATATCACATACAGAAACCAGCATGTAAGGTTCAAACAGACCAGAGGCTACAGTTTATACTGATTGGTAATCAATGCAGTATATGTATAATATGTATAATATACATTCATATTCATAATAAATCAAATGAATGTAAGGGTATTCAGTGTGCTCATATCCTGGTAAATGCATCAAAACTTATTGGACAACATTAGGGTTGTGCTGATAGTTGATGCAGTTTCCCGATGTCAATACCAATTTTCCCATTAATGTATTACATTATTATTAGTAGTAGGTAGTAATTAGTTGTAGTAATTGCGTAAAATTAATATTAAATCTAATTTGCCCCACCATAGTTTCACATCAGCAACCCCTGCATATAAGAGACACTTGCAACACCGACACGCACGCACACACACACACACACACACACACACACACCAACTGACTGGCATTTAAGCAAAGACCTCTGTCATTAATGGACAGTGCTGTTTCGGTCCATTTCGGTCCAAATACCATTTTCCCCCATTATAGCAATCCACAGACAGAAGACAAATGACAGGGAAACGAAGGGACAGTCAGTGAGAGACTGAGAAAGCGCTGCAAGCCATAAATAGCTGTTTCTACATGCCAACCCCTACTGATTTTGAGTGATTATTGTGAATGCTCTGATTATTAAGTGTAAATAAATAATGCTTTGCTTGTGATGACAGTTTAGTTTTGTTTAGTTTTAACAAGCATGGCAAATTAACATAAACAATATAACATACTAGATTGTATATCATCCTGTTGTGGCTCCGAGAGAGAGAGGGAGAGCAGATTTTCACTTAGCACACAGTATAGCCTACCTACTACCTATCATTGGGTCACAATAGGATGATCCTCCTGTGGAGAAAATTGAGCAGCCCCAGACACATTTCAACAGTTAGCAGGATAACAATCCAAAACATACACCCAAAGCAACCAAAGAGCTTCTCCAAGTGAAGATGTAGAATATACTTGACTGGCTGAATGACAAACCCAGATCTCAGTCTGATTTAGCATGCAGTCCACTGCATAGTTTTAAAGACCAGAGTGAAGGCAGAGACACCCCACAGCAAGCAAGAGCTGAAGGTGGCTGCAGTGAAGACCTGGGAGAACATCACAAGGGAAAATACAAAGACTTCTGGCAGTTATTGACTGCAAAGGATTTTCCAGAAAATATTAAACATGGGGATTTTGTTTGACATCTGTGACAACCCCTTCACCTGGGCACCAGGTTTCTCTCGTTTTTTTTTTTTTTTTGATTGGAGGGTTGTCGGCTGCATGAGCCTCACCTGGGCCTGATGTGCTGCTCTTGCTCTTTGGGGGTCCTTCTCTGACCCCAGCAGAGCAGATGACAACTTTTTTTTCTTCTTTTGTAATATTATTTACATTGCTTTATTGTTAGAATTTACTTTTTAGTAAATTAATTACAATTTTCTTTAACTGCCAACTCATGCTGGCTCCTTTCCTTGTAGCATGGCTTGAGCCATGTCCACTTACTTTATCTATGTCTGAAAAGGGTGATTTTGAATTAAAGCTGACACATGGCACCCTAATGTAGTATCCATTATTTTATTTCAAATTAATTGTGCTGGATCAGTGGTATGGAGGAAAGATATATGAGAAATCAGAATGACACTAAAGGATGTTTATATAACCAAAAATGGAAAACAGATGAAACAGAATTTTGTTAATATGAAGTGTAAACCATTAACCATAAAATTAAGTGCCATCACTTGGACAAACAGTATAATACAGTGGTATAAATGGTTAAAAGCTGTAACTCATATAACATCGATATACATTAAAACCATGGAATTTAAATGGGAGTCAACAGTAGTAAGAGATGTACAGAATACGATGGATGGTCCTTGAGCTCTGTGTGAATACATGCATATATGTGTGAATTTATATTAATGTGTTTTAGTCTGAGGTCAGCCCTGACCTCCCTCTCAGACTCTGTTTACTGCGCTGATAGTATTCAAGGAATGGCTGGACTGTCTGACTAGCCATGGTTGGATGACTGCTGCTTAGCAACGGTAGAAAGGGATGAATCTTTTTTCTTTTCTTTGTCTCGCCTCCTTGTCTCAGAATAATTATTATCAGATGGTTGTGAGTGGACCATGCATGCATGTGGACCAGCTAGGTAAGGTGGCACACTCTCACTTGGGGGGACTTTTTATATGTTACACTTGCACTGTCTAATATAATCCAATACAACCTTTCTGCCATAAATAGAATAGAATAGAATAGTACTTTATTGATCCTTGACAGGAAATTGCTTTGTTACTTTTATGATGCTGCCTCTTATGTTTAGTTAAGGTGTTAATTCAGTTTTACACTGGGATGATGCTGTTGTACAGGACTGCATTATATTAAGAGCTGTTTCTAATATTCTGCTATTATGTGAATACAAGGAACAAAAAATATATTTAAAAAAACCAAACACCTCTGAACACGAATAACCATTGTACAGATAAAGTATGACTGAAGGCTTCCTGTTCCTCTGGTAGTCCAACACAAGTTCATTGGTTTTGTTGCTATTAAGCTTCAGGTGATTCCAAGTGCGTCCTATGATTAAGCTCTGAATCAGTCTTCAGTACTCCTCTGTAAAAAATAACTGAAGTCTGAAAACAGTGAAAAAACAGCATGTTTTTCTCTTGATAACTCACTGGAATCATACACTGAGGCAGTAATTCCAGTTTTAAACGTGGGTTTATTTCATAAATACTCCTGGTTTAAGGAATTCCTCTTTCTGTATTAGGTTTTCTGCTCACATTCAAGTTCTTATAGATGACCTGTTTGCAGAGAGACACTGACTTGCTATCATAGTCAGAGAAAATAAAGCCAAATGAGAGTAATCGCATAAGCAGGAGCCTCACTTACTTCCCAAAATAGCACCTTCCTGTTTGTGTTGAAGTATCAGATGCCATCCATCAAAGGGCGATCTGTGTTTCTATCAATAAAAACGCTCATGCATTTTTCAACATTCAAATACCTTGCAGCTGCAGGGATGATTCCTGTCTGTCTACCAGCTCTGCCACAACAAAAGAATGATTCATAAATATTAGAGCAGAGTATTCCCAGCCTCCTTTTTCACTCATTGCTCTCTCTTGATTTACTGTAGAGCTATAGTGATAGACCATTTCTCTCACAGGGGCTTGTTGGGTTTTATTAACTCCCTGCCAGCCTGCTGTCTCTCACACTTCCCCTGAGGATCAGTCTGCATATATTTACCATTATTTTAAAGCAGGCTATCTATTCAAGAATGTATCTCTGGAAAAAAAGTTACACAGATGCCCATGGTACACGCAGATAGACATGCATATGTAAAGAAGCGAGAAAAAACCTATAGCACTTTTGAAACCAGAATTACAAAGGGCTACGCAAAGCATAACAAAGGCAGGTGAGAAACAAGAACAAGAAAACAGAATCAAAGCAGAAATAACAGAGGACAAAATAGTAAATGCATATGTATGGACAGACGGCTGCAATGCAGGCATCATTCAAGGAGGATACTCAAGTGTCCAGGAACAGTTTCCTGTTCTATTTTGGATTAGTAGCCACAGACTTAAAGATAAATGATTACTAATACGTACCTCACAAAAACTCCAAAATGACTGTCTGTATCATCAAAATCTGATCCATCCATCCATCCATCCATCCATCTATCCATTATCTATACCGCTTATCCGTGGGGGGGCGGAGCCTATCCCAGCTGACACTGGGCGAGAGGTGGGGTACACCCTGTACACATATAGACAAACAACCAGTCACACTCACATTCACACCTATGGGCAATTTAAAGTCACCAATTAACCTGCATGTCTTTGAATGGTGGGAGGAAGGCGTAGTGCCTGGAGAGAACTCACAAAATCTGACCCAAGTCTCAAATAGCTATTTCATTTAATTATTTTCATGCCACTCATGATAAGGCCAAGGAATCCTGAAGAACTTTTTTGTCAATAATACACATGAGACTATGAAATAATGTATGTAAATAATATAAAATGCAAGGGAATATGGACAGAAATAATTTCTATAAAAACAGATGAACTAGTCTACTCTCAAATCAAGCTTCCCGAAGGATCACACAGGCAGAGTTAGCAAGATGAAAATAAGGACTTAAATCATGGAGGAAAATGGCTGAACTGATCATTCAATTAAAACTGTTTGACGTTTAGCAACCAATGAGAATGTAAACATTTAATATAACAAGATTAGGAGACATTTACTTAATGCCCATAAAGTGTGCTAGAAACATACAGAATGAATGCAAGTGACATTAAACACCTCTTGCATTGTTGTTGTGCATTGCACCTTTAAATGTACTTTTCAAGCAGGTATACATATTATGTGAAGTGTTTAATAATAATCTCAGAGCAGCCTTGTATTTCATTGAATAGAACCATATACTCGTGGTGAAGTTGGAAACCACAGCAGATAGACAGCTTTAAAGCACACCAGTGATAGATCACACAGCATTTGGTTTTTGGATGTTTAGCTACTATGTTTTAAAATAATTAATCTCTGCTTCTCTGAAAGCTGAGTCGATTTTTCTTTTCTTTGTGTGAATTTAATCACTTCACAGACACAGTCCTTGTCTCAGCATGACACCTCACTTCAGTCCCTGAGTCTGAATTTGCAGTTGTGCCCAACCCATTTATCACAGGGCCAATAAAATATAAATGATCACAACAGAGGCTTTTAACGTGCCTTACAATGGAGGCAGTGGCACCAAACTCATACATTTAGCCTCGAAGGGCTGCATGGTGACACGGAAATACAAGGGTCAGATATTTCTATTCCAACACATATATGCCCTTTAATGCTGACTGACACACACGTCATGTATATCAAAGGGTAACTGACAATGACATGAATATATTTTTACTGATGGCAGCCGGCAGGGATAAATGCTGCATATTATATGGTTCTCTTGTTGTATGTTATTTTGTGAAAGCAAAATGTGCAAGGAGTGTCGTAATATAATAAAAATGTTTCTTTTGAATGTTTTGGTGCCATTGTCAAATAATGGTTTATAAGCTGTAAGTAATCACTGTACTGATAGTTAATAAATCATTTACTAATGCTTTATAGAACACTTAAAAGCTCTGAAACCAACATTTGGGGTGTTGGGGTGTAAAAAATGTCTTTGGCTGGTTTTTAGTGTTCCTCAGCCTCACAACTGCCTTGTCTTTTTAGCTTTGTAATTCACCAAGCCTTTCTATAGGATTTGTTTGTTAGTAAATGACACAGACACAAGGAACAGGATGAACTATACGTACACACACACACACTCAAAATATGTCGAGGACGATCTTTATCATACCAAAAGTACATTTAGCATATCAGTTCAATCAAATGGAGAAACAAATAGAATACAAACCGTTCACTCAGGAATAACACCACCTGAACTAACTCTACAAACTGACAGAAAATAAGGAAATGGTTATAACCACACCATCTTCATTTCAAAATTAAACATTAACAGTTAACAGAAATCAATTGTGATAAATCAAAGTTACACTCATAATTGTGTGCTCTTTGGTAATAATCAGAATGAGAACTCTTGGGTTACATACTTTGTAATAAACCATAGTGTCAGCAGTTACAAATACTATACATTACCAGAGGGTTATTAGTGTCAAACTTTCTAGCAAGCATCACATCTGCAGTTAAAAATATCAATAAATAATTAAAGCTGCAAACCACGTTGATCGCATTAAATATCATTTAGCCCCATATTCACTTTCTTCTTTCTGCTGCCAGTAAGTGGCACTATGACTGAAAACTGGCAAGTAGATATATCTTCAGGCTGGGACACTTATCAAATGTGTGAAGTTTGGGCCAGACTGGACAGTTTATATGTGAGTTACAGCAATTTCCTCTTCCATGGTGAAGCTATGCTGCCACATACACGCCATTCAGTGAAAAGTCACAATTTTCACAATTCTGCATTTTCAATTTTGTAAGGCTTTTCTGACCAAATTTTAGGTTGATCTGGTTAACCCACTAGGAGGAGTACATCAAGGTATAAAACATGACATTTCCTGTTGCCAATAAGTGGCGCTATGACTATGCCTATATATTGGCATGTAGATGTGTTGAGACCAGAACCCTGATCATACATGTAAAGTTTGGGGCAGATTGGACAATGTACCTGTGAATTAGAGCAACTTCCTGTTTCATGGCAAGACTTGGAAATTCGCTGCCTCACCACTGACACACCCTTTGACGACAACTCAAAAGCTCCTCAATTTTACATTGTCTGTGTCTTAATATTAGACTGGCTACATTAGACTGATTGAAATTGATCTGATAAAGCATCTAAGACAGGTTCATTCAAGTATGACCCCTGAAAATGGCAAAAAATACATAAATTCAAATTTCTGTCAAAATAGCTGACTTCCTGTCGAGTTTAGGGCGGGGCTCCGAGACATAATAAATCTGAGAGACTTTTTTGTACATCTGAACATGCTACATATGCGTGCCAAATTTCATCCACCTAGGACAAACTAACAACAATGGCAGGGGGTGTTTGAAAATTTGTAGGGGGCACTATCAAATCATTTTGCATGCATAAAACCTATAAAACATCTACATTTCACCATGCCTGAGGCATCTGGAACATTTTGTGAGTTTTCAAGCAAGTTTAGCCCCTAAAAAAGAATAATTAAAGCTGCAAGCAGCATTGAGTGGGCCCTCGCACCCCACCCCCGTCGAGGGACTGGCAGCTGCGGGATCATTGCAAGACATACAACATGGTTTTGCAATTACATGACCGTTGGACACAAAACGAATTAGTTAAAAATCACATACTGTGCCCCTCAGTTGGATATTTGTATCATGCATAAAGGCAGCCATCTGCACAGGTAGAGCCTAAGAGCAGCTTATTCCGCTGCCCCTTTGCCCTCAGACTTAACAAGTACGCTCTTGGCTGGTTTTAACTGTAATAAATGTCTCCAGCCTAATGTGAAATGGATCTTTGTCAACCTGTAAGTAGTTCTGAAATTGCTTGACCGTTGGACACAGTACAAATGAGATAAATATCACTTACTGTGTCCATCAGTTGCGTATCTGTATCATTCATGTGGGCAGCCCTGTGCACAGACAGTGGGGCTATCACTATACCTGAATATTGACATGTGGATGTGTCTAGCCAAGACTCCTTTCAAACATGTGAAGTCTGGGGCAGATTGGAAGAACTCGCATGCCATGAAGACTCAGTCGTCTCGATGAAGCACCATTATGATCTTGATGCTTGTCTGACAACATTTGAGGTGAATCAAATCAGCCCACTTGGATGGAACAAATTATTTCCTATTACCAATAGGTGGTGCCATGACTATACCTGTATGCTGGAATGTAGATGTGTTCAGGACAGGTCTCTTGTCAAACTTGTGAAATTTGGGGCAGATTGGACAAAGTATGTTTGAGTTACATCAACTTCCTGCTTCATGGTGAGGCATTGAAATTTGAGGTGCCGCCATGGCTAAGCCCTTCGATGTCTTCTTCAACATCATCTTTTGATGACTTTTAATCACAAAGGTCTTAAGAGTATCCTGACCAAGCTTGAAGTCGGTATGGTAAAATCTGTAGGAGGAGCTGCTTACAAATACAGCGTCCCCAAATGGCAAAAAATAAGCAAAATTTGTATATGAAAACCAAAATGGTAGACTTCCTGTAGATTTTACAGCATGACGTCAAGAGGCTTTTTTGTGCGTCTCCGTATGTTACATGTGTGTACCAAATTTCGTCCACCTTGGAAAAAATAAGCCCAATGGCAAGGGGTTTTTGAAAAATTCCAGGGGATGCTATTGAGCCAGACCAGGACCATGTCAAACATGTGAAGTAAGATCAACTTCCTGGTTCATGGTGAAACATCGAAATTCGCCATGGCGCCATGGACACACCCTTCAATAGATACAATTTTCAAAATAAGGCATCATGAAGGCATTAAGGCTTTCCTGACCAAATCTGAAGTGGATCAGGTCAACCTGCTAGTAACAGTATATCAAAGTATAAAATATGTCATTTTCTGTTGCCAATAGGTGGTGCTATAACTGTGTGCTATATGAATATTGACATGTGGGTGTGGACCACACAGGCCAGGACCATTATCAAACCTCTGAAATTTGGGGCAGATGGGACAAATTATGGCTGAGTTACAGCAACTAAAATGCAACCCAAAATTCTAATTAAAATTAGGCCATGACGTCAAGAGACTTTTTTGTACATCTTGGCATGTTACATATGTGAGCTGAATTTCGTTCACCTAAGACAAACTAAGCCCAATGGCAAGGGGTTTTTGAAAATTTCCAGGGGGGCGCTACAGAGCCATTTTGTAGCACCCATGCATGAGACCCCTATCATATGTCAATTTTCGTCTGGCCTTATGTGTGTGCAAAGTTTCATGAGTTTTTGAGCATGTTTAGACCCTCAAAAATTAGATTTTAGTTTAACAAGAATAATAATTTGAGCAATTCCAAGTAATTATTAGTATAGTATTTAGCTTAATTTCTTTGTTTTATCTGTGTTAATTTATGTTACAATTGTGGCCAGGAACACAGGGAAAAAGACCCAAATGCAGACCTAAAATCAGGCTGAAGTAGTAAAATTGCTTTAGATTGGACAACAAAACTGGAGTTCAAGCAGATGGGCAGGCAGGAACCAAAAACACAATACAACACAGGTAGTCCAAGCATTCGTAGCAAAAATACAGGGAAAACTCAACTTTGCCAGATGGGATGAAAGGCATGGTAGCAGGTGTTGTGATACTGATCCTTTTAACAAGCCAAAGCATGGCTTGAGGCTAAGCATTTTAAATTACAGTACAGGTAGACGTCCTGTCACAATAACCAAAATGACATGCTAGAGATAGTTTGGGTTAAATCTTATTGTGGTGTTCCCATAAGCAAAACATTTGCTATTTTCAAAATCAGCAGTTAAATGTAACAAATCATTTCAGAAATACAACATTAAAATAAGAACAGACTAGACCACATTTTAAATTCTACAATAGTATATATGGCACCATGGTGGTATTTAACCACAGATGGTTATTGCATTCAATAATTGTGATAACAACTAAAACTATGCACTATTACACACAGTATAGGATTTTCAACATGTCCAAAAACGAGAAAAAAGAAGAAAAATATTAATTGTCATTGTCAATCTTTAATCAACAAAAAAGTTTCACTATTCAGTTCAATTTTATTTATATAGCGCCATATCTAGAAGAATCACAGAAGTGTATCCACAATATTGCTTCAACATATTTGAATACTGAAATAGTGGTGTTTGGATATTTCAATTCAATTAAATTTTATTTATATAGTGCAGAATCACAACAAAAGTCATCTCAAGGCACTTTTCACATAGAGCAGGTCTAGACCATACTCTAGACACTACTCATGTATAGTGCCAATCATATACCTAAAGCTAAGAGAAAAAAGACTAATCATACACTACTGTCACTCCCTATCCGCAAACATTTTCTTTGAGTTTCCTAAAGAGAAAATTGTAATCATTTGCTATGTGGCTGCCACTCTTATGGTCTCAGGCTTTCAACCAGATTTTGGAACCTGGCTGCAGGGATTTGCTCCCAACCAGCCAACAAAGCATTAGTGAGGTCCAACACTGATGTTAGGTGATAAAGTCTGGCTCACAGCTAGCATTCCAGTTCATCCCAAACATGTTGTGTGAGGTTGAGGTTAGGGCTCTATGTAGGATAGTCAAGTTCATTATTCATTGTTGAAACAGGAGAGGGACAAACACAAACTGCTAACACAGAGTTAAAAGCAAACTTGTCTGAAATAAAATTGTATGTTGTGAGGGAAAAATTTCCTATCTTTGGAAATGAGTGTCTGAGCCTGTAGCCCCAGTTTCTGTATTACCACAGCATTCAAGTCACATTGTTTTCTCCTGTATTTCCTGAATCCTCAAAAGTCCAAGTCCAAGTCAAAGATAATGAGAGAAGAACATAACATAACACAGGTTCCATGTAAAAAATATAAAGTGATACCAATAATACAGTAGTAGTAATGATAGTAGTGATAATTAAAATATTAATTGCAAATGTAGCAATAAAACTAGTAGCAGTACAAGTAATTTCAATTTCTCTGCAGAAAGTGGCAGAAGAAGAGAGAGAGACGGAAGAGCACAATACTACGGAAAAGGGAAGATATTGAGTTAGTAACATGTATTTATGGGATATGAATCCATACAGGGAGAGAGAGAGAGACTGTTGAGAGTTCTATGAGAGACAGCAGAAATGACGCACTCTTGATTTGTACTTAAAATGTAGTGCTTTTTTGTCAATGAGGTAGACAATTTACAATTTAAACTTCGACACCAAACAAGATTAACAATCAGAAATACTTTTAAGAAAAGGAATGAGGAATTTCCATCAACTACAAGCCAAAAAAGAAGATCAATTTACAACTGTAACAACCAGCTAGCTAAGAAGCTAGCATCAACTGCCAACAACTGCCATGGAACACTAACAGACACTAACAGATCAGCAGAGGAGGAGGAGGACAGCTCCAAGTAAGCTAAATTAGCATACTGAAGCTAACTCAAATTAACTACTGGTTAACTACTGGAGAAAAAAAAGAGGAAAACTACACCAGGGAGAAACTTTTTTTTCTTTCTTTTTCTGGACTGAGTCATCATTCAGTAGATTATAAAAATCTGACAGTAGGCCACAATGATACAAGGATGCAAGATACTGTATCCAAGTCATATCACATCTAGGCCAAAAAGACTTTTAAAGTATTTAAAGTAAAGTATACCATTAATATATACCATAATGGTACAGTCATGATCCAAGGATCTGAAAATTGCTTGGATAATTTTCAACTCAATTTCCAGAACATGAAAGAAGAGGCTGAAAGAACAGGAAAGCACAATACACTCAGAGGACAGAAAGACAGTGAACATCGACACATCCAACAACCTCTCAGTTACTCTCTCTCCTTGTTTCTCTGTGACTCCAACGGGAAACATATCAATATGACGTGTCTGTTCCCAGAGAAAAAAATCTGTGAAACTCTGGAGCCCCACCGCAGAGAAACCCATGGAACACCTGTGCAGTGAAAAGTTTTCAGGTGTCGAACACATCATTATCCATACTGGATCAAATGACCTCACCAGGAGAAATGGTGACATACCCACAGCACTATGGCAACTGGCAAAAAGATTTTCCAACCGCAAACATAACAATATCTACATTACTTTCTCGATTGGACATTCCCCAGATCATCATAAACACCATTAACTCAGAGATCTCCAGGAGCTGTACTCAATTTCCTAATGTGAGCATGGCACATCGCATGCATGTGGCTCAGGAGGTAGAGCAGTCGCCCACCAATCAGAAGGTCGGTGGTTCGATTCCCGGCTCCTCCAGTCTGCATGCCGAAGTATCCTTGGGCAAGATACTGAACCCCAAATTGCCTCCGATGTGCGTGCATTGGTGTGTGAATGTGTGTGAATGCATAGAAAAAGCACTTTGTATATACATGTGCTGTATGAATGTGTGTGAATGGGGTGAATGTGATCTGTAGTGTGAAGCGCTTTGAGTGGTTGAAAAGACTAGAAAAGCGCTATATAAGTACAGTCCATTTACATCACAATAAAATAAATTACCAGCACCTGTATGGTCACATCCACCTCAATGAAAGAGGAGTAAAACTTTTTGCCAGAAGCATCAAAGAGACAGCCCTAAACAGAGAACCTCAACACCAGCAATGCTACCACCACTATACACAGGAGCATGAGAGGTACCCCCACCAGCCCCAGGAACACCAAAGGTACCCCCACCAGCCCCAGAAGCATGAGAGACACCCTCATCTATCCCAGGAGCACCATAGGTACCCCTACCAGCCACAGGACCACCAAAGGTATCCCCACCAGCCCCAGGAGCATGAGAGACACCCTCATCCTCCTCAGGAGCACCAGAGACACCCCCATCCTCCCCAGGAGCATGAGAGGTACCCCCACCAGCCCCGGGAGCACCAGAGATACCCTTATCCTCCCCAGGAGCACGAGAGGTACCCCTACCAGCCCCAGGAGCACCAGAGATACCCTCATCTGCCCCAGGAGCACCAGAGATACCCTCATCCGCCCCAGGAGCACCAGAGATACCCTCATCTGCTCCAGGAACACCATAGGTACCCCGACCCTCCCCAGGAGCACGGGAGATACCCTCATCTGCCCCAAGAGCAACATAGAGATCAACAGGTTCTCCCAGAGCACCACTATCAGCAGCAACACTGGACCCTTCACCAACAGCAGCTCCTTAGATCACAGTTATCTCCTCACCAGTGGCAGGAACAGCAACAGTATCATCACCAGGTAGAACAACCACAGCTATATATTTTCCAAAAAGAACTCCCCATACAGAGAGACACTTATGCTGCAGTTGCTTCCAGAACAAAGGTTCCTCTTGAGCAAAACCAGTTAAGAGACATTATCTATTAATTTGTCACAAGGTTAATAAGTTAAACTGACCACTCAATACAGTTACTACATTAGTTTAGAACAGTTCAAATTTTCACTCAAATATGTTTGGTTGTATTTTGAATACTTTATAGAGAAGCACTACATGTTTAAATGAGAGAATAGCATCCTTTTCAGTTAGTAGCTGGAATATTCAGGGACTGAACTCTTCAGTTTTTGGATTGAAGACTACAAGTCCTGAATTTATAGATAGAATAGAGAACATCGATCTAATTATCCTACATGAAACATGGAGACATGATAACACTTCTTCAAACTGCCCAAGTAACTATAATGAACTAGATAATTTGCATTTCCTGCGGAAAATGTGTGTGAATGCTGAGCGCTGAATGGATCGCTGAAGCAATGCTGGAAATGGCTGAAATCATTGTTGAAATGAAGAAGAAAAAGTTCAAAGTTGGAAGTCAAAAGCAGGTTATGTCATTAACCATCCGCTGCTGGACTCAAACCAGCAACCACGTGACTGAGCGGCAACTGCTCTACCGGTTGCACCACAGAAGACCACAGGATACTGGGTTGTGGTAAAATGAATTGTAGTGGTAGTAAAATTGCAAACTTGCATAAATAGCAAAATTGCAAAAAGTGTAAAATATTTATAATGATCTCTATTATTATTATTGTGTAGATAAAGTGAATACTGACCACAGTATGGCAGTTTAAAAACTGGCCTGGTTTGGTTGTTTTATGAACAGAGAGAGCCAGATAATATGGAGATGAATAGAGCAGGTGAGGGCCCCTCTTGATGATCAGAGGCTGCTACGGCAAAAAAACGTGAATCCTATGGTCACACTATTGCTCTTCAAATCTTTCTTAATATTATTATTAGTAATAGTATTTTTTTTTAATCTATAACTGTCCACTGCTGGACTTGAACCGGCAACCTCATGACCGCAACTGCTCTACCGGTTGCGCCACTGAAGACCACAGGGTACTATGCAGTGCTAAGATCAATTGTAGTGGTAGTGAAATTGCAAAAACAGTATAAATAGCACAATTGCAAAAAGCGTAAAATGTTCATAATGCCCTCTGTTATTATTATGTCTTTTCTTAGGAGGGTTTTTTGATATTTGCCTGGGTCGGGGCTTGAACTTGAGACCTTGGGTTGGTAGGCATCCGTATTACCGATCTCGCCACTGAAGTCCACAGTCCAAGGCTTAGTAGTAAAAGCAATTGTAGTGATAGTAAAATTGCAAAATAGCATAAAAGCATAAACAGTTGAACAAAGTTGAATAAGCAAAACAGTAAAAATAGCATAAGCAAAACAGTAAAATAGCATAAAAGCATAAACAGTTGAAAAAAGTTGAATAAGCAAAACAGTAAAAAGCTTAAAAAGTGAAACATTTTCATAGCAGAATAGTTTCTACGGCAGAAAGTGCAGTGAAATTTCAGTGTCTGAAGCGGGGATCGAGCCGGTGAACCTTGGGATTGGGAAAGCTCCCATAGGATCCCATTCATTTTTTTATTCATACAAAAAATCATATAAAACTAGATAAAATGCATTTCCCTTGGAAAATGCGTGTGAATGCTTCAAGCATCCGCACTATTGCTCTTCAAATCTTTATTTGTATGAGTAATACTATTTTTTCAAAAGCTATAAGCACCCGTCCGCTGCTGGACTCGAACCAGCAATCTCACGATTCATAGGCAACTGCACTACCCAGTGCACCACAGAAGCCCACAGGGTGCTGTGCGGTGCTACAATGACTTGTAGTGGTAGTAAAATTGCAAAATTGTTATAAATAGCAAAACAGCATAAAAGCATAAAAGGTGGAATAAGCAAAACAGTAAAAAGCTTCAAAAGTGACAGATTGTCATAGCAGAATGGTTTCTACAGTATAAAGAGCAGTGTCTGAAGCAGGGATTGAACCAGCAAACTCAGGGTTCAGAGACAACTGCTCTACCGGTTGCGCCACGGAAGACCACAGGTTACTGCAAGGTGTTACAATCAATTGTAGTGGTAGTAAAATTGCAAAATTGCATAAATAGCAAAATTGCAAAAAGCACAAAGGATTTGTAACAACATCTATTATTATTATCATTATTGTTATCATTGCTTTTATCAGGAGAGGTTTTTGAGATTTGTCTGGGGTGGGGCTTGAACACGAGACCATGGGTTGGTAGGCATATGCGTTACCGATCTCACCACTGAAGTCCACAGTGCAAAACCTGGCAGTAAAAGCAATTGTAGTGATAGCAAAATAGCAAAATTGTTGTAAATAGCAAAATAGCATAAAAACATCAACAACTGCAAAAAGTTGAATAAGCAAAACAGTGAAAAGCTTAAAAAGTGAAACATTTTCACAGCAGAATAGTTTCTACGGCAGAAAGTGCAGTGAAATTTCAGCGTCTGAAGCGGGGATCGAACCGGGAACCTTGGGATTGAGAAAGCTCCCATAGGATCCCATTCATTTTTTAATTCATTCAAAAATTTGTATAAAATCATACAAGCATTAGATCAAAAAGTTGTATACAAGCAGAAATATCCTGAATGAGCTGAACATTTTGATACCTGAATGGTTTTAATAGCACAAAGCATGCGGGACTATTTAGATGCCGAAAAACGTACGGAAGAATAATAAAGATTTGAAGAACAATAGACTTAAAATATCCTCCTTAAAATATTCTCACATTAAAAACGGAAGGCAATCTGGAGGAATAATTATTTGGTATAAACACGAACATCACAGTTAAATATTACCAATCAAACAGGGAAAACTCATATTTGGCTAAAAATCTGTAGAGGTCTTCTTGAAAACACAAAGGATGTTTATTTATGTGCTATTTATTTACCACCCTCAAGCTCCCCATATTTTCTAGAAGAATATCTTCACAAATTCACAAATACACAGACGATGAATTGATCAAACTTGAAAGGGCAATAGATCAAAACTCTTTTTGGAAACTCTGGAGAAAATTTAATTCTACCACATATAAAGATAACATTGCAATACAAAATGGCAATGTTTGGATATAATATGGTTTAAATACACATCAGAAATCCATAATTGACAAATTAAAATCATTAGAAGGCAAAATAAAAGACAATCAGAATGGCTTGGACAGTGCAATTACAGTGGAAGAGCTACAAGAAAAGCTTGTGGTATTGATGGTATCAGAACAGAAATGCTAAAACTTAGTAATAATAAACTTAAAAAGGTTATGCTAAAATTATTTAACTTGGTACTAAAGAGTGGTATATATCCTACAATTTGGAACAAGGGAATAATTACTCCCATTTTTAAAAATGGAGACAGTCTGAATCCCAATAACTATAGGGGTGTTTGTGTAAATTCTAATTTGGGGAAACTATTTTGTCGTATATTAAATTCAAAAATACTGTCCTATCTGAATGAAAGCAACACACAAAGTAAATCCCAAATTGGCAGACCACATATTTACTCTCCGCTCGTAGAGCTTATTACAGCATAAAGAAATCCCTAACTAAACCTCCCAATAATAATTTGGCTGAAAATTTTCCAAAGTATTATTGAGCCAATTCTTTTATATGGAAGTGAAGTTTGGGGCTCACTGATCAAACAAGAGCAATGGGACTCAAACCCAGTTGAAAAGGTTCATCTTGAGTTCTGTAAAAACATACTGAGAGTCCACAGAGACTGTCCTAACCACGGCTGCAGAGCAGAGCTGGGCCAATTCTCCCTCTTAATTAAAATTAAAAAAAGAACAATTAAATTTTGGAACCATCTGATAGAATCAGACACAGATTCATATCATCACAGATCATTCTTAGAACAACAAAGCTGTATGAACCAAGATCAAATCACCTGGAATGGAACAAATGAGAAAATGACATTTCTATATAAAGGTGACACTATGAGAATAACTCCAAATTCACAAGTAAAACAAATAGATAAAGATAATAAACTTAGATATTCCAAACAGTGGAAAACAGAAATCCAATCAATTAATAAATTAGAATGCTATAATTTACTAGACAGAGAATTCCAATTAGCCCAATATTTAAGCCAAATAAAACATCCTATAAAAAGACAAACAATAACTAAATATAGACTTAGTGACCATAAACTCGAAATTGAAACCGGATGCCAAAAAAGAAAATGGCTTGAAAGATCAAACAGAATTTGTACACATTGTAAAACAGGTGAGATTGAAACAGAAATTCATTTTCTCACAAATTGCCCAAAATATAAAGAAATTAGAGAAAATGAATTCACCAAATTTAGACAAAAAATCCCAAACTTTGCTACCATCCCAAAAGATCAACAGATTCAAATCCTTCTAGGAGAAGAAAGCTCTGTAATAGAAGTGGCAGGAGAGTATGTCACAACATGTCACAAAAAGAGACACAGTTTGATGTAGGGATTTTATATGTGTGTATGTATATACATACACATGTATATGTATATATTTTATTTTGTTTTTCTTGTTGTTGTTTTTTTGTTTTGTTATTTCTTATTGCATTCTTTATTATTATCTTATTGTATATAGTTATCGTTATATTTACTGATGTTCTAATGTACATATGTCATTTTATGAAAAAAAAAATCGAGAGAGAGAGAGAGAGAGAGAGAGAAAAGCTTGATGTGTCATGGGAGATCTCCTGGCAGTCTAGGCCTATAGCAGCATACCTAAGGGATGGTTCAAGCCTGAGCCAACCCTAACTATAAGCTTTATTAAAAAGGAAAGTTTTAAGCCTACTCTTAAAGGTACAGAGGGTGTCTGCCTCTCAGACTGAAACTGGGAGAAGGTTCCACAGTAGAGGACCCTGATAGCTGAAGGCTCTGCCTCCCATTCTACTCTTGGAAACTCTGGGAACCACCAGTAAACCAGCTTTCTATGAGCGCAGTGTCCTAGCGAGATTGTAGGGGACTATGAGATCTTTGAGGTATGATGGTGCCAGACCATTGAGGGCTATTGTGTTTGGTGTCATTCTGCTTGCTTCAGTCTCAACATGCCAAGTCTATAATTAAAAATACAATATTAGAAGGGCGGAGAGAAGGGGAGGGAGAAGAAAAAGAGAAACAACAGCAACAAAAGAACACATGAAGAGCCTTTAAATTTTCACCATCTTGAGAAGGGGCTTGCGTTCCTTGGACCATATCCATCCAAAAATTCTGGATCACTCATTCATTATTTCAGCTTCATATTCTGGCATTCCTGACAGTCCATCGGTGCGACACAAATTCCTCTGGACTTTGTTTATTTGGACCCAAATCTGCAGCATGAAAAGAATTATAGAAAAAATAACTTGCTATATTTGTGTAGAAATGCAATTTTTCAGAGTTGTTCCTGAAAGAGGAGATATTTATGAAATACATATACTTGAATCTAGGGAGGTGTTAATAATTTACAGTACCATGGGTTTTATACATTTGAGAGGTAAACTATGTAGGTTAAAGCATTTAATTTTGGCTGATGTATATAATGTACAAACGTGAAAAAATATTTGACACATTGAATGCAAGGAGAACATTTCCTTGTCAGCATTTATAACAAATAATCTCAATTTGAATTACATATGAACTAAGTTTTACTCAAGTGTAAGCAATGCTAAATCTTTTTTTTTTTCCCAAAGGAAAATACTTTTCACTTTCAGATGAGAAATACTGCAGACAAGGTTGTTTATTCTTTGAGTAAAACACATAAAACACAGAGCTGCTCTGAAACACAGGCCCATAAAAGAGATGCATCCATTTGGTGTGTGTTCATAATCACTGTCAGACGGCTGTGACCAGATGGCAGAGATGCTAGTTTGGACAAACTCCAAAGCCACTTCTGTTCTCTGGGGATATTTTCTGTGAAATCTAACCTTGAATTTGCCAAAGAATTTTTCCCAGTATCTACATATGCCCACAATAGTTGCTGCTGGCTTTGTTGTTGTGCCTTCAGGATCAAATTCTCTGAAGTGAAAGTCATTCACTTTCAGTGATCAGCTTGACTACGTGCCATCAACTCACCACAGGGCTTCTTAGACCTGGAGAGGAATCCAGAGAGCATACGCTTCGCATTACACATGAAGCAGGAAATGCATTCTGGGGAATTCATTCAACTGGAGATTGCTGGCTTTCAGAGAGCAGGGTTTTTGAAGTTTCCTCCCAAACTTCTTCCATTCATTACATCAAACATGATATACCCTAAAACTGCTCCAAATAATCAGCCAGTTTTCCACTCCAACATAAATTCATCTGCTCTCAATGGAGCTAAAAAAATCTTCAAATCAGAAAGGCTTTTCTCAAAGGCAAGTAAAGTCAAGGTTGTTTGGGATGACTTATTATTTTGATGATGCTGAGCACTCTAAGTGACATCGTTTCATGTCTGTCCTACAGAGTCCTTGATTAAAGATGCTGAGAGTGCGCAATAACAGCAAAGCTGTGCTCCAGCATTAACTCCTCTGAATTAGAGAGGAGCAAACCAAGAAAGAGGAGACAGAAGGCCTGTTGTCACATGCAGTAATGTTTAACATTCAAATGGCCTTCCTGTGACAACTGTTCAAACCTAAGCCTGTCTGAATGTATTGGCTCTGTTAACCATACATTTGCTTTGCAAAAATATTGAAACGAAAGAATGTGACATATTTCCAACATCAGTGTGGTAGGTTTACTTCATTGTTTTTCTATCACACAAGTTTGTTTAAGACTTAAGACTTAATTTCCAAAAAAAAAAAAAAAAAAAAAAAAGAATTTATATATTATTTAATTGCTTTGCCAAGTAAGTTTTGCAGGAAACATAACTGCTGCCTGGATTGCAAATGTGCTCAGTCAGCTTGGGCTGCTTGTGTTTTCAGCTACAAGATTCTGATCCTGGTAGAGATTGTTGAGGAGAGGGAAGAAAAAAACAAAAACAAAGCACAGATACCTTCTCCCTTTGAGTAAAACACAATCTGTCATGCTCAGGCTGAAGCTAGGCTGAACCCCAAAAAGCAGACTCGGGACACGGGCACAGATGGAGTAAGTGAGTCTTGTGATCCCAAGGTTTATTTAAAGAGTTGGATGGGGGGTCAGGACTGGGCCGGGTGCCGAGCCAAGGGACCGTGGAGAGTGCAGAGGCCAGCTGGGAGACCGGGGAGACCGGCAACCAGGAAGAGTCCAGAGGCAGGGGCGGACGACAGCACTGGTACAGGCAAGGCTGAGGCACAGGACAACAAACAACAGTTAATTACTTTTGCCAGGAAACAAAAGCTACAAACTCTAGGAAATAACTCTGAGATCAACTCAGTATTAGACGGCCGCGAACGTTACCATGTGGGGAACTGTGACGATCTGGCGGCTTGTAGCTGGAGAACTGGGGTAGATGTCTGGCTGTGATGAGCTGATGAGGATCAGGTGAGACCAGTACAGCCGTCATGCCCCTGCAGGGAAGCAAAAAAAACACACACATACACATACACACCATCCCAGGGGAAGCTGCCACAACACATTCTTCATAAACCTTGACATTTTTAACTCTGCTTAGGAGCTGTCATAATAAAGGCTATAAAACAGGCAGATAAATTCTGCCTTACCTAAAAAAAAAAGATCAAATTGAGAAGTTCCTCACATTCATGGTGGTCATTAATTAATTCACAAGGACCTACATACATGTGACTGTGGCTCAGGAGATCCCCACCTCCTGTCCACATGTCTAAGTGTCCTTGGGCAAGACACTGAATGCCACAAATTTCTCTTGATGCCATCGTGTGTGTGTGTGTGAGGCAAAGTTTCAAAACCATCAATGCCTTTGACACTTACTTTACATCATTACTATCCAACTCACCACTCCAGCAGTGATGGTGCCCCCAGACTCCAAATATCACATCTGTAATAGTCCTCTCAGAGTTGTTATACAGAACATTCATGCAACAGAGCCGTAAAGCCCATAAGCCATCACTTGAATAAATTAAGGCCATCAAAGCTACAGATTCATTTTCTACAAAGAAGCTATAGAGACTATGCCTGATTAAAATGGAAACATTTTTCCAAAGCAACAGTGACTATTTGGCCCATCAAATAGTTGGATATCTTGTTTCTGCCTGTGCTGCGATGTGGAGGGTAAAATGGAGTTTGAAACAGTTCTTTTCCTTTGTCTATGCCATGATCAAGCACCCAAATGGTTCAGCTGGTGAAGGCAGCTAGATGGTGAATGGTTGCTGGTGGAGGTGAGTGTGAGCAGAAAGGGCAGGGTGACAGGGCTGGCACTGGAGTCCTAAGCTCAGGAGACAATACACAAGAGAATTTGGAACTTAAAAGCACAAGAGATCTAAGTGGCGAAGAACATAGCTAACACTGAGTGAGCTGTAACAAATAGAATACCATCGGGGCGGCTGTGGCTGAGGTGGTAGAGCGGTCGCCCATCAACTAGAAGGTTGGCTGAGGTATCCTTGGGCAAGATACTGAATCCCGATGTGTGTGCATTGGTGAATGAATGAGTTAGAGAGCATTCATGTATAGAACAAGTGCTGTATGTAGTGTGAAGTGCGTGTGAGTGGTCAATCCATCAATCAATCAAGTTATGGACTTAAATTTTTTAATTTAATAGATATTTCCTCAAAACATTCAGTACTGTCTGCTAACATGTGTATGCATGTAATAACATGTCTGTTTTAGTTATACATTCCACTATCCTTACATCAGTAAGTGGATCCACAGTATAACTCCATACACATCATATTTGAATACTGAAGTAGTGATGTTTGGATATTGTGTTTGGTGTCATTCTGCTTGCTTCAGTCTCAGACATGATTGCATCACATAATTTCAGATTTGACAGCTGCACATTCATGCTGTGAATCTCATGTTCTACCACATCCTTCTACTGGATTCAGATCTCATGACTGGGGAGGCCAGTGAATTACTGAAGTTTGAGATGATTTTTTCTTTGTGATACAGTGCCTTACCATGAGTAGCTGTTAGAAAATGGGTAAAATATAGCTATACAGGGATGCAAATTATTGTGATCAGCAACAACACTCACATAGGCTGTGGCATTCAAACAATAATTGATTGATATTAAGCAGTCCACAGCCTGCCCAGAAAACATACCCCACGCCATTACATCTCCACTACTAACTGGGTTCATGGATTCAAGCTGTTGGTGCAAAATTCTGACCCACCATCTGTGTGCCCCAGAGGAAACGGAGATTCATCAAACCAGGCTATGTTTTCTATGTTTTTCCAGTCTTCAACTATCCAGTTTCTACTTGCCTGATTTCTGTTATTGGCTGACAAGAGTGGAATTCAATGTGGTCTAGCCCATCCGGCTCAAGGTTTGAAGTCTTGAGTTCCTATCATACATGCAGGCCTGAATATTCACAAGAAGACAGTATTAAGAAGAAAGGGCAATTTCCTCTCTTGGAAACAACAGCAGAATGATGCGGCAGCTTGTTGTCAGCTTGTATCCACATTCCAACATCATTAGTGTTAATGTCAAGATAATGTCCCCGAAATATCCTGTTTTGCCTTATTTGACATTTTCAGAGCCACATTTGATGTCAGAGAATACACAACCAAGGATGCATCAGAGAACAGTTCCTCACAGAAATGAGCAAAGTTAGTTTTTTCAACTCCCTGTGGAGAGATTTATTTATACAATTGTCATCTAATTCTGTCTCTCACACACACACAAACACATAAGCCTTTCTGTGCCTGTGATGACCCTCCCCAGGAGAGCTACCCTCTAGTCCGTGTATCCCGAGAGAAGGAGGTCACAATCATGCCTAATCCTCCAGGGAACTGCCATGCAAGACGGCGCTGCTGCTGTCCTTAAATCTCCAGGTTCTATACACTCTCAAGCTGCAAACTGATTTTAGCTAAGAAAAAACAAACCTCAAAGGCATCTCTAAGGTCCTTGAGTCCTGGGAGGAAGAATATCTCATCTCTCACATTACTTGAACCTCAGACATGACAGAATGCCAGGCTGGCGGTCACCTGCCACTTGCTTGTCAACACCAACTCAAAGAAAGTCTGACACCTCCTGTGAGCTGCTCAGACCTGCTGATAAGGGCTTATCTTCACTTCAGACATAAAAGCTTCTGGTTGCTGTATTGTGTGAAACAGTCACCCTGTGCATAAATCAATCACACTTCCTACTTTAGACCATATTCCAAATAAATGGTGACTTGTTAGATCTACCATCTGGGAGAGTACAGCTTTCTCATCACATTGCCATCTACTTAAAGAAGATGGGTGTGGACTTCACCTTATCTGTGGGAGAATTTGTTATTTGTAAAGCATGTGTGCCAGTATCCTCACAAAATCTCACAGTCAGTATAATTAAATCATTTTGATTATTAACTCTGAGTTTGTAAACGACAATATTAGATCATTTTCTAAAGGCTAACCATGCATATGATGTGACCCACATAACATACTGTTAATTAAGGTATGTTGGAGAGTTAGTAATTTAATGGCAATGTGATTTTATGTTTTTGTTTGTTTTTTAACGTCTAGAACAGAAAAGTTCCTGTTTCACTTCAATGCTCAATGGAAGTAAAGAATAAAGACTACAACAAAACTAATCGAAAAAGTAAGAAAATCCTATAATAATGGTATAATAATATTGTGTAATGATATTAAAATTCATGTCTTTCATGTCAGGACAGTGTATACTTGATTTCAAGTCAATACACTTCAAGCATGCTGTGTGCACATTCTCACTCCCAACTTGTCACATTTTAACTTACCTTTTGCATCATCTTTGAATGCACATGGTACTCCCAATGTTATCTGCCACATCAAAAGTTGATGCATGAGTAAAGCAGACAGCCATGTATTTTCTGAATGAGTGAAGGCAGTTGGGGTGGATGGGGGGCTAAAAAGTGCACAATATTACACCAGAGTCAAGGTTCACATCCAGAGTCCCATGTGTGATAAGGTTTATGTGGTAAAATCACTTTGGCTAAGGTTAGGAGAATATCATGGTTTTGGTTAAATGTTGTTGTAAATGTTACATGTTGTGTCTGAAGTCATGTTATTGAATTGAATCAAACCATCTAATAATGCTGTTATGTATGGTGCACGCTGAGAAATGACAATATCCCCTGCATGTCAATAAATGATGCTAAAAATTTATCCACTGCACATTGAAAAATGACACTAAAGGGGTACCCTGTGAGTTAAATACACAGAGAGAGAGAGAGAGAGAGAGAGTTGTTGATAAGTCTTGCTGTGTGATTGAACAACAATCAAGGGTTGTTTTTGGAAATTAAATGTGTGACAGAAATTCTTGTGAGCTGGAGAAAAGATGATCACCAGGCATTCAGGTGCCTTAGGTAGAAGTATTTATTATAAGCTGTATGTAAACAGAGAAAAATGATAGGATGGAGGAATAAGATACTGCATTTCAGGCTTAGGATACATTCATTGTTAGTTGGGGTCTTTTTGTGAGATTGTTGATAATATAATATAAAATACAGATGTAATATAGAATATCTAGTATTCTCATGTTGCCTAGACACTCGTAATTGTTTTTGAAACGTTTTTATAGTGTACTCCTCAGAAACTGGTCAAAAAAAGAGATATTGACCTGTAAGTGGTTATGCACCTCACTGTGAGCTGTCAAGTTGTCTCATATGCAGGTCAGCGTGTAAATAATCTCAATGTGTCTTTTGAGAACTGATTAGTTTGTGCATTCTTCTCTGATTTGTCCAATTTCAACTAAAGAATCGCCATGAATCATACATCACCATACACCACTTTGTTCTTAGTTTCAGCTAACATTTTTAGCAGACTCACCTTTCTCTCAGGGTTGATTAAAAACTTTGCTGCCACACACGTACTGATCAATGCTATCTGCTGGATAATGAAACAGGAGTGTGATTGCCCATGGAAACACTGTTTTGTTCCTTATTAGCATTAGAGATACCACCCCCAGTGGGGGGGCAACTTCATCAGCTCTGACTCAAGACTATCAGCAGAAACTGTGGAGTGGTAAAGGGCGTCAATACGTTCCTTTGACCTACCTGCACAACTTTAGAAGCTCTCTCTGAAGAACATCCTGATGCTTGTCATCATAACAGCCGAGGGAGTCACATTCCATTGCTAACAGAATCTTACTCATCACATACACATAACTCATGGTTATCATTACTAATGTTGAGTGTGACCAGGATGAATTCACTGGGAGCCAAATAATAATAACAGACACCATTTTCTGATGGGATCACCCCAACCACAACATCTGACAACATGTTGACATTTCGACCTATGAGAGGTGACTAAGAAGTCATTACTACATTATTACCTGAGTACCCAGTACTCATATGGAACTATATCATCTTCAAAGCTGCCTTCATTTTGATTCTAACTGCACACCTATAAAGTTTTGTAACTGTATCTTGCATAGCTGTGAGAAAATCTCTCCTCAAACAAAGACATACAAACACTTGCCAAAGTACTCAGAATCTACTCTGTGGTAGTTCCCACTACAGTAGGTATCTCTCCAGGACCACATTTTGCCATGCAGAATCACAACGTAAAGACAATACCAGCCACACTGTCATGGCCGGTACTAACAACTTTATTAATATGGCACCTCTGAAAACACTGATATATAAAATGTTTTGCAGTGTTTTTGTTTAAATGCAGATGATGAATTCATCTCTCTGATATTTTCAGGCTGGGAATTCCACAGCTGAGGGGCTGGACAGCAAAGTCCTGGTCACCTTTAATGACAAGTCAGGATTTTTGAATCATCTGTACGGCCCTGTACAAAGATCTCATGTAACGATCTGGCTCATAGGGAGTTAGCAAATCTCAGATGCAGGACGCAGCATGACCAATAAGGCTTTTGAAACAAGCAACAGACTCAGGAAATCAATTCTAAATCCCACAGGACAGCACAGTGAAGGACAGCAAGGACTGGTGTGATGTGCTTCTCTTAGAACATGTTAGAACCCTAGCAGCAGTGTTTTGTATTAGTTGTAGCCTGTTATGCCTGGCAGAATACAGAATGCAATGTCAAGTCTAGATTGGATAGAAGCATGGCCTTTTATAGATCTGCAGATGAAAGGAATGACCTAGTCTTAGTTCATTGTCTCAGTTGGTCAAAGCAGGACTGCAAACTTTGGTCATTAACAGTATGTAATTGGCAGCACACACACATACATATGAATTCAGGAGTTAGATGACCTCTACCTGAAAATGATATCATTACAGAGCAATTTTGCCTACTGATAAATGGTAACTGGACTGTACTTATATAGCATTTTTCTAGTCATATCGACCACTCAAAGAGCTTCACACTACATGTCACATTCACCCATTTCCTGTTCCCCGGGCAGTCACATTCATACACCAATGCACACGCCTCGTATCTTGCCCAAGACATGCGGACTGGAGGAGCCAAGGATTGAACCACCGACCTTCTGGTTGGTGGGCGACCGCTCTACCTCCTGAGCCACAGCCACCCCATTGATACATTGAACAATGTAATGAGCAATGAGGGTTGATGAGCCTGACAGAAGGAAGGAGAAAATGTGATTGGCAAAGAAACTTGACTGAACATTCTACACAATGGTAGATGATAGTTTTATCTACTATTCATGTTTAAGATGATGAGCCAGCAGGGAATATAAAAACTGAGAATGACTTTAAGAAAAAAAAAAAAACTCCATGTCAAATGGTCAAAACCTATTAAGAAAGATGTTGTTTGCATCCTCATTTCCTAGCATAAGGTTTTCTCCGACCATTAGTTTCTTTTGATCCAAATTGTCACGGCCAGCCGGTGTTTAGATTTGTTATTTTTGGTATCCTTTTCCCTTGTGTCTCTGGTGTCCTTGTGCTTCCTGTCTTATTTTGAAGTGTCTTGTCCTGTTTGGTCTTTGGTGTTTTTACTTCTGGCCTTTGTCTGGTTTTCCCTCCTTTTTTCAGCCCCACCTGTGTCTGGTTTGTACTTATCCCACTGTGTGTATATATGGTCCTGTGTTTCCCCGGTTTTTTGTCAGAGTATTGTGGTGTCATGTTCTGTGGATGTGTTATGGTGTTCGGCTTTGTGTTCTGTGTTTCCGGTGTTCTCCAGTGTTCCCCAGTGTTCCCCAGTGTTCCTTTGGATTTGTTTTCTTGAACTTTTTCCTGCGCCTTTTGCCAGTGAGTTTTTGTTGGTTTGGTTTTTGTTTAATAAATCTCTTGTTCTGTCTGCATTTGAGTCCTCGTCCCTGTGTCCTCACCCTCAATTTGTGACAGAATACTCTGACCACCATGGACCCAGCAGACGATTCATTTTTTGAAAATTTTGATTATACCCCGTTTTTGGGAACCCGGTTGGCCCTGTCCCCCAGATAGGAAGCATAGGGCTTGGAGATGCCGGGCCTCCCGTTTCTTAGCTGAGCTTCAGCCCCCAGCTTCTAGTCCCCTACCCAAACCTCAGCCCCAGGATTCCAGTAGCCAGCCTCTGGGTCCTAAATACACTAGTCTGCTGCCTCCTGGTGTGTGCCCCTGGAGCGTGCCTTGGACCCGGTGGACCCAGAGCAGCCCCACAACCAGGAGAACTGCTATGCCTCCTCTTCTAGAGACCTAGGGGAGGGAGCCTCTTGGGGGAGGTGCAGGTCCCGTCTCCAGTCGGCGGTCCAGCTGACACCAGCCTCGTCAGTGGTCTGCTCCACTCCAGCTCCTCGATGCCTCCAATCAGCGGTCCAGCTGACACCAGCCTTGTCAGTGGTCCGGCCGATACCTGCTCCTCGTTTCCAGTTAGCAGCCTGGCTGACACCAGTCCCGTCAGTGGGCCAGCCACCTCCCGCTCCAGGTCTCCGGTTGGCGGCCCGGTTGACACCAGACCCGTCAGTGGTCCGGTCGATTCCAGTTCCAGGTCTCCAGTCGAGCTTGTTGTGTTTGGTAGATTATTTCTTTCTAACAATGCTTCTTGGCAATAAATCTTATACCATTGGAAAGTCTGTTTATTACCCTTATAAATGGTGCCACAGTTGTAAGGAACATGCATTTGTGGGATGAGCAGCAGAGCTGAGTATGTGGGTTGCGCTCATGAAAAATTTGCCAAATCTTTTCTGCCAACGCCAAACAGCTTATTCTGCCATTGACTCTTGTTTGGTGTTTGATGGATTGGATGATTGAAGTTTGAAGAAACAAGGCATATTGTCAGTTTAACAATTTATTCATTTAACAAACAGCAGCCTCAGTAGCATGTGGAAAAACCGTACACAGCCACAACAGCCTCGCACCTCCTCCTCATGCTGGTCACCAGCCTGCTCACACACTGCTGTGGGATGGCATCCCATTCTTCAACCAGCATTTGTCGCAAGTCAGCCAACGTGGTTGTTGGTCACTCTGGCACGAACAGCACGCCCAAACTGATCCCACACATGTTCAATGGGGTTGAGGTCAGGACTGCTGGCAGGCCATTCCATCCTCTGCATTCCCAGATTCTGGAGGTAGTCTCTGATAAACCCCGCTCTACCTCCACCAAAAGATGTTACTCTATCGGTGCAGCAATCAGCATAGCGTTCCCTGCATCTTCTCCACACTTTGACCCTACGATCCAGCTGTAGGCAGAACCTGGACTCATCGCTGAACATAACGTTGCTCCACATGTTCAGGTTCCAGTGCACATGTTGCCGACACCAGCGCAGACGGGCCTGACAGTGAAGGGCAGTCATGGCAGGCCTCCTGGCAGCCCTATGAGACCGGAGACTGGCTGCGTGCAGTCTGTTCCGGATTGTCTAGGCAGAGAGCCGTCGGCCATATCATCTTGCAAACCTTGACTGCAAATCTGTAGAGGACAACCTACGGTACCTAAGTGCTGAGTTTTAAAATGCTGAAGCTTTTTAATATTAAAGTGTCACAACCATATCAGACTCTCCTTCAACTCCTTATGCTCAAGAGCACTGGGCTTGCGCCTTCAACTGATGCTGTAGAGCCCGGCGCATACTGGTTCTTCAGCATCAGGTGAAGGAGAGACCAGTGCTGTTGTGACACTTTATACTTATATAACGTTAAAAAGCTACATGCTTGCTGCAGCAAATAAGTGAGATAGAGGCACAGGAAAAGTGGTGTGGCCCAGTTTGCAGACTGATTCACATTCTCATAATTAATGACTAATTTGAATGTAGGCTACTATGTAGGCTAATTAAATAACGTAATTATCTTGCTAGCTAATAGTCTGCTTAATACTGATCTTTGAAGTAGGTGCACTACATGTTTTGGAGCTCCAAAGTCTTTCAACTTTGGATAGCTTCAAAACATAGGACTAAGGGTGCTTGGATAACCTTGGACTATTTTCATCTGTTCCTGGAAAGAGTTTGGCAAGCCTACATCTGGACAGGTGGAGTCTATGAATTACTTGTAGCACTCCATGTCTGATACATATGGATGACTTTGCTAAAACAGTAGCTATGAGGAGGCCTTGCTTGAACTTGAATAGATCCTGAACGCAAGCCACCCTGTAATAATGCATGTAATTTGGCATGGTTAGCCTTCCATCGTCTTTCTGTCTGTCTAAGAACGCCTTTATATGCATGGTATCTTCTTGTACAATGTATAAGAAGAGTTTGAGGCATAATCACCATTTTAACAAAACTGATTCTCGCCAGTGACAACAGAAGAGTTGGCCAACAACCCATGTCCTCTTTGGCCTTTGTGAGGGCTGGTTTGAAATTCAGTCAGTCAGTCTCCTCCGCTTATCCAAAGTCAGGTTGCAGAGTGCATTTAAAGTAACCCCCAAGTATCAAATTAAATGACACAGGGGGAAGTGAAAAGAAGTGTGTTTGTGATAGCTAATCTCAAGTTGTTAGTTAGAAAGCAGATACTGGTTTCACATTTGTGTGTCTAGAAATACTGACATTCAGCTTACTCTCTAGTTTGCCAAGATGTTGCTAGTGTGATGTTAGCTATATTAGCAGGAGGGTTGTGAGCATCACTGTCTGCAGCTGGTGTGCTGACACTGGGAAACCATCTTGTCTGTTGACTTCAAATATCAACAGACTTTCTCCAGAATCATTTACTCCACCTTTAAGACAATGTAGTGCCCGGCACTCATTTATTGTAACTACTTGAGTAGGGTTGATAATGTTGGGAATCAATGAGGAAAAGAAAAAATATGTAGTAGATAGATATCACTTGAATAGCACTTACGAAATTAAGTAGATTTTAACACAGAAAATCTCAATTGGTTCCTTTGTGCAGAAGGACACACAAGAAGCTTAATATTTTTCATTGATTTCTTTATCTTTATCAAAAGCTAAATCACTTTTGAAGCAGATATGTCTTTTTGTATTTTGTACAATTTTGTTTATTAACTGTTTTTTTCTGAAAACTGCACAGAAATACACACATTTTAAAACCGCTCTTATTGAAACCATATAAAATAAGAAGTCCAGACAAACCTAGTGACTTTTTCAAAATAACATTCCTGCTTGCTCCCTCTCTCTGTCTCTGCATGATAGAATCAGATTGTCTTTTCTGGGGGTTTAATTAGGGTTTAGGATGAGCAGAGGAGCATCTTCTTCCTACAGCAGGCAGCCCTGAAGATACAGATGCCTATAATTAGAAGTTTAGACATGGCCATCATTTACTGATGGTGCCTCCAATGTCTCTGTCTTCCTTCACCTTTCAAATTTTCCCAAAATGTATCTCACTGTTGCAACAGACACTAGGAAGAAGCTGAAATATAAAGTTATTTTGAGTAGACAAAATGCTTGATTTGTTTCAAAACTCTCATCATGACGTGAATTTTAAACACTACATGTAGTGTTTTTTAAATTACACATAATTACAATAGCATATGATACAGTACTGTAAAATTGGCAAGACCCTACATTGTGCACTCTGGTTTGGACAACCACATAGACGGTCAGTTGCATTTATGCTCTACTCTATTTTGAACTGCCTAAGCCTAATGAAACCAATCACTTAGCCAAACATCAGGCATGCCTCAGGGACATTTAGACTTGGATGACCAGATTTTCTACTGTTGAACTGAAAACCGAAGTTCCTGTACTTGGCCCTCAACACCCGAGAAATAGATTTTCTAATGACGTAGTTATGCTAGATGGCATTGCCCTGGCCTCCAGCTCCAGTGTAAAGAATCTTGGACTTATCTTTGATCAGAATATGTCTTTTAGCTGCAACATAAAACAAACTTCTAGGACTGCCATCTTTCACCTGCGTAATATACATTTTCTGTCTCAAAAGGATGCTGAAAAACTTGTCCATGCATTTGTTACTTCCAGGCTGGACTATTGTAATTCATTATTATCAGGCTGCCCCAACAAGTCTCTAAAGATTCTGCAGTTGATCCAAAATACTGCAGCATGTTTACTGACAGGAACTAGAAAAAGAGACCATATTTCTCCTGTGTTAGCCTCTCTACATTGGAACTTGGAAAAAAAGAAAAGAATTTAAAATCCTCCTCCCCACCTACAAAGCCCTTAATGGTCAGGCACCATCCTATCTTAAAGAGTTTACAGTTCCCTACAATCCCACCAGAACATTGCGCTCCCAGAATGCTGGTTTGCTGGTGGTTCCTAGAATTTCCAGGAGCAGAATGGGAGACAGAGCCTTCAGCTATCAGGCTCCTCTACTGTGGAACCTTTTCCTAGTTTCAGTTCAGGAGGCAGACACCCTCTGCACTTTTACGAGTAGGCTTAAAACTTTCCTTTTTGATAAAGTTTACAGTTAGGGTTGGCTCAGGCTTGCTTGACCCATCCCTTAGTTATGCTGCTATAGGCCTAGACTGCCGGGGGACTTTCCATGATGCACTGAGCTTCTCTCTCTCTCTCTCTCTCTCTCTCTCTCTCTCTCAGTATGGATTCATATCCCATAAATACATGTTACTAACTAAATATCTTCCCTTTCTCGTAGTTTTGTGTTCTTTGTCCTCTTCTGTCACTTTCTGCAGGTATTTCTGCCTCTGGAGCTGTAGGGTCTGATCTGTGATGACAAGCCTCTTGCTGCTCCTACAACCCCACTCAACACCTGCTGTTTTGTTTAGAAATTATTAGTACTGCTTCTTGTATTACTGTTAGTATTGCATTTATGACTTTAATTATCATTACTATTATTACCTCTTTTGTATTATTGATACTACTTTACATCTTTACATGGAATCTGTACCATGCTATGTTCTCCTGTCGCTATTTTCTACCCCCCTCTCTACCCCTTCCACTCTCTCTCTCCCTCTCTTTCTCAACCCAACCAGTCGAGGCAGATGGCCGCCCACCCTTGTTCTGCTCGAGGTTTCTGCCTCTTAAAAGGAAGTTTTTCCTTGCCACTGTCGCCTAGTGCTTGCTCATGGTGGTAACTGTTAGGTCTCTCTCTGTAATTCTAATAATTTAAACAGTGCGGTCTAGACCTGCTATATATGAAAAGTGCCTTGAGATAACTTCTGTTGTGATTCGGCACTATGTAAATAAAATTGAACTGGGCCTGACACACACTCAGTGTGGAGCCTAAAACAAAATTCAGTCAGGAATAACCTTTCAGTCAGTCCTAGTAACCCAGAGGTGATGATTTAAGTTGCTGCCAATAACTAATTTTCAGCCTGGATCACATATTGTAATAGGCAGCATATTTGGTTAACCAACATCTTGTCCTGGAAGAAGATGATCAGTGGGATAATGAGTTTCTATTTTCAGTCGGTTAATTCACAATCCCTATACTTAATAAAACCTTCAGTCCTTTAGTGTTTCCCGGGTAAGAAAGGCAGGGATGTATTTTGTTCATTATCACAACCCCCTGTATGATGTCCCGAACGCCAGTGCTTTTTCATAGGTACTTCTTCATTACCTGTGCCATTTGATTAATAGATTAATTCCAAAGTAACATGCTCTTATTCATTGTTTTCCCCGGTGGGACTCAATGGTTGAAGTGTTGATTAATGGGATTGAATGTGGAAATGATAATCTGCACTTTTGAAATTCATGACCTAGTTTATGCACTACTTAGGGGGGGAAAAACGCTAGCTCTCTTTGGCTGAGACTTTCTCATATCATATCTGTGGTAAAAGACTACTCTGCATAGAAGCTGCAGCATAATTCCCCTGGGCCAATTTGTTTATATCTGCGATAAAGTGCTGGTGTCACATTAAATATGGTAGACTGGAGACAGGGAGAATATATTTAAGTGCAAAGCCTTCTGTGAGTGAGTGTTCCCTGGTTTCTTTCCATGCATTCTACTAACTAATGAATTTGTCCAATTAGTGGGCCAATTAACAATACCAAGAGCTGTGCTATCAGTTCTCCAGCTTTGTGAGAATATACCACACATATATTGTACTCATCATACTGACAGGAACTGTTTCTTCTGGGGTATCAGACATCCCACTTCTCCCCTGCAAATCATATACAATATATGGGAACTATACACTAATCAGCCACAACATTAAAATCACCTGCTTAGTGTTGCATAGGTCCCATTCATGCAGCTCTAGCCTGTCGAGGCATTGACTACACAAGACCTCTAAAAGTGTCCTGTTGAGTCAGGCTGTCACGAGGTCAGCTATTTGTGTCAGGGTGTCAGCTCTGAGCCAGGGCTTTTTATTTTGTAGTTCAGTTGTGTTTGTATTATTTCCTGTTTTATTTTGAAATCACTGACCTCCCTCTTGTTTCAGGTGTCTTGTCTTCCCCTTCCTTCTGTGCTCCCTCCTCCTGGTGATTACCTACCCCGCCCTAATGTGATTCACCTGTGTCTCATTGTCTGCCCTGCTCCTGTGTATTTAGTGTCTGTGTCTCCCTGCACTCCCTGCCAGTTCGTCTTGTGCCTTTGCCGGACCTACCAGTCTTCGAGTAAGCAACCTGTTCTCTAGTAGCCATAGTTTTTTTGACCCTTGCCTGTGTTTTTTGACCTTGCCTCAGCTCAAGTCCTTTTGTACCGTTGCCTTCTCTGACTGCCTACCTGTGTACCGACCCCGCTGGAATAAAGAACCTTGTTTTTTGTAAACTCTGCCTCTGTCTCCTGTCTGCGCCTGTGTCCACACTGCTACGCCTGACAATTTGACCTGTTCTGTCAGTGTCTGTGTCTGTCTCTGTGTTGCCTGCCTCTCCCCCTTGCACTCTGTCATTTCTGCTGGGTCTGCCTGCTTCCCACTATACACCTGCCTTGCTGCTGCAATCAAGCTCATCTGGTTCCCATCAGCTCATCACCCAGGTTGCACTTAATCCCTGCTTCTGCCTTCAGTCCCTGCTGGATCGTCACTCCATGCACGCAGTTTGTGAAGAGAGAAGTTTCGGCTCATCTTAGCTCCAGTGTCTGCACTAGCAGTTGTGCCAGTCAGATCTTAACCTAACCTGTTTCTTCTATTCAGTTCCTGCCTACCTGCCTGCCTGCCTGCCAGCCAGCCCGCCTGCCATGTAGTTCCGGTTGTCTTGAGGAATGTTCGGGGTGTTGCAATCACTAGATCCTTAACATTGGGTCCTGCCTTCAAGGTGTGATGTGCCCATCAAGATACAGAGTTAGAGTTCTGATTATGTTGTAATAATTCATTTTACTATTAATATTGGTGGTACGGGGCTGGAAGCATTACTCTCATGGGGAACCGGCCCAGTTTTTCGTCTCTTATTCTCTAAATAATGCCCCCGCATATAACATCAGGGTCAAACCTCATATTTTTTCCGAATACAATTTTTAGGCTATTCTCAGGCATTTCAAATATCCCTTTTTACTCCCATTATAATGTTATAACACTGGAACTGGTCCCAACAATGCATCATTACCACTACTTGCATTTCTTGAGAGTCAACTCCATCATGATCATTCCACTGGACAGAGGCCTCTTTTTGCCTGACCTGTTGTCAGGGTTGTTGGCTGCCATGTTGTTGAAATGTCTGGCATTGACCAGCAATTACTAAGAGATCATGATAATGACTCACATCATTGATTCACATCAAAGCAGCAATGACAATCTCTAATCACGTTCAATCAAGTTCAAAATGTTCAATGCCAAAACCTCCTATCTACATACATGCAGACAGGAGGTTTTTACCTAGAAATAGTTAGGCTAACAAACACTATTTTTATTAAATAACGCTTATTTACAATGCTCAATTATGTTCATTTTGAGATCAAGACATTCTACAGTGCTGTTTCAAGTATTATCCCTGATGTTTTCGATCAACTCAAAAGTTTGATCGAAAAAGAGCACTAATACAGTACCCTGCGCCATTCAGATTATTCTTATCATTAACTTGACAGAGATACCACCAAATACTTCACTAGTAAGAGTGGAAGACGCATTTTATTTTGAAAAAAATTGATTACTACAATCTGACATTTAGACCGGTCTACATAACATAGACGTCCCAAGTTTCAGCTCGGTCTGGTGTTGATGCAAATTCCCAGCGAACCTGATTGGAGGTTTTTGTGATTGACTTTTCTGTCACAACAAAGGGCTGGATTATCTTGCAGACAGACTGAATATGAGCAGCCTTCCTTGTTCTCATCTTCTTCTTCTTTTCCTTTTGGCTTTAAATAAAGAAAGTATACCATTCACTCTATTCGTCCATTCAGACATACATAAAAGCACTGTGTTATAATATTCTGTATTCATGTCTGAACGTTCTCTGTATGAACACATATGCACAGTGGTTTATGGGGAATGTTAACAGGAAGAGTAACAAGTGGGTTGCTGTACTTCTTTAAGTGCTAAAATGTTCAAATAATGGCATAATTCACTCATGGAACTGGCTAGTTAGCCTCTGTGCTAAAATAATTTGCAGTTCTTTTGTAGTGTGCTGTGTGTGAGCTGCCTGTGACAAACTGTGTTACTGACCAGTACATATTCTGTTCCTGTTCAGGTACATATTTTTGTATTATTATATTTTGTAGTATCAGTAAGTGACTGTGAAACATTGCCAGTTCACGAGAGATACGCTCAAGATAATAAATGGGACTGACAAGCCTCCTGCTCATCATTCTTCACACAACACAGAGTCGAGGGTCGTTTGGGCCAGCCAGCTACAAGAATATGTAGCTGAGTGTGGTTACAAGTGCTTATGCCGTTATTGCACAAAAAGTATGCATTTGCACTTGAGTTAAAGTGTTGTGATTGAACAAGTTCAGTTCAGCGATGGCTGTGGGGCAAAAGCTGTTCCTCAGCGTTCTGAGGAAGTGAAGGCTCGTGCCTTGGTAGCAGGAGCTCCTCTTGATGTTGTCTGAAGTCTGTGATGAGCTCCTTTGTCTTTTTAATATGCAGTGACAAGTTGTTAATTGTACACCATTCTGTCAATCTGCAGACTTCATCTATATAAGCAGTCTCATCACCATTACAGATTAGCGCTACTACTGTTGTTTGCAAATTTGATTATTGTGTTTGTGTGGTGAACAGGTGTGCAGTCGTACATGTAGACGGAGTAGAAGAGGGGACTCAGTACAAATACTTGTGGTGCTCTGGTGCTGAGGGTCAGGCTTGGGGATGTGTGGGGACCCAGTCTCACTGTTTGTGATTAAGGACTTCCTCAGCAACCACCCACAGGCACAGTTGGTGGCTGAGACCCAGGTCCAGCATTTTCCTGAAAAGCCTGCTGGGGACAATTGTGTTAAAAGCAGAGCTGTAGTAAATGAAAAACATCCTCATATATTGAGTGCTGGTTTCTCAGGAGCTGAGAAGCCAATTCAGTGGTATAATGGAATAAGACAGCCATCAAGATGTACACCCTATAAGTCATCAGATACCAACTGGATTAGTAAGCTGGCCACAAGAGGAGATAGATGCAGCTGAATCCATGAATATAGTGGTTGACCAGGAGCAGAAGAGAGCATAGTGATAGATGTGGCAATCCCAGCTGACAGTAACCTCAGAAAGACGGAATACGAGAAGATCGACAAAATACCAGGGCTGGAAGAACAACTGGAACAGGTGTGGAATGTGCAGTCCAACGTGGTACCTGTGGCAATAGGAGCATTAAGGGCTGTGACCCTCAAACCAGGAGAGTGAAAACTGGAAATGGCAATTTATATAAATGTATTCACATGCATATAACTCTTCATTGAGGATTTTCTTAGTGTGACTTTGGCTCGTGACTGTGCATTCTTAGTGCTTTGTTTTGAGTGTTAGAGTAGGCCCTGGCAATGCTGATGAATTGTGCTATGCTACAGATCATCAATTTCCAACTTGAAAAAATGTTCAAACCGATGAGAACTGAGATTTTCTCCTTCTAATTTATCTCTGTGTCAGTATCTGCGTATATCACTTCAACATTTTTTTTTTTTTTCTTTTTTAGACACAGAGTCTGCTGTTCCAACCTGTTTGAGGAATTCAGGGCCACAGAACCACTTAGTTTATTATAATAACCTTGTTTAAAATGGTTGGGTAGCATGGTCTGCTGGGCTCTGATCTGTTATGACATGATGCCCCTGGCTAGAGCAAGTTGATCATGGTGTACTGTTGACATGGTTGGCAACATAGACAACATAGAGTTATTATGCATGTAATTTCAGACTATCTTGCTGTCCATATAAAGCTTCGCAGCATATAGATTGATGCCCAACTCTTGTGCAGCCAGTTCATCCAACTCCACTGCAAGAACTGTAGCACACATTTCTAGCCTTAGAATGGTGGGGGCAGGATGTTGTGCCAGTTAAGCTTTGGGCATCACAAAGCCAAAATGACATTGCCCAGCAGTGGCCATAATTCATAGGTAAGCCACAGTTGCTATAGCTACTTTTGAGGCATCACAGAATGTCCTGTGCACAGCAGATTGAGATTTTCACAGAGACCCTCAAAGGTATGGCATGAAATGTGGATATCTTCCAGATCCATCAGACAATCTTGCCTAGATTTCCAGATTTCTTGTTGTACATTTGGAAGGGGGCTGTCCCAATCCCACTGCTCACAGGTCAGATATTGAAGTAGTACATTTCCCTGCACAGTAATGGGGGCCAAAAACATAAAGGATCATATGTAATATGTAATAAGTGTTCAGAAAGTAGGCCTCTCTTGGTAAATGGTTTCTCTTCCCCTGACATCTGGAAGGTGATATTGTCAGAATTCAGATCCCGGCCTAATCTGAGAAGAGAAGTGGTAAGGGATCTGATCCCAGATCTATGCCTTTTAGATCCCTGTCAAGATCTTCTGCAGGGAATGACTCTATAATGGCAAGGCTGTTAGAGACAATAATATGGAACCGCATCTTGCCAACTTGACTCTGCCAACATCTCCCCTGTCCTCAACAGGTCAACGGTCAAAGAGAGGCCAGTCCATCATCATCAACATGGACATTTCTACAACAAACTGCTCTGCATTTGAGTAGCTTTTCTCATTCTATATAATGCTACTGCTAGGGAAGCCCTGTTTCCAAAGACATGGACATTCATCTGGAAATCCACAATGTCCTGCTGAAGGTCATTATTCAGGTAACACAGAAACCAGAGGTGGTCATCCCTCATAGTGAAGCAGTAATCTGGAAGTTTATTCAACTCCAAAATTGCCACCGAAAGCCTGTGTTGCAATCTCTGGGGATTTCAATCAAATGAACCTCTCAATAATTCTGCCTACTTTATAGCCTTATGTGGATTGTAGGTAAAACCAGCCACAAAAAAAAAAACAAAAAAAAAAAACATTGGACTTACTGTCCCATGCCATAGGCACCCATTATACATCTGCTGCAACAGGCATACCTGGACATAGTTGAAAAACACTGTGAGGGCTATGTTTTTTTGACCTCTCCAGTGCTTTTAACACCACCAGTTCATCATTTTTGGTGAATAAGCTAAGTGACATGCAAGTGGGTGCACCACTCAAGATAACCAACCACCTTATAGGCTGATTTTAGTACGTCTGTTTATTGTGGGCTGTATCAGCTCAGACCAGGAGAAGGAATATAGGGGGTGGTGAATGGCTTTGTAGAGTGGTATGGACATTGAGCATGGTTGAGGATTACAAGTAAGTATACATTGACTATAAACTGGACTGGTGTAGGAACACAGTTCGTGTGTTAAAATGGGCCAGCGCTTGCTCCCCTGTAGTTTGAACACACTTTAGACAAAAGCTGTGACAACAGCATTTTTTCCAGATTGGCTCAAAGCCTTCATTGTCGCACATGACGTATAGTACATTTTATTCTAAAAAACTTAAGACAAGTTATCTCGTTTGGTTATCTCTTCCAAAGTTGATATAATTTATTTCATCTCCTTCCTCCGGCATCTCACTATAGTTTTAAATTCCAGAAGGAAGCTGTTAATCAGTTTCGTTCAGGAGTTTGTTATTGTAAAAGAAGTAATGCCCTATGTCATATTTTTATCCTTCATATTCCACCTCTTTTCACTCTGCTGGCAGTATGGTGGCCTATGTTTTTTTTTGTTTTTTTTTTGTCTATTTATGTCTACGGTTCTTAATAAAACAGAAGAAAGTGATCTCCCCCAAAGTGTTCTTCATGTATAACATTGTTTTTCTTCTTATTTTGGCCTCTTATATCTGGCCTGAAATGTTTACAACAACATATCATTGGTTGAGTAACAGTGTGTATATAGGTTTACCAAACAGTCAGACATATTAAGGGGAACAGTCATATTTTTTTTAAATTGTTCATTCTCTGTTTGCTTTTGTTGGGTAATGAGTAGTACCTTGATTATGGTTAGCAATAATTGTTTGTACTAAAAAATTTTACTATGAAAAATGTAGTTTTAATTATATTTTGTTATCTATGCTGTTTTTATTTCTTATATTCCATTTATGAAAAGGAGTTCAGTTAGATGGTGACACACAGTTTCAGTTAGAAGTTCATAGACATTTCAAAATACACCTGCACTGTTTTGCATTTTGTGACTGAGTCAAATAAATTTTTCATTATTGAAGTTTTCTTAAAAATAGAGTAAAAATCGCATCTTGTTTCATTCTCGTGATCTCAGTATCGTGTATCGTCTTGTCTTGTGCGTGTATTGTTACACCCCTATTAATTACTGTAACACATATGGTGTTACTTTACTACACCTAGATTCTTCTTTCAAAAAAGGCCCTGATGTCGTAATTCACTTTTTGGGAGCATTTTCGCCTACAGTAATAAAATTGTTAAATAAAGTTGCAAATCATGTCATGAGCAATGATCACAAATTAGCCAACATTATATCCCTAAAATTTAAATAGTTAATCAGTCAGTTGAATGACATTAGTTACATGCAGCAAAGCTAGTTTTACTTTTCATAATACTAACTTTACCATTTAGCATTCACCATTCATACTCGACTACTATTGTCTACAATTCGTAGAACGTAGGTTGACACATCATCACGTCAGGTATCCCCCATATCTTGCTCTTAAATTCTACATCAAAATTACTTTTTGCAGACAACACACAAACCTGGTAACTCTGCATGTGTCTTACCAGTAAACCTGTGTGGACATTGTTTTAGTAAAAATATTGGTAGGAACAATTCAGCACTGCTTCAACAGTGGTAGGGACTGTCCGTATCCAAATTTGTACCTATGAGGAAATTACATGCAACACTGATCCCGGACTGGATTCAAACAGGAAAATGCACATGTGTATGCCTCAGTCATTAGGTTACAAGCATGCAACATCATAGTTGTATTCTACAACACATGGGTCATGCAAAACATTACGACCACTGATTTTACTGTACTATAAGTAATGCAGGTTCATCACCAACCTGTCTAAATCAGACACGTCTGATGCTTGTCCCTGTGGGTAGAAAAAAGACTTCAAACAAGAATTTCTTGTAGTGAAAAGCAAGGACGTCCAGTGACTAAATCCTGCCTCATTACCATATCAGTTAAATCTGCAGCAGGAGATGGCACAGACTTGAAAGTTTTTTTTTTTGTTTTTTTTTTTTTTGCACTGAATGAATATTCCTAAAGCCTGATCAGCTCCAAGAAGAAAAAAAACATGACAGACTTGAGGTGGCATGGTGAGCCTGACCTTGGATATCACAACTGTTGACCCTTGACTGGACTAGCCAATCAGAAAATGTTGCTCCCCATGGGTGAGCCAATTGCAGCTTTAAGTGCCAGAAGCCATGTGTCTTCTGCTTAGATGTCAGACTGCTCTGGAGGTGATCAAACACATGCAAATGAAGCTGTTAGTGACTATTTCTAGATATAACAGAAAGTTCTCACAAAATCTTAAATGCTCTGATTTACAGAGTGCCCTAAATGCCTCTGAAATTTTAATCCCTATTCCAGTTTTCTGATGAGAGTCGTTTGTCCTATGGTTTTATGTGCATATTTTATCATTCTGGCGTGATGACATTCCATTCTTGTTTTATTTAGCAAGCATGTGTGATGTAAAGCTTTCGTCCACTCCTTTTTTTCACTCAGTCTTGTTCTTTCAGTGATGAAACCTTTCCTTCAGTAGACACCCTCTTCAAGATGCTGGGAAGAGAACAAAATTTCATTCACGGTGAGCATACCTACGCCATCACCATTTTTAAATCCAGCTATGCCTATACGTAACTTACCCTCCTCCTCTGTCATTTCTAATATTTTTAAGTAGGCCCACCTGAATTTTGGAACATTTCTTTGCAAGTGGATAATCTGTACAGGATAATGTTCCCATGTATTTGAATCTAGGGTGCTGTATTATGAAAAAGGACAAAAGAACATTCAGTTCAGATAGAAGCACCCCTCTATCTGTGTGTATCTGCATATGGATTTTGTCAAACATGCATTAGGTTTCCACAAAGTAGTCTAAAGCATCTTGCAAACAAACAGATACCAACAATAGTGACAATAGCAAACAGACATGAAGTAGAATAGTAAACTAAACTATTTATTGCTTAAATATGTTATCTCTCCTTAAGGCTCTCTACACCAGCATTAGAGAATTCAGGCTGGCCATTTCTGGCTGTGTCTGTGCTGTAGCCATGAATAAACTGCTTGTAAAGGTTTGCAAAGCCCAGGGAATGCTGAAACTCTTAGCAGGCCAGGCCTCCACCACTTTGAATTTGGAGGGGCCATTTGCATGGGCCTGCATAGACCACGAACCCCAGAAAGGACACAGGAGATACATGACACATTTTTTTCTTTTGACCATACTGGGTGTGTTCCTGCTTGTTCTTGGAGAAAATGAATGTGTAGTCAAGATAAACAAGGACAAACTTATTAAAAACGTCATGGAGCACACCACTGAACAGAGCCTGAAACACAGCTGTAGCACTGGTGACTCCTAAGGACGTGACCAAATATTTTCAGTGACCATTGGGTGTGTTAAAGGCAGTTTTATACACATTCCCCTCTGTAATGCAGACCAATTGATAAGCATATCTTAAGTCCAGTTTAGTGAACATAGTGGCACCTTGAACACTTCAAAATCAGTGGAAATGGGGGCACTTACTCCTTACAGAGCAGGGTCGTAGGGTTTCATCGTTCCTCACAAAAAAGAATCTGGCTCCAGCTAGGGAGGAGGCTGGATGATACCAGCTGTTAGAGATTCACTGTTGTACTTCTGCATGGCCCTGCTTTCAAGGCCAGACAGGGACTACAGGCATCCCTTGACTGGAGAGGTGCCAGGAAGGAGGGGGAGTTGGCTTGTTTGTGTTTCTTTAAACCAGTCACAATCATTTTGGGTGGTGCTTAGCCCAGGATGCAGGGATGGTGTGTAACTTGTTTTGGTGAAATATTTACACATGGGGAGGTGATCGCTGTCTTTAAAGTCTGTGTAAAGCAAATTCAGAGATTTGTTTCTTAACACATTATTAATTGCTAGAAAATAGTTCCTGAAAGCAAGTGTAAAGAAGAACAGCACGTTTGTCGTCTTATTTAAACTTTCAAAGGCATTAAGAGGAGGTGGATTAATTTAGTGAAGAGCCACACTGATGGAGAGCCAACACCTATCTCTGCAGTGACCATTTCACTCTGGTTAGTCTCATTGGAGACAAGGGGAATTCACAATAATCTGTCACTTTTGAATGAGTCCTTGAAAGACAGACAGGCCATTTGATCAGCAAAAATGTAATTTCTACACATTCCAAATCAATAAGAAATTGTCCTCAGGCTCTGAACTTGACTCTGGCTCTGGTGGCTCAAACATGAATGGGTGTGGAACTCCAAGGCTGCTGGTATCCAACTGTCACTGTGCTGCACCGGCTGAGCGTGGTTTCAGCACCTTCAGTGGACACGCCCCCAGTGTCTCATAGCAGAGAGAGCTCCTTATTTTGTCATGATTTTAAAACCTAATTTTATGTATTTGCTGATTTTTGCAGATTCAAATTTAGCTGGGTGGTTAATAGCACATTTTTCTGTGGTGTGACTAACTCAGGACGCATAAGTATTACTGCTTTATACAGACTTTAAAAAAGACAGTTAAAGACAGATTCAACATACATATGTAATTACATAATCTTCCCTCCAAAATTGCTATTTTTAGTATGTAGATTGTTGTTGTTTCCTGTAGTGAAGAGGATTTTGAAGCTGGAAGTAGGAGAGGAGAATGTCATGTGCAGTGTTGGGGGTAACATGCTACAAATTAACACATTAGAGTGCTATGATTACTTTTTTGTTGAAATAAGCAATGTAACATGCTAGTTTTGTGATTCAAGTAATCATCAGTTAGCAATCTATAAATCAATCAATAAATAAGAAATTTGTTACTGTTATAACAAAACTGTAATTAAAACACTTCTGCGCAGTCTGTTTCTTATATTTGCATTATTTTGAATTTGTAGGTGAAAAGAAAAAGAACATCACAGTGAACTGCAAATTGTGCTTGGGTAGTAAGTGTCTGTCAGCTGCAAAGAACTTGAGGAGGAGAGCAATGCTGGTGCTACAGCTCTGAAACAGCAATGGCTATCTTTTAGTTCAGCTAAAGCTGTCCCTGCAGTGGTAAGGCAAAAGTACTCTAACAAGTTACTTTTATGAGAAGGTAACTAACGTAACAAGTTACTTTTCAGTATAAGTAATTTTGTAACGTACCAAGTTACTTTAAAAGTAATGTTACCCAACATGGGTCACGTGAGACCCACAGTCTACACCCACTATGTCAGATTACTCTTGCAGAGACACCATTTAACTATTCTAAATAAGAACATTTCATGTGTAACATATCTGTACTGTACTCTGTACTATTTGTTAAGTGAAACCAAACAATAATTTATAACTGCCAGCAATGTTTGCTGTTTGGATCAAAATTAAGCTTTGTTTAGGTCACTTTCATTGACCTTTTAATTGGCAGGAATAAAGGAAAACCTAATGCTTGTGAGAATTATGTGATCATGGTTAAAAGAATCAATGTTGAAACGCAAAAAAGAACAGTGGTCATCCATGTCAAAGTACGGTGTTCTTGAACTCTATAGCATCATGCTAATTCTGCTTTTGCTCCTAGGATTCAAAAGTCATAATTCACACATCCTGACTGTTATGGAAGTGTAATAATATGCTGTCTCTGGGCATCTGGGCAGACAACTGAAGCTGTCTTTTTTTTTTTTTTCTTAGGACAATGAATCTTGTTAAAATCATACTGTACAAAAAAAAGCTGATAAATGATCAATAAATATACAATCTGTAAAGCTGCAAACATGACACTGCCTGCCATTGCTCAGCATCTGTGTTATATATACTGAAACTTTGCAAATCTAAATTTGCTGTTACACTCTATGTTGTGATAATGCAAATATTCTGTATTATCATTTATTTAACCACAAAGACCATATAGCCTCTTAAATCTTGTGTTTTTGAGCCACCTAATAATAAGTACAGTACTGTAGCAGTTCAGTGTGTTGTGTTAGTGAATGCTGTGTTTCTACATATTTGGATTATAAGTTTGAGATCAAGATTTTTGAAATCAATTACTCCTTTTTCCTTGTCATGTTAGTATAAAGTTGTTTTTAATGGAATGACAAAGCAGTACATTTACATTTTCCCCAGATGGATGCCCACGTTTTAAAAGTTTTATTTGAATTAATAACTTAGACAAGCTGTCAGCACATCACCAGTACAAGCAGTGTGAAACACGTGTAACAGTAGAAAGTCATTTAAGTGGCTAAATGTGCTGATGAAATCTGGTAGTGCTTACACAACCATAGAGCTTAACAGATATATGAAGTCTCAGTGTACTGAAATAACCCTAAGGCGCAAAATTAAATCAAACACACACATTACAGGTACACTGCCATTACTGGAATGCTTGATGCTGGGGATGGAGATGAACTGGTGCAGAGTAAGGGGAGCACATAGACTAAATACACTAGTAATGATACAAAAATAAAGAAAACATGACCTAGGAGCAGAGCTTTACCCTCCTGACCTTAGCCGCTAGACTGTAAGATAAACCTATGTTAACGGAAAATTCAACTTTTTTTCAATGGTATACAGTACTAGTCAAATGTTTCATTATGCTGTAAACAAAAAAGTGTTTAAAAAACCAAAATATGTTTTATATTTTAGATTATTCAAAGTAGCCTCATTTTGTTTTGATGACAGCTTTGCACACTCTTGGCATTGGTGTCAGATAGAAACCATCCACTGACCTTTTGTGCATCTCACAAAAACCACCAAAAATGGAACCAGAAATCTCAAATTCATCAGGCCAAAGTAAAGATTTCCACTGGTCTAATGTCCATTCCTTGTGTTTCTTGGCCCAAGCAATTCTCTTCTTGTTGTTCTTCCTCAGAAGTGGCTTCTTTGCAGCAATTCAACCATGAAAGCCTGATTCAGAGTCTCCTCTGAACAATTAATGTTGAGATGTGTCTACTACTTGAACTCTGGAAACATTTATGTGGGCTCTACAATTGTGACTGTACAATTTTGGACAGTAATTGTTGAACATAAATGTTCTATATTACAGATCTATCAGTCTAAAATCTTAAGTTGTAACTTCTTGAGAGATCTGCATTCTCTATTACAAAAGAACTCAACAACAGTGACTGAATGTAAATAAAGAGATTTATTGACTAATCTACTATATACAGAGCAAATGCAATGTTTAATAACCATAAAGATAAATATATGAGTGGATTGAAATGCGTGATCAATTGGTAATGGTGGAAGGGATTATGTTATGGTTGTTCAGTATGGCTGTACACCTAATAATTACTGTATCTGCAGATGATGGAAGTGGCTGAGGTTGCTCTGGTGACCCTGAGGATGCAGGATCCAGGTGGATTTTTCCTGGAGGCCATGCCATGTGTTATCACAGTGACAAATTCTGCCAGTGTCTCAGCAGTTCAGCAAGTGAACTTTCTGTCTCAGCAAACTTGATTTCTTGCAGGCTTCTCTGCAGGTGGTCATGGGCAAGTTGAGCGATCTGCCAGCCTCCCTTGTAGGTTGATGAAGAGTAAAACTCTAACGTACTTAACATTTGCTGGATAACTTCAGAGGAGCTGGTGTCAGCCAGATGACAATTTGGAGTTATCGCGTACAAAACCACATATTCACCTTCCACCATAATCCATTAAGACATTGTACAAGACGAGCTATAACTTGATGGTGCTGTTGCTGGCAAGAAAGAACAACACCTTAATAGAAACATGAATCGTGTCAGCATATCAATCGCAAATCTTTAACAGAACAATAATTACTTGATCAAACAAAAGAGTAAATTGTGTTTAGCACCAGTAATTAATGAGTGGCAACACAAGACATAAAGAATAATCATTTGGTTGTAACACTTTCTTGTAAGGTGTTACAACCATCCCCACCCCTGACAGTCATCGTTTAGTTAGCTCTACTAGCATAGTGGTTTGAAATTAGCATAGATGAAATGCACTCACATTATACCTAAGGATCTACTTTCTGATCTAATGCAAGTGACTTAATTCAAACTTCAATGATATCAGCACAAATCAAAATATAGACTTGGTCTAATAAATTATTTTCTCACCTGGAAATTAGTGTTTTGGCTGTGAAATCGGCACACTTTTTCTCACAGCCATGCAAATTCACATGCAAGGTCAGGGAGGGAGTGGTTATATGTGAAATTATTCACGTGACTCTTACGTTATCCCTTACTGGTGAAAGTGATGATGTTATAACTGTCCCTTTCTTACAACCATCCCTGGTCTCTCCTATTAAAAAATTTGAAATTGTGCTTTTTGCTTGGACACCACATGTCAGTATTTTTCACGCACATAGGAATGATCTGTATTTGTTTGAATAAAGGAGAGTGTAAGTGTTCCAGGGATATCATACCATAAAACCAGTGAGCCAGTTGTGCAGACGCACCCACTGACATAGCTTACTAGGACACTTTGTGGAATGGAGCCATCATTAATGTTATTATTTACACGTGTACTTTACCTGCTTGGAATAGTCAAAATGTCTGCCATAAAAAGGGTCTTTTGAGTACTGGACAGAGACCTGAGGAAAACATATACAAGCTGGGGAGCAGATTAGGGACCAGGTGGATGTCAGGTGATGACTGAGGGCAGGAAACACTGAGTACTACTACAGTACAGAGAGGGAATAACAGATTATGAAATGACGGGAGAATTAGTAGCTGGCAAACTGACAGTAAAAAGATGAAAGCAATGTAAACAACTGGTAGTGGCCATGATTGTTAAAAAGGCGAGTACCACTTGGACTGTTTTGCCCACCCCTCTCAGAGTAGTATATTCCAGCTCCCCAATTTAGCGCATTAAGGCACTGTTCAAGAGAGGTATGATCTGTGTTGCAGTGATTAATTGTGTTCATATTCAGGTGTAATTGCCTTTGTCTTCAGTATTATGCATATCCATTGACCTGGAAGTACTGCAAGATTAATGTAATCCCAGGTACATTACTCTTTTGTGTTAACTCTTGCCATTTTCCTGTCCATTGTTGCTAATTACACTAATTAAGCCCAATGAAGAGGAAGCTATTATTGTATTTACGTGTAGGCATGATATTATGCTTATGTTGCTTATTTCTCTTGTTTCAAAAACCACAAAGGTTGAAGTGTTATAGTCCAGCAGCTTCAGGCACCTAGCTCACCAGCACAGTCCACAACAAACCCGAGTCCGAGCCTCTCTCCTCAGCCACGAAAACAGAGCATCTCAATGTCAGCCACAGGAGGTACAAAATCTACAAAGAATCATCTGTGCTGTCACACCTTAGTTCATCTGAGAGTGAGGATTTTGAGGAGTACTATTACAGTTCAGTGTCACACCAACATCAACCTTCGTAGTCATATGAGTATGATGATGCACCTAGGCTGTTACTGAACGCCAAGCCCAGTGGGTGGACAGGAGAGGAGAGCACTGTTACTCCCACTGTTACTACCCCTGTTGCTACCCCTGTTACTCTCCCTGTTAGCTGCAACTGGACTCTTGGTGGAGGCATACGACCCAGACGCAGTAATTCTTATCCACTTTGTGCGATGCTTGGTTTATTTCAGTGAAATAAGTTTTGCTTTGTTAGTTTTTCCTTTAAATTTTCACCTATCTGCATATGCTCCAGTTGAAAACAGTTAATATAAGGTTACATTATGTTCTGAATCCATTGCACTCTATGCAGAATTTACATTTTTTATAATCCACTGAAAGTTGTTTGGCTTGCATTGTCTTAAGTGCTAGAGTTGAAGGCACCTGGACCTCTTATAGGTTTCTTGAAGACGTTTCACCTTTCATCCAAAAGGCTTCCTCTGTTCTGAACTGAACTAAGGAAGCCTTTTATACCTACCATGGCCTGGATGACTGAGAACCTACACAGACATGTGGCTTGTATTATGCATTAGTGTGTGATTCTGCTGTAGATGCAGGGATGACTGTCCAGTTTTTGCATTTTGATTCCACTGTGAAATTAGGTTACTGCATCTACATTGAGTCTACAAGGCTCTGTAGCTGCTGATGAGGTTATGTTCCTCTGTATATGTTTGTCAACTCTTGATATTCAAATATTTGTGTTTATGTGAAAGACTGTGTAGCTGCTGCTACAAAGAGAAAATCTATCTGTGGATCATACATTGTGAAAACAATTTTTGCAAGTGTGTCTTAGTTTCTTGGCAATAGCAACCCCTATTGGTAATTGTGTGAATAACCTTGAATGGGTATGCTGCGTTCACATGACCAACTGCTAATGCAAAAGAAAAAAAAGGATGCACTGCTGAAAGCTAGCTCAGAAGACACATACAGAGTGTGTGGCTAACAATGAAGAGCGTCAGGGCAAGTTTGGGAAATTGTGGCAGCTCCTAGTTTCTGGTTTGAGGGTGCACATGATACGTGTTTGTGTACATTAATTTGCACCAGTAATATATGTATACTTTAGTATTTGTAACTGAAATATGTTTGTACTGTGATGTTTACTTGTTTCAGTTTTTAACTGTGGTTTTGGTTAATAGAAGAAATAAATGCCAGTCAAACATCAGTCGGAGTAAGAATTAGCTCTACCAGAACAAAATCCTTGGGAGCAGTTACAGGCTCAATATAACATATTTTGGTAGAAAACTCTGACTCTTTTGTCAATACAAACCAGTTCTTTTAAATTTATGTTTTTGTATTTACACACACTTTAAATTTAACAGAATGCTTTTGTTGTCATTGCACACTAACGAAATGTAAATATTACATTGCAGCGAGTGAAACACCCTTATTGCTTCCATAGGAATTAAGGGTAACCACCTCTATAAAAGCCTATGTTTTGGTAGTTTGCTGGTCTGGAGCATGCAGGTGTGTCTTAACACAATGCCAAGGAGGAAAGACATCAGCAATGAGAAGCAATTGTTGAGTAAGGGTTATATGGCCATTTCCAAACAATGTGAAGTCCATCATTCTGGAAAAGTGGAAAACATTCAAGACAGGAGCGGACATCCAAGCCAATTTACCCCAAGGTCAGACCATGCTAAACCCAAGAGCTACATGTCAGACTCTACAGGCCTCAGTTAGCATGTTAACTTATTACTTGTTCATCAATACAGTTAGAAAAAGACTGAATGACAATGGCTTGTTTGGAAGGGTTGCCAGGAGAAAACTTCTTCTCTCTAAAAAGAACATGGCAGTACAGCTTAAGTTTGCAAAGTTACATCTGAACAAACCACAGGACATCTGGAAAAATGTCCTATAGAAAGACGAGACCAAAGTGGAGATATTTGGCCATAATACACATCAAAAAGGTTTGGCAAAAACCAAACAGCATATCAACACAAACACCTCAAATCAACTGTCAAGCAGGCTTCCCCCTGGCAGCCCTTTTGTCAAATAAATAACGACACAGTGGAATCTGTTGTGTGTTGTTTTACACCTGGGGTTATATTTAAAGAATTTTAGAACCTGGTGAGGACCAGATGATCTTTTCTTTTGTCCTAATACATAAAACCTTAGAATTCAAAGGGGATGTACTTTCTTTTTCACGTGACTGAATATACATAGGGCCACAAAGACCACAAGAGTGGTTTCAAGTCTAAAACTCCTCCACACCTGATGTCACCCTATTAGTAATAAAAGTGTCATGATTTGGCTCAGGACTGGTTAAAACCCCAAAGTCAGACTCAGAGTCAGAAACAGGTTTAGGTGAAAACAAGTTCTTTTACTTAAATCATTGATTAATTAGCAGATGGGGGTGAAGGGGGAAGAGTAGAGACTGGCTGACTAAGCAGGTGGTGATAGAGCTGGGGGCTCTGGCTGAGCCAAGCAGGGGGACTGGAGCTGGAGGAGACCAACAAGGGAATCAGGCAATAAGGATGAGGAGCAATTTCCCACTTCCAGGGATGGGCAGCAGCACCGGCCCCAGTGAAGCTGGAGCAATGGAGTAAATGGTGAAGGCTGCCTTGCAGGTATGGGAGTGGAAGCCCACTAAAAACAAATTCCTCTGCATTTCCTCAGACAAACAGTACAGTAAGATAGCCAGTGATGAAGGGATGGCAGAGAAGGTTTTGGTGAGTGAAAGAGCACACACGAAACATTGTTAAGTCAGGTTCCATGGGAACTATGTCCCCTCCTCTGGTTGTGCTGCTCGGCTGCTGACCCGGGCTCCAGTGCTGCCGCTGCAAGCTATTGAATGTTCAGTTTATGTTTGGTCTTTGTTTTTCATCTTGAGCACTTATCTTGAGGACTTACTGAGTATCCACCCATGAGCTGCAGGAAGATTTTTACTAGATTTAAGCGGGACGCGACAGGACTCAACACCCAGTCACTAGCAAGCTAGTTACCTCCGCTAGCTGTAAATCACACTGACCACCCCTTGAACTAAGTTGAAATGCTGAACTATGGCAGCTCTCTGCCCATGTTGATTTTATATCTGGTGGTTGGTATACTGCTATGCAAGAGCTGGGTGTATTCCAGTACTCCTGCTCGCTCTCCAGCCCAAAAGAGACACATTGCCAGCCAACCTACCAAAGGACATCAGAGGGTTGCTGGCTGGAAGCCTACACCACCCCCAATGAAAGAGGGGTAGGCAAGGTGGCGTCTACCAACAGCTCCACAGAAGAGGGAACAGACCGCTGCTGCCCTCTGTAGTTCTAAGCAACATGAGCGCACTGCAAAATAAAATGGATGAGCTCCACACAAACAGGAGGAAATGTTATGAGTACAGAGACTCGTCCATCATGGTTTTTACAGAGTTGTGGCTCCAGCAGGACATCCCACACTGAGTGTTGAAGCTTGAGGGGTTCTCCCTTGTGTGGGCAGAGAACAGACTCGTCAGGCAAAAACAAAGGAGGGGGCTTATGTATCTATGTGAGCAACAATTGGTGGACAAGAAACAATACAAGATTAGAGAAACCATATGCACTCCTGACTTAGAACTGCTTTGTATCTCCACTAGACCTTTTTACTTGCCAAGGGAGTTTGGTAACATTATTCTCTGTGCTTCATATATTCCTCCTAGTGGGAATGCTACTACAGCTGCTAAAAACATAGCAGAATATGTACATTTCCAACTTCTGCTACACTCCAGGGGCTCCTGTTTTTATTCTTGGTGATTTTAATTAATGCAAACTTGAATTATCCCTATCTGGATTTTACCAGTATGGTAAATGTGGCACAAGGAATGACAGAGTTTTAGATAAATGTTATGGTAACATCAGAAGTACATATACAGCCAAGGCCCTTCCTCCTCTCTCTAACTTCAATCACTCTATGGTTTCCAACAGCGCCTAGATCCATCAAGCTCCAACATTAGACAACAGTGGACACAGACTGGAGCATCTTCCATAACTTGGAGCTTGACGGGGCCACACATACAATCACTGACATTTGACGTGGCCCCTGAAAAGGACATCCTACACCTCCCCAACAACAAGCCACATATTACTAAGGAAGTTAGTGGGTATGGCTGCAGCTCAAAAAGAATGCAATCAGCTCCTGAAGGTAGCTAGGGAAAAACATGAATCTGCCATTGAACAGAGCTTCAGCTCAATGGACAATAGAAGACTCTGGGAACACATGAAAAACATCAGAAAAATGAGCCCCTAGAGAAAACGAATCATCACTGAATGAACAGGACGAATGATGATAAGATAATGACTTTTTCCTTAGATTTGAGACACATGACTTTAAACATGCCTAAGTCTGAGGTGGTTCATGGACCTGTTAAAGTTTGCAGGGGCAGAGTACAGAGGATGCTGTCATCACTGTTACACATCTAATCAGTAAGCACCATGAAGATCCTAAGGCATGTGTCTTATTTGCAGATTTTAGCTCTGCTTTAACACATTTTAACCTCACTATGCTTGTTCAGAAGCTAAGCGATATGCGTGTGAACTAGGGATGAAGCAGGTTGATCTTGAGGATCAATTCTGGGCTACTACTCATTTTAGTATTGATACCTTTAAAAAATATTGATTGTAAAATGATGGTACTTTCATATAGAGAGATAAAGAGATAGAGATAGTCTTTCTTGTCATTGTTTACATTAAAATATATATAATAATAAATAAAAATAAATATAGCTACAAAGTAAGCCTGAAAAGTATTACACAGTTCAGTGAGTGTTTCATATTTGAAGATGTTAAAACAGTTTGTTTGAATAATGATTGAGAGTACGCAGTAGCTGTTGGAAAGAAGCTGTCTCTCCAGCCTGGTGGTTCTGGTCTTAGCGACATACTTGAAACAACAATTCAAAAAACTGATGACCGGGATGTAGGATCTTTTAGAGATACTCTGGGCTCTGCGGAGAGTAATGAGAGCAGGCAATGTCTTCCAGGGGAGGCAAGGGGCATCTGGTGATCCTCTGAGTGGCCTGTGGCTTAACTCTGCAGGGATCTCTTGTCTGCAGTGGGAACAGCCCTGCATACCACACTGTGATACAGATTGTCAGGATGCTTTCAATGGCTGCATGATGAAAACACCAGCAGACTCTTCTCACAGTTGTTTTCTGAGGAGCCTCAGGATGCAGTCTCTGTCAAGCTTTCTTGACGTTTGCAGTGGTGTTAGCTGTCAGGAGAGGTGCCCAAAAATGTAAAGTGTGCACCCTCTCCACACAATCTCTGTTTTATACAGAGGGCTGGTTCACTGCTCCACTTTATCCTGAAGTCAAGTGTTAGTTTTTGAAGTGTTACTAGTGTGTTTAGTTTGGTTATTTGTGGAACACCAGTTAGACGGATTGACATATATGTCATCCATTATGTCATCTCATCCTCTTTGCAGGTTGAGCCCAGCCACTATTGTGTAATCTGCAATTTTATGATGGAATTGAGAGGAGGTGCACAATCAAAGCACAACAGAGAGTAAAGTAATGGACTTAACCTGCGCAGCCCATGGTGCTCCAGTGCTCAGTGTGGTGTTGTGGAGAGATAGGTGGATCCCAGTTTGACTACCTGGGGGAGCGGTTTGTTAAAGTGCAGTCAGTGGCAAGTGGATGGGGAAAAGCAAAATGCAGCAGCTCATTGATCAGTTTGTGGAATAGTGTTGAATTTGGGCTGTAATCTATAAACAGCATCCTCCCATAATTCATCTGTTGTTCAGGTGGCAAAGTGCAGTGTGCATGGCAATGGCGTCTTCAGTGGACCTGTTTGGGCAATATGCAAATTATTATGGGTCAAAGGGTGGTCAGGCTGGCTCTGATATTTGTAAACCAGCCTCAAAAACGCTTCGTGATAATGGGCCTGGTCGGCTGGTCTGTAGTTGTGGTCTATATGATTCCTGACTGTTTGGGATAGGATGATGGTGGTTGACTTTAAGCAAGTAGGAATAGTGATGGCCTGTAACAGGAGATGTTGGAGCAACTTTGGCAGATCCTGGCTAGCTGGTCAGCACATTCCTTAAGTACTTCACTGGGTACTCCGTCAGGGACTTCAGCTTTCACTGGGATTTACAGACCTCAGCACCACCTCACCTCATGTTCCTGTAGTGTAAGTGTGTTGTGGTTTTTAGAGTCTGGGGGGCATGAGCTTCCTGCGGGCAGATCCACCTCAAAGTGGGCAAAGTAGTTCAGCTTCTCTGCCAGGATGGATCAGCTTCAAGCGCTGCTGCTGGTGTTACTCTTGTAATTCGCAGAGGTGTTGTATCCCTTGCCCATTCTCTGGTGTTCGTTGTCTATGGGTAACAATTTCTCTCTTAGCAGAGGCTTCTTTGGCTGCTATTCGCCTCTCTTCAGCTCAGTTCTGGCGAGTGTTGTACTGGGCCCCAGTCACCTGATCTTAAGGCAGTATTATGGGCCCCTAGGTGAATGGAACTCACGATCATCTAGGGTTTCGATTAGGAAGGGCCAAATATGATACACAACAGTGACTGTCAGTAAAAATCTGATGTAAGAAAAGAACAGTGTCTGTGTACTCATTAAAGTCTCCTTGATCAAAACACCCCAATTGGTCTGCTCAAACAGTCCTGTAGCTGGTATGGGCTCCCTACAGCCAGATTTTAGTCTTTTTAATTGGTACCATCTTCTTGCCAGCTGGGGTGAGAGCAGTGATAACACTAGCATCTAGTGGTATATGAAGCAGCAGTCACTATTGCAGCCCAAAGACTATATGTAAGATAAAGCGTAGCCTTAGTGACATTACCCACAGGGTTCTTCCTGAAGCTCTCAAAGTTGGGCGGAATGATCAAGTATACATCTTGGCAGTGCCTAGCTCCACCCAACTTCCAGCTGACTGTAAAATGGACAAAGAAGTGGAGCTGTGAGTGGACCAGAATGAAGCCTGGTTGCCAAACTTGCCCACCTTAGCTCGAAGCTGCCAAACTAGTTGAGCTAAAGAGCTAGACTGCTGCTAGGCTCTAGCAGTGCTGGGAGGGTACCAGTTGTCCAGTGTCACGTTGTGAGTAGAATCAACACAAACTAACCAACAAGAGCATTATATTGATTTATGTGTTATTGATTAAAATACAAAAGTTTAAAAACATAACTTATTTAATATAATTTGAAGCAAGTGAATTAGCGAGCTCAGATTTTAACATGTAGTTACAAGGTGTTTATTTTTGATGTCAGTTGATACTTTCACTAAGTTAAGCTAATCAAAGTTACATGTGATGATAGCTATTGAGTTTTGTTTTTTTCATGTTTGACTAATGCTGGCTATTATAGCCATAGTGCTAATATGCAGATCCTTTATAGCCTATTAAAGAACAAACAGACATTAGAAAATCTATGACTCCAGTTTATGCAGCTTTCATTAAAATTACTCAATTCTTTTTAGTACGGTCAGCATACTTAAGGGTCACTGCCTGTGATGTCCCATCACACCTGCCACCTGACATAAACTTTAAATATCAGTCTTGGGTACTTGACTTCAGACAGCTGATAAAGACATTGTCATCTATATTTTGGGTGTTGCGTCCTTGCTCAATTTTTATGCAACAGTTGTGGATAAATAAAATTGTCAACATAAAAAGTGAGCCACCATTTATAATTGAATTTCTATATTTTCATTACCTAGTACATTATTACACTCATTTATTTTCCTCCCACAGTCACAGTGTGGATTACTGATGACAGCCAAGTCCAGTGTGGTGCTCAGACTGCAGGGGCCTTTGTGTGTTAGCATGCTGCACACCTGATGGACTGCGGTGGAAAAGGCCATCTCCCTTCTTTCTCCTCCCTATGAGGAAGATCAGCACTGGATGTCTCATTTGTCCACTATAGTAGCAACAACAAGCATTTTGAATTTGGCCTTTAGGATCCATTTAGCAAAATATAACATATATACTGTCTGGCTAATGTTGGGTTACTTTTATATTCATTATGGTTGGAAAAAATAACATCTATGGCCATAACTGTACCACCTCTGCTCTTCCTCTCAGCCTAATCCACATTTTATCCCTTTAACTCCAGTCTGTTGATTTTTTTTATTTTTTACTAAATGTGTTTATGTTTACATTTTATGATAACATTTAAAGTCCTTTTAAAAAAAAAACAAATATTGCATTCATTGAAAAGTTTACATATTTATTTATGTTTTCTGTGACTTAAATTACATTATAAATAGAAGAGATGGGTAACTGTTGCAACGAAGTAATTACAATGAGGATAAGACGGTGTCAGAATGTTTCTTCTTTGCCCTTGGAGAAAAGAGAAAATGGTAAGCACAGCAGTATTCAGGCATTCCCTTTATTAGGGAGGATATCCTAATAAAGGAAACATTAAAAATATGACATTATTGCAGAGTCGTTATTCATAAGCGGTTTTAAGTTGTTGTTTGATTCTGTAGATATTTAGCTTTGTATTAGAATGTGGTTTTCATTTTAGCAGTACACTACCAAGACAATAATTTAAAATTTCCTCAACAGTGACAGCAGAGAGAGCAAGCCGGGCCCTTGGTAAGTAATTAAGTTTAACATTAATAACCATAATGTTAGCTAAGCTACGTTAGCTAATGAGTGGACCTTTATTTTCCTAACCTCACTCAGGCATCTATCACCTAAAATCTAACACTTCTCTATTACTCTTTTTGACTTCTGTGCATATCTTTTTAATAACTGTAGCAAGCAGGCATCTTGTTCGAGAAAGGCTAATCTAAGGTTTATTCATGGCTGGCTAATCTGCTAGTTAATGAGCTAAATTTAAACTAGGTATAGTTGGTAGCAGCATAGCTGTCACTCCATGTCCTGCAAGTTAGTCACAAGAATTCACCCCCATATAGTTGTCTGTACAGGCTGTAGAATGTTTATTTATGCTGCTGCAAAAGTTGGCCATTTAACATAGGGGTCTATGGGATTGACTCGCTTTGGTTTTAGCACTTGGGGGCTGGCTTCATTTTCAGCCCGGGTGCCATATTGCAACCATTAAACTCACATATGGTGAAATAGAGGGCCCTCTGCCTCTGCTCTTACCAGTCTTTGTCTCTGTCTGCGGTGGATGGTGCAGTCACAGCCACATTTCTGTTATTATCATTAAACAGCTGTTCCGGACGTTTTATATGCGACACCTGGCGTTGGTGAGGAATATACACAGTACGCAGTTTTGTGGTTGTATTCTGTCTATTAGGGAGGCCAGACTGGCATCCAGCCATAGCCCTGCCTTCCGTGGCTGTCTCTTTCCTTGTGGTATGCACATCCACGGAGATCCCGGTGTCCTCGCGATCTCCCGGTGGAATGCCATGACCCTATGAAGAGATTACAGCTTGTAACAGCTAAGTTGAGCTTTGATCCAAGTTTGATCAAGTCAGTACAACTGTAGGGTCTGGAACAGGCATTCAGTAGAAACAGCAGTTCACAAACACACACAAAAAATCACAAAGCCTGAGAGCTGCAGCCACTGCACCTGAGTGTGCTGCCATCTTGCCCAAAGAAAAGAAATATTTAACCCTCAATTCAATTCAATTCAGTTTTATTTTATATAGCGCCATATCCTGAAGCAGTCATCTCAAGGTACTTTTCATGAGGCAAGGTCTAGACCGTGCTCACTAAAATAGGTATAAGGGCAACAAATCCCACCAGGCAAGCACTGGGCGACAGTGGCAGGAAAACTTCCTTTTAAGGGCAGAAACCTCGAGCAGAACCGGACTCAGGGTGGGTGGCCATCTTTCGACCGGTTGGGTTAAGGGAGAGAGAGGGAGGGAGGGTAGAGAATAGCGAAAGAAGAACATAGCATAACACAGGTTCCATATCAGATGCCAGGTGAAATGTACAGTAATACAACCCAGTAGTAATGATAGTAGTGATAAAGTATTAGCTGCTAACACAACCATTTAACTAATAGTGTAGTAATTTATAATTCTAGCAGCAGGTGTTGAAGATGAGTTGTAGGGCAGCGGAACTTGTCATCACAGATCCAGACTCTACAGCTCAAGAGGCAAAAATACCTGCAGAAAGAGACAGAGGAGGAGGCGGAAGAGCACAATACTACAGGAAAGGGAGATATTGAGTTAGTAACGGCGCAACATGGGATATGAATCCATATTGAGTGGAGAGAGAGAGGGAGAGAAAGAGAGAGAGAGAGAGAGAGGATCTCAGTGCATCATGGGAGATCTCCAGCAGTCTGGGCCTATAGCAGCATAACTGAGGATGGTTCGAAGCCTGAGCCAACCCTAACTATAAACTTTATCAAGAGGAAAGTTTTAAGTCTACTCTTAAGAATTACAGAGAATGTCTACCTCGGACTGACGAAACTGGGAGAAGGTTCCACAATGGGGAGGAGCCTGATAACAAGGCTCTGCCTCCCATTCTACTCTTGGAAACTCTAGGGAGCCACCAATGTAAACCCAGCATTCTGGGGCGCGGAGTCCTGGTGGGACTGTGAGACTATGAGATCTTTAGGTAAGATGGAGCCTGACCATTAGGGCTTTGTATGTGAGGAGGATTTTGAATTCTCTGGATTTGACTGCAAGACCAATGTAGAGAGGCTAACACCGGGAGAAATATGGTCTCTTTCCTAGTTCTGTCCCAATGTGTCGTGCTGCAGCGCATTTGGATCAGCTGCAGAGACTTTAGAGACTTGTTGGGGCAGCCTGATAATAATAGTTACAGTAGTCCAGCCTAGAAGTAACAAATGCATGGACTAGTTTTCTGCATCTTTGGGACAGAAAATGTCTAATTTTGGAGATATTCACGCCTTGAATGAAAAAGGCAGTCTAGAAGTTTTGTTTTATGTGAGTTAAAGGACATATCCTGATCAAAGATGACTCACAGATTCTTTACAGTGGAGGGCTGGGAGGGAGCCAAACAATGGAGTCTGGTGGAACTACATCATTAAGTTTGTTTCTGATGTGTTCAGGATAAGTATAATGATTTCAGTTTTATCTGAGTTTAGTAGTAAGAGTTGCTTGTCATCCCGGATTTTTAATGTCCTAAGACAAACGGGTTTGGCTAGATGGTTCATCAGGTTCCATTGACAGATGAAGCTGTATCATCACGCTATTAGAAATTTATAGATGTTTTTCTGATAATATTGCCCAAGGGAAGCATATACAGTGAAGAGGGATTGGTCCAAGCACTGACCATGTGGAACTCCATATCTAACTTTTGTATGGAGGAGTAGTTGTTAGCATGTACAAACTAGAAGCCTATCAGATGAATGGGACTTAAATGATTTAGTGCAGTTCTGTTGCCAATAAAAGTGCTCAGTCTCTGTAAAAGGATACTGTGATGGTCAATCGTATAAAAGCAGCACTGAGGATCTAACAAGACAGAGTACAGAAACAAAGTCTGTTGTCTGATGCTATCAGGAAGTCGTTAATGCTTTTTACAAGTGCTGTCTCTGTGTGTGATACAACCCTAAATCCTGACTGAAAATTATCAAATAAACTATTATCCTGTGAAATTAGCTGCAACTGTTTTTGCAATGCTTTCTCCAGGATCTTAGAGAAAAGAAAGGGAGGTTAGATGTTGGTCTGTAATTGGTTGGTATGGATCTAGAGTGGGCTTTTTTTAGAGGGTTTGATTACAGCCATTTGCTCACGACTACGGCGCAACCTGTGCAGGACAGATTTAACATATCTAATACAGGACTGCAAATTAAGGCAGAGCTTCCTTCAAAGCAGCCTGGTTGGGATGGGGTCTCGAGACAGGTTGAAGGTTTAGATGCTGAGACCGTTGATCTGGTGAGCTGGGCTAGGTGGAGTGGGAGAAAAGGAGTCAGTTGGGTTTGCATTGTCTATGGATCACAGATCCAGGCCCCCCTTTAAAAAAATCACCTTTTTTCCCTTAAGGCCCTTTTAGGTTACTGGATGTATTTTTTATATTTCAATGTAAACATGAGAAAAAAAAATACTTTTGGGTCTTTAACTTCAGTCCTCATCACTATTCCCCTTCACAATTTACTGCTTGGCACTTGGACTCCTCAAACAAGCTTTTCCTTAGCAAGGTGGCTCCGTCCTTCCACAGTGGATCAACACGCATCCATGGGACAAAGCACTGTTCAGTGGCCACCTCTGGGTCTTATGATGGCAGCTGTATGAGTCCTAACAACCTGATGGAGGGAAAAATTTACTCAAATTAATACATATTCTTCTTCATCACCCAAATATATGTTCAATTCTCTCTCTAAGAATGCAAGGAAATGGAGAGCTGTAATACTTAATAATAAAAATAATAACATTCAAATTTGACTTTTTGCCTGCCCCCAAGGGGGCAACAGCAAGGAGTCAATGACTCTGGGGCCACCTAGGTCTACATAACACTCCAGCGCCCCTGGAAGTTCCGATTACAATAATAATAATGTAAATAATGTATAGATTCTAATTCTAAACAACCATTGCCCACACACCACCAAGATTATAAACTTACCTTTGTATTTCCTTCTGTTGTAGTCCATGATTATCATGGGCTTCTGAATGATTCATCACTGATGGCAAATCCGCGGTGTGCTGTGACATTTTTTTCCCACTTAGGAATGGGACACTGCTGTGTGGGTACTGGAGGAAAGCAAAGATGGAAGGCTAGCCTGCTGCCTGACCTCCAGCAGCTTTGAGGCAGCTCAGGTTTGTTTCTCCTCATGGCATCCCTCTTCTCAGGAGCTCTTCCCAAGTCCGTAGATGTGAAGAAATTGTCATAAATGCAGGTGCTGACCCTCAGTCCCTCCACCAGCTCAACACAGCCCTTTTGCCCCTAGTTTACCTGCAAGTGAGGCTCCGTCTTGCTTCCCCGTGTGTACTGACATCTTCAAGGCATGGGGTCTCTCACTAGGCGTTGCAGAACCAACCCAGACACTTCCATGCCATAATAGGCAGTTTACTGAGGATGTGACAAAAGCAGCAGCAACCCCTGAACAGCACCAGCTGCTCATCACACAGATATCAACTCCAGGGTTGTATATCAAGCTAAGACCATAGTGCCCTTCTCCCACACCGGCCAAATAGCTGCCAGCTTGCTCTCCTTCATGTGCCCTTCCTCCATTGCAGCTATTTCTAAATTTTTTTTGCAGGCATAGTGGATGGGGAGATGGCTCGCCCATTGCTTCTGACCACAAACTTATTTATTTTTATTATTAAAATCACAGGCGAAGAAGCTCTCAGTTCCATCATTCCGTCTTGGTGATCCCTCCCCAGCCATCACCATCGTTACACTGGCCGTAGAGATTTGTATATTCCAACATCAACTACAACATATCCTCCGTCACAAATAAATCCATGGGATGTGGCGGAGGCATATATTAGCCCCTCAGGAGGACAGGCGGCTGGGTGTACTGCAGGAGTCATTTAGCCTGGTGGTGCCTGGGAAATCATTCCGTTCTTTTGACATACTTTTCTGCGCTCTCCCCCTCATCAGGACCTCTGACCCCAAGGGCTGCTGTCAGAGGCAGAGTTGGAACCGGCCTGCTGGGGGAACTCCATTCCCAGTCAGAATAACTTGTTCCTGGCCTACAGTGCTGTTGCCAGCATATCAGTTTCAAACAAGGTGACTTCTTCCACAATGCCTCTCTACAGACACAGGAAAATGGCAGCATCTGGGAGTGATTTTGTGCATTTTTGCCTCTGATTTGGTTACAGAGGGATTAACAAGTTTCACATTTCTGTATTGCTATAGCAGTGAGACGAAAAAAGTGGTTTAATGACAGTCAATTAGGACAAAAGGGCTCCAGGGGAGACATGAGTTTTTGTCTAGACAATTGATTCAACACAGAGTTGATGCTGAAATTTCAATTCATTAAAAATGAACATCTTTGTCAGATATTCTCATCTCAGCATAAGAACTGCCAGCTGAGAGCAAAATACAGTTAAAAAGCCCTAAAAGGGCCCACAGGAGGGCCTGCGGGTTAACTGTGTGCCCCAAGACCTACAACACTGTACACTGTTGGCGTGCGCCAATGGGGTCTGTCCATGTGCATGCTAACGTTTGAAAACAGAGTCTCCACAAGGCAAGGGTGTGGGAATGAGCAGATCTGACCATTGCACAAGGGATGAGTGGTAGAGCCAGTCCTGTAGATACAATATTGAGTGAGTGTAAGCGTATACAATAGAATAGAATATAATAGGCTGTTTATTGTCCTGTACGATTAAATGGTAAAATTGTGGGTGCTCCACGAAAATAAACAGTGCACTGGAAGGGTATAGCACAATAAGAAATATAGAAATGTACACAAATAATGCAAAAATACAAAAATACAAAAATTACACAAGTTTACACGGTTTACATACACACAGCACACGATTGTGAAAACCAGACCAGAGCCCTGGTTTCCTGAGGCAGCAGGATCTGGATATTTTCTCCAGGGAGGGCAGAGGGCGGCCGATGATTTTTCTGAGGCGGTGTTGATGATCCTCTACAGCTGCTGTTCTCAGCTGTGGGCCTGTGTACCACACCTCCAGGCATGTTAGCCACCTCTCTCCACAGAGGCGTGATAGAGGCCAAGCAGCAGCTTCTTGTCAGATTGTTTTCCTAGGCACATGCAGGAGTGCAGCAGCTGCTGAGCCCTCTTCACTAGGGCCTTGGTGTTGTGAGTCCAGGAGAGAGATCGGCCAAGATGCTTGGGTGCCCAGGAACCTGAAGGTGGTGACAGTTTCACCGCGTTCTCCATTTTATGAGGAGGTGTGGGTGTATCTGTCCTTCACAAGAGTCCATGATGAGTTCTTTTTGTTTTCTGGGCATTCAGTGTCAGGACATTGGCTGAGCACCAGAGGACAGTTCCTCTACCTCAACCCTGTATACTCATCTCCATCTAGATGAGCCCAACCACCATCATCTACTTTGATGGTAGTATTTGGTTAAGGTGGGTTGGAGATGCAGTCATGGTACAGGAGCTGGCAGGGGCTCAGCACACAGCCCTGAGGGAGCCAGTGTTGAGTGTGAGTGTGGAGAGAGAGGTGGGGGCCGGAGTCTAACGGACTGTGGGCAGTGTCGCTGAGGAAGTGTTAATCAGATGCAGGTGGGAGGGGGATCTGTAGTTAGTTAGTTAGTAGCGGTTTGGTAATTAAAATGTCCGGAATGATTGTGTTGGATACTGAGCTGTAATCCACAAAGACATCAGCATCAGTGCCCGATGGAGTGTTAGAGTGGCGTCCTCTGTGGACCCGGTTAAGCTCTGTGGCTAAACTAATTGGGGGTCAAAGGGAGGGAGAAGCGTTACAATGTGCTGCAGGACCAGCCGCTCCAAACAACCATGACTACAGATGTGAGTGCAATGGGTCTATAGTCATTGAAACTATCTATAGTTTTGGGGAATAGGATGATGGTGGAGGCCTTCAAGACATGTTGTTACAGTAGCATGGAGTTTGGGACAGTATGGCACGACCGCAAAGTGCTTGAGATGACTGTTGTTGTGATCTGGCTATAAATAAAACTGAATTGAATTGAATTGTCAGGTCGCTCAGGTTATACCTCACCTCATGCTCCAGGAGGGGGTAGCTCCTCTGCCAGTGTGCTGCTGCTGCTGCTGCTGTTGCTGGAGGTTAATAGGGCTGGCCTCTGTGGTTAGTTAAAACTGGATGCCCCTCCACATCTGTCCCTGGGTTGTCCATCAGGGCCATTCTGCCTGTGGCTCCTTTGCCTGTCAGATGCCTCTCCTCCAAGTTGGCTCTAGCAGTGCCTGATGAGCTGTCCTCATCCTGGGGCTAGAGTTACACTCTCCTGATCAGGGCCTGAGACTTCACTTGTCATCCAGGGTTTTCCTGTTTGGGAAAGATTCCCGGATCGTTTGTTGACTATCGTTTTCTGCAGCACTTGATGTAGAAGACGGTCTCTGTGTCTCAAGGTCTGATGTTGAAGATATTCCATTCTGTACAAGCAAAGCAGTCCATAGCTGGAGGAGCATCTTCAGGCCAGGTTTTGATGGTTTGGGTGCTTGTACACAATACAACACTAGGAGAGTTTCTCATGCCATCATGCACATTCAATGGACATTCATGAGATGTCTAAATGGATAAACGCAGTTGGAAAGATGAGATTATGTTGAGTGCATACTTTTGCAGGTTTTAGCCAGCAGGTAGAGAGTGACAACAACACCACAATTGGACCATAAAACAGTGGCAAAGTTTTTGTGCAGGAGGTTTATCAGGTTTGGTTGCCTGATGCCCATAATGTCAGATAATGGGTCACACTTTTGTATCACAGTTCAGATCATCCATTCATCCATCCGTCCACCTATCTATCACCGTGTTAGATCACCCAGTAAATACCCGGTACAGGTGGTCTGGATAGCTCTCCATCCAAAGGGTCCGAGCCTACAGCTGTAGTGTTTTCACCAACTCCACAGATTCTGCGGCTTGTATAAGCTGGTGGTGAGAGGTCCACTAGCTACTAACACCTGCTTCAGATGCCTACCCTGCCACTGGTACCGACCAACCAGGCCCTACAGGCCAGATACCAATCACCAGTCACACCTGTTAACAGCAGCTCTCCCCTCTTATAGATCTTTACTTGAGCTGGTGCTAGGAAAAGATTTAGTGGCTTTGCCATTACAAGGGTCTGTTGACTTTAAGTGGCAAAATAACCTTTAAGGACAGTATTACACATGACTAGTGTTTTGCTTACTGAGAATTACAGATCAACTGTCACAACTTAACCTTAGATGCAATGTAGATTTTTATTTGAATACAGATTTAGCGAGGCAAAGCATACAGCATAATCACATCAGAACATAAAACAATATAACCAATCACAAAGGCAATTAGAAATGGTTCAGAAATAAGTAACTCACTGATTCTTATGTTAATACTGGCAGTCTCTAGGATGGGTGAATAATTTGGAGAGAGAGGCAGAGGGTTGGCAGCGTAGCTGACCGATCCTCTTTCAAACCCGGTCCCGTGAGAGGTCTCTGACTCCGTACAAAGTCAGGCCTTGAAATCAGTTCCTCTTTTTGACCTGGCGAGCTATACAAAATCTTTAGAGGCTAAATCCTTTACTGCAGGAGAAAATAATAATCCATAAACTCTCTTGCATTAGAATCTTCTCCACTTAGTAAAATAGTCTCAAAATTCGCGCTGTTGTAAGTGAGTGAAATTACGCTGGGTGCTCTCTCTTGATGATGGCGAGGAGGGTCTTCTTCTTTGGATGATGATCCACCGATGGTCAGCGAAGAAGTCCGAATAAGTTGTCTGGTACATCACCTTTTAACTGGTCTTATTAACTCTCTCCCTCAGTTTCCTCTACCGACCATTTTTGACGATGCTAGCTCCGGTTGTGCTGTTGCAATCCTTCCATTATGTTGCAATCCTTCTTGGCTTCAATTCTCTACCAACAGTGACCGCACCCATCCTAGACACACCGCTTCTTTCAATCATTCTTATTCTTGGTTACTATGATACAATTAATCATCACTTTTCAGTAATATCAGTACAATCATTTTTAATTTTTCAAGCCACACAATCAACTATTTTATTTCACATTTCATAGTTTTATACTCATACCAACCTTACAGTATGCTATTAACCCTTTTCCTAAGACGAGGACAGGCTATCTGGTACTTTCCAGTCATGTCCAATCTTACCATTGCTTAATCTCAGAGTCATATGATTTTCCATTCATACTCATACACACATTTAATGATCATAATGCTTACATTTTATACTAGTTAATTTTTTAAATGGTATATCAAAACGTGCATCTTACAACCATGGGAGAATCTGGCGTGATCCTTTCTTTGGCGCTGGGGTAGGTAGATCTCAACCTTTCTTGACGGCGGCTTATCTCCTTTTAGGGTTGAGGGTAATCCAAATAAGACAAGCTTAAAGCACAAGTTTGGGTGTGTGTACCATCCTCAGTCTCAAGGAACTGTTGAACTGGTAATGATTATTTTGAAGGAACCTAGCTAAGATCATGGCAGACAGCAACGGCAAGCTTAATTGGATGCAAGCTTTTCCTTTGTCTCTAATGAGCATGAGATCAGAGACTATCAGAATCACACATTGCCTCTCACAACAGGAAACAGAGTTGGGAAATTATGTACAGCATTTAACTCAAATCCATAAAATTATATTCCAACAGGTTAAGGGTGCCACAGAAGATGCAGATGTTGCAATCCGAGTGAACCTACAGACAATACATCCAGGAGAGTTGGTGTATGTCAAAGATATTACAAGACAGTGGGACTAAAATAGACAGGAAGGCCCTTTAAGGTTGCCTCAATTCCAACACCTCTCAAAGTCAAAAGTAAGAAAGTCTAGCTCATCTCAATGCTGCTATGAAATCCCAGGCCAAGGACTGATAACAGTAGGGGCCCAGACAGAGAGGCTATCTCTAGGATTGCCGCGGGCAGATGATGCTGCCCCACTGGGATCACAACAACCACAGCAATGGGCAGGTGACACTGCCCCCCAGGGAACAAGACAAGGGGAAAGATAATCTGAGAGACTGGCAGCTAGATGCAGCCGCAGTGGGTCAACAAACAGTGGATCACTGGCCACCAGAGAAGAGAGTGACAATACTACAAGCAGTGAGTCACAGGCCCAGAAGGGAAATAAGTAAACCCAGTCAGTCTAGGGGAACAAGGAGTGAAAAAGAAGTCTAATCATAAGCAGGGATCAGGCTCAGACATAGTCAGCAGAAATCACAGTCAGACCCAGAGGAAGGGCCAGCCCCAAGAGGGTTACAAGAGTAAGGGAGAGACCAAAGGAGGGCAGGTCATGGTAGCAAAGGGACAATGGGTCACAGCTCCAACACCACAAACAGTGGGACAAATGCTCTCTTCCATGCTCTCTCTCATGCCAGGTCATGAAATGGTATGTATGCACGATGTGAAGGTCAAATGTAAACGCTGGCAGTCCATAATTAACTTAAAAAACACAGCTATGACTCTTAAAATGGTTGACAGATCTTTTTTAATACTAGCAATCTTCAAGCTTGTTAAATTCTCTCATTTAATATGTGGGATTTTTCAATTTTTTGCACATTATCACCAGTTAAGGAACACAAAAAGAGTTATTTCAAAAGCAGTAGTGGATTGGTAATCAGGAGCTTCAGGAGAAAGTCTGGTGGGCTTGGCAGTGTGAGCTGATGAGTGGCCTATCCTAAAACAGTGCAGTCCCAACTTGACCTTGACTGAACTGTCCAAATGACCAAATTCATCTCTGTCAGATTTGGTTTGTCAGGTTGTTTTTGTTGGTTTAGAGACACATCACAGCGATTTGTTGTTTAGTTGTTGCACTTAATTCCTAATCAAATGGTTCTGTGGGTCAGTCCACTACTTTGTTCCATACCAAAATATCTCAAAAACTATGGGATTTGTTATATTATGTTCAGCCCAGGCTGGGCTGTCATGGTGGTCCCTTGACTTTTCATCTAGTGTCATCATGTGTTCAACACTTTGTGGCTAAATATCTGTACAACTAATGACATTTCCATAATAGCTAATGCAAAAATGGTTTACCCACATTAGTTTACCGTACAGCCCTCTTTGAGGGTTGCATACATTCGCCCGAATAAACACAAACAGCATAGCAATCCATGTATCATTGTTTTTAAAATAAAACCAAAACTAAAAAACTAAATATTGACTTGTTTTTCAATATTTGTTTCAGAACCAAAATGAAAAAGCGGATACTTGACTCTTTCCTGATTCGATTTGTGCACAAATGAAGGGCATTCTATTGATATTTGATTTGATGCAAGGCGTGTGATCCGATGAACTTTGACCTTACACAGGATGGGGCATAAAGGGAGAAGAAGTAGAAGAAGAAAGCGAAAGAAGAAAGTAGGCTGGACTGTTGTGTCCTGGATGCTCAGAAGATTCTGTAATCAGCACCAGCTCAGGTGAAAAAGACATGTTTCAGATTCAGAATTGGAAATGGTGATGATGTCCTCAATTGATAAGGTAAGTGTTCACATACACAAATTCATTTCATATGCATTGTTTTATTGGGCTGTTTTGTTATTAACACTGAAGTGCGTGGAAATCTGATGTGTATGTGGCAGGTCCTGTCAGACAAACATTTCATCTAAAGTACCCAGCATATGTTATAAGTTGAATTAGCTAATAACACTGTGTGGCCTAATTATTAGTTACACTGTGAGAGTTGAATTAGAGCAATGTGGAGGTTCAACGAGCGTCCCATACAAATTGAGGTGTGTTTCAGCCTGTCAAAAGCAGCGTAAGCTGATGAAAAGCATAATCACACTGTAGCGTACAGCTATAGCTGTAAAGGGTCTATTAGCTGGAAATTGTTTTATAATAATTACATCTTTGTTCTGCACACAGTAGTTCTGCATCATAGCCTACAAGCACATTTTAAGAAATGTAATGATGCCAGTTTCAAAATGATTGGTTGTTGTGTCTGGCGCATCTTGTGTTTACAAACTGTAAAGGGTCTATTAGCTGTATGATAGTGTGAATGCACTTTCATCAGCTTAGAGCTACCTGACAGGTTGAAGCACCTTCAATTTATGATCGCTGGAAGGCTACATCATAACATTAAGTAGTTACTAGACAGTTTATTTACAACAATAATACACAGTAATGATGATAAAACTGAATAATTTAAGGCTGAGACAGAGTGATACAGAATATTAGAACGAAAACCAACATGATGATCATTTGTAAAATGATGTTTTCATAGACATGAATATATTTCTTGTACCATGTCTGCAAGTTCAGTAGGCCAGTGTGCTCACCCACTGAATAATTATTTTCACACATTAGATTACTTGATAGAAACATTTTTGTCTTGACAGACAGGTCCATCTATGGACGAAAATTTATGACCAGGATACTTCTTCTCATCAGTGGGGTAAGAGTGGGAGAATATCAAGTGGAAGGATTCTCAGAGAGGTGCTGTAGCCCTATAATGGGCGCTGCGTCACAGGAAGTCACCTACAATAATTATGTTTGAGAACAAAACATGATTTTTGAATTATTCAACTTATGAATATTATATTTAGAATTGAAAAGTATGCATATTATTAGTCCATGCATGTATTTAATTTATAAATTCTTTGAATTATTTAACTTCTTGTTATTCAGCTTTACATTGACTGAATACCTTGTTTGGAAAGCCTGCGTAATCTGAACCCTGTTACCCACGGAGTCTATGGGCCACAAACTCCACCTCGACCAAGGGCGAGAAGCTGGGGTGGAGAGAACACATGTCTTGGCTGTTGATCAGGTTCAGCAGTAAGGTATTTGCTGAATTTACAATGCCAGTGAAGAACAATCTTATTATTTATGAGAAGTTTACAGGCAAGAGTTCTGTCCAAGGTTAAAACAAAATTAATGATAAGTACTTTGTAGTTGTTATGCAATATCAGTATTATTTTATTACATCAGTATGTACTACATGTACTATGTGCATTTTGAATGTGAAATTAATCTTAATCTATCACATCTACATACAAGTATCCATTTTAATCTACCCAGGATAGCAGTTGCCAACAATGGCATATGGGACCAACTCAAGTGGATCATGGCAGGGAGTTTCTTGACCTTGTACATGCAAGAAAGTTGTCTCAACACAGACCTGTAACACCAACAGGCCTTATGTGCAGACAACTACAACTTCAAGGTGAATTTTGATCTACTAGTTATATACAAGGTAATGAAATAACTTTCACAGTTTCACAAAAATGTATTTACAGTGAAAATATATTTATAATCCCAAATCAGAAAAAAGTTGGCAAAGCAAAAATGCATTTAAAACTGACAGCATTGATTGCTTAGATGTCCTTTAACTCATATTTCATTTGGCCAGTATCAGGACAAGACATTTCTGTTAACCCATTTAGAAATATCCATCCAGGTTCAGGTCTGTAACTTTTACCTCCAAAAATTTGGTACAAGGGTTCTTCAGTAGCACTACAGGTAAAAGCGTTTCTTGTATGGACTTAGTCCTACCTGCTTAGGAGCCAGGGGTTAGAATCTGACTCATAGTCCTTTGATGCATGTCTCCCCCTCTCTTTCCCCTTTTTATGTCTCTCTGTCATATCAAAATAAAGATAAAAAGGGGGGCAATGGGACAATTGAGGACTACTGATTAGGTGAAAAAGTGATGATTAGCACTGAGTGGGTGATGCCGCTGCTGGTGGTTGTGCAGCAAGAATTCCCCCAGAGATGCTGCCCAATGTTGCTGAGGAGCAGCATAAAACAGGGTTAGGGGTCCTTCCCACAGCTTGGGTTTCCTGGCTCTGATCCATCTCATCAGAGGAAGGCCGATATCATGGAGCAGCTGTTTGGAGAGTATCAGCATTTCTCTTCTTTTTGACTCTGTGATTTAACAATGACTATAATTAATGTTTCAAGAGGCACTGTTCTACCTGATCAATGTGACTGAAGACATACAGAGTAAATGTCAGGAATTAGGAGATATATTACTTCAGCTTTGTAGAAAAAATGATGAAATGATTTAGTAAGCTCAATTTAAATAAATACCAAGTTTGTTTAGTCTCTGCATATTTTTATTGTCAAAATTAGCCAAGTATAAAACCACTTAACCTGGAACTGGAATGGCACAATAACTTGTAACATGACAGTTTAATACTGTGAAAAAGTGCTTAAAAAGAAATCTTCACTAAATTACTTTAAAGAACTATCTACTCGGATAGTGATGATAAATCCGGTGTCAGTTTTAAATCCACAAAGCATAGTACAAAATACGAAAATAAAATACAGCAGAACAATCTTCCTCAAGGAACCTGAGTGGCCATCACACCTGCCTCCTCTCTACTGCTCAACACTGGAGCTTTAAGGTGACAGTTCACATTTTTTTAAGTGGACTTATATGAGGTACTTATCAATAGTTTATTACCTGCAGTGGATTTCTGAATCTGAACTATCCCTTTAACCTTGAACATTGGACATTGCTACAAAAACACAATGCTCTGAAGATCCATACAAACAAACGGTTGTTGCCACTGTAAAAGACAGAATAAAGATATTACAGGAACAGCAACTTCATGGATGTTGTCCTCCAAATCCACAGCACGCCACCTGGGGCAGTAACTGCTGCTTTTGTCCCACTCCATAATACAGGCCTTACACCCGATTAGGCTTCTGCAGCAGGTTGAGAACATTGGCTGATTTAAAGGACCTGTGAATTTAAAAAAAAAAGTTGTATTTCACTTATTTTCATTGTGTTAAGTAGATGAACGGTCCAGAAGTAATGAAGCTATGTAATCCAACTAACAATTCACAGCATTTTGGGATGTATAAGAAACCGAACATATAGAGCAGTGTAGTGTTTAGTGCCTCTGATCTCACATTCCATGTTCATGTTGATCCATAGTTTAAAAGTACCAACCTTTGCAGACACGACAGCAGAAGACCTCTCTTAAAGAGGCTACTTCAGCCTCTGACAGAGACAGGGTTGTTCTCAGTGTGGAACGTGCAAATCCACTCAAATCTTTGATTATCTGCGACACATCTTTTAGTCCCTGGGCTGCCTCGACAACTTCTAGGATGTTTGCTGCAACCTCTTGAAGGCCAGTACCTTCTCTTTGAAAAAGATTTTTCATTTACTGTAAGCCTTGCGGACATCATCTAAAAGTAACCACAAAAATGGTGTGCGACAAAAACATGAATTGAAAACAATAATAATAAAAATCTTCACTTACCTCAGCCTCCTCCTCTTGTTAACCTGGAGCAGATCCCTCTGTTCTTCACGCACTGCAAACACTTTTCTGGAATTTTGCTTCCAGTATGCTGATCCTGCAATAAAAATGAATAGGAAATTATGGTTTTATTATCTTTCAACCAAATATTTGCTGTCTTTTTCATTAATTATATCCAATAGGTGGGTTTAAAAAAAAAAGTGAGGATAATACTTGGGTGTATGCACCTCATTCAGCTATTAAGTGCATGAACTGTTTGTGCAGACAACCTCACATTTCAGAATCAATTATTTCATTTCCCTGAATATCTGTTAAAATAATTGACTTCTGTTCTCCAAGGGCCTCTTTCACCTTACTGGTAATTGTTGCCACACAAGCCTCTGTGACGCGGACTGCCACCATCTTGCTGGTCTGCAGCTTTCCATTAAGGACCTCAGCAAAGAAGACATTCCTAAAATTGATAGAAACATAAACTTTCTTTAATACACAGGAAAGTATCTTATAAATAACCAATATGAAACAATATGCTATATCATTTTCCTTGTGAAAAAACTCTTCACGCATCTGTTAAAAAAGTGGACAGGTGCGTAGGAGGAACAGACCGATTGGGTTTTTCGTCAGGGTTTTTTTGTGACCAAAACGTTGCAGCCAATAAACTGATGTATGCAAGTAAAGACAGTGTGTGGGAGCCTCTACATAATCGGTTTGTCGAGCTCATTTCCCTTAACATCTTTAGGCTGGGGAACCATAATACTTCACTTTTTCAGAATTGGATGTTATGACATATTTCACCTTCATTAAAATATTACAGCTCCTGTGATTTGAGAATTGGACTTGACCATTTACTGTAGCAATTTTGATAATATTTGGATTGATTGTTCAGTTTTAATATACGATAACAATAACCACTTAATTTAGGGCTGGTGTCATCAGGCTCTTGGCTAAACAAGCTTAATGTTGCAGAGTTGTGGGTGGATAGGGGAGATAATGGTAAATATGCAGGATAGGGGATTACCAGCAAACAGGTGACACACCTCTAGAAATGATGTAGAACAAGAAAGAAAATCTGTTGTGAAAATGGAAGTTTTAGCAAAAAGCAAGTTTTCTTTCATCACCTCACAAAAGTTTTGGTTGGGGTACTCCTTGGCATTGGACAGGAGGAGGTTGCGGCTGCGCTGGGTGGGCGGTGAAAAGAAAAACGAACAGGCTGGCCTGATTCAAGTGCCCCGGCCGATTTCTCCACAGTGGTGCTGTCACCATGCACTTCATAATGGCCTCTTTCAGTAAGGTCAAAGCAGTTGAAGTTGCCATCAGGTTGGGGCAATATGGCCATGTTGGTGTCATCTGTGAGATACAGGCTTTCCTTTTGGACCTATGACAAGTGTTTAGGGTTAGAGGAGAAGCTTAAACACTGTTCTCATTCATCTATTTACATTTGCACACATAATTTACCTACACAATTTAAATTTAACACATTTACACACGCACGCACGCACACACACACGCATATACGTATTTCAAGCCATAACACAAGGTAACGTTGTGGTGTCTATTTTAGCCTTTGCATATAATACAATTGATGGTTTTAGCTGTGGGTGCTTAAATAACGTTTGGATAAACTAACGACAGGGAGGGAAAACATGCCAGTGGCTGATCTATCTATTTGGAAAATATGATAACTTTGCGACTGGGATGAAAGAAAAAAGATAAATTGGAAAGAAAAGGGAGAAATGGCTCAAGGAGTAATCAACAACACTAATAATGTGAGTCCTTCAGTGTCTCATCCCCGTAACACCACATGATGACGACAGTAACACACAAGCTGTAAAAAAAAAAAAAAAAAAAGGCTTCCCCACGTAAGTTATATATACTATAAAGTCATATCCACTGTTTGCCAACCGTACGCAGTGTTACTGACTTTGAAACTTGCAGCATAACTTTAGTTTTCTGGCTCATTGCTGAGTTAAACAGAGCAGCTGGTCATATCTTCTGGCCTCAGTGTTACCCTTTTACTTCCCCTAAACAGTACAAAGGCGTTCATTTTTTGCAGCTCATCTTGCTCATCTCTCTCTGTGTGTAAGGTCAAAGTTCATTTCCAGGTCACATGCCTTGCATGAAATCAAAATATCCAAATTCGATAGAACGCCCAAATCCGCCCGTTATCCGTTTTTTCCATTTTCCATTTGTGCACAAAATCGGAAATCGGAAAAAACGAGTTGTTATCCGTTTTTTCATTTTGGTTCTGGAAACAAATATTGAAAAAACGAGTCATTATTTCATTTTTTACGTTTTGGTTTTATTTTGAAAAATGAATGAATCACTGATAGGAGGAATTTGATTAAATCTGTGTATCATTTATTCATTCGTCTGTAGTATAAACGTTAAGTTATCCGCTAAAGCTAGCATGAGCTAGTTAGCTTGGTTAGCAAGGCGCATCCATAATTCCCATAACTGTGAGAGCGGAATGCTAATTTTGACTAGCGAAACACAGGCTTAAAACAAAATGTACTTACCAAGAGATGAAGATCCGTCTTCTTGGAATGTCTGTTAGTACAACCGAAAGCCAAATGAGACATTTTCAGGTAGGCATATTAAAATGAACTGTGTGCTATCAGTTCACCAGACAACAGGTCCGAGACGAACTCCGTCCCATCATGATTGACAGCTGTCAATCACACGGTAGCCACGCCCTAAGGCATACCCTGCTTTATCGTCTATTTTCCTCTATATGCGACCGTAATTTACAAAATCAACATCATGTTGTATTGAGGAAGACTTACATCTAGCGATTGAGACCATAAACTCATCAGGAGAATGTTTACTGAGATATAAAATCAAGTGAGAAGGAGGGCCATTTTCTCATAGACTTCAATGTAAACGAACTTCGTTTTGCAACCACGTGTCGCCCCCTGCGGGCCACACGGTCTTGCTCGTCTCTTCCTGCGTATAAGGTCAGAGTTCACTTCCAGGTCACACGCGTCAAATCAAAAATATCAAATCAGTTTTTTCCATTTTCCATTTGTGCACAAAATCGGAAATCAGAATAACGAGTCGTTATCTGTTTTTAGATTTTGGTTCTGGAAACAAATATTGAAAAAACAAGTCATTATTTTGTTTTTTTAGTTTTGGTTTTGTTTTGAAAAACGAATGATACACAGATTCATAGCCCCCAGTGAGCAGTGAAACATCACAAATTTCAGAGTAGACAAGTAAATGATGCCAAAAACGATGTGAGGAATAACCTGGGGCTAGATCAGTCAGACAGTGGCTCTAGGCCAGCAGTTTCAAAAAATTCTCATCAAATTTTCAACTTTTACGTGGTTTTGCAAATAAAATTATTCTCTTGATGGTAGCAGATAATCAGACTAATAATATTCATTTTGCCAGAGTATCAGTCCTTTACAAACTCATGTCCCACTTGATAGAGGAGTATATTACAATGAAGGGAAATGAGAGCTCCAAACTATTTTGGGAATGACAGTCATTTTGTATTTTAAAGCGCTTTGCAGGAAAACTATTGTTTGACAAGCATCTGCACTATGCATTATTTGTGGAAAAGATATTGACTTTTGAAAAGTGTTTTGTCAAAATGAAATCACAGAAACTGCAGTAATGGGTCTGCAAACCTTAAAACAAATATACATCATGTCTAGTGAGAGAAAAAAAGAGAGAAGCAGAACATAAACACATCCAGCACAATCTTACTCATCAAACCGCTAAAAGGCGTCAAAAGAACATCTTGGATTATTACCGCCTTAGAGAACAGAGATGCATTTAGAAAATGATCCCCCCACTAATCTGTAAACATCCTGGAATCCTTGTTGTCAAAGGAGAAATCCTCAAATCATCTTAGTGCATAACAGCCTTTTTAGCAAAACTGGGTCGTTTTAGTTAATTTACCTATTGCACAAGACTTTCCATTTCTTTCCAAAGGCAGATGCTCAAACACCATTTCTAAAATAGGAAATGAAATCTGGACTAGCCGCTTAACAGACAAGCAAAAGGCACATTAACCAAACCACTACAGGGAAGGAATGTAGGCTGTTGAAACATTTGTCTGATACTTTTGTATAGGTGATGGCAAGACTTACATAAAAGGAATGTAATGCTAAAACAGAATGTAATGTAAAAATAAGCAAATAAATAAAGAGAAAAAGTTTTGAAATGCACCATAAAAGGATTCTCATCATCTCATTTAAAAACGTAGCACAGAGGCTAATTCAAAATGAATTGCATCTGCAAATCTGTCATTCAGGAGTGGGACAGTGAGAAAAGAGAGCTACAAAGGGTTGTGTAGGCCATTGCTCAGTGAAGAACCACCCTCACCATGCTTTCACCAGGAGAGAAGAGGAACAACGTAATGCCCAGAAGCATATAACACAGTAAGGGAAAAGCTCATGTTAAATGTTTAATTAAGCCACATTCACTTTTTTTTTTCCATAATGCAAGAGCATTTGTGTGGAGCAAAGCTGTGACCCTCCTCAGTTTGCTGACAAACTCCTTGTATATTTGCTTTAAATTTTAATTCCACCGTAAATTATTAAGAATGTTAGAGCTTGGCTTAGACTCCCCATGCCGCAAGCTAGCCATGCAATAACACAGCAACAGTCTATTCATATGCGCAGGACCCCTCCCTGTCACCATGACTGCTGCTTCAGAACGATGTAGGGGTAAAGCAAGATAAAAAGATTAACCTGATAAGGCCCAGCACCAAAGTGAATACATGAAAGACATCAAATGTTTTGTGGGAGAGACTGGGCATAATATCAGTAACCTCTCTGGTGTCTGTGCTGTCTTCTTCAGAGGAGCTGCCTGTTGAGCAGTCGGGGGGGGGGGGGGGGGGGGTCTTGTGCCTTGAATAATTTTTAGAGGAATGTAATTTGCACAGTGTGTTTTATCTTTGAGGTTTCTCGGGTTTTAACAGTTAACAACATATTAAAGGAACATTCTAACATTTTGGGAAAATATTCAGTATCTTTTTTTCCAAAGATGTAAAAATGGTTAAATAGGCAGATGGCATAGCTTTGTTTTATTTTCGGTCTGCTTTTCCCTGCTTTCCTCCGCCATAATATGACATATATTTCCTTGCTTCAGAGTTGATTCTACAGTTTTCCCCAGCAATAAAATAAGTCCAGTCAGTCACAACAAGCACTATTATGTAACCATCTAGCGTTGTTAGCACTATTGTGTTGTTACACTCTTGCTTTAGCATCACATGCTGAAGAGGCACGCAAAGGTGAATTGTAAAACTGCCACAAGTTACATCAAGTGTTGAAATGACATTTTATCAGTTAGCACACAAGTTCTGTTAATTTTATTAGTCAGCAGCACATAATTTGGTCGCATCTTTTTATTTCTTGACACTACTATAAAAACTGGCTTAACAATAATAACTAAATAGCTTGATGCAATCTTATCATTATTTTATGGTTCTTAAACATGTTTATTTCTACACATTTGTAGGACTCATGGACAATGCAGGAATCCTCATCTTGCCCCACCTACGTCATGAGGATCCCACACCAACAATGGTGATTACTGGAGACCCACTTGGAGACCGACTGCTGTGCATTTTGATGGCATGAACCGTCGTCTTGCAGAGGAACTCACTGACGTCACTATGGCTACAGGAATAATTATGGTTGTCTACTTCCTTTTAAAACTTAAATATGCAAAACCTATAAAGAATACATTACTGTAGAGACTTTATTGGGCATCTAGGAGGGTGGGGTTAAGCTCCCTGCAGCTGTATTGAGACTGCTGAATTACTTTAAAAGTATCTGAAATGAGTGTTATTGTCACCATAGAGTACATAACATCTGCATAAAAATTTGCTGAAAAAAAATAAATAAATAAAAGTTTTGCAACTCAAAGTAGTGAATTGTATTTTGAATTTCTTGTATTTTGTAGTATTTATCTTCCTATTGAGCTTTTGTGGTTCCAGTTTGTATGAGTTACCTGTTTATTTTTTGTTGATGAAATAATTCATTCTATAAAATGTGAAAATGTCTTAAAATTTTATGTACTAGTGATGTAAAGATTCACTTAACTCACGATTCAATACGATTCACAATTGTGGGTTCACAATACGATTTGTTCACGATTTCACAAAATGAGTTTGAAGACAAATTATGACTGAAAAAGATTCCTTTAATTATTTCTCAGGCAAAACATTAAAAAAAACTGTAATCTGCTCTTTCTTTATCAAATTAAACAATCACTTTTTATTCCTGAGGTATGATATAAACTATGCAAAACAAGGCATTATTCCTTTTCTTTACTTCTGTCTTTAAAAAAAATTATTGAATTTTTAAAACAAATCCTGTATCAAATAAATAACTTCATAATGCAAATAAAGAAAATCTGTTCACATAAACAACAGAAACTGAAATCTCTGGACATTCAGTGATCCCTGCTGTCTCGAACACAAACAACATAATGTATTTTCTCTAATCTTTTCTTTATCAAAGAGTCCCTTTTTATTTCTAAGGTAGGGTAAACTGTGTGAAACAAGGCATATTTTCTTTTCTTTGTGAAAGTGAAAAGTGAAACTGAATATATTCTTTTCTAAAACTAAATAAATAAATGAATACTGCCACACATCCGATTTGAAACAGGATGGTGCATCCTCAATTTCAAAATCCTCACCTGCAGCCATGATGTCTTCAGCTACTGAAGCGTCACGTCAATGACGTAGGATGTCGAAAAGCGAATTCAAAACTAGATAGTGCCCTCTGCTGTTTGACAAGAGTATCACGATTCACTTTTAATCTCAGGGATTTGAGTCGTCACATATTTGAATCACAATTTAACTGTCTTGCAAGGAATCGTTACATCACTATTTTGTATGTTTTAAAGTAATTCTAGTTCTGCTTTTGCTAATCCTTGTCTTGTTTATGTATTTATTTCTTTCATTTAATTATTGTTCATCTATTTTGTGTAATCTGTTAATTATTTTTTTAGAGAGACAGAGTCACTTAATAAGCCCACTAGAGCACAGACTAACAAAAGCTCAGAATCAACCACACAGGTTTAACTGAGAGGCCAGACGTTACCACGAAGGCTGACGGAACAAACTGGCGATGAGTGGCGAGCGGACCAGGGTGGATGAACGGGCGAGGATGAGTTAACAGATTGCAGCTGTGCCGGTGCCAGCACACACACCTACACACAGAGGGGGAGGGGAAGATGGGACAGAGACAAATCCAGGGCAGGCACTGCGGAAGAGGAGGGGGACTGTAACGGTAAACCCCCCCCAACAGACACCTCCTGGCGTCATACCAGGCTTGTCTGGGTGCTCAGCATAAAAGTCAGAGAGGAGAGTGTTGTCCAGAATGAAAGAGCAGGGAATCCATGACCGCTCTTCTGGACTGTATCCCTCCCAAACAACAAGAAACTGGAACCCATGGCCCCGGCGCCGCACATCCAGGATGCGCCGGACAGTGAATGTAGGGTGGCCGTCAACCAGGCAGGGGAGTGGACGAGGATCAGACAGGGGGCTGAGGGTGCTCTTGGAAGCAGGTTTAATTAGAGAAATATGGAAAGTTGGGTGGATCTTCAAACAGGCTGGGAGCTTCAGTCTCACACAGGATGGGTTAGGAAATTATTCAATCTCATACCAAACAGCAGACGAGCATAGTTTATGACTAGCAGGTGAACATAGTCGAGCATTTAGCAGCTAAAGAGCTAGATATTTCCCTCAGGAGTTGGTAAAAACAAAAAACAGAGCTAAAAGAAAGTAAATAGTGGGCACACATAAGACTCCAAATAAATGAGAATGTTGCTTCACAACTGCTAGATGTAAAATAAACTACTGTTTTTCAGTTAAATTCAATTCTATTGTTATTTGTATAGTGCCAAACTACCACAGACAATATTTCAAGGCACTTTACAGTAAGGTTGAGACCTGACAACATTATAGAGAGAAACCCAGCAGTTCCCACAATGAGCAAGCACATTCCAACAGTTGAAGAGGAAAAACTCCCTTTTAACAGGAACATACCTCTAGCAGCACCAGACTCAGGGTGGGCTGCTAGAGGTATGGTCTGCCATGAAGGGTTGGGTTGAAAGGAGAGAAATGATGGAGAGAGGAGAAAGAGGGGAAGAAAGAAGAGAGTGAGACTAGGAGTAGCACTACCCATAGGTATAATGGTTTTATCAATAATGACAACATATTATTATTGTTGTTGTTGTTGTTATAATTATTATTATTATTGGACATATTCTCAGAGACCTAGGCAGCTTCAGTCTGACAGTCCTCTTGCACACACAGCCCAGGCTGGAACAGAAGGGCAGCTCTCAGCTTCCATGGTGGGCCACCAGAAGTGTCTCTTGAAACAATGTCCTGTTCATCCATGGGTGGCAAGCAAACCATGAAGTGTGGAATGCACAGAATCTGGATCATAGCCAGCAGCTCCCCGACATCATAGATATCTTTTGCAGAGGACAGGTGACAAAAGGCATAAGAGTGAATATTTTGATCAGGACCAGCATGTTGAGATGGTACAGCTCTAGAGAGGCTGCTTGTATTGACCCATGTAATGCCTAAGCCCACTATGTGGCAAATGACCCTAGCATCACCAAGTTAACAAAATCCAAATGTTCTCCTCTTCTTTTCTACTGCCAGCTCAAGAGAGCAGTTGAGAGCTGCTGCTTGCCTTCTCATCACCCTACCACAAAGGTAGGGACAAGCCTCTTACTGGCTCTCTATCCTGCAGCACGAGGCCTGCTGGAAGAAGACTGCTACACTGAACCTTGGTAACAACGTGAGCGCCTCCATAAGGATTAGAACAGTAACCAAGTAATTTAGCATCAGCAGGAATGACTCAGTCTGTCAGCTGATTCTATCAGCAAAAATGAACTACAAAGCAGACTTAGTGTCAAGCAAGAATAATGGAGCAACCACTGATCTCTTCGGTGTTGCCGGACACACTGATCTTGTCGGTGTTGCTGAAGAGATCAGTGTGTCCAGTAAGCTACAACTGCAGCTTACAGGACATTTAACGCAACAGCTTATCAGATAGCATCTTATTTTCTCTTGGTAAAGTAACAGGATCCAGTTTACCTTATCTAGTACAGCACAGCTAAGCACATGACTATTCTTATTTTGCCAGCTCTCCTTCACCATGACCAGTCTCCCTGTCCCTGCTGCTGAAAATCACCCCATGCAGTGATGGTAGGTAATGGGTGCTGGGAATACCGATGATAGGTACTTTTTCGCAAACTCTAAGTGAGCTTTCACATGTTTTTCACTGAGTAGAGGCTTCCATCTGGCAACTCTGCCATAAAGCCCAAATCTGTGAAGTGTTGCAGTGATGGTTTTCCTTCTGGAAGTTTCTCCCATCTCCACACAGGATCTCGGAGCTCAACCCAGAGAGACCATTGGGTTCTTGGTCACCTCTGTTACTATGGCCCTTCTACCCTTGGTCATCCAGTTTGGCCTGACAGCTAGCACTAGGAAGAGTCCTAGTTGTTCAAAACTTTCATTTAAGAATTATGGAGATCACTGTGCTCTTTGGAACCTCCAATACAGCAGAATATTTGCAGCCTTCCACAGATCTGTGCCTCAACACAGTCCCATCTCAGACATTATTAAGTGTCATAGCGATGACTCTGAATACATGTCAATGTGATATTTCAGTTTTTCCTTTTTGATCATTTTGCAAAAGCTTCTAAAATTCACTTTGTCATCGAGGGATACTGAGTGTAGATTGATTAGGTAAAAAGTGAATTTAAACTAATTTAGCATTAAAAAAGTGAGGGGGTCTGAATGCACTGTACGTGGACAAAACTGCTGAGAACCTACCTTTTTCCAGTCAACACAATGCTCATGACCAGTAATGATTAATGTTTGCCCAAAGGATTACTTTCTCCTGTATATTGGGAGTCACAATCAACTCTATGTGGTGATGAAAGTGTATTTAATCATGCTACCATTCAACCATTTCTGAAAAAGATAATTCTGGCCTTTTATAGCTGGCATTATTTTTAAAAAGTAGTCACAAAACAGCTCACAGATGCATCACACACTCATAACATTCTTGACAAGTTTCAGTCTGGCTTCTGTATATCACACGCCACTGAAATGGTACTTCTCAGAGTTTCAAATTACATACCATTATATAGTGATGCAAGAATCTGCTCTGCTTTGGTATCTCTCAGTACAGATTTTCACAATGTGGACCACAATATTCTAGCTGACAGACATAGGCAGTGTGTGGTTATGTCTGGGTCAGTCCTGCAGTGGTTCTACTTGTACATCTCTGATAGGACTTGCTGTTGGTTACCATGCTTCCTCATCTGCACCTCAGTTGTGTGATGGTAGATGGTAAATGGACCGTATAGTGCTTTTCTAGTCTTTTCGACCACTCAAAGCGCTTCACACTACAGATCACATTCACCCATTCACACACACATTCATACAGCATTTGTTCTATACAATGACACAGACACAGACACGCACATTGTATATCACTATCTTTCTCTTTTTCTTGAATATGCCTCCCCTTTAGCATATGCAGTTTTTATCAGTGCTATGCAGATAATACCCAATTATACATCTCTTTTAACTGTCAAAATATGAATATGGAGATGATTAATCATACCTGTATTTAATCCCATCTAGACTACTATAATTGATTTTTTACTTGTCCTACTAAAACATCACTGAATTGTATAAAAGAAGTCCAGAATGCTGCCAGGCTCTTGACTCTTCAAAAAGATTTCATCATTAAATTCAGAATTAAATGCAAGATCCTCTTCATTACTCTTAGAGTCCTGCATGGTCAGGCAACTGCCTAAATTAGAGCTCTATGAAACCTTACATCACTAGTGGATCTCCTGATCCAGGTTTGTTGGTTGCTCAACAAACTCAGAACTAAAGGATATTTAGCCTTTAAGGTTCTAATCGCACTTAAACTTTGGAACCCTCTCCTGCTGGACTTAAGATCTGTGGACACTATGGATACCTTTAAAAAGCAGACCATGACCCATTTTTTAAACTTGCCTTTGAGCAGTGGTCCTCTTTATTCTGTGTCTGTATTTGCTTCATCTTTTATTTTTTATTGTGAAGTACTTTGTGATATCTGATCTAGAAAGGTGCCGGATACTTATTCGGAGAACCATTATGGTAGAGTGTCTTATCCTAGACTGTTTGAGCATGTACATTTGAGCACGCTTGCTGGTAAGTGCCATGCTTTAGTCTTCTTTTTTTTCAGTTTTATTGCTGTTTTTATATGTGCCCCTTTTAAATTCAATTTGTTCGGCTCATTCCCTCCACATTGGCCACATAGTTTCTCTAACTTAGATTCATTCAGCTCAATCACTCCAGCACTGATGGCAATCATCAGGGTGCTCGTTTTAACAAACGAGGAGCTGCGCAAGCTGCAAATGGCTTTGGATGAGAAGCAGCTTTTAAAGGTGCAGGCTTCAAGTTAGTCACAGTCACAGAGGGGAACTCAGTGCTCATGTTTGTCGTGTGAGGTAAAAAGCTCTTCTTGATACCCTCATTAATATGGAAATTTAAACCAGTAAGTGCATCCTCACATCATTACAGAGTCATCAAGCTCCTTTTTACACATTTTGTTAACGGAGCATGAAAATGACAAAAGAAAGGGAAACCTTTTAATGGCAAAAAACCCTCAAAACTATCCAACATATTTTGGCTGTTTACATTACCAGACAAAGAGTACACTTTCCTAAAATGAACTTGCAATAATCAGTTTGGTGAGACAGAGTCTTTAAGATTACAATATGTTCTCAAACAAAAATGCTGATGAGATTTCAAACAATTGCAATTACATATAATCAGGGATGTGACAAAATAAATTTGTGTCAACTTTGAGTCAAATGTATTATTATTCCTCTATAGTCATTTGTATGTATTCAAGGGTATTATATGTAATCCATAGATAATGTGGTGCAACGGGCCCTTAGCCCCTCTAACATTTATCTGATAGTTACAGTTTAAACTTGGATCTTATTTTCATGCTTTTGCCCATCATTTTAACCACTCACTTTATTTGGAGGTCAAAGTGAAAGTGAGTTCAACTGTCGCTGGTCCCTCATCACACTGAAAAAACCAAGTCAATATTGAATCAGGAAGAGGTAAATGTAGATTTACCTCCTGACTCCTTGTGCTTTTTGCCTTATACCGCATCAGATATCTGTCATTGTATTCCCAGTTCTCACAAATTAACTTTGTGGCTCACAAATTAACTTTGTGAGAACAAAATTATTAGTATCCATAGCAATATTGTCACAGCCCGCTGTGACCTCTGGCTCCCTAGTGTATCCTGTGGGTTTTTTGCCTGGTCTGTTTCCTCTTCTGTCTCCTCCCCTCTGTTTTGTGTGTTTTCATTAGCAGAGGCACAGAGTCCCCGGATATGCCCTGGCACACCTGATATCCATTACCTCATCACCAGCAGTATATATACCTGGTCTTGTCTTTCACTTGTCAAATAGTTCCACTGCAGTGTGTGGTAAACTTCAGCTGCCTTCACTCTCATGAACTTACTGAGTTACTCATCTGTGTCGTTACCTGTTGCTTTGCCTGATCACAGTTCTCCTGTGTTACCCACCTGTGCCTCATGCTGCTGCCCTGCCAGTCTCACAAGAAGCTCAGCCATTCTTCACCAGTGCAGTCCTCCACTTCAGCCGGATCATGCTCCCGCTGCCATTTTCTCCCTCGTTGTGGACACAGAACCCCATCCCTGGACGCCTTCCCTCGCCCTGAGCTCTCCTCATCACTCAGCCTCATCTTGTTCATTTTCCCTGCCTGAGTTTATACTAAAGACCATTTAACCTCTATTGCTGTCTCTGTTCTGGGGTACTGTTATACCTAGACATGACAGATGTCAAGTCAAATTTTATTATTTATTTTTTGGGGGCTTTTATGCCTTTATTGACCGGACAGTGACGAGAGGACAGGAAACAGGGAGAGGGAGTAGGGGAATGACACGCAGTAAAGGTCCAGCCAGGGGGAAAGACAAGGCTGGGGGTGTTACATTTTCCCATGGATAACACAAAACACAAGGCTGGACGTGGCTGGGTGGAGCAGGTTGGTATGGTTAACCTGTAGCACAGGAAACACTGTCCAGAAAACTGCAGTCCTATGAAAAGCTAAGATACTGCGTAGAACCCTCAAACTCCCTGGTCTCTGTTAGAGGACCCCAGCTGGAGGAAGACATACACACCACCCCCACAAGGGGATGAGAGGGAGATTTTTCTCTTTTTTTTGTTATATATGGCTGAATGGTGTATAGCCCAGTATCACAAATCATAAAACTGCTTCAAGGGGCTTAACCTGTACAGGATCCTATCCTATCCTTAGACCCTCAAATTGGACAAGGATAAAGTCCCCAAAAAATTTAAATGGGAAGAAAATGGAAGAAACCTCAGGAGGAGCAGAACAGGAGGGATCCCTCTTTGATGTTATGTTATATGAGCAAAGTAAATTTACAGTATGGACAATCAGGACATTGTAGATTGTAAACGTTGGAAGAATATGGTTTGGGAAGACATGGGGTAACTTCCAGGTGCTGCCAACAGATAGCACCCGAGCCACACAACCTCCTCTCCACTATGAAGACCTGGAAAGAGGATAGACTACACACACATATATAAGAGGGAAACCAAGCACATCATTCACACAACTAGGAGAAGAATAACAGAGAGAGAGAGAGAGAGAGGTCCCAGGATGGCTGATGGTACATCACGGACAACCTGAGTTGTTGTTGTTGTTGTTGTTGTTGTTTTTTCAACAGGGAGAAGAAAATGGGGGGATAGAGTGAGAATGAGAGAGAGAGAGAGGGCAACAGAATGTTTTTAAAAGTGCAAAACATAGTAGTGATGATAGATGGTCTAATGGTTCCATGATTACACTGGGCTTTCAAGTCACAAGCCACACATCACGCTTGGCCTGCCCCTCTGTATACACACACACGCTTTCACTCAACAGCTAAAAAATGCTGCAGACAGATTTGAAGATGATCAGTCGGGAAGATGGGCATAATTTCGAGGCAGCCCATTTTACATGACTGACTCACTAATCAAAACTAAACTAAAAACAAAAACTAGCTAATAATGAAAGCATGACTGTGTTCACAGTGCCCTCTGAAAATTAAGATAGTCATAGTGACAGAAACAGAAATAGTGATATTTTTACCATTAGTGTGTTTCACTATGGTATAAAAGCAGCATACCGGGACACATTTTTGGCACTTTGCATTTATATGACAAAAGACATAGGAAACATGTAGAGAGGGATATGACATATCAAAGGTCATCCAGCCTGTGGTGTGCACCTTACCCATTCGGTTACTAGATGCCCCAAGTTTGCCAAGTTTGATGTTGGAGACAGAAATGTATGAAAATCTGATTAGTTCATCTGTAAGAATAATATTAAGGAATATTTCTTTTTTTAAAATGTAAGTGCTGCATGCTGAATTAGTTTTACATTATTTTATTGTGTTTTGCAAACCCATGCAGGCTGAGCTTATCAATGCATATGCTGGACAAAACAATGAAAACTTCATCATCATCATCAGCATCATGTAAAATTACAAATATATATAAGATGGCAAACCACAGCTAATTTCACACCATCACTAGTATTTCATGTCTCCTCACTTTGTCACTTTAAGCTTTCCTCCCATCCCTTCCATGTGTCATTGTGTCTTCTGTGGGGAAGATAAGGATTAGATTATCTGTAGATTGCACTGTAATTACTTGTGGATTTAAAGATTACAAAGTGGACATCTCTTGATCAGCAGACACTTTATCACAGGATTATCAACAGGCAATCAAACAAAGGCCCATCCTTCTGGGAAGAGATCAAACCAAAGTTTAAAAAAATGCAAAGAGAGAGAGATTTTACATTGGCTTCTTTTTGTGAGAAAAGTTTGATCTTTCAACACTGATCAAAAAATAATTAGTTATGTTAATGGCTGTTTAAAAAACGTAAAGATATATATATATATATATATATATATATATATATGAAACCATGACAGGACATGGCTCAAATTGTAATACACACTGTATTACAATTAACTGTAATACAATATGTGTGTATGTGTATCTTGTCATGACTTGATAAGTCTGTGTGGTATATACAGGTATATGTATACATATGCACACATATGTTGTCAGTGTGATTGTACTTTTATAACTTTTTCACCATCCACCACCTGTTAAAAAGGTATAAAGTAGTGTTCCCTTTAGGTTCTCCCACCCCGTTATATGCAGATTATGTCAATCCTGTATCTCTGCTGTTATAATTGGGTCTACTGTAAATGAGTGGAGTACACACCCTTGGTCTTATCACTCCAGCAATAAGAGTGTTATTAAGTGTGTGCACTGATGTGTAGCTACAGTATATATCCATTTGTGTGCCTGTATTTGAATATATTTGTGTGCCAGGCTCTCTTGAGAGAAATGGAGTGGTGAAGGAGAGCCTCCATCTCATAGGCTGGAATCACAAAGCAGGAACATCTCAGATGTTAATTTGAAAATGAAAGATAGTTCTCATGCTTTTTCTTCCCCACACTTAGCCCACTCGTCACATCTTGAGAGGGCTCTCCATATATCTGAGGAATGCTGGGGTTGGGTTTATCTGTTTGTCCCCTTGAGGTTGGCCTGTTTCAAATCTGTCCCTTTTCTGTCTCTATTGATACATTGTCACATGTATCCAATTAATTTCCAGCATAGAAAGCTTCTTAATATATGACCTTGTTTACATCAAGGTTGTTACGTCTTATCAGAGCCAGGAGAAAGAGACAGAGAATGCCAGCAGAGAACTCCCACAATCTAGATTTTAATTTGCCTGAAACTGTTATCAAATTTCCTGTTCGCAGATTCAATATTACTCAAATGAGTGCTTTCACAGGCTGCTGTTGAAAATCAATAGGTGTTAGTCATCCCTATGAAAGGAGATGCAACATATGGCTGGAAAAGACACTTTGATTTCCCTACCTTAAACAACATTTCCATGAAGAGAGATTAGGTTCAATTAGCCTCAGATTTTGTTGCATTAAGAAAGAAATGGTGACCTACGTGACCAAAATTTTGTACTTGCTTGGTGTTCTGATTTATGACACAGTCAGATTCCCAAGCACTTAAAAGGTTTGATTTACGTCATTAGCTCCAAGTTAATTATACAAGTATCGTTTGTTTTCTTCCACTTAATATCTTAGTGATATGCTGCAAACAGGTTTTTGTTTTGTCATTAGCACAGTAGTCTGTAGTAGTAGTCTGCATGTGGAAATATCCTGGGGTAAGATTCTGAACCCTAAATTGCTGTAATATTATTCTGTGTATGTGTGTGTTAGGAAACCACTGTACAAAATAGAAGCACTGTATGAATGTGTGTGTGTGTGAATAGGCAAATGTGACTTGTAAAGAGCTTTGAGTGGTTAAGACTAGAAAAGTGCTATGAATGCAGTCCATTTACCATTTAGATAAGTATGGATGATAGGGACTTAAGATCCTAAATGGCCAAAACAAATTACAAATTTTTATCTTAAACAATCCTTTCCTCACAATGATAGTTAAAGCTATGCACTATTCAATTCAATTCAATTCAGTTTTATTTATATAGCACCATATCACAACAAAAGTCATCTCAAGGCACTTTTCATATAGAGCAGGTCTAGACCATACTCTTAAAATAGGTATTTACAGAGAGAAACCCAACAAATCCCACCATGAGCAGCACTAGGAGACAGTGGCAAGGAAAAACTTCCTTTTAAGAGGCAGAAACCTCGAGCAGAACCAGACTCAGGGTGGGCGGCCATCTGCCTCGACCGGTTGGGTTGGGGAGGGGCATAACACAGGTTCCATATAAGATGTAAGGTGATGCCAATAATGCAGCAGTAGTAATGATAATAGTGATAATTAAAGTATTAACTGCTAACATAGCACTAAAACTAATAGCAGTATAAGTCATTTCTAATTATAGCAGCAGGTGTTGAGTGGGGTTGTAGGAGCAGCAGCAGACTTGTCATCACAGATCAGACTCTACAGCTCCAGAGGCAGAAATACCTGCAGAAAGAGACAGAAGATGAGAGAGAGACGGAAGAGCACAATACTACAGGAAAGGGAAGATATTGAGTTAGTAACATGTATTTATGGGATATGAATCCATACTGATGGAGAGAGAGAGAGAGAGAGAGAGAGAGAGAGAAGCTCAGTGCGTCATGGGAGATCTCCCAGCAGTCTAGGTCTATAGCAGCATAACTAAGTTATGGTTCAAGCCTGAGCCAACCCTAACTATAAGCTTTATCATAGAGGAAAGTTTTAAGCCTACTCTTAAAGGTACAGAGGGTGCCTCCCAGACCCAAACTGGGAGAAGGTTCCACAGTAGAGGAGCCTGATAGCTGAAGGCTCTGCCTCCCATTCTACTCTTGGAAACTCTGGAAACCACCAGTAAACTGGCATTCTGGGAGCGCAGTGTCCTAGTGGGATTGTAGGGGACTATGAGATCTTTGAGGTATGATGGTGCCTGACCATTGAGGGCTTTGTAAGTGAGGAGGACGATTTTGAATTCTATTCTAGATTTGACTGGGAGCCAATGTAGAGAGGCTAGCACAGGAGAAATATGATCTCTTTTTCTAGATCCTGTCAGTAATCATGCTGCAGCATTTTGGCCTAGTTTTTCTGCATCTTTTGAGACAGAAAATGTCTAATTTTGGTGATATTATGCAGGTGAAAGATGCGCACGTGTGTGTAGAATGACATGTGGGATACCTGACCTGCTCATCTGTCAACCCTTAGGCTGTATTATGTGTTGCTGGCTAACTGCAGCACTGGCATCATAGAATAATAAATGTTCACATATAGTGTATGCAGCAGGTTAGAAGAACAATACCAGCACTTCAGAGCCCAACAATCACTGTAGTTACTTGTGTGAAACAAAAGACTTGAAGTATGTGTGTGCTTATGTGCATACACTGAGCAGCCATATCATTAAAAACAGTTACTGGTTTTTATGTTGTGGCTGAATGGAGCATATATACACTATAAATCAGAAGTGTACAGAAAGGTCATTTATGTATCTCTGTCTCTGTATTTGGATATAAAAGACTGGAAGTGGGCATGGTTTATACTGGAAGCTGTATTAAATTGGGCAAAAGTTGAATTTTTATTGCCAGTGCAATTGTTCCTGTGAAGCATAAAAAAAACATATAATTTTGTGAACTGTTTGAACCCCACCCCCACCTTTAACTAGGGGGAAATGAACGATCAGAAACTGAGAGAAAATGTTTTATAAATTGAAAAATTCTGTTCTGCACTGCATATATAAATAATTTACAGTAAAGATTTATAGAGTGTAGCGACGTCGGGCATCAGCCTGGTGTCAGCCTGGCACTTATTATCAGACTATCACAAAATTCATAGAAAAAGACAAGAACGTGTTCCCAGAACTGCACCAAGGTAAAAGTATGGTCACTGAGAATTACAACCTGAACCCCCATCCTCTCTTCTGCCTCCCCAACATTCTGTGATAAGCAGCAGATACAGAACTCTTCCTCCCCAAGCCAGGGTCAAAGGTCAAATGGCCCAGTCAGGAGAATCTATTCTAATGGGCAACAGTTTATATTGAACTTATGAATGAACACTCTTCAAATCTTCATTCTGTTGCAACAGACTTTGTCTCTGCATTAAAGATTCAACTGTGACTTTATCAAGAAAGTAACCTGAAAAAAACCTATGCAGATTGGACTCTCTGTGATCTACAGACCTAACCATAGTCTTCTCCTCCATTGTTTACCTTTCTCTGCACCAGGCAGAGGTCGTAAATAATGTCACATTCCTGTATTATCTCCAGAACAGTTGTCCACATTTCCCTTAGTTTTGAAACTATATGAAATGATTGTCTGACCATTTTGTAAGGCACACCATTTTATTAATCAAATGCTAACAAGTAATTCAGTGAAAATCTGAGTTCTCTACGGTGTTGTTAAGCTAAGATAGTAATATGCGGAATTAATTCAAATATTTGCCATGGAACCATACTGCCATCTATTGATCATGTCTAAGCTTAACTAAAGAAGTTAGACATAATGCTTTTCAGGTATTAGAATCAAATGGTTATTCTTCATGTAAATGGTAAATGGACTGTACTTATATAGCGCTTTTCTAGTCTTTTCGACCACTCAAAGCGCTTCACACTACAGATCACATTCACCCCATTCACACACACATTCATACAGCACTTGTCTATACAATAGTGCGTTCTAGCACAGACACACACATTCGCACACCGATGACACACATCGGAGGCAATTTGGGGTTCAGTATCTTGCCTGGAGGAGCCGGGAATCAAACCACCGACCTTCTGATTGGTGGGCGACTGCTCTACCTCCTGAGCCACAGCCGTCCCTTATGGCTTGTAATGACACTCATTTATTGCTAATAATGAACACGATTTATTCTTTAACAGCTTCATCACTTAATCAGTTTAATTGTCTTAAGATTTGCGAGTAATGTGTTTAATTCATTTTTGTATTAATGCACTGTTTTTCAGTATCAGCTCCACAAGTTATATCTCGTCTTGTACAATCTCATAATTGATCATGGTGGAAGACAAATATGCAATATGCGCACAAGTATTTCAGATTAATAATTTTAGTTTATTAGGAGATTATTTTTCGCTCCAACCGAGACAAAGAGAGTGAGGACAACAAATTCTGATTGGCTGAGACCACCTCACTCTGCCTGTAAGCCTGATACTGTCCTTAAGAGGATAAAAACTCTGGTGCGCAAAAAGACAACACCTTTGGTTGAAATCAGCTCCAAGCGCTGAGACACTGGCAAAATCCTTCCCCGTGATAACTGGAGACATGGCTTCCGGGAGCATCCACCTAGGTCCTGCATTTCATTGGTTACCACCACAACCTCAGCCGCTTGGATTCCAGCCAAGTCTGCAGGTGCTGCAACTCACAGTAGGCTGGTCTTAACATTCTACTTGTGAAAAAATTTAATACAAATAGATTATAGTTACAAACTATAACAATTTGCTTCCACCATCTCACTCTGCTCATTTTACCTACTGTTAGTTGTAGTAGTTCATGCTAGTTTGATCATCCTTACATTTATGTTTATATTTTATTTCACGTTTTCACGCCATATATCTTCACCTTAGTAATCAATAAATTGTAAATCCACCTGTAGACCCAGCAGTTTTGTGTGTTTCCTTGCAATGGTGAGCCGGATCAATGAATTGAGGATTCATTATCTTAGATATTAGACCGATAAAAATTTACTGTGTGGATATTATTGAAGAATATTGATATCAAATTTAATATCCCTGATTTTCGTCACAAAATTGCATTTATGCAACAAGAGAAATATCCTTTAGTTGAAGGGAATAATATAGGCTACTTATGTATAATGTAACTGCAGTTTGAATTACTACTTACATATCTGTAATACAATAACTTTTTTCCTGTTTTATATTATTCATTTTTTTGATAGATTTTTTTTTCCTGCACTAAGTTTGAATTGACTGCAAATCATCTGAAACCCACCACTACCCACCTTTAGACTGAGAAACAAAACTGCTTTACAAATCAAAACACTGTTTCATATTGGAAATGAAAACTAATAACTCTGTATTATTATTATTATTTTGTTCATTCTCTTTTTTATTTCCTTCAAAGACCCTTCAAACTTTTTGTACAACTACATCCTCCCTTTGATAATAAATGACAAACTGTAAAGAGCACCCATCTTAATATATAGGTGCACACATGGCATGTTACATCTTAAACTGATGACAGATGCAGCTTAAACAGATTGGGAATATTTATCTTGTGGCGATCCACAATAACAATAAATGTGGTGTGTTTGGGATAAGGTGGGCAGATCTCCCCAGCATGCTTTGAGACAATGTGGTTATGTTATGTTATTTACAGTTACTGCTGTTAAAAAAAAAGCATATTTGGCACCATAAGTGAAGTTATATACACATTTAGTAACACCCTGGTGACCATCCAGTCAGCCTTATATATAAGGCATTGACATGTCAATCATATAGTTGATGTGCCTTCCAAACTATTAATGGGGAAATTTGGGTTGCTTGATTATTTGTTACCAGTGCACTATTCACTTTGTTGATTAATGTATTTGGATTCAGGTACATCCCTAGTATACATTGACATATACACACCAATCAACATTATTAAAACCACCAGCCCAATATTGTGTAGGTCCTCCTCATGCTCCCAGAACAGCTCTAACAAGTTGGGGCATTGACCTGGGACCTCTGGGGGTGTCCTGTGGTGTCTGGGACATTAGCAGCGGATCCTTTGGGTCCTTTGGGTCCTTTGGGTCCTGTGGGTTCCATAGAGTTCCATGGATGTTTCTTGTTCCGGTGCATCCCATTATGCTTGATCTGATTGGGATCTGGGCAGTTTGGAGGCCAGATCAATGGCATGGGTTCTTTGTTGTGTTTCTCCTGTACATATGCACACACCAATCAACCACAACATGAATACCACTGGCAGGTGAAATGAATAACATTGATAATCTTGTTACAATAAAATGATCTGCTGGGAAACCTTGGGTCCTGACATTCATCTGGATGTTGCTTTGACATGTACCACCCACCTACACATTGCTGCAGACCAACATGCATGTCTTTGGACTGTGGGAGAAAGCCAGATTACCCGGAGAGAACCCACACAAGCACAGGGAGAACACCCAAACTCCCGGCTCAAACCCAGGACCTCCTTGCTGCGAGGTGACTGTGCTAACCACTGCACCACCGTGCCGCCCACAAATGGTAGATTTTGGTTATCAGAAACATGGCCTATACGAAGCTTGCTTTGTAGATCAGCCATAAAAAGTATCTGTGGTTATGTGTTTTTTGTACGGGTTTTTCACTTTCACTTTTTTCACTTTTTTACTTAGTTGGAATGGTAAATCCATGCTGCACTGCAGTGAAAGTGTAGGCAAATATCACTTTTCACTTGACAACAAGACCCTAGCTTCCACTGTGCAGGAGTCCCAACAAACTGTCTACACTGTATATCAGCAGTGTTTTCAGGGTGGAAAGTCTTATTTGATACAGCATTTAGAGGCACACCATCTGGACAGCCTGACCCTCTTAAGATGTAGCTCAGGTAAATTTGTGAGTGCTGTAGAATGACGACAGTGACAGCCTGACTGATTATTGCATAAAGGCCAATGGAGAAATGTAGTATACCTTAACCTGTAAATAACATATACTAAGGCATTAAACTCAAAATAAAATAATGCAGTACTGGGTAGGGTGTCAGTGTGTGGGAATAAATATACAGGGTGTCACTGGGAAAAAACAATCGTGTGCATGACCTTTGTGTGCTTATAGGTTAAAAATAATACATGAATAATGATACAATAAATAATACACAAGGCAATAATTTTGGAGAGCAGGACTTGTTACCCCTGAGCTTAAACCTAGTTTATTCCCCCAGAATGTGACAAAGTGAAACATGAGTTAGCCTAGAAGGGGCCAAAATTCTGTTCTTAATGGTGTGAGTGTGAGTATCTACCCCCCTGTCTGCTCCAAACAACAGTAATTAATTGAGACAAACACAAAGACAAGGGCACTGACTTGTTCAAGATGCCACCCACAGAAATGGATGAATTATTATTACAGAGCACTGCTGTTGCCTCTAGCTGGCTTGAGCACCTGCCAGTTGGTCTCCTAGCGAGAAAGTGCCCTTTTTTCAGGGTGTGTGCTTCTTTAAAAAAACAAGAAGAATCTAGTTCTCAAGCTCTAGCATAATACTGAGTATTTGAACCTTGTCCAGACTGAAACTTTGACATTTGTGGTGGCAAGATGATGAGTTCTAATGATCTTTTGTGTAGTGCCAGCTGTAGGTCAACGTTTTGATCTCATTCAGTGAAGTATCTTACGTGGTTCCTAATGATCCTAGGGACTTTGGTCATCCCTGAGGTTACCACTGTCACCACTGGCAGGTTCATTTGCAGCTGCCAAAGGAACATAAAAGTCTCAGTCTTGAAAACCTCTCAATACTTTGCCCATATATTAAGCCACCTGATGTTGTCACCTTGTTCCCAAGATACCAAGTCTCTTCACAGTACTACATGTTTGCAATGTCACCCCCACCCATGTGTGCTGCATCTCCCTATACTTGACAATGACTGCCATGCATCTAACATTGGCATGTTGTCAATTAAGATCATCCTCTCAGAAAGTAACATAGATTTCTTCATTTTGAAGTGTTTTTTTGACTTTAGAGTTTGGTCGGACCAAATTACGATTAAATATTTTGTCTCTTCCTCTCCCCATATGCTACCACGGCTCATTTTTACTTCCCTTATGGTTACTTATGATTTTACTCCTCAATCATTTAATGGATGATACACCTGCCTCAATGTTTGTCTGAAACTCTGAACCATTTTTAAAAGAGTATTTTCACACTGCAAATGAATCATGGTTCAGTTTGATCTGGACTGAGACCACCTCTTTGGTCAGACCAAAGTTACAGCAAGAGGGTTCTGGGTCAAAACCCTGGAGTTTGCATATTCTCCCTGTGCTTGCATGGGTGGTCTCCAGGTACTCTAGCTTCCTTCCCCAGTCCAAATGCATGCAGGTTAGGTTGATTGGTGACTCTAAATTGCCCATAGGTGTGAATATGAGTGTGACTGCTTGTTTGTCTCTATGTGTCAGCCCTGCAAAAGACCAATGATCTGTCCAGGGTGTACCCTGCCTTTTGACCAATGTCAGTTGGGATAGGCTCCAGCCTCCCCCAAGACCCTTAAGGATAAGCAGTATAGATAATGAATGGATACTTAGGTTGAGCTTGTTTGTTTTTTTGTTTTTTGTTTTTTTTGAGGTGTAAAGTTGTAAAGTGGGCTATTTTCTTTTGTTCTGTTGTCTTGTTTCGTTTAGTAGTTATGATTTTTTTTATATGGGAAGTATATATTATATATATTGAAATATCTAAATAAAATCTTATTTAGAAAAAAAAGAAAGAAAAAGCATCACTGAAATTCTAATTTATTTCCATACTCTTTACTTTTCTGTTGTTTGCCTTGTGTTCGTGAAATTATTTGATCACACCATCAACATTTGACTTCACATGACACAGCTTCCTGTATTATGGTGATTTAATTTCTTTTAATTTAAATTTGCTTTTCATGTGATTGTACTTTACTTGTGGTTACCCTTTTAATGCTCACACAGTCATTGTACACACACTGTAAAATACACCCTTTTTCAACTATGTCACTATGTTGCCTCAGATTCTATTTTCCACCTCATCCATCCCACAAGCTCAGTTAGTCCCCCCCCCCCCTTCTCTTTCCAAGTTTTATAAATGAATGTTGTAGTGAGCCATGTCGGCAGGGTGGTGGACTGAGATTATGGCCCCTTCTCACCCCCTGCTTTCACTGTGATAGAGACCACTCAACTGAATAGCCACTAGAGCACACACGGAAATTCCAGGGTTATCCATATGGAAAAGTGTCCCTCAGTGCAACTACAGGAGTGATACATGGGATCAGGTAGGGGTGATTTTGTTTGGGTGTGTGTCATGGCCACATATAGCCTGCAGAGCCTCTTTTTGCAGCCAATGATTTCCTCTGTCTTACATGTTTGCCTTTGAAACATCATTAATGTAATGTATAAAGTACACCTCTCTCATTAGCGTGTATGGAATGGTTATAAAAGAGGTGCAGTGGGAGGCCACTGAAGTGCACTGAACTCATGGTCATGTATATGAAACCAGATTGAGGCGCCTTTTGTTTTGTTACATGGTGCATTATCACGCTGGAAGCAGCCATTCGAAGATGAGTACATTGTGGTTGGCTGTGGCTCAGGAGGTTGGGTCGGTGGCCCACTAATCAGAAGGTTAGTGTCTGCGTGCTGAAGTATCCTTAGGCAAGATACTGAACCCCAAATTGTCCCCAATGTACCATCGGTGTGTGAACGTGTGTGCGCATGGGTGTGAAAGTGCTTTAAGTGATCAGTCTGATTCATGTCATCATGTTTACCACATTCACCATCTTAGGTTATGCTTAGGCAACTCAAAGCACTTGATTAATATTAAATAAAGATCGTGGTCTTGGATAAGTATTAAAAAAGGATACATGGGTAACAGATGTAGGTGAAGGACAACAACTCAAAGGAATGTTTTCCAGCATTTATTCACTCCTGCAGTAGACATTATAACACATTAACTGCCTTCTGGTCTCCCTTTTCTGCAGCTCTGCTCCTCCAATTTCAATAAGCAATAAAATAGCGCAGCAGCGTTCCCCTACACAACAATACTATTTTGCATTTTATTTAATTTATTATTGCCTTACATTGTAATAAAACACATTTTTGACCTTCACACTTGTGTAAATAATAGCTTTGGTGCTGAAAACACAGAAACAACAGCTTGCAGGTTGGCAAAATCTTATGTGCTAGCAACCACTGACAGCCATATGATTATCAGAATGCCAGTCTGCAATGGCCCAATATCCAGATTTATTTTAAATATATTAAACTATTTGTGTACCAAATTGGCAGCACAGTGGTACAGTGGTAAGCATTGTTGCCTTCCAGCAAGAGTCCAAGCCCCAGTTCGTTATCAAGATTATGTAATTTAAGTGAACAGGTACAGGTTGACCAATCACAGGGCTGACATTTAGAGCAGGGTTCCCACACAGGCATAAAAAGTGTTAAATGGCATTAAATTTATTAATGTTAAAATAAGGCCTTAAAATGTCTTGAATCAGTCTTACAAAAGTCTTGGGAGGTCGGATTATATTTATTTATTTTTGACATTCCAGTTTTAAAATCTCAAAAAAATTTAACGTATTAAAAATAAAATAAACACAGTTTACCGAATGTATCATCTCATTTTAGGTCACGCAGATCAGGATAGCGAATATAGGAATGCGATGATGGAAGTATCCTGAATGAGGGTGGCAGCAATACGCCTGAGCTGCATCTAGTCTGTCGCAACAAAAGAAGAGGAAGGCCTATACATATTTTTTCTCGCGCGTTCAACATACCCAGGATATCTTTTAGTTCTCTGGCTTCACTAACCCTAACAACCACAGTCTGGCTAAGCGGGCGTGCGACGCTGGTTATCAACTCGTTAATTCAACCCAGTATTTCCTGAGCGTGTTCAGGTGAAAGAAGCATAGTCTTTAATTACAAGTAACATCATCAGAACCAGTAATAAAGTACTTAATACTTAATTAAAACACTGATACCTGCAGGTTAATTCAGTTCTAGAGACGTCCAAAAATAACATTTAACAATTTGAAAGGTGAACAGTATGATCACATAACTAGAATAGAAACGCTAGAAATGATTTTCAATTATCAAAATCAGGCTTAAGAGTTATTGTAAATAAGTACATAAATTATTTTTTTTCTGAGTGAGCGGTTTTGCTCTTTAGTCTGATGGTGATTTATTCTTTGTTACTCTGTAACTTTTTATCTGCATCACATATTCAGACATGTCAGACTGTTTCTGCTGCCAAAGCAGAGAGGAGAGAAGAGAGTTAGGTCAGGTCGATCTGACTGAAATGTCCATTTATAATTGTGGGAAATATTCAACAGTGCGTGGATAAAAGCATCTTTGCTCAGTTCAAGTGAAGATATAACAGTAAGTATGTGATTATTTAGTGTGATAAACTCTCTGTTTGCTATAAGCTCTGTTATAGACATATGGAAAGACTGGAACAAAACTATTCCACTGATCTATAAAAATATCTATCGATCTTTATTATGTGACACTTTAATATAAACTCTTTTGTCCCTGTCAGGATCCTGTTGGAATGATGACATTAGTTTTCCAGTGATCTGATTGGTCAGTAGTTGACAGGTTTTGATCTGACCCTCTGAAATTAACCTGCCCCGGAGCAGGTTAGTCGTTCAGCATAAGTTACCATGGTGATTTACTGCGATAAGAAGTGAGCCACCATTGTAAGACTGAAAACCCAGAGTTAAACCTGAAGTTACCTCGCTAACTTCAAATCCTGCTTTGTAGTACAGGCCTCAGGCCTCAGGTCCTGTGTCCTGAGTCCTGTGTGTTCTTGACAACATGGGAAAGTGCTGATTTGATCACAAAATCAAACACTATGAGTAAACGATACAAAGAAAAGCTGTGTGAATTACAGGAAGTTTAGGTGAAGTTGGAGAAAAAAGCCAAAGAACTCAGATCTATGCTGTGGGTGTAAGAGAGAGAATGTTGCTGTTGTTGGCGGGTTAACTGGTGCAAGGGACAAGATCCAGATACGGTTTGTAATATTAGAGATGAGGACACTGGGTGGTGTCTGTAGCTACAAACTGCCTGTTGTTTAAGTAGGATCAATGCGACAGTATTTGTTTTTGTTTGTTTTTATTTAAGTAATTTTGTTCACAAATTAAAATAGACAGAGTCCACACACTGCTGGTGGATGTCACAGTGACTTTCAGTACTGCAAAGTGGTGCCCCAGCCCATGCTCCTCTGCAATGTCCAGTGATTATTTAGGGAGCTGCAGTGTGAATTGACTGACTGTTTTCATCTGTTGTTTTTTCAATGGTTCAGCACCTGAATATTGTGAGGCGCATCTTTGCACGTGTTGTTATCCTACTCGTTCTAGCCATTTATATTTTTAAAACATATAGTGACAAAACTGCCTTAAACCCGAGTAACTGATGTTGTTGCACCTTTATTTTTCCAATTTTTGTTGGCCATAAATTTTGGCCCCGGGAGGGTACCGAAAGTCTTAAACTTAATTTGCCCAGTTTGCAGGGAACCCTGTTAGAGACCAACAATCATTCACTCCTCATTCGCCACATCTAACCTTAAAATACCTCAACATAGGAGCGGTGCCGGAGTACCTGGAGGGAACCCACACGTACACAAAAATTCGCAACCAGCACGGTGACTGGGAATGCTTAAATATGCAGAGTAAGGCAGGTGGAAATACCATGTAGTTAAGTGGATATGCAGCTCAACAAATGAAGCAGCTTCAGGTTAGGTTATTTTGCATAGCAGTGCATACTTGAATATACCTGTAAGAGCTTGTACACAATTATGTTTTTCCATTTTATCTTATTAAGTTGAGTCAAAATTGTTTTTAGATTATTTTGCTGGAAACACTTGATTGTGCTGATGAGTGAGACAATGTTTGAGTTAAGAAAGTTGTATGTGAAGTAAAATGTGAGGAAGGAACATGCAAAGGATAATTAAACTCTAGATCTCTGCTTCCCAATATGGCCGCGTAAACTGCTGCTGTGAAATTAACAGATAGCCCTGCGATGATTATCCAAGCAACCCTCTGTAGAGGCCGGCACTGACTGACATATCCTGCAAGACTGTGTTGAAATTCTGTTGAACTTCCTTGTATCTCTGTATCCCAGTTGAACCATGAAATATACTATGTTCCACATTCTATTGCTCCTCACCCAGACAAATTAATTAATTAATTAATTCCACATATGGCATTTTATTCATTTTAGTCTCAAGATGACCGAATAGAACCTTTTTGTTTTAAAGGTAAATGTCTGTAATTAAAGGAGAGGTCAGACAAAATGGCCAAAAAATGAAAAATAAAAATGCACTGGCACATCACTGATTTTGCATCTAGATGATGTTGATACTGACGAAGTAATGGTCCTATAGAACAAAACAGATGTAAAAGGTCAGGCCCTGCAAGCACACTGAGGTTATTTTATCACAATGTGTTACACCTGAATAGATTCTGCCATGAATAAATATTGTGTGAGAGGGAGGAAGACGCTGCAGTTACCCAACAGTAGAACACCAATCAAAGAACAAAGTGTTGAACGGGCCCTCGCGACCCCGCGCCCAAGATTCAGTCCTCACGCTACTAGGTACACCCATCATACCCAAAGGCAGCCACCAGTAGAGATAGACCAAGAGGGGCTTAAGCCTTTGTCTTTGGTCCACAGACTGGACAATTACCGCCAAGTCGAATCAAATGTGAAATGGATTCAGTCAACTCACGGGAAGAGTACACTGATGAATGTCATTTCCTGTCGGTAGGGCATACTATGACAGGTTGAATATCAAATGGGGATGTGTCTAGGAAGCCAAGTGAAGTATGACAGTGGCCATGAAGTTACAACTCGTTTAATGCATGCAAGCACTGTACCACCACACTGCCATGGTCGAGCTTTCAATGAGGACTCACAACCTTCACAATAAAGAGATCTATTATACCAATGTTGGTCTGACCACATTTGAGGTGGATGTGACTTCACCCACCGGGAAAGCATCAGCATTTCTTCTCTGTGGGGCGCGCATACTGGGATCAGAAAACTGGATGGGTTCAGCCATGGATAGCTGCTCAAAGATATTTGTCGAGGCAGATTGGGACAGCGCGTGGGTGTTGGCACACTTCAAGTTTAATGCATGCAAACATCAAACGCTTATGCAAATAAAATAATTCCACGAAGACTCAGAGCTTCTATTGACCTGAATGTTCGTCTGACTCCAGGCGTATATGGGAGTTACACTCCTGATTAACATGAAACATCAAACTTCACCATGGCGCCACAGCCCTTCAATGGAACATCGTACCCAATAAGGTACCTGGGCACCGGCTTTCCTGGGACCAATTCTGAAGTGGATCAGCCAACCCCGCGACAGTGTTGCGGACGTCAAACAAAATGGCACCCCTGCCAACAGTGCTTTATAATCTTCAACCCGTGAATATTGACATGTAGGTGCCCGCGCCGGGACCCTTATCAAAACTGTGAAATTTAGCAGATTGAACAGGCAAGGACTGAGTTACAGCAATCCAAATGCAGCCTGCTCTATGTATAGGATCAATTTGAGGTGCCGCCACAGCACCTCCACAAAACTAACAACTTGATCGCCCAGAGTTGATAAGGATAAAAATCTGGTGTCGATCAAAACAAACCAAATGCCAACAAGTACAAAAATGGCAAAATGTTCAAATTGAAATTAAATGGCCAATCTCCAGGTTTGAGGCCACAGACTTTTCTGCGCAGATATGCCATACTGCACCGCTCTACTTGACTGGGGATGTAACAATTTTCACTAGTTTGTGGAAAAGAATTCAATTCAATTCAATTCAGTTTTATTTAATCACAACAAAAATCTGCACAAGGAGAAGTCCTATTCATACTTTTAAAATATAGGTGTCACAATATAATCCAACAGATCCCACAAGCGTTAATTAGAAGGCGAGCAGACAAGGCAACTCCTTTTATAGAAACCCCGAGCAGAACTGGACTCCAGGAAGTGCCATCTGCCTCGACCCACATGAAAGAGAGGGCAAGGGGGAAGGGGAGGCAGAGAAATACACAGAAGAACATAGTATAATACAGATTCCATGTTAAAAAAAAAAAAAAAAAAGTGGTGGAGGTGATGCCAATAAAACACAGTAGTGAAAGTAAATTATAGTAGTATAATTAAAGCAAGAAATGCAAAGTAGCAATAAAACTAGAAGCAGTACTAGTAATTTCTAATTATACGTGCAGGATCAGACTCTCAGCTCCAGAGGCACAACGACCTGCAGAAAGTGACATAGAAGAGGAGAGAGAGAAGAGCACACTCACGGAAAGGGAAGATATTGAGTTAGTAATATGTATTATGGGATATGTGAATCCAATGGAGAGAGAAATCTCCTGGCAGTCTAGGCTTACTGCATAACTAAGGATGGTCTGCCTGCTTGTCTCAACTATAAGTTTTAATGTGCGGCGTTTAAGTCTACCTGAAGGTAAGGAGGGTCCCTCCTAGACCTAAACTTGAGAGAAGGTTCCACAGTAGAGAGCCTGATAACCAGCTCATCTCACTCGAAACTGAACCACCAGCAAACCAGCATCCTGGGAGCGCTGTATCCTGGATTGGACCTGAGCCAATGGGTAGAGGCCAAAACAGGATGTTATCTCTTTTCAGACCCGCTTGCACCGCCAGCGTTTTGGATCAACTGTGAGCTCGAGACTTGTTGGGGCAGCCCAGATAATAATGAATTACTGTAGTCCAGACTAAAGTAACAAATGCATCGACTAGTTTTTCTGCATCCTTTTGAGATAGAAATACCCTGACTTTTTACCTAGTGAAAGAAGGAACCAGAAGTTTTACATGGTCAAAGAATATCCTGATTGAGATAACCCATGTCTTTAAAGGGAGCTAGCCAGCACTGCATCTAATGTAACTATGTCACAAAAAATTATTTCAGGAGTGTTTGGGACCAAGCTGCCACACCTGTCTGAGTTCGCAAAAGCACTGTCATCCAAGTTTTAATGTCCTGGGCAAATGTTAATAACTGATTATTCTGCTAGCCCACACACAGATAAAGCTGGGATCACCACAACAGCAGTTTCATGAGATTCTATAATGCGCCTGGCTGGAAGCATAAACAAGGTGGAAGAGAGTCCAAGACTGACCGTGGAACTCCATCTCTAACTTTGTGTACATGGAGGTCTTTAACATGTACAAAACTGAAGCCTATCAGACAGATAAGAACAAGCCAGCCAGTGCGTACCTTTAATTGCCAATAAAATGCTCCAGTGTTCAAAAGGATGTGATGGCCAATCACATCGTCAAAAGTAGCACTGATCCAACAAGACATATATACACAGAAATGTCCACATCTGATGCAATGAAGTTGTTTGGAAAGTCTAAATTGAATAGTCCTACCAAAAGAAAATGTCCTGTACAGAGAAATATTCCACTGTTTTTTTCACTTGGGCCATTCTGCCTCATTGTTTTAGAATTGACCAGAGAGCCAAGATCAATAATAATCAAATCAAACCCCATAACTCAAAACCTCAGCTCTATCGCTGCAGAGCTGCACTTTATGTATCCTCAGATGCTATTTTTATTATGCTTACAGCACTCTATGCTAATAGACTGATCAGCTATTTGATTACTGTCTAAGGCAAATTGTTTTATCTTTATGAATCAGTTAAATTTAGATCTCTAAATGCTAAATGTATATAAACATAGTAACAAGTCTAAACGAACTTCATATTACACCTCATTGGATCAGCCATGTTTTCAAGACAGTCAACAACAACATAGCTGCAGATTATTCACACAATACATTATGTATTATAAATTTCATTAACCCATATATTCCAGCACCCTTTTACGATAAATAATGCATTAATAAGTACAAAATTACATTTAGATTAACTTATTTTTTCCCTGAAAGCACCTAAATGACACCAGTTTCTGGCATGATTACAAAGCTCCCCAAAAGGAGGGCAAGTAAAGGCAAAATAGAGTGGAGCATGGCAGCTTTTTAAAGTAAGTTTCTACACAACACAGAAACATTAATGAAAAGCACTTGGGATGACCAAGTGATACAACTGCGCTGGTTGAAGGCAGGATGTGATGAATTGTCCATTAGCAAAAAATTTACACCAAAAGTCTGAAAACCACATGCTGAGGCTGTGGGATGTGACCACAGAGCGTGACTCTCTGTCAGCCTATTACAGCCAAGTGTTCTGGGGTTGTTCTTATTATCTCATTAGGTGATTTAGTAATAGGCACTTTCCTTGCATTACAGAGAGCCTCAAGACTATCTTACCAAGCAGGATCTTTCCAGTTTGGTGGAACGCCACATTCTTTCAAGCCTACGTGATATTAATTTCAGCAATGAGAGCCAAAATGGAGCTTGGGCTCTTTCACTTTATTGCTTCACCAGAAAGGGTGACCAAAAGATCATGGTGAGCTCGGCACACTGTCTATGATGACCGCTGGGAGGAGAAGAAATTGAGAAATGGGATTAGCTGAGGAATGATTGAACCAGCTATCATCATATTTCAGTTAGGACTTTTTAACATATAATCCAGAAACATGGAAATCAAAAGTGATTAAAAGGTCTATTAGAAGGGGATTCTAAAAGACTGCCTATTAATACCATAAGCTAAAAAACATCATGTGTATCAAAGAGTTTATTTACACACTGAGAGAAGCCAATGAGGAATGCAATGTAGCCTCCCACTAAATTTCGGTATTTGCTACAGAATTGTTGGGGCAAACCTCATACACTCATATATATACCCAAGCATGGAAGGAATTGAGGAACAAAATATAAACTTTAATGTTAATCTAGAGACATGACCTCGTCAGTGTAGAGCCTGGTTATGATTTTATAGCTATACTGTCTATGTGAGCTTACAAACCTCCTATATACCTCAACACACCATATAGCCCGTACTAATAATATATTCAAACACAATAAACATTGCGTACTGCAATATACATTGTAATAACATAAATGTTGCTTAATAGAAAATAATCACCCTTTTTGTTGACCCACCTTTAAGTCAATAAAATAAAATAACACCGGGTTTTAGAAACCCTTGAAGAAAATGTTGGAGCTCTTTTGAATCCTCATGAAAAGTGTTTCTCAGTACTCACTAATAAATTCAGAAGCGGTTAGCAGCAGTTTCCTCAAACCCTCTATTCAGTGAGGAAAGGTGATATGAGATGGAGAAACCAGTCCTGAAGACATGTCCATGTGCAACAGCAGGTCCTCTGGTGGCAGCAAAGTCCCGAGCACCCTCTACAGCAGCAGCAGTAGCATGCATGGCGGCAGGCAGGCGACAGGCATGTAGGCTTGGGGCACACTATGCAGAAATTCACAACACTAATAAACTCACTATTCATTCCCATACACTGTTCATATTGTCACCAGTTCACATAATGTCCATACTCACTCAGAAACCTCGGCGCAAAATTATTCTCCCTCACACACACCGTCTCCTTCTTCTCCCAGCTAGCGGGGACGAGGCTAACTAGCATTAATACACAACAGAAAATGGCGTTGCCGACATTTAGTATAGTTTCCGGCTGAAACAGCTCCGAACATGGCTCACTGTTACATTTTGTAACGGGTAACACACAATAAAACCTCCGGTTTTAAGTTTCTGTAACAACAGTAACTTTAACCACTTTTAAATACCTTACAACTAGCTCTTTCGTTGTATCGTCATTCTTTCTCTCGTTAGTTAATTTAAATGGTTGGGGGGCAGACACAGTCTCTATGGGGTAATGGAGGGGTGACTGCTCTAAAGGAGGCACAGAGAAGCATGTAAGACTGCAACTCTGTCTCCTGGATTGTCAGGGCTTTAGCTTCCTAATAAACTCTGTCAGATTTCTAGTAATGAGAGATGCTCCATCAAAAGTGGGATGAATGCTGTCTCTCCTAACCAGACCAGGTCTCCCCCAGAAGCTCTTCCAATGATCTACAAAGCCCACGTCGTTTTCTGGACACCACCTTGACAGCCAGTGGTTAAGTGAAGACATGCAACTATACATGTCATCACTGGTCAGATTGGGCAGGGGACCAGAGAAAACTACAGTGTCTAACATTGACTTTGCAAATGTACACACCGATTCCATATTAACTTTTGCAACGTCCACCTGGTGTAGTCGGGTGTCATGCGTGACGTGAATAACAGTTTTACCACTTATCTTTAGTCAGCAGCTTTAAATATGATTCAATGTCACACACTCTGGCCCCAGGAACATATTTAACTGTGGTCGCTGGAGTTGCTATTTTCACGTTCCGCAAAATGGAGGTGCTGAATTAGATTCTATGGTGTGGAGCCGGGACTCTAACTTGCTAGCTTACAGCAAACAGACTACATTTATTACATATACCATTATAACTTGATGATAGAGACACAGATGTAGTGTCGGTATGAGAGAAATTATCTAATCTGAGACAGACAGGTAAGAAACGATAATCTCTCAAGACACAGGTAACCGGAAGTGACAAAACACGCTTACCGCAGCACGTCAGCACATCAGCTGTTCTGTCAAATGAAGAGGTGAGAGGGGCCAAGCTTGTCTGGTGGAGTGACTTAAAGAGAAATAATCAGACTTAAACCAATTTGTATGGACAGACACTAGAGGTGAGGCATATAACAGTTTGATCCAAGAAATAAAAGTTGGGCTGAATCCACATCTCGGCAGGTCAGACAATAGGAAGTCCCACTTAACCCTGGCGAAAGCCCTCTCAGCACTGAGAGAGGCAAGTACTTCAGAATTATGTGGGTCTGAACTGGGAGAGTAAATAATATTGAGTAATCACTAGAGATTTAAAAATAAATGTCTGGTTTTTAATAAAACTGTTTGATCCCAGGATATTACTGATGTGAGCACGCTCTCAAGACGTGGTTAAGATCCTGGAAAGCAGTTTAACATTTACGTCTAGAAGACTAAAGGCCTATATGTGCTTGGGTTGAGTGGGTCTTTGTCCTATATAAGGAGCAGAGAAATACATGCCTGGTAAAATATTGGTGGGACCAGTAGTGAGAGATTCATTAAACACTTCAAGCAGCAAAGGGGATTTATGTTCTTATGAATGGTTTGTAGAATTCAGGTATATACCCATTTGGACCCAGGGCCTTTGAGCACTGTATGTTGCATATAGCTTGATGTGTTTCCTCTAAGGTGATGGGTTACTTAAGTTGGACCTTATCATCTTGATTTATAGATGGCATTTTTAATTCTGTTGATTAATCTGGGATCACCTATTGTAGAATACAATTTGGAATAAAAATGTGTAAATTTGTTATTAATTTCTTAGTATGGCTCTCAGTGATTAATCTAGAAGCAGTTGATTCTCTAATTTGGTGTGCCAGTATTTTGACCGCTTTCTCACCATGCTCACAAAATCTATGATGAGCTCAGGTCATCAAATTGGTCATCTCTGTAGTGGAAAGGAGATCAACTTCAGTTGGAAAAGAGCCATTTTTGCATAATTTTGGGTGAGGAAGACATTGTATACTGCCTATCAAGTTCAAGAATTTGGTCTGCCAGGATTTTACAGCGCTCATTTTGGGCATGTTTGACTGATTAATCGGTCCTGTAATGCTCTTCTTGCATTAGTTGTTATAAACTGTGTGGGTATACCTTTGAATCCACAAGGAGGCACCAAGTGATGTTTCAGTATACCTGTGAAAGTACATCCTCCCACTTTACATATAGTTTTATTTGTACTATCAAGTAAGAGTTTGGATAGTTATTATTTGAAATATTTATGGTACTTTGTGTGCAAATATTGCTGAACAATTGATGGTAACCCCTCTCACCTGGTGGTTTGTGGCTCCAGTTAGAACCTTAAGTTCAGCTCAACAGTAGTAGAGTTACACAAAAGAGCTGTTGCTATACGCAACTACATATTTAGTTTCTGAGTCTTTTTTTTCTAACAGCAGTATTTTTTCATATAATTTTTTATATTGGTTTGCATGTATTTTAAATTAATCTATCATGGATTGTGTTTTATTTACATTACTAGAGGCAAAAGAGAAAAGGTGGTGAGATGCTCAGTTCTCATCTCTCTCTTCCCTTAAGAAATTTAAGGGCTCTTCTCCTTGCCTTTGTGAGCCAGACAGTGGGAACTTCTTGAAACTGCACACCATGTGTATGTGCACAGTCTCCCGCCCTCTGTTACGGGGAGGCAGTAATTCAATAAACAAGAAGCCTCTCAGCACGACTTTCAGACTAATGTATTTCAGTTGGAAATAACTTTTGTGTCCTCGCCACATATGTTTTTTTTCTGTCACTTGGGACTCCGCAGCATGGAAACTGTTTTGTTTTTTCATATATGTCTGCTATTTTTTAAGTGTCTGTCAGGTATTTTAATGTATGTTTACATTTGTAGATTCTATTGCTGTTTTCCATCTTACGTTTCTGTGATTTCTATCAGTTTTGTTTTGGGCTCAACAATACCCATAATCCTCAGCTATTTTGCTATGGAGAAGAAGAACGTCCGCTTCGATTATTTAATATTTAATATTTAATACTATGCCACCAAACTCTTGAAAATATACATTTCCATTAGCCATTTCCCATGTTACAGTCAGGCTATCAAATGCCATTTCTTAACAGAGACCAGCTGCTGGGTTGAGTTGGACTTCCTGTGCAACCTGATTGAGCTGCAGGTACCACCTCATGCTGCCAGTAGTGACAAGGACACTAGCAGAACACAAAACTAGAGAAGAATCAGTCAGGAGGGAAAAGGAGAGAGCAACTGTCTGTGGCCACCACATATAAAACCATTCACTTTTGGGGGGTTGTTTTGCTTTTGCCTCTCCATTGTATCTGTTTGCTGTTACTTGGTGTTATACTGTGATGATTAAGTGTTCCCTTCATTTTTTTTGAGCAGTGTAAAACAATCAATATAGTCCAGTATGTATCAGTAAGGCAACAGAATATTAGCCTCTAGTAGGCTACAGTGAGCAGCTCTCTCTTTCTACAAGTATAATTGTTATCACATATTTTTATCACTTTTTGTTTTCAGTGGGGGGGGGGGGGTACAAAGGCCTGTCACCAACTGCTCTAAATCACCCCTTATCTCAGAAAAAAAATAAATATTCATATAATACAGCGTAGACTGAATAAATGAATGAATGAATGAACAAATAAATAAATAATGGAGGTCATTTTTATGAAATAACCTAAATAAAAATGATGACTGCAGGGATTAAATGAGGGACATGAATAGTGTTACCCCGTCTTTGTGCCGTTTATGCGGCCATGTTACTAGATTTGCTGCAAATTAGTGTAAAGGCAGGTAGGTCAGGGTTTGGGGCAGCCACTGTGTTGTGGGTAGACGTGGTACATTCCATATCCCTTTGGGTTGTCCACCGCCGATGGGCTACATTCCATTTCGAATTGGACGTGATTCTTTGTCACAGCAAAACAGCTGAGGATTATGGGTATTGATGAGCTCAAAACAAAACTGATATAAATCACAGAAACGTAAGATAGAGAACAGCCATAGAATCTACAAATACTACAAGACACTTAAAAAATATCAAACATATGAGAAAAAACAGTTTCCCGAGTGACAGAAAAAAAATATGTGGTGAGGACACAAAAGTTATTTCCAATTGAATTACATTAGTCTGAAAGTCGTGCTGAGAGGCACGAAAAAAATTGAAAATTCATGTCCATGGGCATGAATCACTAAATTACACTTAGTGACTATTTCACGAACTGCCGTGAGACCGGGTTGAAAATAGTGATATATAATGTAAAAAGGCCCATTAACATATACCACTATGTGTGCTGGAATTCACTGATATCCTCCATTCTTTGTCTTTTTACATGTGCTCTTTAGAAGCTGGCCAATTCAAATTAAACCAATTAAATGTTAAAAATGGATGGCCATACAATTTCTGGCAATTTATATTCAGACTACCTCATGCAACCAGCACACTGCTTCATCTGGTCAGAAATACCCAAGGAAAAAGCACTCATGCCACAAACAGACTGCAGGTGACATGCTTGCCAGGTGAACCTTAAAACATACATGCAGCCATATATCAATAACATGACAGGTACATTAGAGACAGGCATAGAGGTATAGAAAGGTCAGTATTGAGTCACATGCTGTCAGAAGCACACACTTTGTTTCCTTCTCGCCATAAGTGCTTGGCTGACCGAGAAAATGTGATAAACATTAGCTGCATTCGCACACACACTTAGGTAGGGTAGAGCTATACATTCAGTACTGCTCTTCAGCAAAGCTCTCACAAATACAAATTGTTTCAGTCACACAAATACAAAGGCACTGTAAATGTATTATTGAACAGCCAGGATAAATTTATACTCTACAGAAGAAAATGTAGGATTTTTGTTTTCTCAGAGTCAACAGAAACACACATTTCTGAAGTCATCATCTTAGCACACCTCTTCATCACCTCAACACTTCAGAAATTATATACTAAATTAATGGTTTTTTTTTAAATATATGATATAAAGATTGTTATGATATAAACAAGCAAATCTGGCTACCAGCAGTACAGAGAACTCTTGTTTAGTTAATTAAATAACACAGTAAATGGAGAGATTATGTGACAATTAAAACTGAAAATTAAATGTGATATTTTTATTTCCACACATAGGGCTCAATTATGCTAGACAGGTTTCAAATCTATGCTAACCACCATGCCAAAGCTGGGGAGAAAAAGGATGGGGACTGAGTAGGGAAAAAGGTGAATCAGAGAAAAAAAAAAGGAAAATATATGGAAATGAAAAAACTGGTGTGATCTGTTTCTCACTCATGTCTCAAGTTTAAAAACGTGTACTTTTTCACATTTTAGGGAAAGACAGGTATGGATCTAAAGGTCTTGAGTTTGACCCTTGAGTTTGTCCTATCAAAACAGAAGTTTCAACACCTTAAGTCAACTAGGGCTACAACTAACAACACTTTTAATAATGATTATGAATAATGATTAATCGGTTGATTATTACTTTGCTACTCAATTAATTTAAGATTTTAAAATAAAGATGGAAGTTTCTTATTGAGAGATAGAATTGCTTCAGATATTCAAACTGTATGATGGACCAAAAATGCTGTACATGTGTGGAAAAATAGAACTCTTTAGAAATTGCACAGCAGGTTGTTCTACATTGTTCACAAAACAGTTCAGGTTTTACTTTAAGGTACTAAACTGTTTAAATAATAATAAAAGAATAATAATAATAAAACATACATGTAAATTGTGTGCTCTCAGGGTATACATCCTAATGGCTTCAACAGCAGTCTGTGGAGCTGCTTTGCGTAATACTCAAACACAGACATTTGTTCTTCTTTGAAACTCTTTGCACTGCAATGCAAAAAAATTTTAGTATCATAGAGATTCACAGATCCTCCCCCACTTTCTCTCTCTCTCTGTAAGGTTTCAATCAGGCTTTTGTCATAAATCACACCACATTCCAGTCTTAACTGGGAACTGGAATCTCTTCATGCTCTGAAATCATATGATATAATTGTCCAACCATTTTTTTTTACTCTTTTTTTCAGCAGATGGCAGAAATGACTTGCCAGACCATTGTGCACAGTACTACAGCTACTCCACCATTGAGAATGACACCAAGGAGATAATTCATGTTTCCACCATAGACAAGTGGCAGACATCCTGGAACTCAGTCATCATGGAGAAGGAGGGTTTTATCCAGACTGTGGACAAACTGACATCAGAAATAAAGCTAGTAGAGATCTGCACTGAATCTCATGCCCAAATTGAAGTCCTGTGTTGTGACCAGCTATTTTACATGGCTTAACAGATCTCTGTGAAATAAAACCTTTTGTTACATTGTGAGGAGTCTAATCCTAACTATCACATGGCAGCAACTTGTTTCAGAATCCCATTCCCTTTTGGTCTTTGTCATCACAATAAGCACTATAAGTAAAACTGACGTGTAACCTGTTTTCAGAAATATTCAAATCCAATTCACCTTTTGCTCCTTGAGCCAATGCAGTCTATTCAGACAGGCGTTGGGTCTCTCACATACCCCCCCTCCTGGGTTGATAGAGAATACACATCTTGAGTGATGGTAGTCTCTATTGTCTCTTCGATGTAGTGACTGGTCATGTATGTATGCTGCTGTTTACTTCATTGGCAGAGGGATGTACATAAATATCTACGCTTCAGGTAAAGCACAGCTATGTTTCACACAGATGCACATTATGACTATTTGTGATTATTATAAAAATTATATACATATATTTATTAATCAGTCAGATCAACTGCAGACCTAGAGGCCCTCCAGAATTAAATTCTGATGTATGCCAAAGAGTGCTATGCTTTCATTTCCCCAGTGTATGAGGCTAGAGTTCTGCTTGCTGCTCTGAACTGACCAACAATGAAAATGGCAGAAGGCAAAGAGATACTTGAAATATTCCTTTTAGAGCGCAGGTAAAAGCATTTTTACTGTTGGTTGTTAATAATGTAAAACTGATATTGAAGGGTTGAAATTTGTCGGTAACGGTTTCAGGAGGCTGGACAAGAAAAAGATCTGAAAACTTTAAGGGTACATCTGAGTTGCAAAGACAGATTGTGAAGAACAAAACATGCAAGTGGACCATCCACGTCAGAATTGGTGCAAACACAAGCCAGAAGAGGTCTAAGTAAGTGACACACATTTGTTAGCTTTTATTGTAGCAGGTTACCTTACCCTGTAAGTCATTCTCTTGGCGAAATAGCATTATTTTGACCAAACTGTATAAAAGAATAACATTTATATATTCGCTAAGTGTGTAAGTCAAATGGACCTGTCTGCATGTCACACTGTAAGGCCTGCAAATACCCATTCCTTCTTTGATCCCAACTGTAACTGCATCCTGCCATTTCACCACTATTGTAATGCCTGGCACACACTAAAAGATTTTTCAAAATCTTACCCGATTTAGAAAATATGAGAGACCACACACATGACGACAAATAATGTCAGATTTCACTGTTTTGTTCTTACAGTGTGTGGTGTGCAACAAGAAGACCAACACGGCACACCTCACACAAAAAGATTCTGTCCATTGACAACCAGAGCCTGAACTCTCAAAACTCAAAATCTCACACTGTCAAACGTGATTTTAGAGTAAATAAACATGGTGGATGATGATTTCTCTTGTTTGTTGTGCTTCCATCTTCAGCTGCTTCCTGTTTGGCTATCGTCTAGTTCCACATGACAATCCACAGAGTGCGTGCTCAGCTCTTCTTGGTGTACTCCCCACACAACAGGATTTTTGATCGTAAATATTAAACATGTTTAATATTTATATTAAAAGTAAGTTATAATTTATTATTATATTTAATATTTATTAAACATGTTTAATATTTATCAGGGCAGCCGCAATCATCTTCAGAGCATTGGGGAGGGTAAAATCACTCTTAACACACCTCACACAACAGGAGAATCCTGCAAGATAATCTTTAGAACCAACCGATAATCAGGCCTTTGCTGACTTTGATCAAGAGGGGGGATTTGGCCCGATAATTGGCCCTTTTATCTTTTAGTGTGTGCCCTGCTTAACCATTGTTCACACTGCATACAGTATGACCACCACCCCTTCTCCCATGGTTTAACTGTCCCCTGCCCTTCATTCTGGGTCAGTTTACTACTTAAGACCTGCTCTATGTGTCAGTAAACTCACTGTAATCTAGATTACCAATCAACCACCACCAATACAGCAAACTTTGAACTGAACTTTGACTTGAGTGATCCTCTTCAACAATGCTGCAACTTGTGTCATACACACAGCTCTGCATTAATGATAGCGTCTGCCATTACATTACCCTTTTTCTCTTTTCATATGCCTGTCATTAATTCCAGTGAAAGTAAAGTAAGTTAAATCTTCTTTCATTTCTATTCATCGGTAAGCTCCCCACTACATTTACTAATTAGTAGACAAGATGTAATTTACTACATGGACAATTTGTTGAATTTAGAATTTGATTGCTACATACATTGTGGTGATGAGAAAAGAATTAAATTAGAGGAAATGACTCGGCTTGGCTTTGCCATGCCTGAAATCTGCTCATTGCTGCTCAATGATAACCTCATATAACAGACAGATATGAAAATGGTATGTCTTGTCATCTAACTCTCTGGCAGAGAGCAAAATAAGTGTGTTTTCCAAAATGTCAAACCATTCCTTAAAAGTAAGTGTTAAATCACACTGAAAGATTTGTGTTAGAACCAAAGGTTTATAAATCTGCTATGCTGGAGATGAGTAAAACATACAAGATAAAAAAAATAAATAAATAAATCCCAGAATACTCTAATAACAAGGGATTAGGAGGGAAACAAGAGCAGTATACAGAGTAGGAGCATCAGTAAGAACATAAGCTGATACTGCAAGAATTTAAACTAATATGACAAAAGTTCAAAAATTGAGCTTGGAAAAAATGGGAAAGGGTGAAGTCAAAAAATCTTCTGTAAAGTTTAGAGTTAGTAATAAGTGGTTTTGACAACAAAAGCCATCCTCTACACAGATAAAACAAATAGAATCATGTAAGAAGGTGAAAACTTGTGAATAAAACATATTTAGTGAAAGTAATGACACACACTAGTGCTAGAGTACAAAAAATTTACTAGAAAACTTGTTGTTCGCTAGAGAGCTGGCCTTTAAGTTACCACTATTGGTGAGCAGACTTTCTGGCGTCGAGTGGAAGGAGAGCCAGAGTTCTTGTACTGCTGCTAATGATGAGACTCTGAACAGGTGTGCAGGACCTCCACTGACTGCGCCCCGCCTCTGCCAATGAAAATCACAGGCACATGAGGAGGAAACTGGGGAAAACACAAATACTAAAGACCCTGTTAGTCACAGCAGAGCTGTGACACAGACAATGATAATAGTCCTATTAGTTTCACATATTGTCTCGTTTAATGTTTTAACAGGTCATGGTGAAAGGTGGGTAGACAACCTTTGCATGAAAATTCCAGATTAAATAATTCAGAGTTTATTTCCCTTCTCCAACTAAAAGAAAAGGGAGCTCATTAGGACTGACCCTCAGATGTGTGCCCAGCCCTCAGGAATAAGACAGGCAGATCCATTGGGCGCTTTGCTTTTTATCCATTTTTGCTTTTTGCTGGCATCTTGCCAAGGACAAAAGAGGAAAGTCTACAGACTTCCAAAAGCTGAACTGAGACACACCAGTCACCTGGCATCTACACAGATGCATCAACAAGGATGCATCTGTTTTATTTTAGTAACTTCAAGCTTCAGAACACATTAAGAACATATTTTTTAACAAAAAAATCAGACGATAGAAAAAGATCTCCGCACACTTAAATCCATGCAGTATTTTCACTTTAACAAAAAAAAAAAAATTAAGTCACAGCCAGAGAGGCTTGCAGTTTTTTGTAGTTATTTGCATTAGAAAAACCCAAATGTCTGTCACTCTGTCTTGATGATGGTAGTGTTAAACTGCCACTCAGTAATGACTGCTGTTTCTTTATTTCCTCACTCTGATATACTCTGTCTGTTGTCTTTACAAGTTTATGATCAGGATCTAACCGCAATCAACATCAAGCCACCAACAGATCTCCACATGCACAATTTTCTTCCAGGCAATGAACAGCAGTAATAAATGATTCAGCAGTTTCTCCTTGCCCTTGATTTCTTCTGTTGAAGTGTGCACACTTGAAAGATAGACTCTTTTTGTTCACACACTGTCTAATCAATCTTTATCTGTTTATTTATTGATGCTCTGAAGCCCTCAAAACATCTTGCATTTTTGAAATCAAGCTTGCTTGGCAGGGCTAAACTCCTCCTACTCTGATCTCTACTCTTAATGTAAATCTAATTAATAAGTACTTAGGCAAAGCCTAAAACAGCCATCTATGGTGGATGTGGATAACAAGAACACACTTACAAAATAATGCACCTGTCTAACACGACATCTTATCAACTTCTGGACTGTGGACTGGAGTACACATAATGTTGCAGGGTAGGTGTTATCTCTGAATGCATGGCATTTGGCTATGTGGCATGTGCTCCAGTCAAACAGGCCTGTCACGGCTCTGTAGCAGTTTCAGAAGTGGAGGGTCTGTTCCTCAGCAGCCATATTTTGTTTATGTTTTTATTAGTTTGCTGAAATTTTTACAAGCTTGATTTATATCTTCTCTGTCATCACTCATTCTAAATGTCAGTATTGTAAGTCATCTCTTCGCGTTTATTTTGTCAGTGTTGATCATAAAATAATGATTTTATCTGCAGGAGCTTGGTAATGCTTTTGGGTTAACATACTGCCTATAAGCTAAAATCAGACATCATAAGTTGTCTGACACGAGAAAAATATGTAAATAAGAATAATTATATTGTGAATTCCTCTCGCCCTCTGACTAATTATAAACCTGAAAAGCTTGTTTTGCCAAGTATGTGTGAAGACAAAGTCAGAAACAAATGAAATTCACCATTACATATTAATTTTAGGTTAAAGTTCGGGGAAATGAGCAGCTTGGCAAAAATAGACCCAGTTTGTACACATAGTGAATCTGGGATAAGAGCCACTCTGGTACACACACACACTGTCTAGAGCAGCAGCAGACTGAGGGCTCAGACACACATAACTCTGTGCATCTGGGCTGTTCTAGGCAGCATTCAAACTGATTAATTATTCTTAAAAAAAACAAAACATTGTTCTTATACCTTTCTGTGTTTGAGAATTACACAGAATACACAAAGAGAAACATCCTGCAGCAAAACAAAACATCATGCCTAGCTTGACTCTCAGTGAAGAGTATTGTACTTAAATCATTTAAAACTAATTATATATTTCATTATCTACTAACCTGTGCCTACAAGGCTGCAATTATTTATTCCTTTCAGCCCTCATAGATTAGATAGATAGATAATCGTTTTGGAGGGCATTGGAGAAACCCTAAGAAATCTATTATTCTTGCACAGTGATAAAAAGATGATGTTGCTGATGTGATAAAAAAAGAGACAAATGTTCCATATATGTGGAAACCAGGGCACATTTTACTGAATGCTAATATATGCAGTGTTTGGCATTTGGCCATGCATACTTGCTTTCTAATGTAACACAAGGCTACATTTTATGCAAAAGAGCCATTTGTCTGGTGAGAGGCTTCCTGAGATAGAGACAGACTTAATATCACGTAGGAATAATAGCCATCACATTAGTTTTACACTCTAATATCACTAGTCTAAGAAAGCCCTATGATGCATAACAGGCAGTTGTTTTCTGCTTTGCCTGTTCTTATGATGAGGCCCAAATCTGAAATCAGGGCATAATGGTGGGAGTTAGAACAAGTAGAGATTCTTCATACACAGCATGAGACATAAACATCATGGTTAACACAACTAATTTCAGGCAATTTGTAGAGATTTTGATCACTAATGGTAAGTCCTATGTAAATAAAATATCCTCTTAATATTACTTTAAACCTACAGGTCATGGGAGAGCTTTACTTGGTTGCCAACATATCACAAAAACCAAGCTGTAAGATCAGTTGCCTTCTCAGGAGTTAAAACTGAATTGGTCAGGTGACACATAAGGAACCATTTATTGTACTGGACTGTATTTTCATGGTTGCCACTGATAATTCAAAATATTGAGCACATTTGATGGAAGGTTGATCAGTGGGTATATGATTATGGCTTGAAACCTGCCCTGGGCCCTGATTCCCAAAAAGATCTTAAAGCATTTACATATTCTGTTATTTTGATTCCACTGTTCATACTGTTCACAAAGAGATCTCTTCTTAAAGCACTGTCATTAGGTGACTGGGGATAATATCCACAGTTCTTGTTCACTGCAAAAATGCATTCTCAAGTTGAGCAATAGCTATAGCAAGGGTTAAGTGGTCTGAACCCAGATTACTATCCAAATGTGGTATATTACCAAAATCTCCAACATTATCAGTGATCACACAAGACAACATTTATTCTGTTGAAAGAGTACGCCTTCACATGACAAAGCCATTTTTATGGAGTGCACACATGAGAATGCAACCACAGGACTTGAGCAGATGTCAGTTACCTTATTAGTCTTTACATCTACTGGTGGAATCAGCTGCAGACTACTTTTGTTGTTCACCAACCTGCTACTGTTTGTAACTTGCTATTGTCACCAATAAAAAAAACAATCAGAGTAAACCGTCAATGAAAAATGCCTGCTTGTCTGATGCTGCTTATTCCTGTATCACGCTACACATCTCAGTGTCATAGGCTTTCAAGGGTTCACACCACCAAAACCAAAACTTGTTCTATAAAGTCAATGACAACAGCTTTCACCTTTTCCCACTTATTTTGCCTTTTATGTTACCAGGCTAAATATCAACTATATTATCATTATACAGATGACTGTACAACGAAATTGGGGTAGACAATCTGAAAGTGCAAGGGTATGTAAATATACATAATTTATAAATTTTAAACATCTAGTTAGGGACAAACAACAAACAACACACCCCACGACATACAGTAAAACAAAACGACATATAATATGACTACATAAACAATGCGACTTGTTTCTTGAGTCCTTGAGGACAGACCATTACATCAACAAAAACTCTGGTGGCTCAAACATGTACAGAACAGGATGCTAGCAGGGTGCTACAGTGTTGCCAACTCCTCAGTAAAGAAAGTAGCTGTTGGCTGTCCTAACACTAGAAGTGGCTAAATGATGTCATCGCCTAATTTGCATATTTGTCCAGTTGCATGTAATTGTAATGGACGCTGTAGGAGAGAGGAATAACGTTGCGGGAGAGACAAAAAGTGAGTAAAAAACACCCTAAGTATGTTTAGAACTACAAATGGACTTTCTTCTATTGATTCTTGGTTTGTTTTCCTTAATTCTGCCATTGAAATAGGCCATCACCTCTCAAAATAACTTCATGACTTCAGTGCTTTGTCTAGACCCACATTACATAAATCAGTTTTGTCCTGTATTGTTAAATGTTAGAAGATCAAATATAATGAAAAGACTGTTATGTGGGGTGGAATTGCTAGCTCTACGTCCAACCCTCCTCCTTTATCCGGGCCTGGGACTGGCAAAGTGACCCAGAAGAGACACTCTGGCAGATTTTTTTTTTTTTTTTTTTTAAGTTTTATTAAGTTTGTTTGTTTGTTCAGTTTTCTTAAGTTCGGTTTGGTTTCTAACCTTATGCTCCACTTAGGAGCCTACCACAAATCACAATAAAACATGACTTTTTTTTTGCCATTTTTAATTTTAGACGGTTTTAACTTGACAACATTAATGGTCTAAATGGACCAAAAAGAGAAGAAAAAACAGAAAAAACTGTCAATGGCAATGTGAGAAAAAGATGGTAACTAGTCTGGCTCTAATTCAGGTTTATTGTTTGTTTTTTCCACACACATGCTGTGCTCGCTCACAGAAAGAGTAGGTCATCTTCATTTTGGTCAAGGCTTTCTATGGCAGGTTCAGCAACTGAGGGAGCTGACTTAAATGAGTAAGCAGCTGATGTGCCAAAAAGCTGCAAAACGTTATCGGCAGCTTGTGCTCATAGCAAGCCTCACCAGACAACTTAAAACCATATTGGACATACAGGATAGAGTTCAGGGTCTGCAAGGACATTCGATTTCTAAGTGTGCTTTTCACCACACTCATCTGGCTGAATAATCTCTCGACTTCAGCTTTTGAGTGTGGCAAGGTCAACACAGACACAGCAGCCATGGCAAGTTCCTGAAACGGGTTGATATCACCTGCATTCCTGAACTTTCAAATCTCACTCCAGAAGCCCGCTGTGTTTTTTGTTTCATTCCACTTACTAAGATGGATGGCAGGGTATTGCTGGACAATCTTGTCTGTCTCTGCAGGAGAGTAGCCAAGGAGCTTGGCTATAGAGAAACTGTCGACTATGTTTAATATGGTGGCGGCTCTTCTCCCACATGATGACGACCTCCAGCTGTGTTCGAGAAATAGGTGAAGGTTTGGAGGAGGCAATTGTCTCACCAGGACTCCTCCTAGTTCCTGTGAGCCTGGTCTTTTGGCCAGTTGGAGCAGGCAGAGATGGAATTGCTGGAGCAGCCATGGTGAAACTTGGTATTTACTATGTTTTGATGGCCCAAATGTTTAATTTGAGATATCAAAGTATAGTTTTTCCATGACTGCCTATAAGACTGCTGAGTTTCATCACTAGAGGGCATTGTAGTAAAAAATAAATATAAAAGTAATAATAAATAAAATAATAAAATTGCCAGTACTGCAAACATCAATAGTTAGGCCACTTCCATGATACTGAATATTAGCTAAAAGATTCCTGATAATCCTGTTTAAACAATATTTTAATTATCCAGATTAAATGGGACCTGGAGGCAAATCTGCAGGCATGGGCCAGGTTCCAATTATTCGGTTCTGTCAATATATCACTTATTAAGATATTTCTTTCTTTGTTTCACTGACTGTGCCAATCCCCCATCTCTACCTGCTCCTTCCTTAGAGTGCACTTATATACACACACACATACATAAGGTACTGAGTGAAATGTGACATAGGCTGAACACTGACAGACATTTTATTCACCTGCTGTAGATGCCAAATGCTACTGGTAACAGTAACATGAAATTTAAACATGTGCAAGTGCTAAATATTAAGTTGTCCTTCTGATGATACCCTTTCAATATTGGATGCAATCAGTGTACAGCAAATGTTTAATGCACTGGGAGTACTAGTAAGATTTAATGTTATAGAGGCAGAGGTGGTTATATATTTCTAAAAAAGAGAGAGATTAGTCTGGCTTCCATGATTGCTTTGTCTCTGTATGATTGTACTGCATTAATGGAATACTGCAACCTAAAAGTGAGACTTTTGGAAGAAGAAATAACATAATATTCATGTCAGGAAAGTTTAATTCATAAGAAATAAATCACAACTTTGTTCAATTTAGTATAGTCTAGCCTTTCTTGGTCTGGTATGTCTAGAGGCATTTGATGACTAGATAATTGCTGTGTAACCAAGATTTTTGAGTCAGTTTGCTGACTCAATAATTGTTCTCCTTTCTACCTTTGTTACTGTCATACTAAGTATGTTTTAGTAGTTATAGTAATCCAGTAATACAGTAATTCACTGTTGGCCACAGGGGCTGCCATTGACATGCTTTGACATTACTTTGGGTCTATAGATCTGTAACAGTCCAATTACTCTTGCTCAGCATAGTTTGTTCCATGTTACTTTGATAAAAGTAACAGACAAATATCCAATGCAGAGATGAAATCTTGTAGTTTAGAATGAACTAATTTTCATTCTGGAGATTTTGATTGTGTAGTATATTAGATGGTGATGATGTGAAGATGATGAAGAGATCTCCACTGACACGGTCTTGCTTGTATATAGAAGTTTATTACAATGAAGTCCAGCATCAAAACAAGTACTGCAGTAGCCTGTGAGAGGATCCGAGCCAATATGGATCTCTCTCTAACAGCTCTAAACATCAGTACATATATGTTTGTTGTTTTCATGATCTATAGGAAACATCTGGACCTTATTCAATGAACTCACATCTCCAAGAAACACAGAGGAAGGGAGGCCCCTCTCCCTGTCACCTACATATTTACGTTCACAGCTATTAACCTAAACAGGAACCCAAAAAATAGAAAAACATACATGGGAAACACTTGTGTTCAGACACTCCAAGAGAATAAAAACCATATATGGAACTTCAGACACTACAATTGTTAATTCTTGCATTGGCCTTGTGTCCATTTGAGGTGATCTGCCAGAAATGGCCATTTGACTGTTGACCTGATCGAAGATTTCATCAATGTGCCATTGGCTGGACTGGAGTTTCCTATCTGGTTAATGGGTGTCTGGTTATAAATTCAGTCCTTACTTACCTATTAACCAAACGATGTCTCTGGTTTCCAGTGTACATCTGTTACACAGCCCTCACTTTTACTAAATCCACTGTTATGTCACACAATAAGCAAGTAATGGGCATAATATTCACTGAACAGAGGTGTTCTGCTGTCAGTTTTGTTACTGTGGATGTTTGCACTGTCCACTCTTATACTCCAGATCGGACCCAGGCTTGATCATGTACAGATGGACTTAAGAAGTTGCCCTTTGCAATCAATTATGTCATGCTGCTTAGTTTTAGAGTTTTCTGTCAGAACTTCCTCACTGATAAGATGAGGTGGTGCTCACAAGCACTGGGTGCACTCCCACTGGGGCAGGCTTCTGAATGTTTGGTGAATCAGAGGAAAGTGGACTTTTAAGCAGGCCTCTTAAGGAGGGCTGAGCTAATTTTGCCTGTGTCAGTCAGAGGCTCAACCTACAGGCAGTTTGAGATAAATAAGGACTTTTTTAAAACTGTGAAAACAGGCAAAGCTACTCTGGTGGAGTTCCAGAATAACAATATAGAACTGGAAATGAACATAACAGGTCCCCTTTAATAAAGCCAAACTGAAATCAACAGCTCTTGACCTGGCTGGGCCACAGGACAGTGCACACATCTGCTTCCAACCAGGAGAATTAATGAGGTCAGTCCTGTAGGTCGTTTATTATAATCCCAGTTTAGTAAGTCTTTTCAGAGGCAGTGTTTTAGAAGGTCCTTGGAGCCCATTTCTGTATTGTTCCCCAGCTCATTTTTAACAAGCTCTTTTGTACTGCTGAGCAATCAGCCACAGTCTGCATTCCCCCAGTGCATCCCTCATCATTAAGCCTAAACAGCCTGTATACACTAACTCTCCTTTATGACTGTCTCTCTCCTACACCTCCATTTGCCTTTACTGTTCTAGGCTCCAATTTTCTTGATATTTCTTGAGCTGGTGGGGTCAGCAGCTTGGGTTTTTGTTTTCTGCTTTATCCCAGAAGGTTGCATGCATTGCTGTGCTACATGACCATTAGAATGCCAGTTTCTCTATTTATATAATGAGGTTCCAAAAGTGAGAGAGTGGTGTAATAGCTTTAAAAAATGAGCAGATGTATCTTACCTCAGCCATAATGAGGTGGAGTCCCAGAAAGTTTTGTACATGTCTTCTGTACATTTTATGGTACAGGTTTGTGAGTGTACACTGCATGACTTTTTCAAAATAACCAGTTTTCAATAGATTCACTGTGATGGATTTTCATACTTCCTGTCTAGGTTGGATATTTCTTGACTCAAGCTAATTAAAATATTGAATCCCAACGTTTCATTTAATCATGGATAGTGTTCACATTCAATGTATAATTTCATCCCCCAATAGCACTGCTGCAGCACTAGACAGATGTGTTGTGCAACATCAGTCTATATTTGTGCTTTAATTCTTGTTTTGCAGTGCAGTGACTACCAGAATCTTATAAAGACCAGTTGAAACAAGCCAGAGACAACTTTTTTACAACTAGGAACTTTGCACCATAAATGGAATGGATGCTCTAATGCTTCACAAAAAATATGATCTCGATTGGCCTGATGGTGGCCCTATAATTAACAATCAAAAAATTGAAAACATTTACAAAGCCAGCCCCTGACAATGTCAGTCCTGTTTACTTCAAATTTGACTCACATGTACTCAATAAACCCTATAAAAAGTCTCCTGGACAGTAACAGGCACCATGCTGGAATTTTAGCTAATTTGCAAAATACAGTAACATGACATCTGCTTCTTGCATGTTGATTCGATCAACATCAAATTTGGTCGACATCATTATGAGACAGACAACAATTATGAAATGGCAAGATCAGTCCAAAAACCCCTTAACCAAGGGCAGGGCTTTGCAGGAAACTGGCCATAACTCATTAACCAGTTGTCCAATAACCATAAATCTTAATAGATTTGTTTAGTCTGTATTTGGAAACAGGCCACAAGTACCAAAAAAGTGTACCTCAAAACTTGGTGGTCAGAATTTCACCAATTTTGGTGCACATGATCTGGGGTTGATTATCAAAATATGAAGGGCCAATTGAGGTAACAGAGGTGACCAAGAAGCCAATTATCACTCTGACTGAGCTTCAGAGATCCTGTGTGGAGATGGGAGATCTGGAGATCAAAAGAAATGGGAGGCACATGAGCTTGGCAGAGAAAATGGTCTGAATACACAAAAAAGAAATTTCAAGAAAGTAAAAAAACCTTGTATCAAGAAAATAAGTCTTATTTTTGTCTAAAAAGAATATTAGTTTTGTCAAAAATGCTTTGCCTTAGAAAAATAATCTAATTTTATGAATATACAACTAACTTTTTTAAATAAGATATTAAAGCTAAATTTGAGCTAAATGAACCAGTAACAAGGTATAAAAATGTTTTACAACTAGAAAATGCATTTCCTGTGGAAAATGTGTGTGAATGCTGATAGCTGAATGGATCGCTGAAACAATGCTTAAATTGGCTGAAATTAATGTTGAAATCCTCACCCAGTGTCCTTCTTCTCAGCCAAGTTCAACCGCCACCAGCTGAACTATTCCACTATTGAAAAGTAAACCCTAGCAATGCTTCTTGCCTTACAGCATTTTGAAGTGTATGACGGGTCAAGTACACTCCCAGTGACTGTGTACACCAGGGGTGCCCAATACGTCGATTGCGATCTACTGGTCGATCGCAAAAGGTAGTGTGGGTAGATCGTATGACATAAAAAAAATAAAAAAATAGACGTCAGGCTGTCATCCATCCTCACTATGAAATTTGTCACTTAATTGACATACAGGGCAGCCAGTCTGACATCTGATCTTTTCTGACACATGGGTCACCACGCACGCGTGTACAAGCGTGCCAAGTGCGGCAAAACTCTAGCAAGCTACCGAGTTGCCTAGTTAGCCTCCAATTTGTTTCTTCTAAGCTTAAGAAAGAGTATAAAAATGAGTGGGGGAGCTGGACCAAGTAAATAAATAAAATTGGTGTCCATCACCACGGACGGAGCACACGCGATGGTTGGCCGCTCAAATGGATTTATTGCCAAGTGCAGGGAGGATGATGCTTTCCTGGACTTCCTCAATTACCACTGCATAATACACCAACAAGCGTTATGACCAAAAATGCTCAACATGAAAGAGATAATGGACGTGGCAACGAAGATCATCTGTTCTATTCGCGCTAGATCTCTTCAAAGACGGCTATTCTGTGCGCATCTGGAGAAGGTTGACTGCAACCATTCAGAGTTGTTACTACACACTGACGTGAGATGGCTTAGTCGAGGGAAATTCCTGCAAAGATTTCGGGAGCTCTGTCCGGAGATTAAGGATTATTACAACCAACTAAATGACAATCAGTGGCTGCTAGACTTAGCATTTTTAACCGATCTGACCAACATGTTGAATGACCTTAATGTAGAGCTACAAGGAAAAGACAAAACCGTAATCAATATGATCAGCTCAGTTAATGCTTTCAAGCGGAAAATGCAACATTTGTCCTCAAAGATGCAGCGCCATGATTTGGCAAACTTCCAGAACCTCGCGTCAGAGCTGGAGACGCAAGGCAAGGCGTGTGTGCAATTTGACAGTGCACGCTACACAGAGCAGATTGAGAACTGTCTGTCAGAGTTTGACAAATGCTTTCAAGACTTTGTTTTACTGGAGCCAGTCGCTACATTCATGTGCTACCCTTTTTGGGATGCTGAGGTTGATTCACTCTCATCAGAAATTGCAACACTGTTTCACCTGAACTCATCTGGAGTGGAGGATGAGATTTTGACACTATAAGCTTACATTCAGTTTAAGTCCAGGGCTCATGGACAGTTCTGGAACTTACTCACAGAGGAAAAGTACCCCAACATGTGGAAATGTGCTACCTCCTTGACTGCATTATTCGGCTCCACTTATTTATGCGAGTCAGCCTTTTCCCACGTGAAGATTAAGTCCAAATACCATTCCACCTTGACTGATGATCATTTGGAAGTGTGCTTGAGGCTGGCTATCAGCAGCTACTGTCCAGACTATGCATCCCTGGCTGATTCCATTCAGTGCAAATCTGTTAGGTACTCTAGGAATTGGACCCCAAAGCAGAGAAGCACACACTGGAGAGTTTGAACAGAAGACTCCTTTAATAAGGCACTGCTCAAACACAGGAACTAATAGGCAGACAGGCTCGGCAGGAAACTGGCTGACTCGAGGAAGTCTGAAGCAACGAAGAATAGGTGAGGCTTGCCACAGGAAAACGCTGGATGCCACGGTGAACAGGGAAATCTGCCACAGGTTATGCTGAGAACTTGCACACAGGGAAACAGCAAGGAATACTCTGGCAAAGGGCTGGAGTAGAGGCCGGGCTTATGAAGGTGGAGGGAGAATGAGCTGAGTGGAAACAGGTGTGCGTGATCAGCCAGCAGGAGGAGACAGCCACACCCCCTGCAACACACAAGCACTGCAGCAAAACAGAAAAAAGGGGAGGGGGAACAGAGAGAAAACACAAGAAAAACACAACACAAAGACAAACTAAACCAAACCATAACACAAATCATCAGAGTGAGGTAATGTTTATATTGTTATATAAACATATATAACAATTATATTGTGCAATATAAATAAATAAAAATATAAATAAATATATGTTTTGCATTTTTATAGTAGGTAGATCATTTTGACTTGGTCTTTTTATAAGTAACTCGCATGCTGAAAAAGTGTGTGCACCCCTGGTGTACACCGACCCTTGTTTTTCTGAGGCAGATGTACAACCACAACCAACGCCTTATGCGTTGGGCCCTCTTAGTGCAAGGCTTCAATATTGAGATCAAGCACAAGAAGGGAGCCGACAATGTGGTAGCTGATGCTCTGTCCCAGGGGTGAGATTAAATGCCCTTAAGGATGTGTGGTGAGTAAAAGTGGGAAAAAAAGGTCATCCAGTACGATACAATTGTTTGGTTTTTTTGGTTTGAACAATTGATCTTTTTTTTTACCCACCTTATTAAACAAACTGGGGTTTGTTTTTTATGGGTGGGGGTGTTATGGCCCTAGTGTTAGGGGCCATGTGTCTGCTTGTGTGTGTGTTGTGCTCTCTCTCTCTCCCTCCCTCTTTCCAGGTGATCATCCTGCCCTGAATTCACATCCGCTCCTGATTAGGACCGGAAGTAGTAAAAGGGAGAGAGAAAGACCAGTCATGGCCAGTGGGCCTCTGAATGCCGTTCGGGTGTGTGTGTGTGAGCTGTGGCTACCAGTGGACTCGAAAACCAACCACCAGAACAATTCAGGTATGGACTGAGGAGGCTTCTTTAGCATTACAGGACTGTTTTGAGCACACAGACTGAGGAGTGTTTAAAGAAGGCACAAATCTAGAGGGATACACGTCATCTGTCCTGTCTTATGTACAGTTCTGCACTGATGCTGTCCTATCCACAAAGTCCACCAGGGTTTTTCCAAATCAGAAACCATGGCTGGATGGCTCAGTAAGGTCCCTACTCAAAGCCTAGGATGCTGCCTACAGGTCAGGTGATAAGCTGGCTTATAGCAGAGCCCGGAAAGAATTGAAAAAGACAAACGCTGGCAAAATACAGGTACAAACAGTGCATTGAGGAGCACTTCGATAACAACAACCCACGAAGTATGTGGAGAGGCATCAGGACTATAACGGACTACAGCTCGTCCTGCAGCTACACAAAGTGAGTTCCACCCGGAGGAAGATCAACACCAGTAGAGCTGCAGGACCAGATAAGGTGTCAGGCCAGACTCTGAAATTACGTGCTGACCAACTGGCACAAGTTTTTCTGGACATTTTCAACCTGTCCCTGCAGCTTGCTATGGTCCCTGTCTGCCTCAAGTCATCTGTCAGTAGTAGATATATTGTACTTATCCACGTGCATGTGAAAATGCACATGCATGAGAGTGCATGTGCGTGTTCATGACCACGTGACAGTGGGTGTAACCGACCGCCCACTAGGCGTAACCGACCGCCCTGTTGGCGGTCGCTAACACCTCCAAGAGGCCGTGTTTAACATTACAACGTGTTTGATTAGTTGTGAAATATAGTGGGTGGTATCCTCCCTCCTCCTACAGGGCGTGTTTAATTAGCGAAGGAGCATATAAGGAGTAGCATTGCTAGTTGTTACTTACATTTTTTCACTCATCTCATCCCACCACCACTATGTGCGACAGTTCGGGCTTCGGCGGGCTATCCTGCAGTCATGGCTAACGGCGGCAGTGCTGATTTCACCAAGTCCGGGGATTTTGTAGGTACGTCTGCTTATGCTGTGACGGGGGATGTATGCATGGACCCTAACCCTAACCCCATCCGCAAAAAGAGACATGTAGAGAGCGAGCTAGAGCCCGTGTTTGAGAGGGTGGTTGCTGGAGTGGAAGGGTATGTGTACACGGTTAAATATCATGATGGGAAGGTTGTACTATGTGGGAGTACTGGCGAGGGCGAGTGTTGGGGGTATGGCGGGTCGCATTCTATGTCTGTAAGAGACTGGGGTCTGTTTCGCTCTGTGATCTGCTCGGACCTTGATCAGCCCGGTTTTCCCGAGGCGTTCTATGTGGTGCAGTGGGCGAGCCGTACGGGGCCTGAAATTAGCCATGTTGAGGCAGAGCATTTCATATGAGCTTCTGAGGATTTTATTTTTTTCAGTGTTTGTGTGGATAGGGATAATGTAATAGCTGACAGAGGGCGTGAAAAATGGAAATCACACCCATATCCACGCACCCTCAAGGAGCTCCATTCGTGGTTTAAGGACTTGTTTTTTATTCAGTGGTGCGACTGGAGGGCTCTGGAGCGAGTGTTTAGTGAAGTTGACGAAGCCATCAAAAAGGACAAAATCAACGCTGCTTTTAAGACGACTTTTTAAGACGATTTACTAACTTGTGCGCAAGATGGTCTCATGTGTAGACCGAAAATCGTCAGACCAGCCGACTACTGACCAATAAGTGGTAGGTAGCGTATGTGTTATTATTTGTCATACGGTTTTTCTGTTAGTTTGTATGTATTATAAAACACTGTTTAACTGTAAACCTGTTTTTACAGAGGTTCCCTGCAGTCCCAAAGCTTCATCATTAACATCGACACCATCTACACCCTCTTGGAAAACGAGGGGCTCTCCACCACCACCAGCACATGCATCACCTTCATTTCAAACACCACAGGTGTCCCCAATCACTGCCGAACCAGATGAAGCGGTGGAAAACAACACAACTGCAGAGTCTGTTGACCACCCTCTTGGTATGCTGTCAAAAAAGTTTGTGGACAACGTGAAAATTGGTGTCATCCATCTGCTCAACAACGTGTTGTACAAGTACTGGGAGGAGCTGTGCTACGGTTGTCAGATCAACCACCCCAGCCAAAAAGAGATCCCCTGGTATTTTTATGAACCTCATGAAGAGGCTCTGGACTGACCGTTTCATTCCCGCCATCTCCAACTTTCTGCGTTCAAACATTGTGTATGGTACTGAAACCAGGATTCAAGCTGCTGCAGAGACTATTTTACATGAGCTAAAACATGTTGAAAACATCACTGATAAAATCAAAGAAATGTACGACACTCTGGTCGAAGACAACTTTCTGAAAGTTGCACAATTGCGTGCTATCACCACATCCTGGAAAGCAGCAGATAAAAAAAAGTTATTCCTGCCATTGTATTATGTGCGCGTGTTTTTTTTTTTTTTTTTTTTTTTCTTGTATACGTGTGTGAATAAAAAGGCTGTGTTACAATTTTATCATGTCATAAGTGTCTCACTACAAGATGGAAAGAGCATTGGAAAAAATGTATTACGATCTATCACATCCGGGTGGACTTGGTAGTGTAAACAAGCTTTGCAAAGCAGTCAGGGAGTCTACAGGGGTGGCACAGAGTTTTACAATAAACATTTTCAACATCTAATGGATCAGTATAAAATCACTCACTTCTCAACATCAAACGAGAAGGCGTGTGTGGTGGAGCGTTTCAACAGAACTTATAAGACCCGAACGTGGAGATATTTAACAGCTGTTAATTCGCGTAGATATGTGGACGTGGTTCAGGATCTTGTTGATGCCTATAACAAGTCTTATCCCATATCTATAAAAACATCCCCAAATGCTGTGAACAAAAACAATGAGAAAATTGTCTTTGACACTTTGTACAAAAAGAAAACCCCGCAAAAGACTGTAACATTTAAACACAATGTAGGCGATACAGTACGGATATCAAAACTGCAGGGCGTGTTTAGAAAGGGTTATGAACAAACATTCACCGATGAGTTTTTTAAAATTGCATTGATAGAGACCCGCCCGTATATAAAATATCCGACCTTGCCGGCGAAGTAAAAGGCACGTTTTACAAGCCAGAGTTGCAGCAAGTAATCAATTCAATTTTATTTATTTATATTTATATATTCATTGATAAAAACAAAACCTTTAAAATAGAGAAAACACTGGATAGAAAAAGATCAGGGTGCAAAAATGTAGTTTTTGTGAAATGGCTTGGATGGCCCGAGAAATTTAACTCATGGATTCCTGCAAAAGATATTGTTGATGCGCGATAAAAGTCGCATATTACATGCTTAAGCATTTCATTTTAAACTGACACACGAGCGTGTCAGTACAATGGAGAAGAATGGGTTTTATGTCACATTACCCAGCAACGCTTTATCACAGATATACCCAAATAACAAGATTTACAGGACAAAATTAGCAAAGCCTATAGTTTTGAGCGAACCGTATTAGGCGGGGATCATTGATTGTGGGCAGCATTCCCTGCCGCTGAAGCCAGTGTGACAATTTATGATTCTAAAACAGAGGAGACAATGACTGTGACTTTATCTACAGGGCTTTATGAGTCCGTTGCAAGAATAGTAAAAGAATTTAATGCAAAATGCATCGCTAACACTGCAACAGCACGCATTAGTTTACAGTACAACAATATAACAATTTTTTTTTATTTTTCGGGGTCAGAAGGAATTACTTTTACGTTTAAAGGAAAATTAGCTGAAATACTGGGTTTTAAACCGGGGAAACCATTTATGATACCTGCTTATTCACTATTCAGAAAACATTATGTCACACCCCACCCTGCAGACATTAACGGCGGATGCTACAATATATTTGTTTATAGTGACATTGTGAATTATCAACTGTTGGGTGACAGCTATGTGCCGCTTCTCCGGTGTATAAATATATCAGATGAAGTCCGTCATATGCCCACTTTGACTTTTGACAAGCCACACTACACATCACTCTCCAAATCAGTTAGTGATGATATTGAGATTTCTCTAAAAAACAATCAAAACCAGTACATACCTTTCGAGTACGGAAAAGTGATTGTAAAACTACACTTGTGCCTGTGAGGAAATATTTCTAAAGAAAAAAAAAATTATGTGCACACCATACAACCACGATGAGAGTAGATATATGTCGTACTATATGAACCAGGCTGGGGGAGAATTACCAGGGTTTATTGGGATAAGTACGCAGTATGGAAGTGGACTAGGAGGCATATTCCGCAGTTTATTTAGAATGGCAATCCCACTGTTAAAAAGAGGATTTAGCATCACCAAACCCCATTTAAAATCAGCCGCCACAAACATTGTAGGGGACTTGGTGTCAAACATCGCGAGAAACACCATGACTGGAAAGCAGGAAGGAAATGGTCTCTTGGTGTACACTAAAAGACCACAGAAAAGACCGCCCACAGGGCGTGCGCGTAACGCCCCAGATAGCAGCTGACACTGTGCCGGATCCGTCCACAAGTCGCCACATTCGCATAGCAGTCACACCCGCTGAGCGCCTGTGTACCAGTTGTGGCTGTGACCGTCAGGCTGACAGTCTAAATGATTGGTTAGGGGCTGTTAAGGGGCGGAGTGCGCAGACCAAACGCGCCATGATTTTAAATTTAACAGTCAGCGCATGACATCACAGCAGTGAGCTGCAGAAAGTTGGACCCCCTGATTTCAACAACAGCATCATGAAGAGTGGAAAATATTAAAAGTAAGTGCTTCATTTAACATAATACTCGCTATGAATGTTATCGGCATGTTTTGTTTTTTTTCATTCTTGGGCCCTCGTTAAAGTTATCTTTTGAATGACAGACGATTTGGCAGTTCTAGCGTTAGCTAACGTTAAAGTAAGTAACGGTAGCTAGCAGTTTCTTACTGAAAACACTAAAACAATACAAATGAATTCAGTGGCGTAGGAGTTGTGTTTCTGTTGTAAGCTGACTGCATGGCTGAAAATGTTATTCAATCCAGCGTCAACGTTACCAAGCGCTAACTAGCACTCGAACTGTTAGCATCTGACTCACAGCGGATAGCCTGTTCACATTAGCTGTATTATGATGCAAACGGTGTGTCTGCCCTTGTCGGGAACGTCAACGTTAATTTTAGCACAGGGTATAAGCTATACGCTGCTAATGCTGCCTAACATTTCTAACGTTAAATTATATTTACAATGACTGTAACATGAGCGTTAATGCTATGAAGAGTCAGTTATGCTTGGTGCACAGGAGAGGGGTTTCAAATTGTAACGCGAACATAACCAATTTGCAAATGTGAGAGACACAGATATAGCGACAAACTTAACGTTATTTTTATTACGAGGATGCATGCAGCAAAAGACGCAGATTAACACATTTAATAATTTCTTGTAATCTTTGCTAAAATAAATTGTGAACGTGAATCAGTGTGTGCTCTGCAGGATATGATGCGCATATGTTTGACTGGTTTTGTAGTCCTTTTGAGTGGATGTTGGCATTGTCCTTTATATTTTGGCTTACTAAAAAAACTACAACCAGTTCCCAGTCCAGTCGGGGCTATTGCTTTACACCCCGTCGGTCGAAATTCATTAAAGTTTGATTCGATGTGACATAGAAGGTGCGTTGACATGAGGAGTTTTATTTGAGGCGTAATTGGCATTGTTCGTCATTGTTTAGTTCCACGTTTTAGAGCGCTGATTCGAGCATTAGTTTGTCCAAAGTTCATTGTTAGCCACAAACTGTGCTACTGCCATAAGATAAATACCACAGGCTAACACTATTGGTCAGTTTTTCGTTGTTGTTACTGTCTGTTACTTTTATGAGGCTTTGCCTTTCTTCATTGATTCTGTTGCAGTGGCAATACTTGTTTAAATAAATGTTAACTCTTGACATTAACTAAGATATAACTATACAACTATATTAAACACATAATGCCTTAGTACTAAAATATGTTTAATTGATGTGTCTCTCTCAGACATGTATTTTCCCTGAGTAAAAAGGTAACATACTCTTAACACAGTCACCATCTATGTACTGCTTTGTTCAGCCACACAGGAAAATGTAAATGCTTATGCGATCATTGGACAAAATAATTTAAATGTGCTGCAAAATTCACCTTTAACTAAATATAAGTCAACAGTAGCAGCACTGAATGTTATAAAACACTGTAAAAACCTCCCCTTTTCTCCCGGTAGGTCAACAGCTGTGCTGATTGGTGAAGACGTAAGTAAAAAATGGAAGCAAAGGTTGTTTCTAACTCCACTCTGAGAAGGCGTGCACGAAGAGACCTTAAGAGGACACTACAGCAAATTAGTGATGACTACAGCATTAATTTGCCTGTCAATGCTGATAATCAGACTGGAGAAAGGGTGATGGATGACATTTATAGTGAAAATGCAGTATTGCGGGAGGACAATGCAACAGATATCGACATGGGCACCAACATTTCTGACCATGATGTGGATGCAAACACTTTTGACCACGTAGATGCGGACATTTATGACCTTCCTCAGCGTAGTAACTCAGACTTGTCTGAATCTGATGATGAAGGTGTTGAGAAATGTAGTCTCAAGGACAGAATCTGTTCTTGGGCCCTAACCTTTGGAATTTCACTTGTTGTTCTTACAGCACTTTTAAGTATACTAAGATTTTACCACCCAGACTTACCAAAAGACGCACGAACTATCCTAAAGACTAATACTCAGTACACTATTCAGAACAAGGTTGGGGGACAGTATCACTATTTTGGCATATTGTCCTCCATCAAAAGAACACTGTCTCAGATCACTGACTGACTTGCTGATTGTTTTACCTTAAAGTTGCAGATAAATATTGATGGGTTACCCCTGTTTAAGAGCACAAGCATTCAACTTTGGCCCATTTTAGGACTGTTAGTCAGTGTTCCAATGAAGGAGCCTGTCATTATTTCTTTATTTTGTCGGCCCAACAAACCACAATCAGCTGATGAATTTTTAAAGGATTTTGTTGTTGAGCTCCAGGAACTGGAAAAGGGCTTTGACTTTAATGGAAGACAGGTTTTTCTGAATGTAATGACTCTGTAATATGTGATGCACCTGCAAAAGCATTCGTAAAGAACATAAAGTTACACAATGGATACTACGGCTGTGACAAATGTGTGCAACAAGTACTATATGTGAACAGACGGGTGACTTTTCCATTAACTGATAGCACGTTAAGGACTGATGAATCTTTTGCACAGTGGGTTTATGAAGATCATCAAAATGGGCCAAATCCTTTTCATGGATCAAATATTGGCATGGTGTCACAATTTCCAATGGACTATATGCATTTGGTTTGTTTGGGTGTGGTTAGAAAGTTGTTGCTAATGTGGCTTAGAGGTCCTCTCAATGTTAGGTTATCTGCAAATGTTGTAAATCAAATGTCTGATCGCATGAAAGAGCTGCGACCTTATATTCCTGTGGAATTTGCACGGAAACCACGGTCATTTAGAGAAATAGACCGATGGAAGGCCACTGAATTTAGACAGTTTCTACTGTATATTGGCCCTGTCTTTCTGTCTTCATTTTTGCCAAGTAATTTGTACAACAACTTCATGTTGCTGTCCACTGCCATTGCTATTTTAATCAGTGTGGACCTCTCATCGTCCTACAGTCATTATTCTCAGACACTACTTAAAACTTTTGTATCACATTTTGGTGAGATATATGGCAATGATTCTATTGTGTATAATGTGCATGGTTTAGTTCATCTTCCAATGGATGTACAGCAGTTTGGTTGTCTGGATCGCATTTCAGCATTTCCCTATGAAAATAACCTCCAAAAGATAAAGAGACTTGTAAGAAAACCAGATCGCCCTTTTGCTCAGATTATTCGAAGACTGTCAGAACAAACTTCTTTCGGGGCATCTGCTGCAGATACTGATGGGGTTTCTGGTGTGGCATCAAGCTCCTTAAAAGTCCAACACTTTGATGGACCACTTCCAGATAGACTTGAAAGCACAGTACACTCAGTTACATACCTGACAAATGGACAATGAAAATCTCAACAGGGAACAACATCTTTATTATTAGAGATGATGTTTGTGTGATTAAAAACATTGTTAAGTGCACTGATGGAATATATTTGTATACAAGGTCTTCTCAGAAAGGTCACTCTTCTTTCAGTACCCATTCAGGTCTGACTTTCTAAGTATATTCTGTGTCTCTCATCCATCAGGCCAAATCAGGTGTGCAAGTGTCAGAAGTTACAAAAAAGTGTGTGGCCCTCCCTCATAGGGGAGGTTTTGTGGTCATGCCTTTACTGCATGGATTGAAACAGTTGTTCATTGTGATCTTCGTATTTGATGGGATGTGAACAGTCTGTGGTTTATGATTTGGAAGAACAATCCATGTCGGTCTATATGTACATTTGTTTTAAATGGCAGAACAATTACACACTTATGCACATTTCAGTGACATTTATGTACCAATGGAATGCACACTCTTGTTGTCTTATTTTCCCCTATTGATTTCCTTAATTTACAGGATGTTTCATGTAGTCCAGTTTTTAGATGAGCAAAAGTCTGTGTCTGTGGTGCCACAGTCTTGGTACAGCAATGGAGCAACATATTGGCCATCGTATAAAAGTGATGAAAAAATCAACAAAACCGCAAGATTAGCAGAGCAGCCAAGCCAACACTGGGCCAAACATGATGTCAGAGTGTTAAAGACGTGGTAAAAAAAAAATCTATTTTCCATTTCCACCTCTAGCTTTGTTAAGTACAACTTGAAGGTAATTATTTAGAATGTATTAAGTAATTTTGAGTTGATAAGTTTACAGTATTATTTGTATGTCAATACAGTTATCAATTGTCATAACCTTGTGTGAAATGATTAATACATATATATATATATATATATATATATATATATATTTGGTTCAGTTTCTGTTTTTGAAAAACTTGAACATATGACTTGGACCATTATTTTATGATGGTCACAATAACCAAAAATCTAAATTTACATGTGATATATACATACATGCAGTAATAAGAGGCATGTTAATGTGGAGATTTGGTCATGGTCATTCATATGTTAACTCTAAATTGTTTCTTTTAGATGATTATACGTCAGCTTGGCAGGCGATGAAGAAATCCTTGACCTGCCAAACATCAGAGCTTGACTCTAATGATGAGATGGCAGCAACACTACAGCTTAAAAGGAAACGTAAACCAATGTAAGTCCAAATAGCTGTCAGATTTACAGTTAGTTATTATTATTAGACATTTTCTTTGGCATTAATGCATATTTTCTTTGTATTAATAGCCACCGCTTAGGCGATACAGATGATGAAAATGATCAGCCAGAGGTTCCTCAAAACAACCAGACCCGATCACCACAGACTTCAAAATCCAATTCAAGTAAAACTCAGCAGTCCTTGTCATGCTCTGCGCCACCAGTGCCATCGCCTTACCGATCATCACTTCCTGAGTCACCACCATCACTTCCACCACCACCTGTGTCTTCTCACCACCAGTCATCATCACTTAATGAGTCATTACCATCAGTACTGCCACCAGTGTCCTCTCCTCGGGCATCTTCTCCAAGGTAAATGAAAAGTGACTGTATTGTTTGTGTTTTGATTTATTGTTTAAAAAGTACAGAATTATCAAACTGTGTGATTATACACTGAAGCCACCAGTTCATGTCTTTTCCTTTCTTTAGCCCCATATCAAGATACCCAAATCCCACCTTCATGGTGAGTCTCTAGGCCCCATTCAATCTCCTCATACGATCATCACACTTGTGTCATCTCCATATTACATTCATCTTCATGCCCAGTGTATATAATAGCCGGTCATCATCACGCTGATCATCTCTGTCCTTGGTCCTCTATCATGAGTCCTGTCTCCTCCTCCTCATCGGTCATCGTCACGCCAGTCTCACCTCCTCATCATCGATGTCCCGGCAGCTGATCTCCACTTTCATGTCATTGATCATTGTCAAACCTCAATGCTATCCCTAAATCTCGGGTCATCAACAAGCCCAGTGTCATCTGTAAATCAGCCATCACCAAGCTCACTGCCATCTTCTCATTGGTCATCGCCATCATCATGCCAAGTGCCACTTTCTCAGCCCTCCTCTTCCTCTGCACCCCACTCACAGTCATCCTTGTGGTCTCAAGACACTCCTGAACTCTTCAGGCCATCTTTGAGAGTGGGGCGATCAGGAATAGAGCAGATACCTTGCTCTGGTATGTTTCCGTGACTGTACTTCCTAACTACACATCAGCTGTAAAGTTTTGGTCATAATGATCATTACTTCTGTCGAGCTGCAGATCTATCATTCCTCTTAAGATAATGTTGTGTTTGTGTGGGACAATAAATAAGTAACCTCGGCAAATAGCCTTTGTAGATAATGATATATTCAACATCATAGCCATGTTTATTGGCTAAAATATTGTTTGATAAACACATGACACAAACCAAAATAAGATGCTTCTCCTACAATACTTACTTCTCATGATAACTTTCGCTTTTTAATCACTGGCACATCATTTAAGTTTTTAAAGTAATGTGTAACCTTTATGTGGAGTATGGTCTAGACCTGCTCTATATGAAAAGTGCCTTGAGATGACTGTTGTTGTGATATGTTGCTATATAAATAAAATTTAATTGAAAAAAAAAATTTAATTGAATAGAATGTCAGCATCATTTTTACAGTAACGCACGGCTTTCTCCCTAAAGTTAAAGGTCCCTTGACTGACCTCACCATACCAAGTGTCAAATTCTTCCCGCTTGCGCACCACCATGCGTTCTACACCGTAGTCGGAGGGTGGAGGGTAGGGTCCTACGTAGTTGAGACGATTTTTTGAGCTGAATTTATGAAGGAAATACCCCTTGGTCTGGTTGGTGAAACCTAGGGCTTTGGGCATAGCCTTAAGACGCGTGGGAAGGAATGAAAGGGAGTCTATGAATTTGAGGTGGTGATCGGGTTCCTCAAAGCTGAGGATTTTACTGCCGTTCATCAGAATCTGCTGCGGTGACGCACCCTCTTTCAGTATACCTTTTAAAACAGGTAGCTGTCAAATCCTCTAGCGTTGTGGGCTATAGAGACATTCTGTCTGTATTGATTGCTCCTAAAATGTAAAAGTAATAGAATAGAATAGAATAGAATGCCCTTTATTGTCATTATACTAAAGTACAACAAGATTGGAGAGCTTCTCCTTTTCAGTCCAAACATACAAAATATGTAGAAACAAAATACATAGAAAAGATATATTTAAAAAATTATAAAATATATTAAAAATGTACTATGTATAATGAGGTATAGTTGTGAATGTGAACCTATTTCACAGGTGTGTTGTATTGCACAGGATGGTTGTAGATAAATAGTTAAATATTAAAGTGCACAGAGTGAGGCATATTGCACAGTCTATGTTATGTTGATGGTGGGGGTCGTTGTGTGTGAGAGTTCAGGGTGGTGATGGCTCTTGGGAAGAAACTGTTTTTCAGTCTGTTTGTCCTGGCTTTGATGCACCTGTAGCGCCTGCCAGAGGGCAACAGGTCAAACAGCTGGGAACCAGGATGTGTGCTGTCTTTAATGATGTTCTGAGCTCTGCTGAGGCACCGGGTGGTGTAGATGTCCATCAGGGAGGGGAGAGAGCAGCCAACGATCCTCTGTGCTGCCTTGACCGTCCTCTGAAGACTTGCTCTGTCTGCCTCAGTGCAACTTCCGTACCAGATGGAAACACAGTACGTCAGCAGGCTCTCGATGGATGACCAGTAGAAGGCCAGCAGCAGCTTCCTGTCTAGGTTGTTCTTCCTGAGGACTCTCAGGAAGTGAAGACGCTGCTCTGCCTTCTTTATGACCACTGAGATGTTGTGCGTACAGGAGAGGTCATCAGAGATCTGGACTCCCAGGAACCTGAATGTGTGGACCCTCTCCACACACTCACCGTTGATGTAGAGGGGTGGCAGGTCAGTTCCAATCCTCCTGAAGTCTATGATGATCTCCTTTGTTTTTGTGGTGTTCAGTGCCAGGTTGTTGTCTGTGCACCAGGTTGTTAGTTTCTGGACCTCCTCTCTGTAGGCTGTCTCGTCTCCCTTTGAGATCAGTCCTACCACTGTGGTGTCATTGGCGTATTTCACGATGATGTTGTTCCTGTGGGCCGGACTACAATCGTAGGTGTAGAGACAGTACAGGAGGGGGCTCAGCACGCAGCCCTGTGGTGAACCGGCACTCAGTGTGCGGGTGGAGGAAAGGTGGGGGCCAAGTCTTACAGTCTGTTGGTCAAAAAGTCCTTGATCCAGGTACATGTGAGAAGGGGGAGGCCCAAGGTGACCAGTTTGGTGGTCAGGATATCTGGGATGATTGTGTTGAATGCCGAGCTGTAATCCACGAAGAGCATCCTGGCATAGCTCTGCTGTTGCTCCAGGTGGCTCAGCACAGCATGCAGAGCAATGGTGATGGCGTTCCCTGTGGATCTGTTTGCCCGGTATGCGAACTGGTGGGGGTCGAGTGTGGGTGGGAGACAGTCTTTGATGTGCTGGAGAAGCAGTCTCTCAAAGCACTTCATAATTACAGTTGTAAGGGCAACAGGGCAGTAGTCATTAAGGCTGGTTGTGGGTGAGTTTTTTGGTACTGGGATTATTGTGGTGGATTTCAGGCAAGAGGGGATGACTGCTTGGGCCAGGGAAACATTGAAGATCCTGCAGAAGATGTGGGACAGCTGGTGGGCACATGCTCTGAGCACCTTGCCAGGTACTCTGTCTGGGCCGGCAGCCTTCCTGGGGTTCACTGCAAGTAGCACACGCCTCACATCGTGCTCCTCTACAGTGGGTGGGGGGTTGCTGGAACCTGGTGGGGGTGGGGGCAGGGCTGAAGCAGATGACTGTCGCTGTGATAATTCAAAACGAAGAAGCAGTTGAGCTCCTCTGCCAGCGACATGCTCAGGTCTCCTGTTGTTACATCACAGCCTCTGTAGTTGGTGATGCTCTGGAGACCCTGCCACACTTCCTGTGGTCTGTTGCTGGTGAGGTGGGACTCTATCCTCCCCTTGTAGTCCACTTTGGCCTTTTTAATTCCTTTTTTCAGGTCAGCTCGAGCCGCACTGTAAAGGGCTCTGTCGCCTAACCTGAAGGCAGTGTTGCGGGCCTTGAGGAGTGAGCGGACCTGGCTGGTCATCCAGGGTTTCTGGTTTGGATAAACCCGGATGGCTTTTCCCACAGATGCTGTTCCCATACAGAACTTGATGTAGTCCAATATGGTCTCTGTGAATGTTTCCAGGTCCTGATGCTCAAAAAGGTCCCAGTCTGTGTGTTGGAAGCAGTCCTGTAGTTCACTGAGTGCAGTCACAGGCCAAGTTGTAACAGTTTTTGTGGTAGGCCTGGATCTGCGTCTGAGGGGGGTGTATGCAGTAAAACACCTTCTCTACACCTTTCAGTGTTTTTGCATGCACTAAAAAGGGGATGTGCTCGCCGTTTTCACCCGCAAATGTTTCAAAATCATAAAAGATTCAATCTGGACACGAGATGTCTCGAGGAAGAGGTGGAATGTAGCACAGGAGATCGGTTTTAGAGGCGCGCGGTAGTTTCTCTCCGCAGATTGTGAATTTTGGTACTGTACAACGATGTGTCGCTCTGCCTGATGTCATATTGACCTGGTAGCATAGTTTGCATTGTTTGCATTTTTTTATCCGGTTGCAGAAGCTGAACGCCTGTCCGTATGCCTCATTGAAATCAACCTCTTTGTGTCTGCCAAAGCAGGAGGGTGAACAACACTTTCTGTTACAGTCTGAGCAATCTATTGGCCTGAGTTCCTGTGTAGGGCAGACGGGGTCGTTGCACACCGCACAGTAACCTTTACAGTAGTGGGTATAGGGGCAATTAAAAGTTTTGTAACAATAATCGCAGACGAATGACTCATCCAGAAAGGTTTTGAGATTTTTTATCCCATAGTAGTGGTTTTGTAGTAAAAATATAAACAGAAACCTGGAATGATCTGAGAATTTTGTCTCAAAATGCGAGAGGGGTTTACTGTAAGATGTTCTGTAAAACAACACAATTTTGCGTCCTAGAATATTCTCAAATTTGTCAACGTCGCTGAAAGTGACGGGAGTCTGATCATTTGAACCGGCCTGGTGTTGCAAATCCCTCCCAAGACTGTCATACTCTCTATCTGTGAGGGTGGGATGGATAACGTGAGCTAGGCTGATGGCAAAGCAAAGCTGATTGTTTCTGTTGTCTACCATAAACAAGTGTCATCTTTTTTTGCTGACGACTTCACAGTCTAAGGTTTTCTCCAGCCTGCGTTTGGCACCTCCTCTGGGGTTCTGCGCCACCTGAGCCATTAATTCAATGTTCTCATCCGCGGCAATGTTATTGTTTGACTGCACTATCCGATCAAGCAATTCTTCAAAAGCCGGTCAAATATTTTCACCTCGATCATCCACGGTGACTGCAACATGATTGCGTACATTTTCACCCACCACCTCCAACTGTATTACATCGTTGTGCCTAGCCTGCGATCTCGCCTCATCGGCCAATTCCTGAATAATCCCTATCACATCTCGATAAAATGTTGTGATATTGGGCACATCTCCAGGGGTAGGAATGGCAAAGGTGCGTCTCATTTCTAGCGTGTTAAAGCGGTTGTGCGAGGTTCTTGTAGTTTCTTTGCTCCTACTGCATCTCTCATCCTGCTCTGGAACAGGGAGAGGAGGCTGTCCCCCTCCTGAACCCCCACCCTGCTGTCGCATGGGGGAGCTCTGCGTCTGTGTGTCTGTGTTTTAGGAAGAGGGGGGAGAGAGAGGCGCATCTTGATCGCTTTGCGGGGGGAGAGCGGGCGGAGGAGTTTGATTCAGGCTCTGGAGGGCATTTTCTATGGTCTGCAGAGGGTCAGGGCTGTAACTGTTTTATCCAATTTCAACTAAGGAGGTTTCGATGGTTTCATTTAGTAAAGATTCATTTTGTGGGGAAAGGGCTGGTAGAGAGATTTCATCGAGGCTCTGGAGAACGTTTTCTATGACATGCAAAGGGATGTAACTGTTTTCATCTTGCGGGGGGAGCGTGGCTAGAGGGGTTGAATTGAGGTTTTGGAGAGCGTTTTCTATGTCATGTAAGGGGTCACGGTTGGAACTGTCTTGTCCGACTTCTGCAAAAGAGGCTTCAGCGTTTTCATCTAAGTAAAAACTGTTTTGTAAATCTAGTGAAATGGGGACACGGATAACGCTTAATTGGTCTACAGCTATTTCTATCTCAACAAGGACTTGATCTAAGGGCTCAAAATCTAATTCTTGATCCATATCTAAAAAAAACTAAGAACATAAAAATCACAGACTATTGCATTTTTTTTACACACAGCCGAAAAGGAAGAAATAAAAGTGTGTACTACATTACAGAGTAACTGCAGGGTTGTCAGGTAATGTTGATGGGACCCATTGCGGGGCCTTCCGACTCTCTGCTGTTGGTGGCCAGCCGATGATTGAGGAGCACTCCGTCTGGTTCCGTTTAATCTTTGCCCGCTTTCTGTAAACAAAGATGATGAGATGAGAAAAACGTCTCTTGATAATCCTAAATGTATAAAGTAAACTTTAAAAACACACATACCGTTTAACAATTTCCTGACGATGGCTGTCCTGGCTCTCGGGTCTTGCAGGGGCCCTCGAGAGAAGGGTGGGGGAGGCTCGGGTAAGACCGGAGGTGGAAGGACCCGGGGTAGGGGAGGGGGGAACCGCTGCAGAGGGTGAGGAGGGAGCTCTCACGGGAGAAACCCAGGGAGCTATCACAGAGCAGGGCGCGGGAGTTTCCACTGGGGCTCTCGCGGGTGTGGATGTCAGAGGTCCTGTATATGTCATTGTTAAATTTAAAAAAAGTCAGAATCATTCATAACAGATTTGCAAAACAATCATACTAAAAACAAACATTTCATATTAGAACGGGGCCCCGATCTGGCTGAGTATAGCCACAAACCAATGACAATATGCTACATCATCATAGGATATATGCTTTTGAACGGAGTCAGAGCGGCCTTCAGCCCGCGAAGGGACGACGTACTCACGGGGAACTTCGGCGGAACGCACCACTGATTCCTCAGCTTCTCGGATGTCAACCAACACCCCGCTGAAACTGCGTGGTGAACCTCTCCAGTAACTTCTAAAACACACAGCGAATATAATAATTTTACTTTATACAGAGAAGAAACAGCAAATATTTTAGGATTGCAAAGTTTGGTTTTACCGGTGGTCATCTTTGCTAGTCTTGCGTGGTCTCTGCAAATGAAGCTTCTGCCGCACTCAGCAGCGAGATACTCATATATATATATATATATATATATATATATATCCCGTTTGTGTTAGAAACAATTGTCTAAAGATTTTTTGGTAAAGACTGATAGGACACGGTTTGATCTTTACATCCATTATGGTCAGTTTGATCCTAAAGGTTCACATGGTTCACACGGTTCCTAGAGTGTTAGAAACAATTGTCTAAAGATTTTTTGATAAAGACTGGACAATGTCACAACAGGATGCTTATCAAAACTGTCAGTCATCTCACCATCTCTGTCACACAAGTCCCTTCTCGTTTCTTTCTATTTTTTCATTCTCACATTTTAGAATAGAATGCCCTTTATTATCATTATACTAAAGTACAAGAAGATTGGAGAGCTTCTCCTTTTCAGTGCAAACATACAAAATATACAAAATATTTAATTTGACCTTTGCCCAAGATCCTCATATAATCAGTTTGCTGGAATTTGCGGAATTCATAAATTAATGGATGCTAATTGAACCAGCAAATTATTTCACCATACCTGTCACAAAAGTGCTTTTTCCACATTTGATCTTTAAGAGAAGCTGATTTGGGGGTGTGGCGTGGGAAAGGGGAGTGACCTCATTTTTAATATATGTAAGTACAGTCCATTTACCATTCCATTTTGATGGAATGTAACCCTTTTCATTTTTCACGTCAAGCTGACACAGGTCCCTCTGTTCAGTCACAAAAACATAATTTTCAATTTGTAGAGCAAACAAAATTTGAACAATCTCTATGAGTTCAATTATTTTGGAGTATTTATTCTCTTTCACTGTATCAATAAGAAATGGCAATATTTTTAGTAGAACAATCATTTGGCCTGAGGACTGCTTCAACTTCAAGCTAATGTGTCGTAAGCTATAGGGCTTGGTTTATCTCTAACATCAAGTGGAGAGTAGGGAAATCCAGTTAATGCAGTATTGAGAACATCCAAGTCTAGTTGACCTAAAAGAACTAACTGGTTTATCACACACTTTATTTCAAATGAACCAATGCCTTCAAAAATTATATGCATCATATCTTGGGGTGTTTGTTGGATCAAGTTAAAGGCCAGAAATTCTACCAGTTTGCTCCTTCTGTTGATGCCAAATGTAGTTTTTAAACTGTTCCCAAGATACTCAGTGTTTGCCTTCTCAAAGTTGTCCCCATCAAATACATTTACATTTAAATCTACAAAGCTTGTGTTGTGCTAAAGTGTCTCCACACATCTAATGCTCCAAATATTTTGTTCACCATTCCCAGTTTGAATAGTAACACAATCAAATAGCATTACCAAGTCCTCATACAACCTTCCCAAAATTCCATCAACTCCACATTCAAACAGCTCGCTCTTCTTTGCAGTGGCAAGTAGAGGGATTGCAGCTAGTTTTGATCTACATTTAGGATTAGGATTAATGTTTCCCAATGTATAATAAAACATTAGCAACTTATTCTTGGAAGCATGAGATCCAAGTGAGTTGCCAATTTCAATTTCATCAGAGTAAATTGATTATCTGTAAAGCAGAAGGCCGAGAGCAAATACTGGGCATTAAAAAAGATCACATTTCAGGGATAGATACAAGTTATGAAGGAAGGCTAATAGAGTAATTATGTTTAAAAAACCCCATGTTTTTTTTATTTTAAGCCTAACACAATATTTTTACACAATATTTTGAACTGCAGGCACCAGCACAGATATGCAACATTCAGAGTGAGATGCAGAGATTCCAGGACTTGCCACAGGTGAAACAAATGTAATAATGTTGCATGAAAACAAACGTGTGAAAGATGGTGTTTTTTCTTGCAGTCAACATAATAGCAGTAGCTTGTCTGATCAGAATGTTACAACTGGTGTCATCCTTCAAAAAAAGAAAATTCAGTGTGTGAGTGTAATACATTACACTATCACAAACACTGATTGTGGTAAAACAACACTGTATGACAATGAGGTGAGACTTGTTTTGGTATGCTAAGACACAAACACAAAGTTTGATGAAAGGACTTAGCTGAATGTAATTGTGTACTGAAGAAAACAATAGGCTTACCTTTGATTGTCATGATGCAGAAGAGTGAAATGCAGCAGAAATATTCAAAGTTGTATTTAAGGTACCATCAACAGTCTGGGACAAAGCAGGGTGACTTGGAGGAAGTACAAGTGCCATCATCAGAGCCAGAGTACAATGATACAGTACTGCCAAATGCACCAAAATATTGTCGATAGACAGAATCCGGACAGAGCTGCACTCTGTTATCCTCCATCATTACATCTTCAGCTTGCACTCCATTTTCCATCCCTGCTTCATAGCATCAGCTGGCCTGTTTGCCCACACATTGTTACAGTTTCTATCCACCGCTGATGATGTCCTTTCTTCTGCTGCCACTTGCCAGGTGTTTGGGGTGGTTTCTTCGAATGTGATACCATAGTGAGTTGTAGGCTCTTTACTCTTTTGAACATCCATCAATCCCACAAACAACGTGAAAATCTGGACTACGACTATGAGCAGAATTTATATGACTCAATACAGTTTTGAGAGTCAGAACCACACACACAAAGCAAATAGCACAACGCCAAATCAGTTTTCCCCCGTTTTTTAGCCTGCCTTACCTAGCTGGCTTGAGTCTTGTACTGCTCTAATTTTGCTCCACCCTGTACCCAAGATGACCTGGTTTTACATCATAATAGTGATACCAGAGCAGCAGCAACAACTTACCACTTAGTAATTATCACGTACATGTGACTCAATTTTAAACTTATTTAGTCTACTCTGCGAAGATGGTACAATCCACCATGTAGCACTTTTTTTCTGCTTAAATCTGCTGCATTTCGAAAATACACACCTGCACGTACTTAGGCTGTTTACTGCTGCTGTGAATTCTTCATTCTGAAGTATTTGTTTGTGGATATCAGTGAAGTCATATCATGGATAAGTCATATCATGGATAAACTGGATGGTTTCAGTTGCCAACTCTCAGAGGCTCAAAAAAATAAAGGGAACACTTAAATGGACTGTACTTATATAGCGCTTTTCTAGTCTTTTCGACCACTCAAAGCGCTTCACACTACAGAGCACATTCACCCCATTCACATACAGCACATGTTCTATACAATGTGCTTCTCTAGAAACAGACACACACATTCACACACATCAGAGGCAATTTTTGGGGTTCAGTATCTTGCCCAAGGATACTTCGGCACGCGGACTGGAGGAGCTGGGAATCGAACCACCGTGCTTCTGATTGGTGGGCGACTGCTCTACCTCCTGAGCCAAAGCCGCCCCTAGACAAACACAATGTAACTCCAAGTCAACCGCACTTCTGTGAAATCAACCTGTCCAGTTAGGAAGCAACACTAATTGTGAATCAGTTTCACCTGTTGTTGTGCAAATGGAACAGACAACAAGTGGAAATGAGAGGCAATTAGCAAGACAACCCCTATAAAGGAGTGGTTCTGCAGGTGGTGACCACAGACCATTTCTCTGTTCTCATCCTTTCTGGCTGATGTTTTGGTCACTTTTGCGTTTTGTCAGTGCTTGCAACCCTAGAGGTAGCATGAGGCGGTGTTTACAACCCACAGAAGTTGCTCAGGTAGTGCAGCTCATCCAGGATGGCACATCAATGCGAGCTGTGGCAAGAAGGTTTGCTGTGTCTGTCAGCACAGTGTCTAGAGCATGGAGGAGATACCAGGAGACAGGCCAGTACACCAGGAGATGTGGAGGGGGCCGTAGGAGGGCAACAACCCAGCAGCAGGACCGGTACCTCCTCCTTTGTGCAAGGAGGAACAGGAGGAGCACTGCCAGAGCCCTGCAAAATGACCTCCAGCAGGCCCCTAATATTCATGTTTCTGCTCAAACTGTCAGAAACAGACTCCATGAGGGTGGTATGAGGGCCCGACGTCCACAAGTGGGGTTTGTGCTTACAGCCCAACGCCATGCAGGGCGTTTGGCATTTGCCAGAGAACATCAAGATTGGCAGATTCGCCATTGGCGCCCTGTGCTCTTCACGGATGAGAGCAGGTTCACACAGAGCACATGTGACAGACGTGACAGAGTCTGGAGATGCCGTGGAGAACGTTCTGCTGCCTGCAACATCCTCCAGCATGACCGGTTTGGCGGTGGGTCAGTAATGGTGTGGGGAGGCATTTCTTTGGAGGGCCGCACAGCCCTCCATGTGCTAGCCAGAGGTACCCCAACTAGGCAATTAGGTACCGGGATGAGATCCTCAGACCCATTGTGAGACCATATGCTGGTGCAGTGGGCCCTGGGTTCCTTCTGATGCATGACAATGCTAGGCCTCATGTGGCTGCAGTGTGTCAGCAGTTCCTGCATGAAGGCATTGATGCTATGGACTGGCCTGCCCGTTCCCCAGACCTGAATCCAATCGAGCACATCTGGGACATCATGTCTCGTTCCATCCACCAACACCACGATGCACCACAGACTGTCCAGGAGTTGACTGATACTTTAATCCAGGTCTGGGAGGAGATCCCTCAGGAGAACATCCACCGCCTCATCAGGAGCATGCCCAGGCGTTGTAGGGAGGTCATACAGGCACGTGGAGGCCACACACAATACTGAGCCTCATTTTGACTTGTCTAGAGGAATTTCCACTAAAGTTGGATCAACCTGTAATGTGATTTTCCACTTTTATTTTGAGTATGATTCCAAATCCAGATCTCCATGGAGTAATAATTTTGATTTACACTGACCATTTTGTTTTTATGTTATTTTGTTCTCAACACATTCCACTATGTAATGAAGAAAGATTTTCAACTGGCATATTTCATTCAGTGAGATCTAGGATGTGTTATTTTAGTGTTCCCTTTTATTTTTTTTGAGCAGCGTACAATGGTTATTTATATTGTGCTTATATTTTACGTAGCTAACCTAGCTTGGCAAGTTGTGGAGTGGTGGTGTGTAACAGGCTAAATGACATAACGGCGTCATACTTGGTAAGGCTCAATGAATGATGATTGTCATCTAAAAACAGATGGTCTTATGAGGCTTTGGGACTTTCTTTGTAATTTTTTTTTTTCTAAGCCTGTAAATGCAGGAAATACAGTAACACCTGGTGGTTTGCAAAACATCAGCTCTTCAAGATATGGGCCTGAAGCAACAACATCACTCTGATTTTGATAGTGTGTTTTTTTTTTTTTTTTTTTTTTTTTTTTAATCCACTAAAAGCTAATGCATGTTCAATAAACTAACTAGGCACAGACTATGACATAAAGTTATTCTGTAAAATGTTTGTGTAAATGTACTTTAGGTGGATACTGCTCCTGAAATTCAGCAAACATCAACCACTGGAGGCAGTGGCCTTTCAAAAGAGGAGGCCAATACTTCTAAATTTGTTTTCTGTCCAATCCAGAATACATACAGTCATGGAAAAAATTATTAGATATCCTTGTTTTCTTCCAATTTCTTATTTCATTTTATTACTAGTACCACCTAAAAGGTACATTTGTTTGGACAAATAATGATAACAACAAAAAAAGCTGTTCAGTTTAAAACAATGTCCATTTCCTTGTTTTTCTTAGTAATAATAAAATCACTTAAAGTTCTTCCAATCCCAATAATATGGCATTGTACTGCTTAAAAACAATTCTTTTTGAGCCATGTTTTCTTTGTCTCTTTTAGTCCATGATACACACAGGGGTTAGTACTTGATTGCGCCATTGTTTTGATGACTGCAGCCATCGTCTTGGCATACTCTCCACCAGCTTCCTGACATTTGTTCTGCTGTCACAGCAGCCCATTCCTGTTGCTAGAATTTGCTTTGTTTTGGGCTTGTAGTTCTCCATTTTGAGTTTGATTTTCACAGGTTTTCTGCATTGGATTTAGATCTGGGCGTTGAGCAGGCCAGAGGCATGGTTAGATATTCTGGTTCTCCATCAGGCTTTAACTGACCTTGCGTGTGGCAAAGGGGCATTATCTTCGGTGGAAATCCAGTCATTTGAGGCAGGAAAGAGTTTTCAACTGATGGAAGAAGACTGTTTCAAGAGTGGCCTGTATACATGACCTGGTTCATTTGCCCTTCACACAATTGTACTTGCCTGTTCCCCATGCTGACAACTGAATCATCACTGATCCACCCGCATGTTTACTGTAGGGGGCAAGACAGTCCTGGTTTGTAGGCTTCTCAGGCTCCTCCTAACACTAAGTTGAGTGGAAGGCATCAACTCAAAAATCGGATTCATCACTGAGGAGACATAGCCCAATCATCAACAGTCCAATCCTTGTGATCCTGATTTGTTAGATTGGACAATAAATGTGGCGATTTGGAGGCGGTCTCAGCGCCCAACAACACTCGGTTGAGTAGAATTCCGATTTTCTACCTCTACTGCCAGCTATTCTCTCTGCTTGGGTTGCTTTTAAACGAGAAGGCCTCTCGTGGATCGCGCACGCCGCGCTTTCAGCGAAGCCAAGACCGGAGGCGCCCTGTACAGTCACTCGTTTTCCTCCTCTGGACTGTGTGGACATATTAAGCCCGAGCAGGGCCCAGCAATGGTCGATATTGGGGACATGACTTTTTCATCGCTTCCCCATTACCTCTGAGGGGCCCGGCTCGTGCCAGCCGCCTTTAATAATGTCGGCGTCAGCTCCGTGAGATACCGAGGATATGTTTTGGACTGCTCTACCCGGCGACGCGTCTCCGGGTTATACAACATAGAAGGTTCAAATCGCGAAGAGCCAAGCGCATTCATCAGATTAGCGTATAAAGAGAACTGGGAAAGATACACAATACTGATAAAGTAGAGGCTACATAATTAATATTGACAGTTATAGTTCTTTTCATTCATATCAGGCGTCTTGTAGTTTTGGTAAAGTTGTGCCTGTGTCAAATGTTGCTAAGTTGCAGGAGTTCAAACTGAAGCCTGACTGTTACTAGATAAAACCGTGAACATTTGTTTTTGAGTTTTACTCCTTATGGAGTTAGCACTAGGTTCTCCATCGTTTGAGGGTAGAAGATTAGATTGTAAGTGCTTTGGGAGGGTGGGGGTGGGCTGGGGTGGCTCTCTTTTTCTTTTTCTTCTTTTTGTTTACTTTTCCACATTCTGTCTTTCATTTTTCTTTCCAAAATTTAATATGGCTACTAATGTTAATACTGTTAATCTGAATATTGGGTCTTCTGTGAGATTTTTGAGATGGAATATTAAAAGGCATAGGAGTCCCATTAAGAATCGAAGATATTTCTCATTTGAAATGTCTTAAAAGCTGACCTGGTGTTTTACAAGAAATACATGCGCACCAAAGATCAGGTCAGACTTAATGCCCTGGTTTCACAGTATTTCACTCAAATTTTTAACTCTAAAGCCAGAGTTGCTATCTTAATTGTAGAGTCAATCCAGTTTTCTTCTTCTAAGAAGTTATACCAGACAAAAATGGCAGATACCTGATTATTTGCAAGAAAAATTATTTCCTTATTCCCATTTGTTAGTTAACATATACTTTAATTTGATGATTCTCATTTATGAATAGAAAAACTTTTGATATCTTACTCTCAGTGAATAACAATCTCCTTATAATTGGAGGGACATAGACCGTATAATTGATCCCAATTTAGACGCTCTTCCCCGAACTCCGGCCTTGATGTCAGGAGTCCCTTTCAGATTTCATGTCTATAAAATGGATGCATTGATCCTTGGAATTTCTAATCCTCCTTGCAAGGATATTCTTCTTTCTAGATGCATCAGTCTTTTCTAGGATTGATTATTATTTATTGATGCTAAACTAATTTCCAAAGTGTTGAATATTGCTACCACCCTATTGTTATTTTAAGCTATACACTCTTTCCTAGACATTCAGTTTTCCTGCAACCTCAGTACTCAACATCGGGTTATTACTTTACTTCTTTCAGATAGGTTTAATGCATTTATTGAAGTTAAAATTGATGACTTTATGTGTAAAATCAAAACAAGTCGGAACCAATCTCTAGATTTCCTGTTGTAGGAATCATTAAAGCATCTCTACGGGGGTCAAATCTGTTTCCTATTCTGTACATTTAAATAAGTCTTGTAAGCTAAAATTCGCGAACTTAGTATTAATATTACCAAATTGGACCAACAACTGCTTCTAGCCCCTCTCTCCAGTTTAAACACAACAACGTGTTGACTTACAGACTAATTTGATCTTGCCACTACCATTGATGCAGGCGATTACTTTTAAGATCACGCTCCGCATATGAACATGGTGATAAGGCAAGTCGACTACCAGCTCACCAACTACATGTGAGCAGCCCTCACGTATGATTCCTCAGATAAAGATTCGCGGGCACATTGTATAGGGATCCCATAGCATCAATACTGTTTTTGCTCATTTTATTCCTCTTTATAAATCTGAATCTCCTTCTGACACCACTGAGATGGATTCATTTTCAGATAGCCTCAGTTTCCTGTGATAAATAGGATGCTGCTGAGAACTTGATTCACCACTAACAGTAGAAAAAAATCACTCTTGCCAAGAAACATGCAAAATAATAAGGCTCCTGGCTTGGATGGTTCAGTTGAATTTTAAAAGATTTCGGATCGCTTTATCCCGGTGACATACTGTATAGGGATCTTTGCAAAATGGTACTCCCTCTCACTTTAAGGCAAGCCTCCGCAGAAGTCTACTTTTAAAGAAAGATAAGGATCCGAATCTCTGCACCTCTTACAGACCTCTCTCTTTAATAAATGTCAATGCTAAGATCCTTGCTAAAGTTTTGGCAAGTCGCTTGGAAAATATTATATCATTGTCTCACATGAACAAACTGGATTTGTTAAAGGCGGCAACTATTAACTGTCCGTACACTTTTAAATATTATTTATTCTGAATCTACCACAACAACACCTGAAATAGTGATCTCAGTCGGCGCTGAGAAAGCATTCGACAGGGTTGAATGGGATATTTATTTTCTGTACTAAAATTTGGGCTGGGAAATGGGATCATTTAAATGGGTAAATCTTCTTTATACTTCTCCTCAAGCCAGCATCTCCATTAACGGCATTCAATCCAGTTTTCACTCTAACCCGTGGTACCAGACAGGGTGTCCTATCTCCTGCTGTTTGCACTAGCCATAGAGCCCTGTCAATTTTCTAATTACTCTTCGAGTTTTACTGGGATTTCACGAATGGGCTGAGAATTTAATTCAATTCAATTCAATTCAATTTATTTATATGAGCCATATCACAGCAAAAAGTCATCTTCTGAAGCACTTTTCATATCGAGCAGGTCTAGACCATACTCTTTAAAATAGGTGACACACAGAGAGAGACCCAACAAATCCCACCATGAGCAAGCACTGGCTGGCAGTGGCAAAAGAAAACGCGCAGGGCGAAACCTGAGCGAACCCGGACTCAGGGGTGGGCCCATCTCACCTCGACCGGTTGGGTTGAAGGAGAGAGAGGGGGAGAGGGAGGAGAATGGCGAAGAAGAACATAGCATAACACAGGTTCCATATCAGATGTAGATGAAATTAATACAGTAATACAGCAGTAATGATGATAAAGTATTAGCTGCTTCCTTGCAGCAATACAACTAATAGCGATTAATAGTAATTTGTAATTCTAGCAGCAGCTGTTGAGTGGGTGTAGGGCAACGGGAGACTTGTCATCTGAATCAGACTCTACAGCTCAGAGGCAGAAATACCTGCAGAAAGACAGAAGGAGAGACGGAAGAGCACAATACTACGGGAAAGGAAGATATTGAGTTAGTAACATGTATTTATAGGATATGAATCCATACTGATGGAGAGAGAGGAGAAGGGGGAGAAAGAGAGAGAGGAGCTCAGTGCATCATGGGAGATCTCCGGCAGTCTAGGCCTATAGCATAACTAAGGGATGGTTCAAGCCTGAGCCAACCTAACTATAAAAGCTTGTATCAAAGAGGAAAGTTTTAAGCTTTAAACTCTTAAAGGTACAGAGGGTGTCTGCACTCCGGACGAGAAACTGGGAGGTTCCACAGTAGAACCCTGATAACTGAAGCTCTGCCTCCCATTCCTACTCTTCAAACTCTGGGAACCACCAGTAAACCAGCATTCTGGGGCCTTAGAGTCCTGGTGGGACATGAGGACTATAGGATCTTTAAGGTGAATGGAGCCTGACCATTAAGGGCTTTGTATGTGAGGAGGAGGATTTTGAATTCTACTCTGGATTTAACTAAGGAGCCAATGTAGAGCTGGCTGGGAGGAGAAATATGGTCTCTTTTCCTGGTTCCTGTCAGTAATCGTGCTGCAGCATTTTGAATCAGCTGCAGAGACTTTGAGACATTGGGGGACAACCTGATAATAATGAATTACAGTAGTCCAGCCTAGAAGTAACAAATGCATGGACTAGTTTTCTGCATCTTTGGGACAGAAAATGTCTAATTTTGGAGATGTTACGTGGATGAAAAGACAGTCCTAGAAGTTTTGTTTATGTGGGTTAAGGACATATCCTGATCGAGATGACCCCAGATTCTTTGGTGGAGCTGGGAGCCAGGGGCAATGCCGTCTAGTGGAGCTACATCATTAGAAAGTTTGTTTCTGATGTTCAGGACCAATTATAATGATTTCCAAAGTTTTATCTGAGTTTAGTAGTAAGTTGCTTGTCATCCAGATTTTGTCCCTAAGACAAGCTTGGAGTTTGGCCTAGATGATTGGTTTCATCAGGTTCCATTGGCAAAGATAAAGCTTCTTGCATGTCATCTGTAACAATGAAATTTATGGGTATTTCTGATAATATTGCCCAAGGAAGCATATACAGAGTGAAAGTTGGTCCAGCACGATTTAAGTTATCACTTTATGCTGATGACTTATTATTGTATGTTTCAGATCCTGTCCTTTCCATTCCTACAATTATATCAACCTTTCAGAGATTTGGATCATTCTCAGGCTATAAGTGAACATCTCCAAAGTGAATGCTATCCTATTAATGCTTCAGCATTACATCTCTCACCTGATCTAATGTCCCTTTTTAAATTGAGCCCGTCTGGCTTTAGGCTGGGGATCAATGTGGCGGGGCTTATTAAACTCTTTTCTCTGCAAATTTTACACTTCAATGTTTTAAAATTAAATTAACCTCCAAAGATGAGAGATTTCCCTCTCACGTTAATTGGAAGATTAATGCCGTTAAAATGGGAATTTTGCCCAAGTTCCTATTTTTGCTCTAATACTGTTCCTCTCTTTCTGCCTAAGTATTTTTGCTAAAACACTTGATCAAACTATTTCTGACTTTTATAGTGGAAGAGAATGCAGGATCCGCAAATCTACACTTCAGGATAACAAATTCAATAGTGGATTGTCACTTCCAAATTTTTCAATTGTATTATTGAATAAGCGCATATTCAAAATTTTATTTTGGTTTAAATCAATTGATTTCATGGTGTAACTTGGAGGCACAGTCATGTGTTTCATCCTCCCTGACGACTTGCCCTCTTCTACTCCACACCCAAAGCTCTCTGACTTTACAAATAACCAAGTGGTTCCATTTCCACTCTTAAGATTTGGTTTCAATTTGGGAGGCATTGCATTTAATGCAGCTTCACTTTGGCTCTATCTTTGAAATCATTTGTTTAGGCCTGCGCTTACAGATTCAACCTTTTTATATGGCATAACAAGGTCTGAAGTATTTTAAGGATCTTTATAAGGATAGCATTTTTGCAGCATTTTGCCTTGGATCTAAGGAGAATTTCGTCTCCCTCCGCCCATCTTTTGATATTTTCATTAGACAGCACTGCGCTAAGTTTTTGTTTCAGTTTTTCCATTCACTATGAGTCTACAGTGGGAGGCTTCAGCCACTGACCCATTTGTAGTACTTGTTTAAAGTCGTAAATTCAGTCCTTTTGATTCCTCACCAGTTACAAAAATCAAAGGCGGCAGGGCCGAGAACTGGGTCTGAACTTGGAGGATGATTGTTGGGATGTATAACTAAAAAAATTAATACAAGCTCAGCCTGTGCTCAAGTCACACCCTTCTGGTTTAAAAGTTCTGCTGAGTTCATGTTTCCAAAGCTCGACTGTCACAAATATATCCCAATGTTGATAATTCGACAAATGTCATCTTCATCCTGCAATTTAACGTTTATTCCTGTTCACTCTGAATTATTTTGACATATCGAATACTCTCCAGTGGCTATAAAGTTTCCCCTCATGTCATGTGGACTTCAGAAGACCATAAACGGTTTCTCAACTAGATATTTTAGCTTTTTCCTTACTCGCAGGCGCCATCTCCTTCTTAATTTGAAGTCCTTCAGCTCCCTCTAGTACTCAGTGGCTCAATGACGTATGTTTTCTGAAGCTGGAGAAAATCAGATACACAGTGAAAATTAACTTCCGGATCTGTTTTTATAACAAGTGGCTTCCCTTTCTTAACTTTTCTCTTCAGTCTTTTGTCCCTGATTGATGGATTTACTCATTCTCCGCTACTTTTTTTCTTTTTGTGCTGGTGACATTTGTTCCAATTATTGTATACATATATCGCCTGGCTGTCTGTTGTTATTTCTGCTTTGCTAATTGAAAAATAAAAAGATTAATCAAAAAAAAAAAAATGGCAGACCCTTCAGCTGCCTTTCGTTGATGAGGCTTCTTCCGTCCCTGTGTGACTTCAGACCAGCTTCAAGAAGTCGGTTTCGAACTTTATCATGCGAACAAGTCATTTCTAAATGATGCCCCTCAATTTTAAGGATACGGAGGTCTGATGGCGAGTTCTGGCCTGACACAAGGGCGGATGAGTGCCGGTCATCCTCCATTACCGGTGAAAGAAGCGTTTCCTGCCTCGACCAGCTAGCAATTTGGTGATACCATGTTCTGCTTGTTTTTTTCTTGGTGTAATGAACGGCTGTCTTGGAGATCTTAGTTTTGGCTACTGTCTCTCACTCATGACACTTTCCAGCAGTGCCAAAATGGCTGCCTTTGTAGCTTCACATTCTTTTTATTTTGGCCCCAACCTTCTGAGTTGTGCTTTCACGGCAGATGTAAGCGGAAACCACTCCAGGCCTTTGCATATGCAGTGCTGTATGACAAATAGCTCTTATATACCTATGGGAATACAATTCCAGCTTAAGCATGTCAATGGGACATAAGTATTATGTAATCAGCTGCATTTTTATCGTGTTCTTGTATTCTTCAGGTAATATGCAACTAGTGGTACCAGGCATTAAAATGAACAAGAAATTGAAGAAAGTAGAGTGGTCATAATTTTTTCCCTTGACTGTAGTCTTCACAGACAGTGAGCTTTAACAGGTGTGATGCTCCCTACTTAGAGTAGAAATGGCTGGGGACTGAGCACAATGTGACCTTAAAGCACTACAGTGATTCATAAAAACACCATTAACATGATTTCAACTGCAAGCGCCACAGAGGACTCCAAATGCCCCATCAAACATGAGGTGAATGCCATGGCAAGCAGTTAGTGAGGTTGAAGTACTATGCAATGATAAGACAGGTCATCAAACAGGTGAGTTGCTTTTTTGTCACTATTAGCGATTTCCAATATTAATGAGTGATTTCCAATCACTTTTATTCATATACTGCTAAATCAAATTCAAATGGGCCACTGGTCTACACTTTACAGTATTAGAAAGCGGGTCTCTTTTAATGTTTACTATGTGCCTCACAGCAGCATGTTGCTAAAAAAGCTCATGAAGAGACTCTCAGATGTCAGAAGGCCGAGTTCCTCCTTTGAAAACCACAAGATGCAGAAATCAATTCAGATGTTGCAGCCACTGACTGATGATGATTCCAGTGCATCCACTATTATTCTGGAACGGTCACCTATTATTGGTCCATGGGCACCCTAGTGCTAGATCTGCCACCTAGAGCCCAACATCCCAGTGCAGCACCAGGATAGCAGTGATGAGCTTGTGTATGTATTGTATTAAGTATCACTTTGGCTGAGTTAATGCATGACCTACCTACCTTGCTGAACCTGCGATTTTAGTCTACAAGATGTTTCATCACTTCTGATGTTTTTAATGGAGCCAAGAGACCAGACCAACAAAAGATTTTAGAGAGGCATACACATGTTTCAAAGAGAACTGGATCACGTCAAATATTGGTCCTGTTTGGTACCTTTCAACTCTTCAGGACACATTTTAGCATGACATTGATGACATAATGTTCATACTCCTTAATACATTAGAGATGCAATGTTATGTTATTGATTGTTATGGTCTGCTGTCACAATAGCTAGTACTATTTTTTGACAGTGAGATTCTAACTCAAGCAAAACGGCTTTTTAATCTTGATCTATTTAATGACAGATCTGGAATCCTTTGGTCTATGTGACAAGAAGGTGCACTTATTTGTGTTATGCTGTTTGAAATTGTGAAGCTTATTTGAACTACTTTTAAACTCTATTAATCACAGATTAAGGTGTCAATTCTTAAGTTAACTCAATCAAAGAGACCAAAACTCTAATTTTAAATAAGTTCTCTTTAGTAGTGGGTTTTCCTTGTTTCAATAAAAGAACTTGCTTAGTGTAGATTTCCTGTCTAGTTTTAAGGCCCATTTAGTCTTTCAGAGGCTTTGTGCTAATTTTAAGAATTCTTCTCAAGCAAAATTGTCCTTTAACCAATTGGCAGAATTTTTTGTGACACAGATAATTTGATTTAGAATTTAAGAATATTTTCTTCTTTCTAGTAGGGTTGTTTGCAGTGTGCTTATGTCCAAATTATATTGAGTTTCCAGATTCTATTTTCACTTTGACGTTCTGTGGTACTGATGGTAGCTTGGTAAGGGAAGGTTATTTTTTTGTTTTAGTCTTTAGTCTTAGACTCACTGGAGACATTATGTGGTGACATTATCTCCTGAATACACACAAGTTTTGTTCAAATAAAGTGAAGGAGGGACAAATGGTGGAACTTTTAATTTTCCAATAATTGAGATGCTGCAGACTTTGTATTGATGAAACAAGTGTGTAATTGATCTGGTACATCTTTAAACAGAATAAAACTAACCTTAAGGTAATTTTATTTAGCTTTCTGAAGCATGAAACCTGCTGGTTGCTGTGCTAGTGTATCTACTTTTAAGTTGAAGCAAAACAAATGTAATAAAAAACAGCATCTGCAACATAACGAAAATAACAGCTAGCAGAGTTAGTGGACATTGTTTTTTTACAGAGAACAACTGTGACAAGAACAGACCTATAGATTTGTAGCTTAGTTGTCAGGAAAGGTAACCTCCTTGTCATAGCATTTCCGATTATGCATCAACCTGTGGTCTTCATGTCTATAAAGATCTTTGCAAAATGTTATGGAGCCGAATATCATAATACAGAGTGAGCGACCAAGAGCACTTAGATACGAAATTCCAGTGCAACCTATCTTTCCCCACTCCCACTGCTCCCCATATCCCTCCACTTCCTATGCATGAGCATAGGCATACATGATTGGCTGGGATGGTTGCACAGATCCACTTGTACATACAATTCTTGAGCCAAGACTGTAAAAACACTGGATTTTTTCCAGTACCAGATGATGAAGGGCAGCTAGAAGACATGAGATATTCCCTGAATTTGGCATCTGGCATCAACCTTCAGCGTCAGCCTGGCACCTATGACCAGGCTGTCACAGAAGGAATTATAGGGAAAAACATGAACATGTACCCAGAACTGCACTAAGGTAAAAAAGTACAGTCACTGAAAATTATGACTTGAACCCCATCTGCTATCAAGCCTCCCCAACATCCAGTGATAAAAGCAGATGTGAACTCTTCCTCTAACCAGGGTCCAAAGGTCAAATGGCCTGTTCAGGAGAATCAACTCATGGCCACAGTTCATTTTGACATTGAATGAACACTCCAAATCTTTGTTCTACACAACAAACTTTTGTCTCTGCATTAAACATGCAGTGTTAAGTTCGACAGTATGCCTCTCCCCTCTTGTGTCAGTGTGTTTCCCTTCCTTGTCTCCTGTTTGTACTTCCCTGTCTGTGTTTGTTTTCCAGGGCGTGGCCATCGGTTATTCCTCCTACCCGAGTTTCCTCCACTCACTCAAGCACTCACCTGCCTGCTGCAGTACCTCACCTGCCTGCTGCAGTATTTATACGGGTCCTTCCTCCACTCTTCGTCAGATCGTCGTTTGCCTGCATGGTATTCCTGCGCGCATGACTCCAGCCTTTTGAAACTCTCTCCTAGACTGGCCTTTGTCTCTCCTCCTCACAGATCCCAGTTCCTCACCTTTGCTCGCACTGCCACGCCTGGAGATCTGTCTTTCACAAGTTTGACTCCCAACTGAGTCCACGCTATTTGGAAACCTGTTGCCTGCTCCTTCGGCTGCATCCTTAATTTGTTGACTCTCATTTGGGTCACCTTTTGTTTGAAGCCTGCCTGCCTGCTCCTTTGTCGAGTGTTTTGTTTCCTGTAATAAGTCTTTCTTTTTCATTCTAGGTTCTGCATTTTGGCTCCTTTTTCCTTGTGTGAAAAACCTAACATGCAGTTGTTTACTTTATAAAAGTAACCTGAAAAGAACTATACTGGATTGGACTCTCTCAGATCCACAGACCTAACCAGGGTCTTCTCTCTTGTTTATCTTTCTTTTGCACCAGGTCTCTAGCCTGGGTATGTCATATTCAATGCTATCTAGACCAACTGCCCACACTGATCCTTAGGTTTGAAGCTATATTAAATAATTGTCTAACCATTCTGTAAAGCAAAATTATTTGGTTGTTTACAAATAATTGGTGAAAATCAGAATTTTCTACGATGTTAACTGAACTGAAATAATTTAAAGGATAATTCAAATATTTGCCATGGAACCATACTGCCATCTATTGACCACGTCTAAAAGCAACAAAGAAATTAACATAATGTTTCTCACAGGTATTGGAATCGCCATGATTATTCTTCATGTCTACTATCGCCACACTCATTATTGCTGATGCTAAACACAATTTATTCTTGATTGATTAATCACCTTAATTGTGATAAGATTTGTGAGTTTATATGCTTTCATTCATGTTTGTATTAATACATTGTCTTAGCATCATATTGGCGCCATCCAAGCTATGTCTGTCTTAATGTACTAATTATGTGTATTCTGAGGATCATATTTCATTTCCAACTGAGACAAAAGAAAGTGAGGATGACGAATTCTGATAGCTGAGACCACACAGTACCACAACCTTCAAACATGACATCATTACTCAGATAAAAGCTCACTTCTTTTGTCTACTCCTTTAAGTGGTTTTATTTCTCAAGTCAAACAATGTTAAACTAAAAGAAACAAAGGTATTTATGAATATGTAATTAGGGCCCAAGCACTGGCGTGCAAGAGCCTAATATCGTAAAGGTGTACAGCTGCAAGCAGCGTTGTAAACCCTCACACCCGCGCCTGTTGGGGGACTCTCAGCGCCTGAGGCCCCGCGGAGTCAAGCGACATGGCTCTGCAACTGTGTGACCACTGGACACAGAATGAATGAGTCAGGGGTCCCTTTCTGCGCCCCATCAGTTGCACATTTCCATCATGGATGAAGGCATACCTGCACGGTAGACCCTAGAGGGGCTTAAGCGCTGTCATTTCTCCTCCGACTGGACAATTGCCTGCTTTCGCTTTCTGACAAATGTAGAAATGGGATGTCATTTCCTGTTTCAATGGGTGACAGTGGCTGAATATTGGCGTATAGATGTTCGAGCCATGACACCCTATCAGATATTTACAGTTTAGAGGCAGATTGGACGGTGCATGCGGGAATTACAACAACTTCCTGTTTAATGGCGAAACATCGAAATTCACCATGGCGACACAGCAGGGCATCCCAAGAGGCTCACAGTGCATTATGATCTTAATGCTTGTCTGACCACATTTGAGGTCAATCAGATCAACCCTAGTTAGATAAAACACATCACTTCTGGCGTGAATGGTGGTGCAGTACTGAATATTGGAATGTAGATGTGTTCAGGATGGACAAATTCGCCAAAGCCACAGTCACACCTTCAACAGAACATCAAAATTTTCACAATAAGGCATCATGAAGGCCTTAAACCTGCTAGTAACAGGATGTCAAAGTCTAAAACATGTCATTTCCTGTGGCCAATAGGTGACGCTGTAACTTTTTCAGGAATATTCACATGTGCGGTGTGACATGCCAGGACCCTTATCATCACTGAAATTTGGGCAGACTGAACAAAGTATGGCTGGAGTTACATAGACTCAACTGCAAAACCTAACCTTGACTCTTTTCTCCCATGACTCACAGCTTACATCAATTATTTCAGCATCTAAACCTTCAACATCTTTCTAAGACATCCCAACTAGGCTGTTTTAAGAAAGCTCTGCCCTTAATTTGCAGTCCTGTTTTAGATATCATTAAATCATCCTTGGTAACAGGTTATATGCTGCAATCGTATAAAATAACGTAATCAAACCTCTTCTACAAGCCCACTCTAGTCCAGATGTATTAGCCAATTACAGACCTATATCTAACCTCCCTTTCAAATCTAAACAGTTGCAAAACAATTGTGCGACTCCTGGATAATAATTTGTTGAGTTTTCAGTCAGGATTTAGGTTGTATCACAGCACAGAGACAACGCCATAAGTTCTGACGTCTCTGTTCGCGTGGACAACGGACTTGTTTCTGTACTTATTGAATCTCAGTGCTGCTGATATGATTGACCATCATCTTTTACAGAGACTGGAGCATTTTAGTATTAAAGGAACTGCACTAAACTGGTTTAAGTCCTATCTATCAGTAGGCTTCAGTTTGTACATGTTAACAATTCCTCATGTACACAAAAGTTAGACATCATTATTATCAGAGGCTGCCCCAACAAGTCTCTAAAGACTCTGCAGCTGATTCAAATGCTACCATACGATTACTGACAGGAACTAGAAAAAGAACCACATTTCTCCTGTGTTAGCCTCTCTACATTGGCTCCCAGTCAAATCCAGAATGAAATTTAAAATCCTCCTCCTCACTTACAAAGAAGCCCTTAATGGTCCAGGCACACCATCTTACCTTAAAGATCTCATAGTCCCCTACAATCCCACTAGGACTCTGTGCTCCCAGGTGTGGTTTGCTGGTGGTTCCCAGATTTCCAAGAGTAGAATGGGAGGCAGAGCCTTATCAGCCTTATCAGGCTCCTCTACTGGAACCTTCTCCCACGGGTTTGGGTCCGGGAGGCAGACACTCTCTGTACCTTTAAATGAGCTTAAAACTTTCCTTTTTGATGAAAGCTTATAGTTAGGGTTGGCTCAGGCTTGAACCATCCCTTAGTTATGCTACTATAGGCCCTAGACTGCTGGGAGATCTCCCCATGATGCACCTAGGCCTCTCTCTCTCTCTCTCTCTCTCTCTCTCTCCCTCTCTCTCTCTCTCTCTACAGTGTGGATACACTTGTCCACTGTACTAACTTAATATCTTCCCTTTCCGGTAGTATTGTGCTCTTCTGTCTCTCTCTCCTCTTCTGTCTCTTTCTGCAGGTGTTTCTGCATCTGGAGCTGGAAGTCTGATCTGTGATGACAGAGTCTCCTGCTGCTCCTACAACTCCCTCCACACCTGCTGCTATAATTAGAGTACTTATACTGCTGTGGTTGTAGTCTATGTTAGCAGTAAATACTTCTAATTATCACTACTATCATTACTACTACTGTATTAATGATGGCATCTGCCCATCTTATATGGAACCCATGCTATGTTCTTCTCACTATTCTCTACCCCCCTTCTTAGCCCAAGGTAGATGGCTGCCCCCAAGTTTGTGGTTCTGCTCCAGGGTTTCTGCCTCTTAAAAGGAAGTTTTTCACGCCACTGTCACCTAGTGCTTGCTCATGGTGGGATTTATTTGGGTCTCTCTGTGGATACCTGTTTTAAAGAGTATGGTCTAGACCTGCTCTATGAAAAGAGGAGTGCCTTGGGATGACTTTTGTTGATGGCACTATATAAATAAAACTGAACTGAATTAGATTGAATTACAGCAGCAAACAAAACTTCCTGTTCATGAAATCAAAATTTGAGGTGCCATACATTACCCTTCCTTCGTAAAATCTTTTAACTTTTGAAGTCACAAAGGCCTTGAGTATCTGACCAAGCTTGAGGTCGATATGATAAAGAATCTGACAGGGATTCGATCCAATGCAAGTCCCAAATGCTAAAAATGGCCAAAAATTGGCAAAATTTTTCATCTCAGCATATTTACATCATGCCTCCACGTTCTTCACCTTGTGGTATGTTGATGTTGATGATGTGAAGATGATGAATAGAAAGATCTCGTGACACTATTGCTTGTATATAGAAGTTTGTACTGAAAAGTTCAGCATCAGACAAACACCGCTGTAGCCTGTAGAGAGGGTCCGGCCAATATGGATTCTGCAACTCCTAAACATCTATATATATATGTTGGTTGTCTTTATGATTTATATGAGACACAGGATCCCACTCATGTCTAAACTTTCCCAGAAACAGAGAGAAGGGAGGAAGGCGCCTTTCAGTTATGTTCACAGATTTACATTCAGGCTGTTAACCTAACATGAGGCCGAGACTGGAGTAAACATAGATAAATTTCAGACATTCCAAGAAAGTAAAAACCATACATGAAACTGAACTTACTTCAACCTTAGACAAACTAAGCCCAATTGCAAGGGGTTTCAGGTATGTCAGGGGGTGCTATGGAGCCATTTTACAGTGCCAATAGACGAGACCCCTATCAGATGACAATTTCCTGGGTCAGTGCATGTTTAATTTTGTACAGAGTTTTTTAAGTGTTTAGGCCCTCAAAAAGGCCCTAACATAATCAACAAATTATTCTCTTCAGAATTAAGGGTGACTACTCTTCCACATGTTTGCTAACTGTCATGGCCTGAACACATCTACATGCAATATTCAGTACAGTCATGGCGCCACCTGTTGGCAACAGGAAATGATGTGTTTCGCTCCAAGTGGGTTGATCAGTTCACCTGATGGTGAATAGCACTAAGATCACTAATTGGTGTGAGTCTTCATGGGACACCTTGCTGTGTTTCCATGGTGAATTCGATGCTTAAGCCATTAAACGGGAAGTTGTTACTTAACTCCTGCATGCTATCTATTTACTTCAAACTTGACATGTTGCCTTTATTTCTTGGCCTGAACACAACTACATGCCAATATTCCAGGAATAGTCATAGCGCTGCACCTGATGGAACTGATGAGAACTTCTAGCTCATTCATTCTGTGTCTGGTGGTCACGCGGTTGCAGAACTGTGTCGTCACGACCTTCCGCAGGGACCCCGCAGCTGCAGCACAATTCTAACCTCTTTTTTAATAATCCGCCATGTTTAACCTGAACCCCAAAATCCTAAACCCATGAGAGAGACAGGCCAGATCACACAACTGCCTGCAGAGAACTAAAGGAACCAAGTTTGCTGGACAGAAAGTCTACGAGAGTAAGCTCAGCTAACACTGAATCGCTGAGACAGCGGCAGAATCCGTTACCGTGTTAACTGAAGACACTAAAGAATATTTTAATAATAGTACTAAAAATACTTTTGTCCTGTTTTTCTGTTTATCTCCTTTGTAATGGTGCTTGAGTCCCACCAACACTCTGAGGTTAGAAGTTAACTTCTACTAGAACACATGCACTGCACATAAAATACAGCAGAAGATTACTGTTTGCCTCCTCTAACAAAGTAATAATCAGGCATCTGTTGAAGTTTAAAATTAACAAACTCCTCTTTTACTTACAGTAAACAAAATGAAATAATATTTTCCCTCTTAGAAATGTAATGTTTCTTCCCTCGTTAAATGGAATTGCATACAGTTCAAATTCACAGCAAATTCAGTGGGTTTACATTCACAAGAACACACATACAAGATGGTATGAAATAAAATAAAAGTTAAAATAAGAAAGTTTCATTGGGCCTGATGCAGTCGCAAAGCAAGGAGCAATAAAATAAAGTGCATTTTCATTGAGTAATGGGTCAGGCTGCTTAACTTCATTTGTCTGGCCTTAAGCATAAGCTGGTTATACAAGCGGCACCACATACATAGTGTTTTCGGACCTTCACTTTCTCATGGCAACATAATTAGTCAAGCCTCTAAATTGTATGCATAGCTGCTCTGTCTTTCTGTCTCACATATCCAGAATAGACATTTATATATTTAAACAACACAGTTGTTTTGTAAACTTCTAATGTCTAGAAAACGTGTGTGTGCTTTTTAATAAACATGATGCTCTTCGATTACATTCCAGAAGAGTGGTGAAATGGTAAATAGAAAATATCCTTGGCCAAAATAAACAAAACGGTTCAACGCAAAGTTCCAGTTCTACCAAGTAAAATGGTTTTAGTAAACAGCGACTGGTCTGGCTGCTGCTGCATTACTCACAAAGGCAAACTCTTTGTTTGCAACATGAAGCCATAACAGTTTGATCAACATCTTAATTAATGACTTAACAACAACAAGGCCGTGACCTCCGAGGTAGGTTTGTTAATTTTACATCAGACATGGACACTCAGACGTTGCTTTGGTGATACATGAAATTCATTGTTGCATAATTTGCACACAACGTGGTCTTGTCCTGCACACTACCTTTCCATCCACCGGGCCAAACAACGTGGTCTCATCTATTTCATCCCTCACGTTTGTCGTTAATAGCCTGCTACTGCGCTTTCGCTCTGCATGGGGCTTTGTTGTTGGCGTTACTCAATACATCACTCAACGTCACTCAGCTTATGGGGCAGCTATGGCTCAGGTGAGCAGTCATCCACCAATCAGAAGGTTGGTGGTTCGATTCAAGCTCCTCAGTCTCCTCGATGCATTCCTCGGGAAGATACTAAACTAAGTGCCTCGATTGTCTTGAATGTATTGTGTTGTGTTAGAAAGCACGCATTGTATCATAAGTGCTATGATGTGGTGAATGTGATCTGTAGTGTGAAGCACTTTGGTGGTCAAAGGATGGTGGCTGATCGTATGCCAGGAACTGAAAGGAACTTTCTCAGGTGCACTGAGAAACGTTTCCATGTTGTTTAGATGTAAAAATAAGTATGATTAAATACCTTAATTTTTTAACATGTTATCTTTCACATAATTAATTAATCCGAAATTAACACCTTAAGTCCCAGCCCTACTAGGCTAATCATTTATGGTGAGATCATGGATCAGGATTAAAGGAGAGAGATCTGATTGGATTTTCACCACCTGAGACCCATAGAATACCGTAATGGGACTGCCCCCCAACACTGTATCAGTACACAATGAAAAAACCATCTTGTCTTAACCTTGATACCAATTTATCACTACCAGTGAAATGATGACGATCACGTATCTCGTGCCTGGAGGATGCAATTTAGGGCCATTGAAGCAATGAATGGAGAGGATTCCTGAAGGCTCTGGGATGCTGGATCTTGGCATATGCAAAACTGAATCCTTGTTAGCATGGCACGATACTTTGCATTTGAAGATAGGGGATTAAAATGTAAATACAATAAATGCACAAAATACAGAGATAACTGCTGGTAAGGACTAAGGAGGAGGATGGCACAAATAGAGAATAGAAAAACCAAGCTGCATCATAAGCATTATTTGTGCTTTTGATAGGAAGAGAGACTCAAAGTTTGAACTGAAATTTTAAAGACAGAGAACATCAACTACTACAATTTTCATGACCAACAATCAAAGACATATAACCAAGTTGATCCTCATGTGAGACTTATTTATTGTTCTAACCTCCAGTTATATAAATATAGTCAATTATGACTCTTTCTATTCAATATTTTTAAGTCATGGGTTTAATCTTTCAAAAGCCCCAGAAAAGTCATGTCTCTCTGAGTGGCGTCGCGGCTGTGTGCAGGCACTCTGTGATCATGTTGTGTCTGTGAGCGAGGATCCTTGCTAGCTTACAGGCAGACACTGTATGATGTGTAAAATTAAAAATTGAAACTGAATAAACAAACTGCAAATCAGCCCTTCTTTTCACACAGTAAAATATTAAGACTTTGTGGTTTAACGTTGCATTTATCAGTCACTTGCCAGCCTTTGTTCTCAAACATTACTGTTTATTAAATATATTAAACAAGTTCACTGATATACTTTCCACCACAACAGTTTTGTTGAGGTATTTTAAATTCTAAGTCATTGACCATATATGTGACAGTTGTGATCTGTTTTTGGCAGTATCTTATCTTGCATATACAGCCTATGGTCTCATCCACTGATGAAATTCATTAAACTTCTTCATTGAACAACACATTCATTTATTTATTCAAGGCTTAAACTGTCTCAGTGTGGTAAATCCTCATCATGTGAAGATCACAGATGGAGCTGGTATTGGTGATGAAAGCGGGACCTGCGATGCCTCAACCGTAGTTCCTGGGATGCTGATCATCTTCTCCTGTGTCTACAGAATGCCGGTGAAGGACTATTCTGATAAGTCAAGTAACAATTAGCAATTGGATAGCTATTACAAATTATATGTGTCTAATTTGACAATGAAATAGTCCTATGTGAGGGTTTCACAACTTCGGACAGTTTTTTACAATATTAAACTAAGTTTGCTATTTAATAGTGTCTTAATAAATACAGTGTAAGTAATAACATGGGAAATTAACTAGCAGTTGCCATGTGTAAACCATCCATGGTTTTAAAGTCTTATTATACATCCATAAGTCAAAGCTAGTATAGTACCTTGACTGAGCTGTAATCACGCCGAATGCAGAACACAACTTGCTCGTCATAGCGGGCATGATGGGGTGGCCCCTATTGCGCGCATATTCAGTGGGCCCCATAATGCAGAAGTAAACCTGGAAGCCAGAAACTTTTTGGCATATCGCCAGGCAAGCAACTCTGATGGACTGAGTGGCCACCATTTTTGATCGTGTCCAACTCCATACATCCATGGTTCGACTATGATAGGTTCTGCTAGCCTTGCCATCGTCCTGCAAATCGCCAACCATGAATGCCAGAGTTTGCAGAGCAGCTCATTCGTGCCTAATTTTTCAAGGCATTATGAAGAGGTGGATTACTTTTGTGAACAATTACACTTGATGAAGCTGAGGAGACACCCACCAACACCCACATCTCTGCAGTGACCATTTCACTCCAGTTAGTTTTACAAACTTTGATCAGAGACAACACAAATTCACAGATAATTCACTGTCACTTTTGAGCGAGGCTGGTGGACCATCTCTCTCCTGGCCTTTGCCTCCATCCCGGTATGCCACCTGCTGTCGCCGTCAGGCGGCTGACAATGTGGCTGAGCATGGGGCGGTGAAGATGCATATCCGTTTACCTCACGGACAGATACCTTGCTGCTGCACTTGGTAGAATGTGTTGTACTCCACAGTGGACCTCCGCTCAGGCTTCTACAATGTCAGACTGTGAGGATGACAAAAGTGCATTCTCCTCCCATTTCCTCCATGAATATAATAGGATGCCCCAGGTTGACACCCTGCCACTTTCATGTGCATGATGATGTCAATACTTTGGTGATGAACTTCCACCAAGCCTGTTATGCTACCTGGATGACCTGATGGTCTTTGCTCCCTCTGAACAGGTTAACCCTTGAACATCTGCAGATGGTTTCTCACGCCTTGCCAACACCTTGAAACTCCTGGGAGTATCATTTCCTCCGCCAGATCTATCGATTTCTGGGACATGTTATGTGAAGATAGTGTTAAGACAGACCTGAGTAAAGTGCAGGCTATAAATGATGTGCAAGTAGACCTGATGGAGTCTGATGGAGAAACATGTGCCATCTTTTCTAGGATGGTTCTCTACTACCAACATTTCATTGAGGTTGCTCTGCTAAGCTAAGCCACTGTTAGACCTCGTAACCCGAAGCTCAAGGAGCCGATAGGACAGCTCCAGCTGACTGGACTGGCGACTTTGGTTGCATTCAGAACTTTGAAACAGACGATTGCACGATGTCACATTAGCCCATCGAATTTTGATCGTCAGTCATCCTCACTGTTAGCGCCTCCTTTGGCCAGCTTAGGTGCTGTCCTCATGCCCCTAATGGAAAGGTTGCAAGACCTGTGGCGTTTGCTAACTGAAAACTTTCACGCTCCCAGTTTCTATCCAGCCCAGCGGCGGAGTTCCTTGCTCTTAAGTGGGCGGTCTGTGACAAGTTTGGTCATTGGCTGCGGTGTTTCCACAGTTTGGACAGATAATAATCCAGAGTGACATACATCTGTAAACCCAAGTTAGATGCATATGAAGCAAAGGTTGGTTTCTAAACTTGCAGCATACAGTTTGACCTGAAAAACTGTCCTAGCACAAGGAATGGTTGCTGATGCACCGAGTAGAGCTGTTTGTCCAGTCATGGACGTTACCATCTTGTTACTGAACCTTATGAGTCTAATTTTTTGAATCAAGTAAATGGGATGGTGGATGGTGCTTTTGGCGCAGGACATTTCAGCTGTGTTGGATGCACAACTCTAGTTTGTCGGGTGAGAGGCTGGGACCAACCATTCCTCAGCTTAGTGTGTTGATCAGACTGCCTCTTTATAAAGGAGTGAATTGGTTAATCTGCAGGGTAGGGTGACACATAGCCCTGGAGTCTTGGTGCAAATCATGGTGAGAGAGGAGAAAAATCACCAAATGAGGAAAGCATGGTTTTCAAGTGGTATCTATGAAACCTGAAATCAATATGTACCACATCAGGGACCCTGTGACATTGAGAAAAAAAAAAATTGTTCAAAAACCTATTCCTGTGAGTTTTCTCCTGCTCAAATGATGGCGACTTGGAGTCTGCCTTCAGTTGCTAGAAGTGGACAGAGTGAGCCAGTGGTCCTGATGATATTCGGACAGTGAGATGAAAACGATTAATTGGCTCACTGCAAATGACTGACATCAGTGATGGGGATGCTGCTGTCGGTAATCCAGTTCTCGACACAACGGCTGTGAGCATTCCACCCAGAACTGAAGTGACTATGGTCCCACATGCCACATACCAGACCCTGAATATCTGGTTCTACTGATAATATAGGTGATTTGGGAGAATTCCTCCCAGCCATCAGCAGACGCTCAACATATCCCCTTCTCTGAACATGCATCAATACACAGCTAGGTACACTCGGACAAAGACCAAGCAGTTGCACAACCTCCCCCACACTGAACAAGGGCAGGTAGATCTATAAGACCTCCAGCTCGACTCATTTGTGAATTGAATGGTGGATGTTGTGGATGACTCTATGTGTCAACAGTTGATTCCTTGTTTTCTTTGTGAGGAAATGTTTTCTGGATACATTGCTGTGTCTTCTGGTAGTTTTTTTTTTTTTTTTGTGCCTTCATTTACATATTTTTATTCAGTTAACTAGGTGTTTATCGACGGCTAGCTAACAGTAATGTAATACCCGTCTTTCAGACAGAGCAAAGCGACGTGCTATTACATAACTGCAGGTGATACGTTATGAGTTACTATGTTCTCTTATAGACAACGGCAGTTGGTGTAGGCTGTTGAAAAGCAGTGGTAACTTTATTCAGCATGAAATCTGGTACATTTGTTTTACATTAGATATTTTTCCGTCTTAGAGAGTTTTGTTCCATCTATTTACATAAGTTAAAGCCATAATACACTCTGGGAAATATAGATACAGATCTCATTGTTATGTAATATGTAGATAGGTAATCTTAAAAAGCGACAGAGGATTTGTTTTGAGACAACAGGCCCAGTGGCGTAATAACATTGTCTACATCAGATATTCTATTCTGCTTTATTGTCATTTAGGCGTGAATTTCAGTTAGCTGAAAATCTGCAGACCACAGACATTATTTCTGAATTCCCCAAAACCATAGAAGTGGCCGCATTGCAATTTGAGTAAAAAAAGCTGGAGGGAATCTGAAGATTCCATATAATCATTATAAAGAGAATAAGTACCATCCCATTCATCATGTAACAAGGACCGAACCTGCAGATCTGATGACAACCTTATAAATTGGATCTAAGATCACAGTGTATTTTAATTTTGAACAGAATTAGCCAGTTCTAACAAGCATGATATGAATGAATAACAATGAGGGATTATATGCATAGCAAAGTTAAGGTGGCCTAACAGATATTAAAGATCTCTTTTAGTGAGAACAGCAGGAGCAGATCAAGATTCTGATAGCTGCTCTGATGAAAATAATGGCACAACCAGACCAGCCTGTACCCACCAGAAGCCTGTGGATTGCAGACAAAGCAGGACACTGTTGTCACTGTATACGTATTGATGATCCTTTGTTGAACTTTGACACACACACCATGTGCTCCCAGATTAGGGATTAGATTACATATTGTGTGTTTTCACTTTTGTTACCTATTAAATAAATACCTTTGAATATACCTATTTGGTGATGGGTGGTAAAGTAACCCTATTACTTAATGTAATAATTAATTATTTCCAAAAATAAGCTGTTGCACCCACAAAATGTTGTACAACATTAATACCTATAAAGCAGAAGAGAATTAAATGGCTTGGGTTTTATGTTACATGCAGTAGCATGTCATTAGGACTGTTGAAGTAATTTTCTCCTCTTGGCGATCCCAGGAATATCTGCAATGTGCATGCACAACCGTCCATAAAATGCTGGTTCCCCCTCTGCTTAACAAGCCCCAGCATTTGTCAACAGGACCCAGCCACTTCCACAAAAATGACTTCCAGATACAATAACCTACTGCAAGACACAGGTAAATTATGAGATGAATACAAACAAGCAATGTCAGATCCTTTATAGAACAGAGTGCTGTTCTGAAATGTAGGGAGGGATATCGTCTCCTCTTTGGTATCATTCTAATTAATGTCTATTTTTAGTTTTAACTGGTCAAGCACTACTTGTCTTGCTTTTCCCATTGGAATGCCATTGATATGCTGTAAACTGGGCCCCGGTCAAATAATCCTTGAACTCTTTAGTCACTGCCCACTGAAGCGCTAGAAGCCACAGCTGAAATGGGCTTTAATTAGCATTGTTTTGTTCAGTCTGATGAGCTTTGCCTTGCATGGGCTTTATTCACACCATCCTGGACTGAGCCGAGCAACTTCTAACCCCTGGTTTCTGGTGCCTGTATCCAGGTGGTGGCAGGGAGTGGTCAACAGGATAAAGCAGGTGCCTGTGTCAGGGAACATTTTCAGGGAATTAAATGTCATCAACATGGATTGTGAGGCAGCTGTCTGATATCTGCCAATCTTACATGTCTCTGACTTTTTATCAGCTGGGATTCCTGTAAGCAGTAGATTGAGAGGGCATCTAATTTTAGCAAAGTTTGAGATGAAGCACCTGGAGAAGCCAGCAAAGCCTAGCAAATGTTCACATTTTCCTGGTGGTAGCAACATCAGTGTGTAACGTAGGAGCCTCTCTTAACAGAAATTAATAAAAGTGGTTGGGTGCTGCAGACAGGCCAGGTATAACTTATCCACCTATACCTGTCAAATTTATTTTTGTTAATAACTTTAAATCAGAGAGGCTGCGTCCTAGCTACAAAGAACAGGGAAAAAGCCAACCAATAAAGGTGCGATATGTCTTATGTTATTTCACTCTTTCCCATCAATGAAGGAAATCACAGTTTCAACCTCCAGAAAGAGAAAAGAAAAAAATCAAATCTCCACAAATCAAATCTCATGGGTCAGTCTCATTCATAGTTCTGTAGCCAGTGGGGTATGAATGCAGGTAAGAGTGTGTGTGAGTCCATTTGGGTGATAACCAGGAGGTGAAGGTGTGAATGGATGAATATGGGAAAATGAATCAACTCCAGTCAGTTCGGTTCAGTTCAGTTTAGGGATTGTGTGTAGGTGTGTGAATGTTTCTGGGTAGAGAGGAGAGCAGAAATGCATTCAGGTGAGCATGGGAGAAGCCAGGGAGAATTTGGGTGATGAAGGACTTATCTGGGGTGTGAATGATGAAAGTGTCCTCTGACCTGGAGAGAAAAGCCTTGAGGAAACCATTTCAGGACAGGTCTGGCTGTCAGTTCCCTTTCTCCTCCTACAGTCTTAGTTCCTGATTCAACATTCCATCTCAAACTCCTCAGTAAAGACCATGTGATCCATGTTTTATCAAGATACTAGTCTTTTTTTGTTTTCTCTCCATTTCCTTTTCCTCTCACTCCTCCAGTCTCAAACCTCCTTCAGTCTCCTCCTTTGTTTGAGTTTCCCTCCTAATCAGCTCCCAGGTGTGACTCCTCCTTGTACCTTTTCAGTATGTCATTTCCTGTTTCCTTTCACCCCCCTTTTTCCTCCTGCTACAAGTGTATTATCAGTGGAGATGAGGGTCTGTACCTCCCTCTAACAAGGGACATCTCCAGTGCGAATGCAGTGATGGATCAGATCTGTCCATCCAGAATCTTCATTGTGTGAAAATACCTTCTCCTGATTGAGCTGTAGGGAACACAACTCCTCCCGTTGATGCTTTGTCAAATCAAAATGGTTAGTTAGTTCAGTCACCTCCTTATGCAGTTCTTGATGCCCAGTCACAGCCATAGTGTCTATTAGGGTCACCTCAACAATGCCATTGGCATCCAGGATATGTTGAGGTCACAGTGGTACAGCTTTCTCGAGCTTCTGGTACTGACCTATGGACAGGCTATAAGGATGATGGTCGCAAACACACACAGAAACTCTGACATTTTTCACTGTCAGTGACCTAGCCACTCCCAATTAGCTCATCTCTGGTAGGCTTTGATCTTGACGACTGAACAAATCTTGTTTTGTAGTTTAGGTTTGTCATTTTCATTGCTCCATCTAAATGTGAATGGTTCCCCTGACTCTTCAGCTGTCAACAGAAGCATTTAAATTTGATAAGCTAGCTGGAGGCTTATGTTTTTCATACTGGCTTGCTGTAGTTAGATTGACCTTCACCCTGCAACCTCAATACTCACTTTGTCTACAATACCTTTCTTGCTCTTGAAAGCACCATCATGAGCTTTCAGACATTCTCAGAGGTGTAAAATTTAGGCATGACTCAAGTGCAGCAGCTCCCAACACTGCAGCTACTGTATGTTTGCCCATTAGTTTTAATGAGCCTGACGTGGTGGGTTGTTGGATTAGTATGGTGGGGTGAGGTCCTTCGAGACACGGAAACCCAGCATTGCTGAGCAGACTCCACACTGCTGTGTGGATCGATTGCAGGTGTGATTCTGTGCTCTGCTTCAGCGCCTTCACCCCCTCTTCTCCACTCCTAGCTCCATCTCCACCCATGTGTTTACTTTTATGAAAGGCTCTGGCCTCTGATTTCTATCTGTACACCTTAACACTGACTTATTGATTACTGTCACATTCTCTTGCCAGACCTCAAGATTGCTTCTCTCCATTCAACACCCTTGTAGTTGTGTGGATATGCTGACAGGTGTCCCCGAAGCCTCTCACGCTCTCCAGCAATTGGATTTGCTGTGGGCATGCTGGAGGATGAATAGATAATGGGACGCACAGTTGACTGCCTGTGCTGGTGCTGAGTAATTAACGTAACAACGGCAAATGCAAGCTAATAAGCAGGAGAAGTGGGAAGGCATTTTATGGGCTTACCAGTTCACTTTGCATGCCTGGTGTGTGTGTGTGTGTGTGTGCGTGTGTGTGGTAAATCCTCCAATTTGGATGGCAGGGCTGGTTTGCTCTAAATGAGCTCCCAAGAGTGAAGAGTCCTCCAGTTCTTAACCCTCCCTGTAGGTATGCAACACTGAGGAGCTCACATGCACACATACACACACACACACAGCTTGAGCATACCAATAATGTATATCAGCAAACAAATGGATGATAAAAAATAATAAAAGTATGGTTATTTTTAGTAGTAGTAAGTATTTTTAATTTTTTCCATTGGATAATTTCCCCTCTTCAAGTCTTCCAGCATGTTTGTGTTGAACTTGACAGAGTTAACAGACATGCAACTAGCCTCAATAAATCACAAGTAGTATATAAGCTTTGATTTAAGGGGTAATAAGTCAAAAGAAATTGTGAATTACTCGTCTAAAATATAATTTCATGCTGCAGCATTAAGATCCCCCTTATTTGGAACTGAGGGGCCTAGAGCAAGACAGGAAAAACAATCCCAAGAAGTACACATACTTTCAGTTATAACACTGACGTTGTGACTGCAATGATGGTTACCATTTTCTCTGAATTGCTGTCTGTGTGCATGACAGTGGAAAGGCTGTGAGTGGCTGCCACCAGGGGATCTCTGAGGGATCATTAACATTCCAGGTATACCACAGACCAACCAGTTATTTCTTAAATGAGATTGACAGAAGGTCTTTAAATTCTGTACAACCTTTGCTTAAACAAACAAATTGTTTACAAGGGTGCTAATGAATTCATCAGTCCTAATTAGCAGAGATTAACAGCAGTGGAAAAATAATCAGTGGACCTGCTGTATGTGTACCTGGACATAATACGTGCAGATTAGCAGTCATTGCATGCATTCACACACAGTCAAAATAGAGAGGCAGAAACTCACTGAGTTAATTATGTTAATGTTAATCTATAAAAAACACCCACTGAGGTCAGTGGGGACACTGCAAATACATGCAAGAACAAACATAGTGATGGGATAACAGAGCTAAAAAAAAATCATTTTTGTGAACATCCATCACTTATCTTACCTGTTTCTGACTGCCGCCATTTCTCCCAATCATTACAGTTCCACACACACACACTAACAAGCCAGTGCAGTTGTTTTCCAATTGTTATTTAACCAATAGCCATAGTGTGTGAATCCATTCACTTAAATCAGAGCCAGAGGGGAGTGCTAGAGGTACTTATTTCCCACAAATAGGCTCCCTCATAAGTAGCTGACCAAAGCAATGAAAGCAGTGATTTAGAGCTGAAAGAAGAAAAGCCACATACACACAAATAACAAAGTCAATTGTACACCTGCCCTTGACAGTGATGTGTGAAGGTCTACAGGAGAAACAAGATTAAAGCCAGACTAATTTCACTCACCTCAGCACCAAATCAATTTCACAAATGTGAATTTTGAAATCTTTGCAGTTGCATAAAGTGTGTCTTTAATTCAAATTTTGAAATAGCTATTTCCCTGCTCTTTCTGTTTTATTTTTTAAAAAACACATAAAATCACCCAGATACAACAAAAATAGAAAAAGTTTCAATCACTAATCCAAAGATCCAAAACAAATCTGATGCAAAAATACAAAAATCTAATACATAGTGTCAACTAATGGCCATGATGCATGGAGATCCACATTAAATAAGTCATCACTGGTGGTACGATACCATCACATCCTAGGGAGTGGTGCAGTGGATATTTGTCCAGATAATCTTGTGATCCCCTAACCAGGTGATCTCTTGCTAACATTTGGCCCAGATTTCTTTTGTGGACTCTCTGAAGCTAAATATAATAAAAGCAACACCTGTTTTAATTGTGCAAGCACAATGACAAGTGCAAAGTAGTAGGTCTTAGTTGGCTCATGTGGGTGCAGCAGTGCAAAGTGCAAAAGGGCTGGCTGAACAGGAATATAGAGTGAAGGGTGTGGTAAACTGGCCACTGGTCTCATGGCTCTGAAACAACGGCCAATCACAGTACAGTATGACAACAGTTCAACAAATGGAAGATGCTTCTTCAGGATCAGAATGATGTTGTTGTCTGGATGTGAACACAAAGCACCACAAATCTGCAGCCACAGTTTTAAACTGTTAATTAGTATAATAAGCATAGGAACAGATAATAAAAATTACATTAATATCTCACACTTTTCACGATCTCTCACCTTTCAAATTTTACACCATATACTTTAGAGTAATGTCAAACCCAGGGTTTCCAAGCAGCACATTGTATTGTACCAGGATGATCAGTGTCATTTTCAGTGGTCCCATGTCCATGCCCCGACACCTCAGACATGTTTTGGCTGCACGAGGGGGACCTACACAATATTAGGCAGGTGGTTTTTATGCTGTCTCTAATCAGTATATCTGGCTGTATTTGTTAGTCATCTTAATTGAAACAAAATGAGCTGATAAATTGTCAGCCCACCGTTTTGTTGACTGCATTGTAAAAACAGACCAGTTGTTCTTCTGACGCATTCTGACAGAGTAGCTGCTCATGAACATGGGACTGGGACATGTATTACAAGAACTTACCACTGGATCAACCAGGAAACAGTTTTCCTCCTTTAGTAATCAGCAAAACATTTATATTACAGACATTTTTTGTATTGTAAACAATATTTAAATGGTCACCTACTGTGATTTCTAGTACAGCTGTTACATGATAAATGCCACTGCTAATGACAGAAAGGCAGTGGACTGAGTTGTCTGGAAATGGAATTTGCTGTCTATGGAATAGCCCAGAAAAGAGAGTAATAATTGTGGATTTGTCATTATAAACAAACAAATGAATGCCTGTCACCACAAGAAGCAGTAGGCTTAAACGCAGTCTAATGAAGAAAAAGTAATCAAGACCAAACATACTATGCTCTTTTCCTCACCTCAGTCATCCATCATGTATCATGGGCCAGTCACATCTCACCTGCTTCAGAGTCAGGGGCTGCAGTTCACATCTTGCTTTCTCCTATGTCAGTTCCTCCTTAGTTTTTGGATTTCTTCTGTTTTGGACTTAATGGACTTATGTGTTTTTGGATTCTTTCCAATTTCACTGATTTGCTTGTGCCTTGCCTCTTGGGTTCTCACTCCTGTGGCCTTTGCAGCAAACGTGACAGAAGACTGACCAAAATGAACCTAGCGGACACACTCAAGAGTTGAGAATAAACATTTGCCCAGAATACAAGGAGGCAGTATGTGAGAGGGCTCACTAGGAGGTTTCCCAAGAGCCAGAGTGAATTTTTCTATACCAATCTGGCTCATAGACTTTGTCAATACCTCAGACAAGCTGGGAACTTGCCTCCCGGCCTTCTGAGAGCTGCCAGCCTAAGCCCCAGCCCCAGGTTTCCAGCTACCAGCCCAAGTCTGTCTGTTCCTGGTTCTCTGTCAGTGGACTGGCCAAACCCTTCTCATGTTCTCCAGTCAGTGGTCCGACTGAAACCTGTATCCTGGCACTGTCCTGCTGATGTCTCATCTGTCTCAACGTCAGAGGTCCCAGTTGAGGTCCAGTCTGTTCCCGGTTCTCTGTGGGGGGACTGGCTGACTCCTTCTCCTGTTCTCCAGCTGGCAGTCTGACTGATACCTGTACCACGTCTCCTGGTGGTGGTCCGGACAATCCCAGCTCCTTTTCTTCTCTTGGCATCATCTCCCATCATCTTTGCCCACCTGCTCAGCATCTGGAGGGGACTCACCTTTGTTGACATCCTACCCACCCTCCTGAGGGGTCCCACCTTTGCCGTCACCCTCTTGCCCACCATCTTGAGGAGACTCATCTTGACTCTCCAGTTCAGCCTCCAGCAGGAACCCACCTTCGTTGTCATCCTCCTTCACAGTTTCCTGTGGGGACTTGCCTTCACCCATCTGTCTGGCTTCCTAGCTGTCCTCCCAAGAAGCTCCATCTGTCTCTCCAGTTTTTCAGCTCAAGTATGTTGGATCTCTCCTGTTTTAAACTTTTTGAATTCTTTCAAGTGTCTTACATCCCAGTAAGTTTTTGTTTTGTTTTTTTGTTTTTTTTGTTTTTTTGTTTTAAAATTAATCACTCAACCGCTCGAGCCTTGCCTCCATGTCTGTGTTTGGGTCCTTACTCCTGTGCCCCTAGCCCCAAACATGACAAGAAGGACTTTAAAATCAATTCTAAAAGATACAGGGTGCTAGTGCAGTGTTCTCTCTTTTTGTTTTTGTTGGCAGTGCGGCAGCAGTATTCTAGATAAGGTGCAACCTCTTAATGGACTCACATTACCACGGTTTTTAAACAGTTCATCCTTTTTGGGGCAAACTAATAGAATTTCTGTCTTAATCTTATTTATTATAAAAAGTTTTTATTCACCCCTATTATTCATTGATTGCTGACAGGCAGGTAGTGAGGGAGCTTGAGGCATCTACATCACTTAGCTCAACAGATATGTACAATGTTGCATCATCAGCATAGCTATGCAAGCTAACATTATGCTCCCTGAATGTATCACCAAAAGCAAGCATGTATAGTGGAACAAAAGAGGGGCAAGGCAGCTCCCTTGTGAAACACTAGATGTCATGTTTCCTTGGTACATGGTCCCCAAGACACACATATTTTGCTCTTGTAATACGTATTCAGAGCCAATTTAAAATACATTAAGAGAACTAGACCCAAAACCATGCTAGCATCAGCAATAAGTCTCAGATCACTATCTTTCTGAGAGCAGTCTATGTGGTTCTCGCTCCAAAACCTGAGTGAAAGTTCTTTTTTCATTTAGAAAGTTATTTCATGACAGCAGTTTTGAAGGCCTCAGAGCAAATTCCAGTTTCTCGATGACGCACTGGGGCCACACTCAGCCTAACCCCACCCCTAATACTGTAACCGTGCTTCTCCTGCTCAGCTGAAAGTTAGAATCGGTTTTGCTAGCTAGCTATGCCATCATGCCACAAAAACATCTTTTCGGGATGCCAGAGTTTGCAGAACAGCTTAGACCATGCCTTATTTAGAGGAGGAGATTAAGAGGAGGTGAGGAACACCATCAACACCCATCTCTACAGTAACTATTTCACTCTGGTAAGTTTTACAAACTTTCATCAGTGACAACTTGGAATCACCAATAATTCGCTGTCACTTTTGAATGAGGCTGAACCAACCATCTCCCTCCCAGGCATTCACCCTACTGTCCTGCCTCCACTGTTAAATAATGTCAAATGATTTATCTGTCTGTCTGTGTGGGTCCTCTTGAAAACGAGAGATCATACTGGTTAGAGTAAGGCAGTGACACACTTGTTGCCATAATAACACACTTATTATTACTAGCACAAGTTATTTTATTATTAGTGTGACGTCATATCCGTACTCGTCGCCTATATTTATAAACATCACTAATATGACTGTAAAAACAGTGTGACTTGTTTCTTGAGTCCTTGAAAGACAGACAGGCCATTTGATCAACAAAACTATAATTTCTACACATTCCAAATCAATAAAAAATTGTCCTCAGGCTCAGAACTTGACTCTGGCTCTGCTGACCCAAACATGTATGACTGTACAACTCCAAGGCTGCTAGTATCTATTTTTCAGGTCATTGTGCTAACTGGATGCTAACGATCACTGTGCTGCACCGTTAGAGTGGGCGTGGATTTGTTGTTGTACTTATTATCTAAAGTACCAAACTCTGGCTAAAGCTTTCTGTCACTGGGTTCTTGATATTTTCATATACCTCAGCAATGAGTTTCTCCATTATTGAAACTACAAGACAATAAAAGAAGACATGCTATCATCTGTGGAGACAAGAAGTTTGTGTTTGTGTGGCTATTTGTGTGTGAGAAGAAGAAAGGTAGCAGCCATTCAAGGGGAAAATGTCTATCTAGAGTGAGATGATTTCAAGACTCTCCAGCAGACTCCAGTCCACTGCAAAGTTCAGATGGAAAACTCTGCAGTGGCTCATTAGGTACAGCCATACAAGTAAGAAGCAGTTAGCTTAAAGGAGCTTGTTTTATGAAAAAAAAAAAAAAAAAAAAAAACTTTTTTGAAACATTAATGATTCTTGCACCAATAGGAATGTTTTGGTCTTTGTTGGCCAAAGCACTTCCTGACAGATGCCTTATTTTTATGAGCTTCACAGCTGTATGCAGTCAAGAGGTCAAAGGTTACAAATCTTGCTGCCGTAAAGTACACAGAACTGAGTTGTGGAAAGAAAACATCAAGTAAAGTGATGAAATGATGAAGAAAAAGATCTAAATTTCACGGTGATGTAACTCGAAGGTACAGGAAGGGCTATTGTATGGCCCACTCACTGAAGCACTTTGCAGAATGTCAGAAAGTTCCCCTTTTCGTTCCCTTCAGGAGGGTTCGGTCAATATATCTCAGCTCCTGGTTAGCTTTTGTTAGGGCTGACTGTGGAAGTTAGAGGCAAAGTGGAATAATTCTTTCACAATGGCAAGAAAGACATTCTGTTCAGAATTTAAAAAAACAAAAACACCCTATGAATAAATGACCAGGCTAGAGTGAAGGGTTTTGCAATGGGTTTAATGAGACATAATTTTGATCTTTGTCATTTCTCACATCCATACATGGCAGATCTTAGCACTTAAGGTATTATTTATGTGTGGATTGCAGGCTGTAAGCATATACAAAATCTGGGCTGTATTTTTCAAATTTTCAACTTAGAATTATACTTAGGAATGCGCTAAAGACCCAGCTTAGGAGTAAAGATGTTCCTTGCTGAATGTGAGCAATAAAACATATTTTTCAAACCACTTACTCCTACTCACAGCAAAATATAGGAGTATTCATTAAGAAGGAGCTCTGAAGTGATCATATGATTGCTCATTCTTGAAGAAAATCAATATATTTATTTATTTATTCATTTACTGATCTTGGTCCACAAAATGTGAGTAGTTAGTAAAGAACAAGTGAGGAATGAATAAAGAATGACCTGATCCATTTCACAAATACTTATTAAATATTACCCAATTATTCATTAATAGTAAGTAATCAGTTCAGTATATTGATTATAAATAGTATCTTTCTGTTCACTAGCTACTATATAGTCCTCAATTCAGATTCAGGAACTCCTCATTAATGATTAACTACCCACATTTTTGAGCACCATATTGTAAAGTGTTACAAGTGTAAGTGTAAAATAACCTCACTAGCAATCAAAGTAATATTAGCAAAAAATCCATGTATTTATCAATTTATCATGTATAAATATATAATAAAAGTAAAATAATTGGAAAGTGGCTGAAAGGGAAACACAAAGAAAACTAGAGCGGAGACAAAATTCTGTTGCTAGTAGACAAAGGACATTAGAGAAAAGTGCAGACTATGGTGCTAAATGAAAAATGATTGAAAAAAATAAACTTAAACCTCCTATTAAATTTAAATAATAGGATAAAACAACCCTCCTCTGAGTGATACATTCAGTTAACATATTTGCTGTTACTAATGGTGTTTTGTACACCTTCTGTCACAGAAGGTGATATCCACTGTCTTAAATTTAAGAGAATTTCTTAAATCAGATGAAATGTGATGAATAATGTTTATTAAGTTTGTGTATAGGAGTAAAAGTGAAGAATTATTCTTTATTATCTTTCATCTATAGTCTATAAAATATTTAATTTTTATAGATACAGGCAAACCTTTCTGAACAGCCATCAGTGTTATATTTAACACTCAGCTCTGTCTTGACCTCCTGTTTCTATGCTTTGCATGACAGGCATGTCCTAGAACATGATTTAGGGGGTTGGAAACTTAAATGATTTAGAGGATACCAGAACATGGATACAGAATATTGATGTAGACCAGTTAAGCTCTTGCCATAGAAACCTGAATTTCTAACACAGCCTTGTATCTTGGTAAGGTCATGGTGATCTAGGTCTAAAAGTCTATACCTCACTTGTCAGAGCAACTTCAACTTCCAGCCCTGCATCACTTGAAGTAGTTCTGCTAAAGCCCTAAAAAAAAAAAAGCCCTAAATGCGTATTAAAGATTTAATACAGTCTGTTATGTAGAATTTCAACAGACTTATCTGCAGGGAAAGCAATTTTATTGGGCTAGGTCCGTGTTTGCACAGGGAAGAGAAATTAATAATTTCAAAAACTCTCACTAGTGCGTGGTACAATTACTATGCCTATGTAAGCTAAATTTCTCGACAACATTACTATTGTTTAATATTTGCTGGTCTTGCTGAGCATCATTGACTTTGATTTACTAGTTGTTTTCAATAAATTGCAAATGCTCAGTGAGACTGATCAAAACTCAACCTGAAACACATTAAGTGTTTAATTTATTAATAGTTAGTTATTAATAGTTTTTTTTAAATAATATTTTATTGTTGACAGCTAAGCCCGTCCTTTACAGTCTTGGCCTATAAATGTAAGTAAAATATATTTTCATAGTATAATGGTAATATTTGTATATTCATACTCTGTGTCTCTGCTGGATTCCACAAAATTAATCATCAGGTGAGGGAGGTGGCTGTTGTCTATAGAATAAACTAAAATGCTCAGATGTATATAAGTCACTAAGTATAATCAATCAAATCAGACTTAAAATTATTGCCTCCGTCTGTTTTTCCTACGTTAGCAGTCAACTACCTCAATCAGGCCAATCACAGAGGCCCAGTATCAATTGCCCCACCCATCTGTCTCACCAGTCTTCACCTGAATATGTGGTGAGCAGTGGTAGTTATAGGTGTGTCTTTGATGTTGTGTGATAGAGCCCATACTTAAATCCTAAAGCATAGAAATGTTTCCAGAGTATGTACAAATTAAAAATGGGGATCATTTTGTTTTTTGTCAGAGGGGTCTTCAATATTGGCTTGTTAGACACTGACCCCTTTGAAGCAGTGTAAACAGATCAAGCATAACTAAGGAGAATGTACCTTGTGACATGTAGTCACTAGAAGGCACGCAGTACTGGCCGTGGTGGCGGTCTTGCTGCAATACATTGCCAGGACGTGGAGCTATCCTCCACTCCCCTACCTGTACTGTTATCATTCGAATGCCTTGCATTCAAATGCAAGCCTCCTCTGTCGCTAACTTTTCTACTTATCTATCGCCCTCCTAAACCTAACTCAGCTTTCCTCCCAGAGTTTCAGGACCTTCTCAGTACACTCTGTACTACCTCTGCCAACATCATGATACTTGGAGATCTTAACATACGTTGACACCCCCTCATGTCAATCTGCAGCCGAGTTCCTCCAACTACTCAATTGCCTAAATCTGCAGCAACATGTTGATGCCCCAACACATTCCAGGGGACACACACTTTACCTGGTGATAAACTCTGTTCCCATCATGCACTTAGAGGTACATGATCTAGGGCTGTCAGACCACAAAGCTGTCTTCAAGCAGCTGCCTCTCTCCCACTCACCACACTGTAAACTGAAGCAGCAAATCCACTTCAGATCCATGAAAAACATTGACCCTGACGCCCTTGCTCTAGACCTCTAACATGTCATCTGGCTCTACTGCTCTTTCCTCAATTACTGAGACAGTGGACTTTTAGTCTCTAAATAACCTACTAGACCACCATGCCCCCATCAGGACCCGTAGGGTCACCTTCTCACGCTCAGCCCCTTGGTACACTACTGAGCTACAGAGGATGAAAACAGCTGGATGTGTCCTTGAACGGCGCTTCAAGGCTTCAGGACTGACTGTACACAGGCCTTTAGGGAACATCAAAAGGTCTATGCTAAATCACTCAAAGATGCACGGTCCCAGTTCTATTCTAACATCATCAACAACAACCTTGGCAATTCCAAGCAGCTTTTCTCCACCATCAGCCACCTTCTCAAGCCACCAACCATCTCTCACTTGGATGCTACTGAAGAAAAGTGCAATAACTTCATTAACTTCTTCAGGAACAAAATAGTCACCATCCGCTCCCTCCTCTCCAGTCCTCTAGCCCCTCAGCCACTCCTACCATTCTCACTGACCCACTGCCAGGTCCTTCCAGACCTCTCAGCTACCTTTGCTCAGTCACACAGTAGGAGGTTGAGGCCATCATCACAAAAATGAAACTGTCTACTTGTGCGTTAGACCCCCTCCCCACAGTCGTGGTGAAGTCATGTCTGCCATCAGCCCTCTCATCACCCAGGTGATCAATCTTTCTCTTCAAGCTGGATATTTTCCACCTGTACTTAAAACTGCTGTCATTAGGTCACTTAGGTCACACACACTGGATCCAGATATTCTTGCCAATTACAGACCCATTTTAAACCTTCCATTTCTCTCAAAGGTGCTGGAAAAAGTAGTAGCTGCTCAACTCCACAACCATCTCAAACTCAACAGTCTATCTGAAACATTTCAGTCTGGTTTCCGTCAATGCCACAGCGCAGAAACAGCAGGCTGACCAATGACCTACTGATGACCGCTGACGCTGGCTTCCCATCCCTTCTCATTCTTTTGGATCTGTTCGCCAATTTTGACACCATCGACCACAACATCCTACTGCACCGTCTTCATACCACCATTGGCCTCTCCAACTCCACCTACAACTGGTTCTCACTGGGAGAACCGTGCACATTGCCCTGGGAGAAGCCAAATCAGAGACTCACATTGTCACCTGTGGGGTTCCCCAGGGCTCAGTGCTAGGACCAACTCTTTTTACCCTATACCTGCTCCCCCTTGATCATATCATCGGCAGGCATGGACTGGCATTATCTAAAAACTGGTTCCAACCACTCCAACCATTCTGCACACTCATCATCTGTCACTCTTACCACCTGCCTGGAGGAGATAAAGGCGTGGATGAAGCTTAACTTTCTTTAACTACACAACTCCAAGACTGAGGCCATCCTAGTCGGCACTCCACACCAGGTCTGCACTTCCACCATCACCAGTATCGCTTTCTCCAATCATGACATTTCACTATCTCCAGTCATCACCAACCTTGGTGTAAAAATGGACCCCACCTCACTTATGATGCCCACATCCAACAACTCTGTAAAACCTCTTTCTATCACCTCAAGAACATTGCCAAACTCCATCCGTCGCTCACCCTGGCAGATGCAGAAAAGCTGGTCCACGCCTTTGTCTCCTCCAGGCTGGATTACTGCAATGCACTTCTCATTGGAATCCCTAGCAGGAGCATTCAAAAGCTCCAGTACATCCAAAACAGCGCTGCTAGGGTCCAGATGAGGGTGCGAAGATTTAACCATATCACTCCCGTTCTCAAAACACTCCACTGGCTCCCTGTCTCACTCTGTATTGAATATAAGGTCTTACTCCTCACCCACCAATGTGTTCATGGTACTGCCCCCTCCTACCTCAAGGATCTCCTCACTCCTCAGACATCCTCTCGACCCTCCATTCCTCCTCCACCTACATCCTTAAAACCCCAAGAACTAAACTCCACACAATGGGGGATTGGGCTTTCTGCTCGGCCGCTTCCCGTAATGCCCTCCCAGACCACCTGAGGGTACTGCAGACCATGGACACTTGTAAACGTGCCTTGAAAACTCACCTTTTTAAAAAGGCTTACTGTTTTACTTCTACTGATTTTAATTGGTGCTGATTTTACTCTGTAGCACTTTGCACAATTTGTTTTTAATGGAAAGTGCGTTTAGAAATAAAATGTATTATTATTATTATTATTATTATTATTATTATTATTATTATTATTATTATTATGTAGTTGTCATCTGTCTGCAAATAGGTACAAAATGGATGTATAATGTGGCCAGTGTGTGACCACTCTGTGGTTGTTTTGTGAACTGTTGTTTTGTTTTTTGAATTGTTCTTGTGCTTTAACCTTCAGGGCCACCATAGTTTTCTGTCTTTGAAAAATTAAAGTACCTCATCATCCACCAAGATGCATCAAGGTTAGACAATGTGAAAATATTAAATCAAAACTTTATTTAAGACTTAACTACCATAAATTGTGACAGATTTCAGCTAATACCATTTGTGTTTGATGCATGAAACCTCTTTTACAGAGAGACTATTATAATTACAGTGATGGGTCCATGTACATAAGGCCAATCGATTTTCATTGTGGAGAGGGAAAACAGAAAACAGATGACAAGCCATTTCCCTGTTTTTCGTCTTAAAATAAGAAACCAGAAACAAAAAACCGAGCAGTTTTCCAATTTTCGTTTTTGTTTTTTTTTGTTTTTTGTAACACAGGGAAAATGAGAAATCAGGCTTAAAAACCATCTGTTTCATTGTGCGTTAAATTATTTTTATTTTCCCCTGGAAGTCACCTAATGAACAATAGCACAGGATCCCCGTGAGCTAGCATAGGCCTTTTATGTGATGCCCAGCTAAGGCTAATAAAGCTGGCCTTAGCTAGCTATCTTCACCAAGCTAAGGTGAAAACAGATGAGCAAGAAACACCCTGCTATGAGCCCACATATTGGTGTTTCGGTTGTTCATCCTTTTCTGTGCTGCCCAAAAATAGCAAAAATAGCTAACGGCTAATGAAAACTGGAAAATGGCTCTTTTTTGTTTTCTGCTCTCCTATTCCAAAATGAGAAATGGGAAAAGGCTTGTCTTCTGTTTTCCCACTCCACATGAAAATCGATTGGCCATTACACGGACCATGATGACCCCTGAGGTCATCATGTGAGAATGTCTTCCACTTCTTGCAATGTCATTATAGAAGTGTGTCTCTAATCTGCCTCTCTGTTGCAGGTACCAATGGCAGTAATTCAGTGCACCTGGGCCCAGTGTGCTGAAGTTACTTAATGCTGTTGCTGTTTTTCTCCCTCTCTCTCCCTCTGTTTTGCTCCTCTCCACAGGCACACCACATCTTGGTTTGGTTATGGTTTGTTGAGTTTAACTTTGTTCTTTGTTCTGTCAACATTTGCACATCTACACTTTACACATGCATATACCCTCACACATCACTGAAACAATTTTGGAACAATTTATTAGGATAGCCCCTTGAGATGAACCATCTCATTTTCAAACACAATAAATAGACAATACAACATAAGACAATGCAGTACATAAACAATCAAACATACACACACGACTGTCCCAAGCCTAGCCACTCCATACCCACTGATTCCCCTTATTATGTCACAGTACATTGAAAATAAATGCATTCATACATCACTATATAAGTAAATAAACAAAGGTTTACATATTTTACAAGCACTTAAACAAGAGGTGAAAATTATTTCCATATCATATATGTAAACATGCATATGTGTACACATATGTATACACATATGCATACATACCTATGTGGAATTAGAAGCAAGAACAGGAAGTTTGAAGGTAATTGAAAAGAGATGCCTTAAAAACATGAAAAGAAGAAGAAGAACAGATCTAAGTGAGCTGGTCAGAGAGTTCCAATCAGATGGGCTTTAAATTGAAATATCCGTTGACCAGTTCCTTTAGAAATCCTGGGACCAAAAGACAGGATATTCTGCATGTCTTAGACTATGTGATGTTCTATACTGAATTTAAATTTGCTTTTAAGTAAAGGAAGGATAATTGAAAATACATTTTAAAAATAAACTGGAACCAGTGAAATTTGTTCTAGATTTAGAAGTGCTAACCAACTCAGCGACTCATACAAAAAACAATGATGTGTTTGATAAGGACACCTTAAAACAAATCTACAGAGACTTTTGTAGACTACATTGAAAGGGCGAATAATTGTTTTAGTATTTATTATTAAGTATTTTGATAAATAATATCTGCATAATCTATAATTGGTAATATCAGCTGTGATATAATTCTTATGATATATTTATGATATATTAATTGCAAGGTAAAACAAATAATTGAGCAATATAATATTATATATATATATATATATATATATATATATATATATATATATATATAGTTTACACTGATTTTACTGATTCCCACATCCTTTATTTGGAGTGTTTAATTTGGCCTCATTTGGTTTAATCTGATTTAATCCAGTTCAATTTTGGTTTAATAAAACATTATTGAAACTTCATCATGTTGTGGTTTCCCTTTTTTGTTGTGATCTCCTGAAGACGGGTCATGACACCGAATCGCTTATGCCCCCTGGACAATAATTAGGGTTAAGGGCAGAAACTCATTATAACTATTTAGAGACATATGTACAACAAAACAAGAAATGCTAAATCTAATTATAAGAACTGCTAGCTAATGACTTTAATAACCCAAAGCAGTTTTGAAATAAGTGTAGTATTATTAATAAATCCACCAGGGCCTATTCATAGTAAGGTTAGCAATTATATTTGTACTGTAAATGATTCCACAACAATTACCAATGCCTTCAGTCAGCATCTTTCTTTGTTCAATATGCAGTCTCTAAGCTCAGGTAGTAATTCTGGCCCAGATGGTTTGGAGATTGAGTTAATCAAACTTGCTACAAATTCTGACATTTCCAGTCTACCTTTATCTATGTGAAGTTCCATTATCTTGGAAATGTGTTGAGTTATTCCATTGCATATAGCAATGATGACTGTCTCAATCTCAATAACTATTGACCTATTTCCATTAACAGTATGTAACATTTTAATTTATTAATTTAAAAAAAGTTAATTTCTAATAACTTTTTCTCAGTATTTTGTAAACTCCATGCCAATATCTCCATACCAGCCTGGTTTCCAGACCTAACTATTCCACAACACCCCCAAAATTTACCAATGGTTATCCTCTTCACAGGATAACGTGTTGCAATAGTTACCAAGGCATTTTTTATTGATGACCTCCCACAAATCTCCTCTGATTGTGTATTCAGTTGTATGCTGATGATACAGTGATTTATTCCTCCACATGTCTAGTATTTCACACGTACAGTGTACATGTTATTCTTCCCTTTCTCATAGTTTTTGGCAACCACCACCTCTCTCTCCTCTTCTGTCTCTTTCTGCAGTTTTGCCTCTGGAGCTGTAAAATAGTATTTAGTAATTGTAAAAACTCTCTCTCTTAAGACAGTGTTCTTGATTTGGCTATCATTCCTGGTAACAGTGGGTGCCCTAGAAATTCTTAACATCAATATTAATTAATGATATTAATAATGTATTTGTAGTTATTATTTGTTAATAGCCAAGTCTTCTCTCCTTGTACAACATCAATAATTATATTGTATGTGTCCTCAATAAAAGACTTAATTTTTCTTTTTTTTTTCTTTTCCCTGCCTGTATATCCTACGATATTCATGCCGATTCTATCAAGAATCATACATCATGTACAGTGGAAATAATTATTTGATCCTACTGAATTTGTAAGTTGCCCATACAAAGAAATTAATGGACTCTAATTTTTATGATTTGTTTACTGATTATGGCAATAGACAGAATATCAATCAAAATATAAAAACACACAATATAAAAAGTTATAAAATGTTGTGCATTTATTAGGTAAATAGTATTTGATCCCAAAGCAAAACATAAGTTAGTACTTGGTGGAGAAGCCCTTGTTAGCAAGCACAGCAATGAGGGCGTTTCTTATAGTTGGTCACCAGGTTTGCACACAGCTCAGGAGGGATTTTGGCCCATTCCTCTTTACAGAAAGTCTCTAAATCCTTTGGTTCTTGGCACATGGAAACTCAAAGCCAAGCTCCTCCCCAGTTTTCTATTGGGTTGAGTCCTGGAGACTTGGCCACTCCGCAACCTTAATATGCTTCTTGTTGAACCCCACTCCTTTGTTGCCCTGGCAGTATGTTTTGGGTCACTGTCATGCCAGAGGGCCACCGCGGCCCATCTTCAGTGTTCTTTGCTGAGGAAAGGAGGTTTCATCAGATTTACAATACAGCTCACGTTCATTGGGCCCTCAATGCGGTGAAGTCGCCCTGTACCCTTTGCGGAAAAACAGCCCCAAACTAATGTTTCCACCTCAGAGAGGATCGACTCACTACAACCCCACTCAGTCAGCTGATTAGCAGTCACTAGGAAGTGAGGCGATCTACAGACATCTGACTGAACAGAACCTGAAGCAGCCAGGCGGCTGTTACATTGTCAGAGACTGTGGGAAGATGAGAAAGTTGCAGTTCAAATCTGTTCCTTTAATTCTTCTTTACCAGTGTTATTTTATGATTTTGAATATTTTAAAATCGATGATATTGCAAAAGTACAAAAGTATACGCCAAAACACGTTAGTATAGATTTAATAGCTGTTTTTTCAGCCTCAATGGCTGAAGGAGGAGGAAGAGTTCATTGACTCTGTTGTAGAGGTTATCTGTCGTCTCGGTTCAACACTATGTCCTTTCCCTGCCGCTATGGGAGGCTAATGTTGAAAGTGAGTCTGCCTGTCTCACACAGTTCTGGGCTCTACATCCCATCTTGTACCTAAGCACAAAAACTAGCGTGGTTGTTTGCCACAACCCGATAAGCGGTTCGATGTCCTGACAGGCTGGACTTTATTGCAGCCTGTACCTGAAACAATAATTCAACGTGATCAGACATAAGATATTACACTGTAAAACTACCACAAAAAACAAAAAACAAAAAACATCACACGACTGCTCAAACTCATTTATCATCACTACATTGTACGAGTGGGAGTCAAACGCGACTCCCCTATGTGACACTAACTATGATGTGATGTGTGATGTGAAACACGAACACCTTTTCCTCGTTTCTTATGTCCTGTAAAACTCTTGAATTAACTTTTCAGTGATCATTTTAGACAATGTTGATAAACCTAAAAATTTAACCACTGCAAGTTGCTCCTCATTCACAGACCAAAACAATTATGCCCAAAGTATATCAAATCATTCCAAACACTACGACGGCTGATGGATTTTTCAAATGCAACACATTTATGTTTTTCTTCTTTATAGAGTATGCAGACCCCAAGCGAATCACATAGAGCCTGCGCCTAGTCAGTAAATTATCATCTTCCACAGCCTGCATAGGGCGGTCAGCTCAATAGCATGCTCTGCCATGAATGTATTATGAGAACTGGATGTGATGTTGCTGCTCAGCCTTGCGTAATTTTTCCAGTAGCCCTTTCATGGTACTGCAACAAAATATCCTAAGCCTCGTAGTAGTCTAGGCGCTATGGGTGACTGCCTCTCCAGTAACTCTCTAGTTTTGTAGCTCTTTTTAGCTCTTTAACCTTTTAATCTCTTTCCCTCTAATATTTGCTGCTTCTTGTGAAAGTTGTGTGCTTATATATATCCTATGGATATTTTTAACTTTAAAATGCAACAAGAGCCAGTTCTCCTCACTTATTCACGAGGCTGCTGGCTCTGCCTTACAAAAGGCCGAGCTGGGATCGACACCCCATCCAGCCAAAGCTGAGGAGGAGACCCAGAGGCTGCAAGGCGGGAGGCCAAGCTAAAGGCTGAGCTAGTGGAGAATCAGGCGCTACAAACCATCGATTCCCTCCCGGCTAATCATGGGGAATGTGAACTCGCTGCCGAACAAGATCGACAAAGCTATCCGCACTGAACAACAAGCGGATCTACCCGTGAGCAACTTGTTCATCTTCTGGAGCCCATGACTAAACCACCTCGTACCCGGATGCTCGCGTGGACCTGCTGCAAGGATTCACTGCCCGAGAGCCGACAGAGACACTAAGCAAGCGAGGAAAAAGCAAAGGTGGGGGACTCATCATGTATGTCAACAACCGCTGGTGTAACCCAGGACATATCTCTGTAGACAGTCTTGTGTTGCCGTGACCTCGAGCTGCTAGCTGTTAGCCTGTGGCCATATTATCTGCCGAGGAGTTCAGTCACGTGATCACTGTCTGTGTTTACATTCCTCCGAGAGCGGAATGTGTCACACCTGTGAGAGACCACTCCACCGTCCACAGCAAGGCTGCAGACACAGCACCCTAGAGGCACACTCCTGATCATCTCCTGGGGACTTTAACCCGCATGCTTTGGACTCCTGTTTTTTGCACTTAATCAGTTGGAGCTGTCCTACTAGAAACAACAGGACAGTTGATCTTCTGTATGTTAATGTAAGGGATGCATACAGGCATCCCTCCTCCCCTCTAGGGAAGTCTGATCACAATCTGGTTCACCTGGCCTGTACACCCCTGGTCCAGCAGCCGGTGACAATTCGATCCATAAGGAGATGGTCCCTGAGATGGAAAGTGCCTTGAGGGCTGTTACAACACCACGGTCTGGGATGTGCTGATCAACCCTCGTGATGAGACACTTGGGGGATGACACACTGTCTGGCCAGTGCCTGAACTTCTGCATGACGTGGTCTCCCCTGTCAAGGCGAACCGCTGTTACCCTGTTAACAAGCCATGGTTAATGAGGGAAGTCAAGGCTGTCCTCAACAGGAAGAAGGCTGCCTTCGGAGTAGAGACAGGAGGCCATGAAGGCAGCACAGCAGGAGGTGAAACACTGTGTGTGAGGCTAGGACAGCTACAGGAGAAAGATGGAACAGAAGCTGAGGGAGAGACAACATGAGGGGAGGTCTGGCAAGGTGTGAAGACCATCACAGGTCACAACACAAGACCAGGCTGTGAGGGACAATGGAGAGGGAGAAACAGAACTGAGCGACTTCTTCAACCAGTTCCAACCAGCCTTGTACCCCCATCCCCACCCTCACGCAGCCATCTCCTTCCTCCTACCTCCCCCAAGACACCACAACACCCCTCCTCCTCCCCACCTCAACACAATCCTGGTCTCATATCACTACAGATCAGGTCAGAGGACGGCTGAGGCTCCGGCCAGGAAGCAGCCCCGGACAAAGTGTGTCAAGACTGCGGCTGCTACAGAACTGGGAACCACTGGCAGATCTTCAACCTTAGCCTGCATGCCCACCCTCTGGAAGACATCCTGCATCATTCCAGTGGCTCTTCCTCAGCCTCCTCAGACCCCAGTGAAACACGCCCAGGCAGGACCGCCTGGGTTGCGTACCAGCAAAGGTGTTGGTGTGGGATGCCCTCCTCTACCTGCTGCGCAGGCCCACTCCCATCTAGGTAAGAGCCCGGCTGAGTGAGGATTCTCTTCTTATTCTCCAGGCGCCTTTAATACCATCCAGCCCCCATGCTTCGGGACAGACCCCAGGCAGGATAGGAGTGGACCCTACCTGGTGGACTGGATCGCCGACTACCTCACTGGCAGGCTACGAGTATGTCAGGCTGAAGGACATCCACGTCCTGACACTGTTGGTCCAGCAGCACTGGGAGCCCCCCAGGGCAGAGTGCTAGCCTCTTCTCTTCACCTGCACCTCGGACTTCTGTTGCAACTGGGGCTATACATACAAATGCATGATAGCATTGTTGGATGCATCAGGGATGACAGAGGAGGAGTATCGGAGACTGGTGGGGACTTTGCTGCATGGTGCCACACTAACCACCTACAGCTCAACACCTCTAAGATGAAGGGCTGGTCATTGACTTTGGAGGTCAGACCAAGACCCGCCGTTGGAGGGAGCTGAGGCAGAGGCTGTGGACTCTTACAAATACTCGGAGCTGTGGATGGATAACAAACTGGACTGGACCTTGCAGCCACCTGTATGGGGAAGACACAAAGCAGGCTGTACTTTACAAGGAGACTGCAGTCTTTCAATGTCTACAGCAAACTGCTGTGGATGTTCTACCAGTCTCTCTGTGGTTGCCAGCGTCCTCTTTTACACTGTGTGCTGGGGGGCAGCGTATCCAGAAGGACACATACAGACTAAGATCAAGCTGATCAGAGGCGGGCGGCTCTGTGGTTGCTTATGACTGGACTTTCTCTGGTAGCGGTGGCACTGGACAAACTGCTGGATATCATGGACAATGCCAGCCACCTCTGCACATCGTCATCAGCAGCCAGAGGAGCCTGTTCAGACTGCTCTGCCCAAGTGTAGGACTAACAGACTTAAGAACTCCTTTGTCACCATGCCTCACACTCTACAACTCCTCTTTGGGGAGGAGGAGATAGGGTAGAGTATGGAGACAGAAGGAGGCAACCCCTTAATACAGCCGTCTCCCGGACATAATAACCTCATCCTCCACCAGCCACTTATACAGTTCCAGTATATTTATATTTATTTATCAATACCCATACACAGTCAGTATCAGTATATATTTATCATTCACTCTTATTCTATTCTATTTATATTCTGTATCGTTTGCAAACTGTCCTGCATGCTGCTCTGTCTGTCTTTTGCAACTGTTGCAACTGCCTGTGTCTGTGTCTGTCTGTATAAGCTACTGGAAACTTAATTTCCCGAGTCATCCCAAAGGATCAATGAAGTCTGTCTAGTCTAAGTCTAAAGAATTTTCTCCATAGGCACTCCATTGTAAAGAGATGCCTGTCAAATTGGACACCTCAGCTATAAGCATAATCAATTGTATCATACTTATTTTTATATTTTTTAAGCCATGGAGTTTTCAATCTTTTGTAAAGCCTTCAAAGCCAGAAAATTCCTGTAACTCTCTGGTGGCCCCGATCATGGCTGTGAGCACTCTAAATTAGTCATATTGTGTCTTGGTCAATGTTCTCTGACAAAATTTCTGAAGTTATGGCATGATAAAGAATAAGGTACTTGAACAATGCTATCATAATGGGATCTTTATGTCCTTTAGACGGTTAAGAAAGCTAAATATGATCCTATCCAACAAGCACTTCTTTTATTGTTACAACTGAGAACTTTCCCGAAAAAAAGTGGGGTGAACAGGTGACATTGCCTAAGTTGGCAGAGGGTATTCACATCAAGGCCCAAAAACACTTTGTGTGGATGTATTTAGCAATGATGGAGGAATAACCAAGAATCTACATCGATCAAGAGGGTAAGTCTGACCTAGGCACTACAATATATGAGGACCTATGGTCTAATTTATATCCAAAACAGCTTATTTACCATGAATACCCGGAACTGGATTGGTCGCTTAATTTTTTCTTCATCAACACCTCACCTCGAAACTACGTTACAGCTCCTCAATTTCTAATACCTGTTTTAGATGCGGCGTACTGAGGTACAATGCTACATTGCACATGGCAATGCGCAAGGTGACCACATTTTGGCATGACCTGTACATTGATAAAATCATGGGCTGGCCATTCCGTTGGACGGGATTATGTCTCTTAGGAAATGTCAAACTTGAAACTGAATCAGAACTCCAGAAATTTATTGACATAGCTCTTCACGGTTTCCAGAAAATACATCGCACTTACCTGGAAGTCAGACTCCTCCTCTATATCAAAAATGGATATCAGAAATGAAAGCCTATTTTACCTTAGAAAAGATCACATATTCCATAAGGAACAAGTGTGACATTTTCTTGAAGATCTGGCAACCTTTTTATTGAGTATGCCGACATTACCTCTAGCAGCTGTGGACTCTCTGGAAAGCCTTTACTGGTGCAATCTTAATTGTGTCATGTCAAGGTACAGTATTTAGGGATATCTTAATCTCATTTTACTAGTTTTTTTTTTTTTTAGACCTACCCTGCTTATTTATTTATTTTATTTGTATTTATTTAATTTATTATATCTGTATTATCCTACTATTATTATTGTGCTCCACTTACATTTTGCCTGTGGGAATGAGTTGTATTGTTCTGTATTTGAAAACTTCAAAATAAAATATTCTAAAAATATTGTGCAATGTATGAACGAGGATCCTTGCTTGCCCATGAATGCTGTGTGATGTGTAAATTAAAGGTAAAACTGGACGTGACTCAAAGCCAAACCTTGTTTTCACACAGTGCTTTTGATATTAGATTTTTGTGGTTTAGCGATGCATTTATCAGTCTCAGCCTTTGTTCTTAGATATAATTTTAAAATCAATATTAGTGCTTGGATGACAGGTAGACACTGTAGGTGATTTTCATAGCTCCTACCATCAGTTTTTTTCAGGGTATTTTTAAATTTGATCATTTGCCATATATGTAATATTGCAGAGAGTTATGTCAGGAAGGGCATCCAGCGTAAAACCTATATCAATTAAACATGCAAGTGATCCTGCAAACTGCATACCAGATGGGGTTTGAGGCCGGGTTAACGACCTGCATCGGTGCTGCTAATCAACAGAGTGCGGTGGAAATTGGGCTACTGTTGGTCGAGAAGGAGGGAGGAAATCTAGGACTGAGTGAGAGATTTTGGATATTTGGGACTATGACAGGAAAGCTTGAGGTTGGTTGACATGATGCAGATTAGAGGTAGTTATACTGTGTGTTCAGGAGACTAGGTGGAAAGGCTAGCAAGGCTAGAAGCTTAGGAACAGTTATCCTGAAGGAAGGGTTTGTTAAAGGAATGTTCTGGAGGTGAAAAAAGAGTGTCAGAGGGATGAGTCTGAGCTAGAAATTGAAGGTGTGATGTTCAGTGCTATTAGTGGTTATGCCCACAGGTAGGATGTGAGTTAGAAGAGAAGGAGAAATTCTGAAGTGATTCGTGAGGCAATACAGAGAGTATCCCCAGAGGTGAAGGTGGTGATCGGTGCAGACTGGTGACATGTTGGTGCAGGCAACATAGGTGATGAGGAAGTGATGGGCAGGTTTGGTATCCAGGATGGGAGCGCAGAAGGACAGATGGTGGTAGACTTTGCAAAAGTATGGAAATGGCTGTAGTGAATACTTTCTTCCAGAGAGGCAGGAACATAGGGTGACTTATAAGAGCAGAGTAGGAGCACACAGGTGGACTACATCTTGTATAGATGATGTAATCTGAGAGGATCAGTGACTCTAAAGTGATGGTAGATGAGGTGTAGCCAGACGGCATAGTATGGTGGTGTAGGATTGACCCTGGTGGTGAGGAAGATGAAGGGGACAAGGGCAGAGCAGAGGGCAAAGTCATAGGCTGAAAGGTTGTGTGGTTTTCAGGGAGTTGAGACAAGCTCTGGTGGTGCTTCCAGATGACTGGACAACTACAGCTAATGTGATTAGGGAGACAGGTAGAAGAGTGTGTCATCTGGAAGGAAAGTAGATAAGTAGACTTGGTGGTGGAATGAGGAAGTGCAGGAGTGTATACAGAGAAAGAGGTTAGCTAAGAAGAAGTGGGACACTGAGAGGACTGAAGAGAGTAGACAGGAGTACACGGAGATGCAGCATAAGGTGAAGGTAGAGGTGGCAAAGGCCAAACAAAAGGCGTACAATGACTTGCATGCGAGGTTGGACAGTATGGAGGGAAAGACTGATTTATACAGGCTGGCAAGGCAGAGAGCTAGAGATGGGAAGGACGTGCAGCAGGTTAGGGTGATTAAGGATAGAGAGGGAAATGTGTTGACTGATGCCAGAAGTGTGATGGGAAGATGGAAAACGTACTTTGAAGAGCTAATGAATGAGGAAATTGAGAGAAGGCGAAGAGTAGAGGTGACCATTGTGGACCAGGAAGTAGCAAAGATTAGTAAGGGTGAAGTGAGGAGGGCATTGAAGAGGATGAAGAGTGGAAAGGCAGTTGATCCTGATGATATACCTGTGGAGGTATGGAAGTGTCTAGGAGAGGTGGCAGTAGAGTTTTTGACTAGGACGTTCAACAAGATCTTGGAGAGTGAGAGGATGCCTGAGGAATGGAGTAAGAGTGTGCTGGTGCCGATTTTTAAGAACAAGGGAGACATGCAGAGTTGTGGCCACTACAGAGGAATAAAGTTAATGAGCCATACAATGAAATTATGGGAAAGAGTAGTGGAGCTAGACTAAGGGCAGAAGTTTGTGAGCAGCAGTATGGTTTCATGCCAAGAAAGAGTAATGCAGATTCAATTCAATTCAATTCAATTTTATTTATATAGCGCCATATCACAACAAAAGTCATCTCAAGGCACTTTTCATATAGAGCAGGTCTAGACCATAAAAATAGGTATTTACAGAGACTAAATCCCACCATGAGCAAGCACTGGCTGACAGTGAGAAAAACTTCATACAAGAGGCCAGAAACATAAAGGCAGAACCTTCGGACTCAGGGTGGGCGCCATCTGCCTCGACCAGTTGGGTTAAGAAAGAGAGGGGGAGAGGGGAGAGGGGGAGAGGGAGAGAATGGCAGAGAGAAGAACATAGCATAACATGAGTTCCATATAAAATGTAAGGTGATGCCAGTAATACAGCAGTAATGATAGTAGTGATAATTAAGTATTAACTGCTAACACTTAATACAACTAATAGCAGTAAAGTAATTTCTAATTATAGCAGCAGGTGTTGAAGGTGGGTTGTAGGAGCAGCAGGAGACTTGTCATCTGGAGTCAGACTCCTACAGCTCAGAGGCAGAAATACCTGCAGAAAGAGACAGAGAGAGGAGAGAGAGGCGGAAGAGCACAATACTCACGGGAAAGGGAAGATGTTGAGTTAGTAACATGTTTATGGGATATGAATCATACTGTGGAGAAGAGAGAGAGAGAAGAGAGAGAGAGAGAGAGAAATAGTATAGGTGGGAATCTCCAGTCTAGGCCTATAGCAGCATAACTAAGGGATGGTTCAAGCTGACAACCCTAACTATAAACTTTATCAAGAGGAAAGTTTTAAGCCTACTCTTAAAAGATACAGAGGTGTCTGCCTCCCGGACCCAAACTGGGAAAGTTTCCACAGTAGAGGAGCCTGATAACTGGAAGCTCTGCCTCCCCATTAGGCTCTTACGAAACTCTAGGAACCGCAATAAACCAGCATTCTGGGGCGCAAAGTCCTAGTGGGATTGTGAGGGACTATGAGATCTTTAAGGTAAGATGGGCCTGACCATTAAGGGCTTTGTAAGTGAGAAGAGGATTTTAGTTACTACTCTGGCTTTGACTGGAGCCAATAGCAGAAGCAGCACAGGAGAAATATGATCTCTTTTTCTAGTTCCTGTCAGTAATCGTGCTGCAGCATTTTGAATCAGCTGCAAGAGTCTTTAGAGACTTGTTGGGGCAGCCTTTAGTAATATTAATTACAATAGTCCAGCCTAGAAGTAACAAATGCATGGACTAGTTTTTCTGCATCTTTTGAGACAGAAAATGTCTAATTTTGGTGATAATGCATGGTGAAAAGAAGGCAGTCCTAGAGTTTGTTTTATATGAGTTAAAGGACATATCCTGATCAAAGATGACTCCCAGATTCTTTACAGCAGTGGAGCTGGGAGCCAAAATAATACCGTCTGAGTGGAACATCATTGATTTATTTTGATGTGTTCAGGACCAATTATAATGACTTCCGTTTATCTGGTTTAGTAGTAAAAGTTTAATGTCCTAAAGACAAACTGGAGTTTGGCTAGCTGATTGGTTGATTAGGCTCCATTGACAGATAAAGCTGTGTATCATCTGCATAACAATGAAAATTTATGGAGTGTTTCCTGATAATATTGCCCAAAGTGTTACGTGCGGCTGGTACTGAGTAAACAGTGCTGATTCTGCAAACAGGTGAAATAAGTGAGACGAACGCTTCACTTCCGACCATTTCAATACCGCTCAGCAGAATCAATTTAATCAACAGTTTGCTCTTAAAACAATAAAACATTGCCTTTTTACTCAAATGTCCATTCACACAATCCATCAAAACAAACTGAGATAATACATATAGTGCTTCCAGCATTAGTATCCTCACTGAGTTATAAGTTGTGCTTTTAGTTCATTAAACCAAAATAAAACAATAACTTTTGTCTGTTATTACCTTTGCAGGTTGTATCCTGGCCTTGAATAAAATGAAATTACTGTTCTAGTCACAGCTTTCATTATAAGCATTCAATAGCTTTTAACAGTGCATGAGCTTACTGACTTTATCCTTTTAAGCATGGAAATAACGGTTTAAACTGATTTTAACCATTTTACACATTTGAAAAACACCATGGAAATATTTCACCATTTTAGAATATTTATACAATCCAAACAAATGTGCAAAGAGCCAAAATAAACCTCTGAATGATCGGCGCGTTTACTGTCGCGCCCATCTTATAATACTCGCGGCAAACCAACAACTACATTCATCACTTTATTAACGTTTGTACCACTCTTCTCTAAACAACTCAGACCTTGCTCGACATGTTTATAAAGTAAACATAAGTACCTTTTAAGTTCCACATACCTGCAAACAGGTGAAATAAGTGAGACAGGGCAACTTCACTTCTGACCATTTCAGCCTCGCTCAACCAGAATGAGGGAGATGGACCGTGTGCCGTAAAAGCCGTCATGACTGCTGTCAACTTTTGATTAAGTGAAGTAAGTCTTTCAACTGCCTCCTGCTGACTACAGACAGCAATGTTGTACCTGTTCATTTCCATCAAAAAATAAGTAATCTACCTGTTTAGACACCTTAAAAGTATGTAGATGCTACTTATCAGAACAAAACACACTATCATAATTGTGACTTCACAATAGTGGCGTCACAGAAGCATATACAGAGTGAGAGAAGTTGGTCAAGCACTGACCCTTGTGGAACTCCATGTCTAACTTCTGTGTATGGAGGGTAGTTGATAACATGTACAAACTGGAAGCCTATCAGATAGATAGGACTTAAGCCAGTTGATGCAGTTCCTTTAATACCAATAAAGTGCTCAAGTCTCTGTAAAAAGGATGTGATGGTGGTCAGTAAGTATCAAAAGCAGCACTGAGATCTAACAAGACAAGTACAGAACAAGTCCGTTGTCACAGTCACGATCAGGAGGTCATTATGCTTTTACAAGTGCTGTCTCTGTGCTGTGATGCTTCTAAATCTGACTGAAAATCCTCAAATAAACTATTATCTGTAGAAGTCACTTTAACTATTTAACAACGCTTTCTCTAGGATTTTGGATAGAAGTTAGATATGGGTCTGTGTGGTTGGCTAATACGTCTAGATCTAGAGTGGGCTTTTTTTTTAGAAGAGGTTTCATTACAGCTGTTTTATCGACTGCGGCACATAACCTGTTACCAAGGACAGATTAACATATCTAATACAGGACTGCAAATTAAAGGCAGAAACTATAAGCAGCCTTGTTGGGATGGAGTCTAGGAGACAAGTTGAAGAGTTTCGATGCTGAAATAATTGATGAGCTGGGGGAGGTCAATGGAGAAAAAGGCTAGGTTAGGTTTTGCAGCTGGTCTATGGATCCTGTGTTTAGACATAAATCAGTGCTGGTTGAAAGCAGGATGTGATTGATTTTACCTCTAATGGTAGAAATTTTATCATTAAAGTTCATAAAATCATTGCTGCTGAGGTTATGGGGATGTGTGGATTTATAGGTGTGACTCTCTGTCAGCCTGGCTACAGTGCTGAAAAGAAACCTGGGGTTGTTCTTGTTATCCTCTATTATTGATGGTAATAAGCCTCATGCATTACAGAGGGCCTTCTTATATGACACTATCCTGCCAGGCTAGTGGGATTCTTCAGTTTGGTGGAGCGCCACTCTTTCAATCTACGTGCTGTTTGTTTCCCAGTGAGCAGTTTGGGGAGTTGAACCATGGGCTTGCCTCTTTCTCTTTATTTCCATTTTTGGGGGCGATGGAGTCTAAAGTTGTCGTAGTGAGTCTGCAACACTGTCTACAAGATGATCAAGCTGGGAGGGAGTAGCTTCTAAATTAAGATGAGGTAATGAGGAAAAAGCAGGCTAAAGGCTGTCATTGACATCAACATGAATACTGAAGTCGCCTACAATAATAACTTTATCTGATTTAAGTACCAACTCGGCAGGAACTCTGAAAATTCAGATAAGAAATCAGAGTATGGACCAGGAGGATGGTACACTACAACAAATAGAATTATGGCTTTAATGTTTTTCCACCTTGGGTGGGACAAATGAAGAACAAGGCTTTCAAATGACTTATAATTGAGTTTAGGTTTAGGGTTAATTAGTAAAGTGGAATTGAAAATGGCTGGGCTCCTCACGGCCGGTGTCTTGGGAATGTGAGTATTGATATGACTGAAATTGGGTTGTTGAGCTAACATACTCATCCTGACACATGCTGGGTTTCAATCAGACAGAATAGCAAGATAGATAGGATGAATGCGTCTCTACTAACCAGACCAGGTGTCTCCCCAGAAGCTCTTATTGATCTACAAAGCCCATGTTTCTGGACACCACGCCGACAGCCAGCGGTTGAGTGAAGACATGCGGCTATACATGTCATCACTGGTCAGATTGGAGCAGGGGACCAGAAAAAACTACGGTGTCTGACATGGTCTTTGCAAATGTACACGAATCAATATTAACTTTTGTGACCTCCGACTGGCGTAGTCGAGTGTCATTAAGCGCCCGGCAATGAATAACAATTTTATTATATCTAAAACATCCTTAGTCAACAACTTTAAATAAGATTCAATGTCGTCGCTCTGGCCCGGGAATACATTTAACTATGGTCACTGGAGTTGCTATATTCACGTTCATAAAATGCGATGCGTAATCCTTAGAGTTGGCTCCTTGGCGGGTGTTATTAATAAGCTGAGTGGGAGTATCTGCTTGAGGCGTGAACTGGGTGAGTGGTAAGCCAGTGGGCTTCTGCTACGACTACGCCTGTCCTTGAGCAGTCACCCAGCCAGCCTGCTTTCGGCTGCTCGGGGAACTGCCGGAGGAATGCTAACAGGAACTCAGCTAGGCTGCTCCGCACCACCCGGCTACATGGGGCTGTTGGCAGTAGCTGCTGAATTAGATTCAGATGCCGGGCGGGGCTCCTAATTAATAAAGCCTGCGCCTCGGTACAGCAAAGAGACTACATTCTTTACATACCATTGTTAAGCGAGGCAGAGGTGTAACTGGACATCGACGCATGAAGCAGAGAAGGCAGGGGAGGGAGAAGAGGCGGAGAGGCTGTGGCTGAGAGTTCAGCTAAATCAGTAGCAGAAGATGGTGTGAATCGATAAGTAGCACACAGAAGTGGAGAGTTGAGGGTGATTTAGCAGCTACTGTTACTGTGAATGTGCAGATTAAATTGGTGATAGAGTCAGAGATGTAATGTTGGTAAAAGAAAGTATCTCGTCTGAACAGGTAGGCAAGCGATGATCACCCAAACACCGGTAACTGGAAGTGGCGGATATGCTTTGGCAAATCAGCACTGCAGATGCAGTGTTTGCTGAGGATATTGATAGAAGTACAGAGAAGATCAGAGGGCTGCATTGTGTACAGACCTGGAAAGCATGACGGGTGCTGAGAGGAACTGTGGTATTGTATGAGAAGTCTGGAGTGGCAGAGAGTGTGTTAGAGTGGTGCAGGACATGTATGAGGCTGTAAGACAGTCGTGGGTGTACTGTAGGTGTGACAGAGGAGTTCAAGATGGAGGTGGGACTGCATCATGGATCAGCTCTCTACAGGCCTTCTTGGCATCCACTATGTTGATGACAGGCTGACAGATGAGGTTGGGCAAGGGATCTCCATGAACTATAGTGTTGCAGATGACATTGTGATCTTTAGTGAAGCAAGGAGCAAGTGGAGGAAAATCTAGAGAGGTGGAGGTATTTATGCCCTGGAAAGGAGGAATGAAGGTTAGCCGCAGCAAGGCCGAAATACATGTGTAATGAGAGGACCCAAGAGCGGTGAGGTTACAGGGAGTAGAGACAATGGGGTGGAAGTTTTAAGTACTTAGGGTCCAACGGTCAGAGCAAAGGAGGTATGAAAGAGGTGAGAAGAAGGCGTGCAAGCGGTGGGAATGGGTGGAAAAGTGCTCAGGTGTGATGTGTGATAAAGGTATCAGTAGAATGAAAGGAAAAGTGGCAAGGCGGTGGTGAGACCAGCGATGTTGTATGGTTTAGAGACTGTGGCACTGAGGAAATGACAGGAGGCAGAGCTGGAAGTAGCAGAGATGAAAATGTTGAGGTTCTCTTTGGGATGACAGAATGGATAGGATCAGGAATGAGTACATCAGGGGACAGCACATATTAGTTGTTTGGAGATAAAGTCAGAGGCCAGACTGAGATGGTTTGGACATGTAAAGAGGAAGGATTAGTGAATATATCAGTAGCAGGATGCTGAAGTTAGAACTATAAGCAGAGGAAGACCAAAGAGAGAGTTATGGATGTAGTGAAAGAGGACATGAAGTTAGCTGATGTGAGAGAAGAGGATGCAGAAGATAGAGAGTTAGATGGGCAGATGATTTGCTGTGGCGACCGTTAAAGGAACAGCCGGGAAAGAAGAAGATGATGATTAGCGATTTCAGTGTTTAATACTATCTTACTTTATGGATCATTATCTTCATTGTTGGTTGCTGTTGCCAGATGCACAAGTACATCCATGGTTTAAAACCAGGCTAGTCCTGTTTAAGTTTTATTATACATCCATGAAGTCCGCTAGCATAGCACTCACGAACGAGCCGCACCAGGGCCAGGATGCGATTCGCTCATTCTTGTAACCCAGAGGGATGATGGGAGTAACCTGCAGCACCACCAGGGGGTGGCGAGGGGTGTCCACGACCCCCCCTATAAATTTGCTGGCCACCCCACTGGCCACCCCACTGCGCCAGTCACATAGATTCTGCTCGTCAGTGTTGGGCCAAATGCACAGCCTACCAGGCCCAGGAAGCTGCTCTTGACCTTCCATCCTCCCCAGCAGCCCCTGGCCGCCCCTGGCACCTGTCTCGCCGACCGGGGTTCAGCGGTCGTGTTTCAATCACCCGATCTCAAAGCGAGTTAGGAGAGAGAGGCGGAGAAGACACTGGTGGTGGTAAGTCACACATTTTCTTTGTAAAAGAAGAGGGGCGGTATGCGATGCGTGACATGTGCTTTTAGGGTGCCAAGTGGTGCTGTACCTGTTACCGAAGCTTTCTGACTTATTTTTGACATTGGAGCAGGTTATGTAGCTAACGTTAGCTGCTGCTATTATTATGTCAATTTACAGACAATGAAAGTCTAGAAATCTCTTCTTATTTTAAGAAGAAAATAGGTACAGTAAGAGAGAGGCGACGGGGAGCAGCAGGGGCTTGGTGAGGGGAGGAAGAGGAGGATGGAGGAGAGGACAGACAGAGCAGCATGTCAGGTTGCAGGCTCCAGCCAGCATCAGTCAGAGTAAAGTGGCGAGGGGGGCATCGAAAGCAGCAGATCAGGGACGTGTAACAACAATGGTCACAAACTGAGCGGAGAGTCTGCAAAGCAGGTGTTCAACCTGTTCCTGGACCAACAGGTGAAGTTATGACTGTGTGGCCTAATAATGAAATTGATGGCCAGGTCAGATAGTAACGTCATCTGGAGAAATGTATGTTTATAGTATGTTTCCATTAAATTACACATCATGACATAATCACTTAAAACTTTTTGATTCATGTTTATTGGTAGTTGAGTTTGATTAGTCTGAATAGAAATGCCTATAGGCTATTATTATAGCTATAATTGATACTGTAATTACTATGGAGAGGGGCTAAGTATTATTATTCCTATCATTATTACTATTTTAATGTCAGAATAACTGATTTTGCCTCTTGTTTCAACATAGATATCTCCCAGTCAAGAGCAGAGCAGCCCAAGCAGCCACAACTGAAAAACTTCCCTCGAACCTATCAAGGGGACAGAAGACGGTGCTTCTCTAAAGACTGGTACAACACCCATAAATGGCTGGAATACTCTCAGAGTAAAGACTCTGCCTACTGTTATGCCTGCCGGCACCTCAGTCTCCCCTCCTCAGGTGATTCAGTGTTTACATCTGAAGAGGGGTTCAAAAATTGGAAAAAGGCAACCCTTAAAGATGGGGGACTTTTAGGCCATGCCAAATCTGAAGCACATACTAATGCGATGTTAGCATGGGCAGAGTATGAAAAGTCCACAGCAAGCAGGCTAATTTTGGTGTGCCACCCCAAGATTTTAAGTGGCCCCATCTGGCCACCCTTATGAAAAATTTCTTGAGGCGCCTCTGGGAGTAGCACTACTGCACATATTCAGTGGGCTGCATAATGCAGAAGTAAACCCAGAAGCCAGAAACTTTTTCGGCACACCTGCCTGTCATCTGTAAGCTAACTAGTTGGGTTTTGGGCTACAGAGGAAAACTTAATGCTAGACCAGACCCAATGAGTGTAGTAATACAAAATTTAAAAATTGAAGATTGTTGAAAAAGTTCTCCTTACCTCAGCAGAATCGAGTCCAAACCGCTCTCCTTCCAACAGTTACAGGACAGACGTGGCCACATGAGGGCAGTGGGAGGGGGTTCGGTGCAGACCTTATCAGTCAGTGTCAAACGTATAAAAAGTGATAATGACATACATAATATATATACATAATATAAGAACTATAAATTATATGTTAATTGCTAAGCCTGTTGTTGTCCCCTTTTGAATCACATTACTGCAAGTTAATCAGAATCAGAAATACTTTATTTATTCCTTGCGGGAGCTCTGTAACTCAACAATTCAGGTCATCATGAGCCCGCCAGTGACGGCGTAAAGATGATCCTGGTATGAAGCAGTAAGGTGATGCTGCTCCTAATTCATGGATTGAACATTTGGACTGCTTTCTTCTGCTATCTGCGCTTTTCTAATTAAAGTGCTCATTAAAGTGTGTGTCACTGTGCTAGCAAGACTTGATTTTGAAGTGAAGATTTTCATTAAGCTAAAACATCTACTGTCAGCATTCATCTGGCTACCCTGATTTTCTTTTTTGGTGGAACAACATGGCCTATTGGAGGTGTGTGATTTCCTTTGTTTTTGTTGCCTTAACATTGAAGTCTCTCTTGAGCCATATTAACACCGCACATAGCCGCAATCCAGATTTCCATGTGACGTGCGGAATTGATGGTTGTACTGAGGAATACAGAGTCTCCAACTCCTTTTACAACCATAAAACAAGCAACACATGCTCTGTTTTTTACGAGTGCACCAGCACCATCCAGAGGCTTTTAACCCAGTTGAACCAGAGGAGGTAGTTATGTCTCAAAGTTTGTTAAGAGTTAAGAGTGAAGAAAGGACAATCAAGAGTTCTGGCAATCAAAACCTGTTTTTTTTACTATATGCCCCTTATTAAGAGTCTTGAACAGTTGTTGTCCAGATCCAGGATTTTTGATATGATCAACACCACACCACAGAATTGCCACAAAGATGGGTTTTTGTATGACATTATTAATGCAAGCCTTTTTAAATCCCACCCACTGTTTTCAGTAAAACCTTATGCTTTGCAGGTCATTTTGTATGCTGATGAAATATAAGATATATAATCCCCTCGGGTCACATGCTTTACTAAATAAATTATTGATGTTTAATTATACTTTAGGAAACACAGACTCCAAGTTTAGGTCAAAGCTTGCTGCAATCAGACTCCTTGCTATAGCAAAAGCTGATGATATTGACAAGTGTGGTGTTGATTTTCAGCCCTCAATCCCAGTCCCAGTCCTCAAAGCCACCTATGGTATAAACAGAAGAAGCAAGTTGGTTGATTTCCCAGCCTTTGACCTCATTCAACAAACTCCACAGGATTTAATGCATATCATTCTTGAGGGTGTTGCACCCATGGAAATTAAGTGTGTGTTAAAATTAGATCTTGTTGAGGAGCCCAGTTGCAGACGGGAAGAAACTGTTCTTATGGCGTGAGGTCTTGGTTTTGATGGACCGCAACCTCTTGCTGGAAGGGAGTGTCCTGAAGAGTTTGTGACCAGGGTGAGAGGGATCGGCCACGATCTTTCCTGCCCGCCTCAGGGTGTGTGTGTGTGTGCGGGGAACTTCTTCAGCTGCCGCAGGAAGTACATCCTCTGTTGGGCCTTCTTGATCAGGGAGCTGATGTTTAGCTCCCACTTGAGGTCCTGGGTGATGATGGTCCCCAGGAAACGGAAGGACTCCACAGTTCTGACTGGGGAGTCACACAGGATGATGGGGGAGGGTGAAGCTGTGTTCTTCCTGAAGTCGACAACTATCTCCACTGTCTTCACAGCGTTGAGCTCCAGGTTGTTTTCACTGTACCACATAACCAGCTGATCAATCTCCCTCCTGTAGGCAGACTCATCCCCACCAGAGATGAGCCCAATGAGGGTGGTGTCGTCAGCAAACTTCAGGAGTTTGACAGACTGGTGACTGGAGGTGCAGCTGTTGGTATACAGGGAGAAGAGTAGAGGGGAGAGAACACAGCCTTGAGGGGAACCAGTGCTGATGGTCTGAGAGTCAGAGATGTGTTTTCCCAGCTTCACATACTGCCTCCTGTCTGACAGGAAGTCTGTGATCCACCTGCAGATGGAGTCAGGCACGCTCAGCTGGGAGAGCTTGTCCTGTAGCAGTGCTGGAATCATGGTGTTAAAGGCGGAGCTGAAGTCCACAAACAGGATCCTGGCGTAGGTTCCTGGGGAGTCCAGGTGCTGCAGGATGAAGTGGAGGGCCATGTTGACTGCATGTTGGCTGTTGGCTCTGTAGGCGAACTGCAGGGGGTCCAGGAGTGGGTCGGTGATGGATTTAAGGTGGGACAGCACAAGGCGCTCAAATGACTTCATTACCACAGAGGTCAGGGCGACGGGTCTGTAGTCATTAAGTCCTGTGATCCTTGATTTTTTGGGGACAGGGATACCTTGAAGCAGGCTGGCACATGGCATGTCTCCAGTGAGGTGTTAAAGATGTCCGTGAACACGAGACAGCTGATCAGCACAGTGCTTCAGGGTGGATGGAGAGACAGAGTCTGGCCCAGCTGCCTTGCAGGGGTTCTGTCTCTTGAAGAGTCTTGACGTCTCTCTCCAGGATGGAGAGAGGGGGGGGGCCTCTAAGGTGTGAAGCTTTGGAGAGGCCCTGACCCCTGATGTGCTGGGGGAGGGTGAGAGGCTGGTGTGGTGGGGCTGGGAGATGGTGTCACAGGGGATGGTGTCAGGACTGTCGCACTGTCTTTCAAAGCGGCAGTAGAACTCATTCAGGCTGTTGGCCAGGCGTGAGTCGTTCGTGAAGTGGGGGACTTTGGGCTTGCAGTTAGTGATCTGCCTGAGCCCTCTCCAGACAGAAGCAGAGTCACCTGCTGAGAACTGGTGTTGTAGTTTCTCAGAGTACAGGCGTTTGGCTTCTTTCACTGCCTTGCTGAACCTGTACTTTGACTCCCTCAACCTGTCTCTGTCCCCACTCCTGAACGCCTCCTCCTTCTCCAGCCTCAGCTGTCTGAGTTTGGCTGTGAACCAGGGTTTGTCATTGTTGTAACTCACCCTGGTGCATGTTGGTATACAGCAGTCCTCACAGAAGCTGATGTATGAGGTCACAGCCTCTGTATACTCATCCAGACTGTTGGTGGCAGTCCTGAATACATCCCAGTCTGTACAGTCCAAGCACGCCTGGAGATCCTCCACAGCCCCACTGGTCCACTTCTTTGATGTCCTCACAACAGGTTTAGAGAGTTTTAATTTCTGCCTGTATGCAGGAATCAGGTGGACCATGACATGGTCAGAGTGGCCCAGTGCAGCGCGGGGGACGGCGTGATAGGCGTTGTTTACTGTGGTGTAACAGTGATCCAGAATGTTCTCCTCTCTGGTCGGGCATTTAATTAACTGTCTGTATTTGGGGAGTTCGTGGGTGAGGTTGCCTTTGTTAAAGTCACCAAGGACAATAACTAAGGAGTCCGGGTTTGTCCGCTCCACACATAGAATCTGGTCGGCAAGCATGCGCTGTGCCTCCTGCATGTTGGCCTGTGGTGGGATGTAAACACCGACCAGTATGAATGAAGCAAACTCGCGGGGGGAGTAGAAGGGTTTGCAGTTGATGAAAAAAGACTCCAGATCAGAAGAACAGTGTTGTTGAATCACTGTCACATCAGTACACCAGCCACTGTTAGTGTAAAAACAAATTCCTCCACCTTTCGTCTTGCCTGAAAGTTGTGCGTCGCGATCCGCTCTGAAGAGTTGAAAGCCTGCTAGCTGCAGCGCAGAGTCTGGTATCACTCCACACAGCCAAGTTTCAGTGAAGCACAAAACGGAAGATGAAGAAAAGTCTCTGTTTTTCCCCACCAGCAGCTGGAGTTCATCTACTTTGTTGCTGAGTGACCGCACGTTGGAGAGAAATATTCCAGGTAACGGTATGCGATGTCCGCGTTGGCGGAGACGCACAAGCGTACCGGAGCGTTTCCCTCTCCTCCGGCGGTTCACTGTGTGTGCAAAGGTGAGGGCACCTTTGACCAGAATGTCCAGTAATGCCACGGATGTAGCGATGAAAGTGGGTATTAAATCCACAGGGGTAGTGGCCCTGATGTTCATGAGCTCTTCTCTAGTGAAAGAGCAACCGGTACTTCCACACAACACTGAATTAACAAACAAAATAACAAAACACAACGCGCACCAACACACCGAGGCAGCCATCCGCGGCGCCATCTTGTGCTTCTCCTTTCAGGCTGTCTCATTTAACCTCGCCATGACACTTGGGCCTTGTGCTGGTAAAATGATATAAAACATTACGTGTATGTTGTTTTTGTAAACCCCTTTTTAATTTGAACTATTTATTAATGGATTAATATTTCATTTGTAAATTATTTTTGTAATCCCTCCTTTTATTGCCCATCAATTACTTTGTCATTTGGTCTAGTTTTTATAGATGAATACATAAATAAATCTGTAAACAAATTAATTAATGCCTTTTTTATTGATTATGATTTTATTAATTATTAATGAAACGTTTTATAACTATTTCCATTACAGTTTTCATCCTCTGTAATTAACATTCCTGATACAAAGGAAATAATTTACTCTATCCTGAGGTGTCCAGCACAATTGCCGTGAGTGTGTTTGTGTCATTGAGCTCTGCCAGTATTTATTATTTAACTTGATATCTCCTTTGAGACCACATTAGTGCATGATTAAGAAAAAAAAAGAGAGTCATTTTCACTCCCACTGAATCAAACACTAACAATACATGTAACCGACTGATTGGATAGAACAAACTACATATTCAGGAATCTGCTTCTGTCAGTTTATCTGCAGGCTAGAAGCTAATAATGAGCTTATCTTACCCCAGGCAACCAAATGTGACACCTCATTCCAAGGCCTCAGAGCTGGGCAGGCGTGACAGGGAGTGTGTGTGTGTGTGTGTGCGTGTGTGTCCGGCTGATTTGTGTGTGGATGTATCTGTCTGTGTGTGGGTTTCTGGCTGGCTGTGTGTGCGAGGGAGTGCGAGGGAGAGAGAGTGAGAGAGATAAAGATTGGAGAGTTACAGGGAGGCTGTTCTCTAAAGCTGACCTTGACTTTGTCCTGTATTCTCCAACACTCTGCCTGCTTTCAAAAGAAACACTATCTCTCTGTTTCGCAATATGCTAATATTCACACATACATTTTGGCAAAAGGAAAAAATGCAATCTTTTTTTCCCTGCCTCCACACTGAATCATTCTGGGATGGCGGCGAAGCATCAAGAGGCATATATTCATTATCTGTCATCATATTCATTTCTATGCTAATGAGAAACCTGTTCCTGATGAAAATCTGTTTTCAGTCCCTCAAACAGAAGTAAGTGGCGATCACGTATTGTTTGTTTTCGGGGTTTGCCTTTAAATGAGAGAAGACATTTCCAACACTGTGCCATGCACAGGTTATAAATCATATTGTATTCCCAAGCAGTACAATGCAAATACTAACCTGTTTGATCTGCAGCTCCCAGTGCAGCCTGAGCCTCTCAGCCTTGTGACGTTACATTGATTAAACAATATCTAAGCTGAGAGGGGGAGAAAATGCTGGTTTGATAACCATTGATTGATGGGGACAGCAAAAGCAATATCAAGCTAAAAATGTTGTTTCTTTTCTTGAAAGTTTTTGAAAAAGAATAATGAGCCTGTTGGGGAGGAAAAGGCTGAACCAGCCCCCCAGCCCATTTGATGTGTTGTCTGCTGAGAGGAATCAGACGCAGCTCTGAGAAACATGTTTTCTTCATGGTGGACTGATTTGAATTTTGACAGCAGTAGCGCAAGCAGAAATTAACATATTGGGAAAACAAGTTTGGTGGGCTTTCTCTAATCCAAGACCCAGAGAGCTGAGGTCAATCAACCACAGAAATGATCCAGTGAGTGAGATACACTGATATACAGAGGCAAATTTAAAATATAATAATTATAATTAACTAAAAAGAGAGAGACAGAATTGTGGACTGTTGACCATGGACTGTTTTTAAGTAGTGCTGTACTAGTCTACCTACCATTCAGGGCTCAACAACACATTTACATACACTGTCACACACTGATGGCGAAGGCTGCCATGGTGCTCAGCTCAGCTTCAATCTGCTCAGTAGTGGCTAAGGGTTTGGCATCTTGCTAAGGACCGATTCGACATGATCTTTACAGGAGCTGGAGATTGAAGTAGGAACTTTCCAATTACTAGATGACGTGCCCTACCTACATGTGACAAGGAAGGGAGCATCTAATACAAGATCCTATGCTGTTTCATTATGGGAAACAGGTAGGATCCACTGTATTTTGTGCTTTACCCATATTAGGAACTAAAAGTTGGAGTATTGTACAAATTTGAAGTACTTCGGCTTTCCATTGCATGCTACTTAATTGGGCGGCTGTGGCTCAGGAGGTAGAGCAGTCGCCCACCAATCAGAAGGTCAGTGGTTCGATTCCCGGCTCCTCCAGTCTGCATGCCGAAGTATCCTTGGGCAAGATACTGAACCCCAAATTGCCTCCGATGTGTGTGTGTGTGAATGTGTTTAGAAAGCACATTATATATATAGAACATGTGCTGTATGAATGTGTGCAAATGGGGTGAATATGATCTGTAGTGTAAAGCGCTTTGAGTGGTCGAAAAGTGCTATATAAGTACGGTCCATTTACTTCATATTTCTACTCTACTACAATTCAGAGGGGAATATTGTTATATTAAATATATTATATTTTAGAGCTTGGTGTTTCTGTAATTTGCAGTGTTATGAAGCTAGGATTTCTGACATTTGTAAGAGATTTTAAAATTTTTTTTATTTTGGCATTCTATTAAGTAAATCAATGTATCAGTGACAGTAAACACCTGAAGAATCATATAAACCTATAAATTATACTCCAGAACAGGTAGAATCAGTTTGAAGACACACACATAAGTGATCTTGGTTTGAAGTCTTGAGGTATTCATGTGGCTAAATTCACTCCCCAGATATGTGTGCTGAATAGTCATTGTACCTAGGGCTTTGTGGCTTTAACATTGTTGAATAGATATTCAGCTCTGCTGGCGATTGGCTGAACAACTGACACTTTCACAGCACTGCCAGAGGCTCACTCACTCCATGTAATTATTTCTATACCACTTGGCCTCAAACTGAAAGAATGAATATAGGCCTATATTTCCATTGAATGCTGTCATTTAAGAAGCTTTTTATGTGAGTAATAAAGCAGGGGCCGCCACCCTCTGTCATGAAGGAGTGAATCATTTCCAAGGGAAGGGAAAACATCTGTTCCCAATTGAAGAGTCTGCCTGATGAGAAATAGTGGCTTTTCACATGATAATTCAGGATAGAAAAGGTTGAAATCAGGTCCATAGTGTAGAGGAACTGGATAATGATGTTTCAGATATGTAAAGAGAAGAGGAAGTGAGGGCTCTGCACGTGCTCAATAGAATGCTTTTTGCCTCCAATGTGCTGCTCAGTCATCGGTCTGGACCAGATGTGCAGAACTGTTGCACACAAATTGCTTCAATTACCTGTGTGGCTATAACAATAATGCTAACAGATGATTATGTGCAAATAGAGACTTACATACTGATACTGATTCTCAGTAGAGATGTGACACACACTGTACACACACAAACACACATACATAGGAAAAGGGGGTTTTTGTATCAGAGGGGAGGCACAATGGTGAGAAAGGAGTCTGCACTTATGTCTACATAATTTTATGACAAATGTAACACTGTATAATGAATTAATTATCGCACACATCACTTTCTAATGGGGGCAAACAGAAACACAGTTACAGACATCACTTTTAGTTTATATACTTGAAAGACTAACAATTTCTAAATTCAGTGACATAAAAACATGTACTGTAAAATTCTGTTCTATCAAGAGAGCAGCGTAATCTATCTTTTATCTTGTCACCCTTTCAAATCTACACTCTGTTTAGGAATATAAAATAATAGCCACTGGTACACATGTTACAGTAGGCATTACACATTAGTATTGGATATATATAAAGTAAGATAAGACAGACTTACAGCAGCAAGAAACAAGAGTGACAAAAATAGAAAAAGATAAAAAATATAATATAAAAAAGGCACATAAGAGTAAAAAAAAAAATAAAGTGCAGCAATCAGCATTAAAAAACTCTGTAATAAACATAAATGTGCAGTTTGTAACATAGGAAAATGGTGATAATCAGTGAGGTAGATGAAAAAGTATATGCAAATAAAGTGACCAGAAAGTGGAGTCCAGAGTGCAGGTTTATTGTTGGGTCAGACTGGTGGTGTACAGCCTGATGGCTGTTAAAATAAATGACCTGCGGTAGCGCTCCTTCTTGCACGGCAGATGCAGCAGTCTGTTGCTGAAGGAGCTACTCAGGTCTCCTAAAGTCTCATGCAGGGGGTGGGAGGGGTTGTCCATGATGGATGTCAGCTTGGCCGACATCCTCCTCTCACCCACCTCCTCAATGGAGTCCAGAGAGCAGTCCAGGACAGAGCCGGTACGTCTGACCAGCTTATTCAGTCTCTTCCTGTCCCTCTCTGAACATTCACTGCTCCAGCAGACCACTGCATACAAGATGGCAGAGGCCACCATAGAAAGTCCTAGTGGGAACAGATAATGACTGACTGTTAAAGTCTTAACAAGTTTACTTTTTATTTCATCACTACTAATTTTTATTTCAAATGTCCCTTAAATCATGCCCCATGGCATTTTCGCAGTGACTTTTTTTTGTTTGTATCATAATGTCAGTTTTCCAAAAAACAAAAAATAACAAAAAACAAAAATAGAACAGGACAGAGCCAGTTATTTACTAATTTTATTTGTGCAATGAACAATACCTACCTGTATACTAAAGATTAAAAAGAAGAGGAGAGAAGTAGTTAAAGTCACATGAGGTCAATCTGACTGAAATGATTTCTTCATGTTTTCAGGTATCTGATTGGTCAGTAGTTGGGCTGTTGACAGGTTTTGATCTGATCCTCTGAAGTCACCCAGCATTGGTTACCATGGCAATTTACCTGGGTGGAAAGTGAACTACTGTTATAATCCTCAAAACCCAGGGTTAAACCTACCTCACTGACCACAAATCCTGTTTTGTAGTACAGGCCTCTGATGACTCATTTACAGGTAAACCTCTAAGATTATCATAATGAACATAAACATTATTGCCATTATTAGTACTCCCAGCTGTGAAGCTAACACGTTAGTACTGATAAATTTTATGAAAATAGTGAAGCATGAGCCTGACATCAGTCACTATGAAAGAGTTCATAGTGGGGGAGGTGTAAACAGACAAACACTGGAGACTTAAGCACTGCATAAGATTAACATTAAGGTCACTAAAAATTATGACCTAAACCCCAATATTATCCTGCTTTCCCATCATCCAGCAGAAACAGAGAAGATAAGCAGATGAGACTCTTTCTTTCTAACTACAGATCATCCATTACCACATTGAGGAGTATATGACCAGTTTAAAGATCAAATGGACAGTTCAACTCTAAATGGACAGAAGGTCAACACTGGAAAGAACAATCCCAGACCATACCAGAGTTTCTACTATGGAACCTTCTCGCAGTTTGGGTCTGGGAGGCAGACACCCTCTGTACCTTTAAGAGTAGGCTTAAAACTTTCCTCTTTGATAAAGCTTATAGTTAGGGTTGGCTCGGGCTTGAACCATCCCTTAGTTATGCTGCTATAGGCCTAGACTGCCGGGAGATCTCCCATGATGTACTGAGCTTCTCTCTCTCTCTCTCTCTCTCCATCAGTATGGATTCATATCCCATAAACACATGTTACTAACTCAGTATCTTCTCTTTCCCGTAGTATTGTGCTCTTCCATCTCTCTCTCCTCTTCTGTGTCTTTCTGCAGGTATTTCTGCCTCTGCAGCTGTAGAGTCTGATCTGCGATGACAAGTCTCCTGCTGCTCCTACAACTCCACTCAACACCTGCTGCTAGAATTAGAAATTATTTATACTGCTATTAGCTTTAGTGCTATGTTTTAGTGCTATGTTTAATTATCACTACTATCATTACTACTACTGTATTATTGGCATCACCTTACATCTTATATGGAACCCGTGTTATGCTATGTTCTTCTCCCACTCTTCTCTACCCAGCCCCCCTCCCCCCGCTCCCCCCCTTCTTAACCCAACCGGTCGAGGCAGATGGCCGCCCACCCTGAGTCCGGTTCTGCTCGAGGTTTCTGCCTCTTAAAAGGAAGTTTTTCCTTGCCACTGTCTCCTAGTGCTGCTCATGGTGGGATTTGTTGGGTCTCTCTCTGTAAATACCTATTTTAAAGAGTATCTAGACCTGCTCTATATGAAAAGTGCCTTGAGATGACTTTTGTTGTGATAAGGCGCTATATCAATAAAACTGAATTGAATTGAATTGAATCAAAATTTCCAGTATGAGAATTTTTTTTTTTTTTTACTGTATACAAGTAATATGCTGATCAACAGACATCAAACTCAAATTAGGGCCCTTCCCCCTCTCTTTCTCTCTCCCTCTCTGTAAGATTTACCAGATCTCTTGCCATAAATCTGACCACATTCCAATCTTAACTAGGACCCTGCATCTAACCATCTACCCTAATGTCTGATATGAAGGTCCAAGCATTTTGAGTCAATGATTTATTTTTCATTCTGACTGAGACAAAGAAAGGGAGAGGAATGAGTCCTGATTCCCCAGGAATCAAACTGTGCCTGATTTTGTTGCCTTTTGATTCATGAGCTTATACAACCATTGGCCATGCACTTTATTTCTGTAATTTTGTCCTCATGCATTTCTCCTATCTTTCACCAAATGCTCCTCCAGTAACTTTTTCTTTAGTCTATATATGCAAGTGATTTCCTCTATTTTGCAAACCAAGCAAGAACAAATTAAGCCAGAAGAATAAATGTGTGTGATTATACTTTTGTACTATCTTTGTAATAATTCCGCATTTTGCTTTGAAGACTTTTGTGTCATTTAGCTAATGCCAAGTCTTTCTCAAGTTATTAAGCTAAAGCTCAATACAGAAATTACTGTGCTTATTCCATCATCAACCTGCATGAAAACCACACAGGCTGCACCAAAAGATGCCTCAAGAGCTCAAATAGAATGCCAAAGGACAGGGCCACTGGTCATTCTCTGCCTACTAACACTATGTCTGGCTCCACAAGAAGGAAATCCTGAGTATGCAAAAGCTCATGAGTTCCTGTACCCCGTAAAGTATTAATAAATATTTGTATCTGTTTTGCTGCCTAATTCTGTTGTTGCATGTCAGGTGGTGTGCTGGTTTTAGAGTATTCAGTAATCTCTGTTACTACCACTGGTGACTGCTTCCAAGATAAATGTCTACACTTAATGCTCAATGCTACAATAATGTAAGCCAACTCACCTCACCCTCTACTGACTTGCATGTCCCAACAGTTCCAAGGTGGCTGGGGCAGGAACCCTGGGTAGACCAGAATGGTCAGGCCTCATGATTCTGGGTCCATGGCATCCATCCCAGTAGTTAACAACCTCAGCCGTAGGATTGCGCTGTAGAGGTGTGCAATGTAACAGTAATCCTTCTTCACCTTCAGTGTGTGCAACCTCCAATTCCTGGACTTCTTGTTGTACACCTTGCAGTATCTGGCATAAGAGAAAGGAGTTCAAGCTTTATGGCCCATCAAGGGGCCATGGTGACAGGCCCACATATGTTCTCCTTTGAAATGGTGCAGGAGTCCTGTCCACTTGTCCTGACAAAATAAGTTACAAATGTATAGTGACTTCTGAGGGCAGCAAGAAAATAATGATTCAGTTTGCAAAATATAACAGTTGAGCATTATAACAAGTCAGAAAGGGTCCAAGCTGTTGGTCAGAGTTTTGCATTTTGAGGTTTTCAAGCAAGCAGTTTAAAAATAATTACATTATTCCCTGAATCATAGCAAGGAATTGGCATCAGGCGCTGATTATCATTATTATTATTATTATTATTATTATTAGAAAAAAAAGGGGGCTTATAAAAGATACATTTCTGTAATACTTACAAAGAAGTCAGTTGAATAGTAGAATGAAGCACCCCACCCTGCCTGGATGTTGAAAAAAATGAAATTGATGGGATGCCAAAAATGTTTATGGTTTTTAGGACTGCTGTACATCATTACCAAAAAATGAAATAGAATAAAATAAATTCAGCCATCTGTATAACACAGAAAAGCTTTAATTTAGGGAGCACCACTTTATGAAGGAAATTAACATAAAATAAATGCAATGACTAATAAGAAAAAATAAAGATGATCAAACTAAAAAGGTTAACTAATAGCTGGTAAAAATGAATAATGTTATGGCTTTTTGTGTATGTGTGGTTTCTTGTTAGGACATTTACATGGCAGCATTAGCAGCCAGCAGAGCACATATCCTGACGCTGTGCACATCAAAGCAGGGAACTTCAATCACTTAAAGAACAAGGCTTAAAGGACTTAAAGGCAGTGCTCCCCAAATTCCACCAGCATGTACAGTACGCTACTAGAGGAGCTAATACACTGGACAAGGTCTACTCTAACATCAAGGTGGGTTACAGGGCTAGACCACTACCACACCTGGGCAAGTCTGACCACATGTCCCCCACCATTTCCCCTTAACGACTACTGGCCAGTTGCACTCACTCCAGTGGTGATGAAATGCTTTGAAAAACTGGTCAGAGGTCATATCACATCATTCCTCCCCCATAGTGTGGCCTCCCACCATTTTGTTCAGGATGTCAGCCAGAGGCCTGAGGCCTGTACTACATAGCGAGGTTACTGGCTTATCAGGGTAACTTCAGGAGTAACTTAGTGATGTCAGGTGTAACTTCCTGGTTAATCCATACTACGAAAGCTGGATAGGTTTTTCTGCTGCCATGGTAATTTACACTGCATCTCTAAACTGCTCCAAGCATGTTATGTTGGTGGTTAAGTCAATTTTATTGGTGGAAGAACCAATCGATATTGGCACAACTGAGAGAGGCTGACTCCATAGGACAAGGGTTGTCTAAAGACCGTCAGTTGCCAAAAAAAAAAAATGTAGTGGATGGTAGAGATATGTGGACCAAAGATGGTGTTTTTTATGTTTTGTATTTTCCATTTCCAATTTCAGTTATTTTAATTGGATTTTTTTTTTCTCACAGTCAAACAGCAGAATTGAGCATCATTAGTGTTACATACTATCAATTTGAATAATCATTTGAATGGGGTGGGGGGTGTTATTGTCCTGAAAGACAATATAATGCGACAGACCGTTGTAATTGTAGACTACATACCAAAACATGCAGTATTAATGATGGGAAATATGAATGTGTAGCACTTTATAGAATGATTCTACATCCTCCTCCTGTAGTCTGACTTGGCCTCTCTACATTTCGCCGCTACTGTCTCTGCAGTAAGAATTATTTAGCACAGTACAGTGATATGACTGTGTTGTCTGATATGCTTGAAATCTGCAATTTCTGTCACTACTGTTCTTTGGAATGCAGGTGAACGTGGACTGGAAGTGTTGCATGTGTGCCGCTGGAGCTCACTGTCTGTGTGTTAGGAAGGGAACTGTTTTATTGCAATGTCAGATACACTGTTTTGCATTTTTATTTGTTTTATATTTTTTACAAATGGACATGTTGTTTTCTTTCTGAAAGTAAGAAGCTTCTAAGTTTGATAATATGCACAGTTACTGTAGAGAGGTTTTAGAAGGCCATGTGGTTTTTCCATTAGATGCGACTGCCATGTTTGTGCCATATTTTTCTTTTATCATATTATCTGCCATGTTTTCTGTCCATGATATAAAAAGAAGGGAACAAAGACCTCACAACAATATTATTTGAAGTTGTGTGCATGATTTATCCCAGCTTCATTTGGAACACACAGTATGATAAACACAGACTCACAAAGTGTGCTGGTGCACAACTCCAGGCATTTGATCAAATCAGGCTCTGTGGCAGTCAGAGCTCTTAGAGGTTGCCTGACAGTTACAGTTACAATGAAGCGTTTCTCAACCATTTTGTGTTTGTCCAGTGTGTGATTGCCTGCCTCTGTCTTTCCAGGGTAGTACTAGAGTGTGAATTATGTATCTCCACTCTTCTATTCCTGGTTCACTTCACTTCCTTAAACTGAGGCATCACCCCAAAGCTCCTGCACTCCAAGCTGGGACACTCTAATAACCATCCCCATAAATGGACGGTAAATCTGAGGCAGTATAAAACACAACCTTATGAGAGGCAATCATTTGGAAGCACTCACTTCCTCACAGCCTCAACATCTCCTCTGTCTATCTTTTTTTCTTTCTCACTGTACCTGTCTGTCTGCCCTCTTTATCCCCACTACTCTGATTCCTCTCTTCCTTTCGATCTGCCTCACTTCCCTGCTTCATGAGTTCTCATCGAAATTACTGTAGGCACTGCAGCAGATTCTGAACTACACCTACAGGCTTGACTGGAAAGGTCAACAGGCTGCTTAAAATGAAGAATAGTGCAGGAGTAATCTGTTCTCTTCATCTCCTCTTTCTTCTCTTCTTCCCCTCTTCGCTGCGTTTTGTTATCCTCCATTCATTTCTCCAGTCTGTCTAGGTGATGCAGTTTTTCTGCATAGTATTGCGTGTTGATTTCTGTGTCACTTATTGGTCTATATGACTTTTATGTCTGTTTTTCTATCTGTCTCTTTCCACACATTTTCTCCTCCTCCTCTTCTTTTAATCTTCTGTCCTTTATGTTTTTGTTTTTTTACATCCTTCTCTTTCTCTTTTCTCCCTCTGAATATATAGGTGTTCTTACTACCTGAGACAAACTGAGTGTATTGACGGCATGAATCCACTTCACAGTGGTCATTCTTCTTCTTGCCTGCTTTGTTCTCTTACCCCCCCACCACCACCAACACACACACACACAGAAACACACACCTTGCTTTATTTTATTTATCTTGTGTATTTTTCTCTCTCCCCCTCTCCTTTGGCTTCCCCTCTTGTGCCTCTCTCATACTCTGGCTCATGCTAGATGTGGTTCTGAATATCAAACAGGTTATCTGCTTCTGTCTTCAGCCTCTTGGGAAAATAATGAAGCAAAAACTTACAAATGACATTATTTGCAGATACTTTCGGACATAGCATTCTGCCTCCTGTTGCAACAGGGTTTTATGTGTAAGCTTCAAGATATACAGCATAGCCAATTCTATGTGGACATTGCCTACATCGATAGTTGAACATGATTTCAAAACCATAGGCATTACTCTGCTGCTGTAAGACTCCTCTGAGAGTTTATCCACCAGATTTTTGGAACATGGCTACAGGAATTTACTGCGGGACCCAGGGCAGCATTTTCTGTTGGGCATCCATGGATCCTGACTTGTTTTGGCACATCCCACAAGTAGATATTGACCTTGGGAGTCTGGGCTGGGTCAACATGCTTTGTTGTGTTCCTTGAGTCGTTTCTGAGCCATTTTGACGGTGTGGTGGGTGCATTGTCCTTGCATTGTTTTTGTTGTTTGGTACCAGATCTCTGATCTTATGAATTTAACTAATGATTTTGTCAGTCAGTGAATCAGTCAGTCAATCAGTGGGTCACCACTTGAGAAAGTGGAGAATTAAATATCTGGGTCTCTGGCTTAATTCTCAGATCTCTCTTTTTAAGCCATATTAACTCGATGATAGATATTTAACCAGCTAAGGAATATTATATCGGCTCAACTGTTTTACCTTTCAAATTAGGAAAATAATTATATCCCTACTGATGTGCAGAGCTATAGATTATGCAGATGTATTTATCAAAATACTTGAAACAGTTAATACGCTCTCAATGTAGTCTACAAAAGTCTCTGTAGATTTGTTTTGAGTGTCGCTAACAAACATCTTTTTGTATGAGTCGCTGAGTTGGTTAGCACATAAATCTAGAACGAATTTTCACTGGTTCCAGTTTATTTTTAAAATGTATTTTCTTCAATTATCCTTCTTACTTATTACTTACTATACTACTTACTATTTTAATTCCATATATAATATAAAATACAGAATATCCTTTCTTTTTGTTCCCAGAATTTCTAAAAGAAACTGGTTGATGGGCATTTCAATTAAAGCCCATCTGGTTAGGAACTCTCTGTCACTTAGATCTATTACTTCTTTTCATGTTTTTAAGGCATCTCTTTTCAATCACCTTCAAACTTCCTGTTCTGCTTCTAATTCCACATAGGTACTTATTCATATGTGTATACATATTATACCTATGCATGTTTATATATGATATGGAAATAATTTTTCTGCCTCTTGTTTAAGTGCTTCAAAATATAGCAAACCTTTGTTTATTTACTTATATAGTGATGTATGAATGCATTTATTTTCAATGTAATTATTAACAATAAAGGGAATCAGTAGGTATGGAGTGGCTAGGCCTGGGACAGTTGAAAATGTGTATATTTGATTTCTTTATGTACATGTTGTCATATGTTGTATTGTCTATTTATTTGTGTTTAAGGACCCTCTTGAAAACGAGATGGTTCATCTCAAGGGGCTATCTAATATATCTAAAATTGTTTTAAAAATTAAAAAAAAAAAAGATTTCTTGATGGTATTTGCTTTATACTGGGAATTCATTATCATGCTGAAACAGGAAAGACAAACAAAACTGTTACAAACTTGGGGCACACTATGGTACAAAAACAGTTTCCAACTCAAGACTAGTACTGTGTCTAGAAACATGCTATAGCAGGCTGCAAAGACTATATCTTTCTGCAAAAAATGAATAATAAATATGAAACTTTATAGAGTAAAACCCATAATTGACTATTTTGTTGTAATTATTTTTAGACTGTACCTGAACCTAGGTGGTATCTGTATTTTTTTATTTCATTTATTTTTATTTATTGTTGTTATTTAGAAATGATGAAGATCAGATAAGTTTAATTTAGATTTTGCACTCCTATTTTTTTCCTGTGTCTCCTGTATTTAAGAGTTCTTTACCTAGACTGAAACAGACCAGCTAGGGTAGAGAGAAATTGCGTAATTACCATGTACTTGATCTGCAATTACACTATCAGTGTAAGGTTAGGATCCTCTAGTAAAAGTTTGGATCCTCTGGTTTGAAATAACATGGTATACTGTAGCAAGATTTCCCATAACTGGAAAGTACGCATAATGGGATATTGCCTGTATATGTTTGGCCACAGTATGTGCATCCTGCAGAACGACTCTGGTGACTAGAATTCAAACAGAATTATGTTGCCTAGTGTTTCTAATAAGCACTACTGGAATGTCTGCATGGCTGTGAGAGAGAGAGAGAGAGAGAGAGAGAGAGAGAGAGAGAGAGAGAGAATGGACTGAGGGAGGAGAGTGGTCTACAAAGTCTCTGTAGATTTGTTTTAAGGTGTCCTTAACAAACACATCTTTTTTTGTATGGTCGCTGAGTTGGTTGCTTTATAAATCTAGAGCAATTTTCACTGGTTCAGTTTATTTTAAAATGTATTTTCTTCAATTATCCTTCTTACTTATTATACTTACTATACTACTTACTAATTTTTAATTCCCATATATAATATAAAATACAGAATATCTTTCTTTTTTGTTCCCAAATTTCTAAGGAAACTGGTTGATGGGCGTTTCAATTAAAGCCCCATCTGATTGGAACTCTCTGCCCAGCTCATGGATCTGTTACTTCTTTTCATGCTTAAAAAGGCATCTCTTTTTCAATGCCTTCAAAACTTCTCTGTTCTGCTTCCTAATTCCACATAGGTATGTATTCATATGTGTATACATATGTGTACACATATGCATGTTTACATATATGATATGGAAATAATTTTCACCTCTTGTTTAAGTGCTTGTAAAATATGTAAACCTTTGTTTATTTACTTATATAGTGATGTATGAATGCATTTTATTTTCCAGTAATTAGTGTGGCATAATAAGGGGAATCAGTGGGTATGGAGTGGCTAGGCCTGGGACAGTTGTGTGTGTATGTTTGATTTCTTTATGTGCTGTGTTGTCATATGTTGTATTGTCTATTTATTTGTGTTTAAGGACCCTCTTGAAAACGAGATGGTTCATCTCAAGGGGCTATCCTAATATATCCTAAAATTGTTTAAAAAATTAAAAAAAAAAAAAAAAAGATTTCTTGATGGTATTTGCTTTATGCACAGGGTCATTGTCATGCTGAAACAGGAAAGGGACAAACAAAAACTGTTGCCACAAGCTTGGAGGCACACTATGGTACAAAAAACAGTTTCCAACTCAAAGACTGGTACTGTGTCTAGAAACTTGTGCTAGCAGGCTGCAAGGGAACTATATCTTTCTGCAAAAAAGCTGAATAATAAATATAGAGCTTTATAGGTAAAACTCATAATTGACTATTTTTGTTGTAATTATTTTTGAACTGTACCTGAACCTGAGTGAAGCTGTCTGTATTTTTTTTTATTTCATTTTATTTTTATTTATTGTTGTTATTTAGAAATGAAATGAAGATCAGATAAAGTTTAATTTAGATTTTTGCACTCCTATTTTTTTCCTGTGTCTCCTGTATTTTGAAATTCTTTACCTAGACTGAAACAGACCAGCTAGGGGGTAGAGAGAGAATTGCGTAATTACACCATGTGCCAGTCTGCAATTACACTGTCAGTGTAAAAGGTTGGGATCCTCTAGTAAAAGGTTTGGATCCTCTGGTTTGAAATAACATGGTATACTGTAGCCTTAAGATTTCCCTTAACTGGAAAAGTACATAATGGGATGTGCCTGTATATGTTTGGCCACAGTATGTGTGCATCCTGCAGGGCAGCTCTGGTGACTAGAAAGGAATTCAAACAGAATTATGTTGCCACCTAGTGTTTACAATAAGCACTGGAATGTCTGCATGGCTGTGAGAGAGAGAGAGAGAGAGAGAGAGAGAGAGAGAGAGAGAGAGAGAGAGAGAGAGAGAGAGAGAATGGACTGAGGAGTGAATACAGTAAAGCCTGACAATGTTGATGGTCTGTCACTTCATATGGGTGTAACAGAGCTAGGCTCTGAGAATGGGGAGGAGGGAGTCACACAGAGAAATGATATGCTTCACAAATGGCTCAGAGACTAAGAAACCCATACATTTTTCAGAATACCCCTAAAATTGTCCTTCAGAGAATTGAAAAATATGAAATCAGATGTCTGAATGTATTATGATTCTACTGTGTGCTGCAGCACAGCCAGGTGTGACATTTTTGTCCCTAAATTGTTTGACTTGATTGGATTGGATGTATCAAATAGCAGATGTAGCTGTTGTACAGTATAGTTGCTCTGCCATGTTCTGCAGCAGTCAAGATGTATTTTATTGGTATAGGAGCATATGGCTGAGTCATTCAACTGTGCACGCTCACTTCCAGCTATGAGTGCAATCTTATACATCCTTATAGCCACACAGACATCATTTCTAAGAACAAACTGTTGTTGTGAAAAGTTTTGTCATTACATTTGACAGAACTGATTGGAGCTTATCTGAGACAGGTGATCCATCACAGTGAGACTGTCAAAGCTTTTTCTGTGATGTTATATTATCATAGTTGGTGATGCAGTAGCAATCAGGAGTCTGCCTGTACTGTTCATGAAGTTTTTGAGGATAACAGTCCATTTCAATCACTTCATAAAATTATAAATAGATTCTGTCTCAGATCCCATGTATGGTCCAAATCATCATTGATTATTTTCTCCCTTTTTCCTCTTTTCCAAATGACATCAAGTAATTCTGTCCTCTAAACCAAATTAACATTGTCATTGTTGAGATTTTTGTCTCACTTAGAGATGGTGAAAATCCAGATACTCCATAGGGTCCCTGGAAATCATCCTGACTTAATTCAACAGTGGTTACTCTCATTTGGAGTTGTAATTTGAAAAGGTTTTGATTCAGGGATTTTGATGTACTACAGCACATATTTTAAAATGTGCAAATAAAGCCTTTAAAGAGGGATGGCAAACCTGTCTGTGAGTGTAAACAACTGTATTGATTGAAACTAAGACAGACAACTGAAAAACACAGTAATGATAAAGGAACTCTGGAGCAATATGAAATGATCAAGGCTTTAACCCTTTCATGCATGAATTATGAAATCCTTAGTCAGGATTTGTTTTTATTCTTTTTCACATGTCCACTTTGGTGGCCTACATTCCTTTGAATTTTCAATTGAATAGCTATGTATTTAACAAGTCAATCAATAAAATTACATATTATGTTAAAATGATAAAATAATATGAATTTCTAAAATAATGTGTTCACATATTTTCATACTGTTCAGCACAATGTAAAAACATTGAACCCTGCTCCTGACTTAGATATCCTTTAGGCCTTTCTATCATGTGCTGTATTTGAGCTCTACAAAATATAAAAGACAGTAACTGTTCCTTTCAATGGAACTAATCTGCAAATAATTTTGTTTTTGTTACAAAAACTGCTGTTACATTCTAATAACATGAAGCAGTTGATTCACAGCCAAAACAAAAACTAAGTCTGCACTTTAATCCACTGATGAAACAGCTGCTTATCAGTCACTTACTCTGTGCAATATTATTTTAAACTGTGCAATATCAGTATACAGTTTGTATATTGTTCTTTTGTTAATATTTTTATTACATTGTCCTGTGTATACTGTTTTTTGTTTATATTTTTATAATATTGTCTTGTTTATAGCTTCTTTAGTATTTTACTTGTATTTATACCTTTTTCTGTTTTTTACAATCCCTGCTGCTGCTGAAACAATGTAAATTTCCCCACTGTGGGACTAATGAAGGATTATCTCATCTTGTCACAACTAATATAAAATCAGTACTTGGACATTTTAACAATAGTGTTATTCCGTAGATGTTACTTAATGTTGCCTCTTTTTTTTTTTACCTGCAGGGGTCTCCTTCTACAGAAGGACTGGCAAGACATTCTTCAGCTGCTCAGCATTTCTGGCCATCCGTCGGTCATCTTGGTTTTGAGAAATTTGTGTTAGATTTGCTGTACATTGACTGGCCAGTGTATGGAACAACACTCTAGCGTCCAATGTGGTGGCTGATGTGCAATTCTACCATCAAAACCCATGCATATCCTATAAAACTTTTTAATAGCTGTCCACTGTAGTGACCACTACGTGTGAAAGGGCTTAAAACAAGCAGTAAAATCTAAAACTCACAGGTAACAAGGAGACAGATGAAAGGAGGAGATAAAAATGTGAACAACCTTTTCTAGAATGGCCGATGAAAGGAATGACATAATCATAGTTAAGATAAGATAATCCTTTATTAGTTCCACAGCAGGGAAATTTACATTGTTACAGCCAGTGGCGGGCTGTGCATTTTAAACCTAGGTCTTCACTGGTGTCCTACCTGAATTAACCCACCTCTTAATACCGTAATTATCATGTCACGGCTATAGAAACTATCAACAATATACAGAAATGCAGTATAACAGAACTTTGCACAATTCAATTAAATTCAATAAAATTTTATTTATATAGCGCTGAATCACAGCAATCATTCATACTAGACCATACTCTTTAGATTACACAGACAGACATGTCATGTAGCCAGAATAAATGCCATTACTGAAGCAATGCTAAGACCCAATTAACACAATTCAATAGGTCTCCAAACACTGCAGCCACAGCTGCTCCACACACATCATCTCCAGCAGAAGCATAAATATTAACTAATAAAATGACAAAAACGTAAACAATAAAATATAGGTAAAATGTATTTTACTCACTGAAACTGATGATTATTTGTAGACAAAAACTGACAAAACTGCTTCTGTCAAGCAGACATTCTCAGCCCTAAAGCGAATCAAAACTTCCCTGAGAAATAGGACTGGGCAGACTCGACTTTCAGCATTAGCCTCCATAGCAATAGAAAAGGACTTATTGTTGGAACTGAGACGCACAGATAACCTCTACAACAGAGCCATTGAGCTCTTCCTCGTCATCCAGCCATTGTGGGTTGAAAAAACAGCAATTAAATCTATACTGTGTTTTAGCTGGCACTAGTAGCAATAGATGCGGTTTGCTAGCTCTGACCAGTACGCTACCATCCAATCAAATGACATGAAAATGTTGACATTAGCGAAGACCTGCTAGATGGCCCTGGCCTTGCCAACTCGAAATCTGATTGGTTAAAGGATCCACGAGACAACAGTTTCATGGTCATTCATTTTAAATTACCGGGGCCTGCAGTGTTGATTCTGAAGGCCTCAAGGCAGATTTCTGTTAACTTGGAAACACAGGGCTGAAATCTGATTGGATAAAATCTCTAAAATAAATAGACTGTATTGGAAGCAGCGTAACCTAGAGGAAATGAGATGAGATGAAGAGAATAGACTACTGGAAACAATTTAATACATATAGTATTAATGGGAAAAAACATATATAACATATATAAAAATATAACTCGTGATTATGACAGTGTTTGGGCCAGGAGGGAAGGCCTTGCTGGCCCTGACAGCCCACCACTGGTTACAGCAGCAGCAGGTACTGTAAAAACTGTTGGTGTCAGCAGAAGGGGGAATATATGCCGCTATCACGATAACGTGTGAAAGTTCCCTCAGCAGATAGTAAGGCCTGAAATATTTCAGTTTGACAAAGCAGGACTGAATAACTATAGTCACCTGACTGGAAGAAGAAAATAATACCTAGGTTACGAGCCTCTTTTTCAACATTATTAAATAAGATGCCCAGACTAGGTGAGAGGTTGTTCAAGCTGCTAAGGCCAGGTGGTGTAATTATAATTATTTTGGATTTGAAGTCATTCAACTGCAGGAAATTATTGGACATCCAGTACTTAATTTCATCAAGGAGGACATAATAGATGACACATCACTGGTACCAGGAACATACAGTAGCAATGCAAAATAAATCAAGTCCCCTGAGGGACCCCACAAAAGAGAGGCAAGTATCCCTAAGCACAAAAGATAAAGGCCTGCTAGACTGGTATGAGATGAACCAGTCCAGAGCCACATCACTGATGACAACATCGTTTTTGAGACGGCTGATACTTACTAAAGGTTGAGCTGATGTCAAGGAGAATTAAAATGGACTGCATTACCAGGAAGCATAAGTTATGTGTGACCTTGACCAGAGAAGTGTCAGTGCTATGCAGAAAATTAAAGAAATCAGTTGTGTGGAGACATATTTTTCTAAAACTTAGATAGAAATGGCAGCTTAGACAGGGGTGTGCAATTACAGAGGGATCCAGACAGGGCTTCTTTAAGAGGGAGTAAATAATAGCATGTTTAAAATTGGAGGGGATAATGCCAGAGAGCAGTTAACAGTTGGCTAAAATATATCTGGACCAACAATGGACTGCAATTTTAAAGAGCTTTTCTAGATATATTAACTACTCAAAGCTCTTTACACTACAGGTCAAGTTCAGCCCTTCACATAGTTCACATAGTCATACTGCGCTTGCTCTGTATATACAGACTAACACATACACAAACTGATGCTACATCAGGGGAAATTGTTCAGGTTCAGTATCTTGCCTCAGGACTGGAGGAGCCAAAGATCAAACCACTGATCTTCTGATTAGTGGGCAACCCACTCTACCTCCTCACACCCACAAGAGTGCATTCCAGGGTTGTCCGAGAGATTTTATTAAAGTGCGTCAACACTGACAATAGGCAGGAGTCAACATCAACCTCTCTGAACTGTATTAATTTACTGCCAAATCTCCCCAATCTCGTTACAGAAATCATGAAAAGGTTCTTCACATCTCTCGCGGAGGGTTCAACTGGCGGCTAAGCACTGGACCAATCAGAGTTTATGGTTTTAAATAGGATCCCGGGATTATGGTCCTGCTTAGCTATCAGCTGCAGAGATGGCAAAATCAACCAAATTCAAATCTTCCACACAGAAACCATAGGACAGCACAAGGTCAAGTGTATGCCCTTTGTAATGGGTATGATGCTTTACATATTGAGTTAAATTAAAAGAGCCTAAAAATTTGATAAAATCAGAAGCAAACGGGATGACAAAAATTGATATAAAAATCAAAAGCAATAAAAAATATTATCATACAGGAACATAATAACTGATAACAGGCTGGAAAAATCCTGAAAAAAAGGTCAGGTGAGCCAGACTAGATAACAACAGAAATGATTTTACTGCAAGGCCCCTCTCTTCAACCTGTCAAGCAGAATTACACCTAGCCTGGAAGGATATGTCTAATAACATAAAAAATCCCTTTGTAATGCCAGAACCTCCTGTTATTCATCATTCTTCCTTTCATCCTTTAAGGGTCACAGGGAGACTGGAGCCAGTCCCAGCTGACATTGGACAAAAGGCAGGCACAGATCACCAGTTCATCACAGGGCTGACATATAGAGACAAACAACCACTTACACACACATTCACACCTCTGAGCATTTTTTCACTGAGTAGCCTGCCCTGCATTTCTTTAGACTGTGGGAGGAGGGGGGACCAGAGTACCTGGCGGAAACCACAGACAGAAAAGAACCTGGAACCTTCTTGCTGTGAGGTGACAGTGCTTACCACTGCACCACCTTGCTGCCCATTATTCATTATTACTAGAAGAAAAAAACAGCCTCAGGTTTCTTTTCAGCACTGTGGCCTCACTGACAGAAAATTATAGCTCTATTGACTTGCATTACTTTAACTCGCAAAGATGTATTGTCTAGTACAATAGCCTTAGATGCAAATGTAACACTGATAATGATTTATATTTAGACCACTCCTGTCCGATTCTCTCCTATAGGTCTCTCTGAGCTAACCTCAACAGTTTCTTCATCTAAACCATCAACTCTTCTTTTAGACCTTATTAACTAGACTGTACAGGGATGCTGTACCTTTAATGAACACTTCCATCTGATCAATTTATCTTTATTAGCAGGCTACATATCACAGGCTTTTAAGGTTGCAGTAATTAAACCTATAGTTTAAAACACTACTTTTGATCCAGATATTTAAATTTTATTTTTAAAATCTTTGAAAAAAAAAAGCTATTGCAAAACAATTATGTGATTATTCGCTTTGAAATGGTATGATTGAAGTTTTTAAAACAGGATGAAAGCTACCAGTGATCTTCTCATGGCCTCAGACAATGGACTCATCTGTTCTGCCAGAATATGATACCATAGACCACGAGATTTTGTTAGAGAGCTGAACATGTCATTGGTATTAAACAAACTACACTAGCCTGGTTTATCATATTTATTGGATAGATTTGAGTTCATGTTAACAATGACTCCTCCAGGCACACAAAAGTTATTTGTGGAGTTCCACACAGATCTGTGCCAGGACCAACCACATTATATGTGCTTCCTTTCTGCAAAATTATCAGGGAGCACTGCATAAATTTCCATTGCTACATATGACACCCACCAGGATTTATGCATCAAACTAGATGAAACTAATCAGGTAGGCAAACTTAAGGTATGTCTTAAAGACATAAAGGCCTGTGTGGCATGTAAGTTTTTACTTGTAAATTCAGACAAAACAGACAAAAAGCATTTGTCAGACTGGCTAGCCTAACAGAGAATGCTAACACTTGGTGTATCATATTTAAAAGGCAGGGTTAGCAGTTACAATCTAATGCACTTTTATTCAAATTCTGGGAATATATCTCCTCATAGTCTGCTAGCTGCCCCTTCTGTGAGTGAGCTGGAAAAAAATCCCATGTTTCTACACAGCCCTGTCCCCATTCCAGCCAATCGTGGCATTCATGCCTGTGCACAGGAGGTGGGAGGGTATAAAGGGGGCAGTGTGAGCGAGAAAGATGGGCATTCTGGTTGTGTTATGTTAACACTACAGAGCAGAGACGGGGTAATGGCAGATAAAGATCTAAAGAGGAAACAGATAGAGGAATATAGATTTAAAAAGAAAGGCAATGACAGAGCCAGTAGGTCAGTATTGTTTTGTCCTGTCTGTTCTCGGTGTAACGTTAGTTAGACCAGGAAGAGAGCTGTGAGTATCGCTGTCTGCAGCTACTGTACTGGCTCTGAAAAAACATCTTGTCTGCTCTGCTTGTTAGCTTTGCTAATGTAACCTCAGTGCTCTGTCATTTGCTTTGCTTTCAGGATGCCTCACTCTGCCTTTAATTGGCATTAGAAGCTGCTGATTTGTAGGTTGTGACTCAATGGTAATAATATAAGTTAGATAACAGAAAGAGAATCATAAAACATAGTGATTAAAGTAATTTCAAACACAGTGCTAACATAGGGCTTTAATGTGTTGTGCATTCTTTCCTGTGCACCGCAGTTGAAAAGACTGGTTATCTAAGTTACTATATTCTCTCTATCAACTCCAACCAGTCTGGCCATTCTTCTCCTCTCTCATTACCAAGGCCTTTCCATCCACAGAACTGCTGCTCACTGGATGTTCTTTGTTTATTGTAGGGGTGTAACGATATCAATCTATATTGATACATCAATTCAATGATCAACAATCCCAGAGCATTGATCCAAATGAAACATTGACCGATATCAGACATGCTGTGATCGCCCTTCACTAAGCAAGAGACACGCCAGCTGGTTTCATCACAACCTTATTGCCACAGGCCCTGTGTAGCCAAAGCTGACAAAAATAACAACAAACCCAGAACCTTTTTCTCTGTGATACGCTCACTTCACCTATATTTCTTACTCTCACTGTCAGCCCCTTTTTCTGTGGAAACCCTGTTTCCAGTACCTGCCCCAGCCGACACCACAGGCAGCTGTCATGACAGACAGGTTTCAATTTGATCTAAGTTGGAAACATGTTCATTAACCCTGAATAATAATACTACTTAATAGCGTTTCAATTAACCTAACACTCAATATAATGTCTATTGTCGTAGTTGATCACATAATCATTTGTGTGATAAGTTTTGATGAAATTCCTCATATCGTCTTTTCCTCCTGATCGCACACACCCCCAAATGGGGCCGTGTGGAAATATGGAGTCAGAATGTACAGTTTATCCTTGGAGTGCCTTGGAAATTTTTATATGATATATGTTTGGAGGATGAAATTTGATCCCAGAGCAGTTTAGAACAAAAATAGATCAGGCAGGTCTTATATTAAACTTACTGATTTTTAATATACCTTATACTGATATTCAGACTGACAAGTGATTTTCTGCGACCAGATATACCATGAATCTCAGGGGACTCATGACATTTACATCAAAGACGTTACAGCAGCTACACTGCAAATTTTTGAGGTCTGTATGGTGATATGCCTCCTCACCATTTGTCTGTTGTAATGAAATGATGTGGGCTTAGTTAATATGAAGATGATTAACTTCGTTTAAGAACTTCCTCTGCACAGCTTGACCACCGTTGTCAGGCAGATTCAGTTAGAGCTGTCAGACGTGCACACCTTAGACATTACACACCAAGCTCCATCCGTTTAACCCTCTTCCTCTTTGTGTAAAGTAGAGAGACCAACGGGGACGGGACTGGGTGCCATCTTCGTAATCAGCGGCAATCAGACGCCTGCTCAGATCCTGATAGTGACAAATATGGCTTTTAATGTCCCGCTTGCTCCATGTTAATTGTATTTCTGTAATTTAGATGAGCATCACGCAGAACAAACTATTGGTATAACAATTCAACTGCAAACAGCACTGTAGTGTGTGGCATACAGCCTGGGGCCCTCACTGTATTTGAAGTCTGTAGGCGCACACCAGGACCCTGTTAAAAATAATTGACCAGTCACCCAGACAGAGAGGTGTCGTACCAGGACAACACTCTGAGTCCAGAGGATGCCCAGTTGTTTATTGTTACACCTTTGATAGACGAAGAGGATTTATGTTGGTGGAAGAGTGAGTCTCATTTACAGATCACCACTCTTCATTTTTGAACTGCTGGCTCTCTGCGGTTTTGGATTTAGATGAAAAGACATATTTTGATGTATTAACAGGCATTATGTGTTGACTTAACTTATTCTCCCCAGTGTCCCCAGCTTAGACCTGGGTAGACAGGAGGAGGGTGTACCTTCATTAACTGTCTGCCAGTGTTTTTATGGATACCAAATAATAACACAGATGATACCACAGTGTTTCCACATTTTTCAGCCACATCCAGGCTTTACAGCCAGTGGAGTTTTGTCTAGTTGCCATGGAGAATGACACCCTGTCTCTTCATGACAGTAGCTTTGGGAAACCACAGGTAATATATACAGGAATTACATTAGTACCTGTCGATTCCATACCATTTACATCCAACGCCAGTAGGTAAATGCACGTAGCAAGGCGCACAGAAAGGGTGGCGGGTAGCACACGTAACCGAAACGGCGCATACTGAT